>OU342742.1:541803966-543003966 GCA_910589775.1 Avena eriantha
TTCTTCCCAAAAACCACACATGGATCCACAGTGTCATTGCATGCTGTGTTCTTCCCATGAACCACCAGGATCCACCAGTGTCATTGCATGTCTGCTCTTTTCATGAACCACAGCTAGAGTCATTGGATGTGTGTTCTTCTCACAGACCACATATCACCAGTGTCATTGCATGTGTGTTCTTCCCAAAGACCACACATGGATCCACCAGTGTCAATTGCATGTGTGTTCTTCCCAAAGGACCACACATGGATCCACCAGTGTCATTGCATGTTTGTTCTTCTCACAAACCATATCATGAACCACACCCAGTGTCATTGCATGTGTGTTCTTCTCACAGACCACGCATGGATCCACCAGTGTCATTGCATGTGTGTTATTCTCACAAACCATATCATGAACCACACCCAGTGTCATTGCATGTGTGTTTTCTCACAGACCCACACATGGATCCACCAGTGTCATTTCATGTGTGTTCTTCTCACAGACCATATCATGAACCACACCAAGTGCCAATTCATTTGTGTTCTTCCCATGAACCACACATGGATCCACCAATGTCATTGCATGTCTGGTTTTTTCATGAACCACATCTAGAGTCATTGGATGTGTGTGTGTTCTTCTCACCGACCAGATATCACCAGTGTCTCACATACCACATATCACCAATGTCATTGCATGTGTGTTCTTCCCAAAGACCACACATCTATCCACCAGTGTCATTGCATGTGTGTTCTTCTCACAAACCATATCATAAACCACACACAGTGTCATTGCATGTGTGTTCTTCTCACAAACCACACATGGATGCACCAGTGTCATTGCATGTGTGTTCTTCTCACAAACCATATCATGAACCACACCCAGTGTCATTGCATGTGTGTTCTTCCCATGAACCACACATGGATCCACCAGTGTCATTGCATGTGTGTTCTTCCCACAAACCACACATGGATCCACCACTGTCAATTCATGTGTGTTCTTCCCATGAACCACACATGGATGCACCAGTGTCATTGCATGTATGCTCTTTTTATGTACCACAACTAGAGTCATTGCATGTGTGTTCTTCTCACAAACCACATATCACCGGTGTCGTTGCATGTGTGTTCTTCCCATGAACCACACATGGATCCACCAGTGTCATTGTATGTCTGGTCTTCCCATGAACCACATCTAGAGTCATCGCATGCGTGCTCTTTTCACAAACCACAGCTAGAGTCATTGCATGTGTGTTCTTCTTACAAACCATATCATGAACCACACCCAGTGTCATTGCATGTGTGTTCTTCTCACAAACCACACATGGATCCACCGGTGTCATTGCATGTCGGCTCTTCTTAATAACCACAGCTAGAGTCATTGCATGTCTATTCTTTTCACAGACCACATTACACCAGTGTCATTGCATGTGTGTTCTTCCCACGAACCACACATGGATCCACCAATGTCATTGCATGTGTGTTCTTCCCACGAACCACACATGGATCCACCAGTGTCTTGCATGTGTGTTCTTCCCATGAACCACACATGGATCCACCAGTGTCCATTGCATGTCTGCTCTTTTCAGGAACCACAGCTAGAGTCATTGGATGTGTGTTCTTCTCACAGACCACATATCACCAGTGTCATTGCATGTGTGTTCTTCCCAAAGACCACACATGGATCCACCAGTGTCATTGCATGTGTGTTCTTCTCACAAACCATATCATGAACCACACCAAGTGTCATTGCATGTGTGTTCTTCTCATAGACCACACATGGATCCACCAGTGTCATTTCATGTGTGTTCTTCTCACAAACTATATCATGAACCACACCCAGTGTCATTGCATGTGTGTTCTTCTCACAGACCACACATGGATCCACCAGTGTCATTGCATGTATGTTCTTCTCAAAAACCATATCATGAACCACACCCAGTGTCATTGCATGTGTGTTCTTCTCACAAACCACACATGGATCCACCGGTGTCATTGCATGTCTGCTCTTCTCATTAACCACAACTAGAGTCATTGCATGCCTATTCTTTTCACAAACCACATATCACCAGTGTCATTGCATGTGTGTTCTTCCCATGAACCACACATGGATCCACCAGTGTCATTGCATGTGTGTTCTTCCCACAGACTACACATGGATCCACCAGTGTCATTGCATGTGTGTTCTTCCCATGAACCACACATGGATCCACCAGTGTCATTGAATGTCTGCTCTTTTGATGAACCACAACTAGAGTCATTGGATGTGTGTTCTTATCACAGACCCCATATCACCAGTGTCATTGCATGTGTGTTCTTCCCAAAGACCACACGTGGATCCACAAGTGTCATTGCATGTGTGTTCTTCTCCACAAACCATATCATGAACCACACTCAGTGTCATTGCATGTTTGTTCTTCCCATGAACCACACATGGATCCACAAGTGTCATTGCATGTGTGTTCTTCCCACAGACCACACATGGATCCACCAGTGTCATTGCATATGTGTTCTTCCCATGAACCACACATGGATCCACCAGTGTCATTGCATGTCTGCTCTTTTCATGAACCACAGCTAAAGTCATTGGATGTGTGTTATTCTCACATACCACATATCACCACTTTCATTGGATGTGTGCTTCCCAAAGACCACACATGGATCCACCAGTGTCATTGCATGTGTGTTCTTCTCATAAACCATATCATGAACCACACCTAGTGTCATTACATGTGTGTTCTTCTCACAGACCACACATGGATGCACCAGTGTCATTGCATGTGTGTTCTTCTCACAAACCATGTCATGAACCACACCAAGTGTCATTGCATGTGTGTTCTTCCCATGAACCACACATGAATCCACCAGTGTCATTGCATGTCTGCTCTTTTCATGAACCACAGCTAGAGTCATTGCATGTGTGTTCTTCTCACAAACCACATATCACCAGTGTCTATGCATGTGTGTTCTTCCCATGAACCACACATGGATCCACCAGTGTCATTGCATGTGTGATCTTCCCACAGACCACACATGGATCCACCGGTGTCATTGCACGTCTGCTCTTTTCATGAACCACAGCTAGAGTCATTGCATGTCTGTTCTTTTCACAAACTACATATCACCAGAGTCATTGCATGTGTGTTATTCCCATGAACCACACTAGTGTCATTGCATGTGTGTCTTATCATTAGCCCCACATGGATCCACCGGTGTCATTGCATGTCTGCTCTTTTCATTAACCACAGCTAGAGTCATTGCATGTGTGTTCTTTTCACAAACCACATATCACCAGGGTCATTGCGTGTGTGTTCTTCTCACAGACCACATATCACCTGTGTCATTGCATGTGTGTTCTTCCCATGAACCACACATGGATCCACCAGTGTCTATGCATGTGTGTTATTCTCACAAACCACGTAAGGATCCACCGGTGTAATTGCATGTGTGTTCCTCTCATAGACCACATATGGATCCACCGGTGGCATTGCATGTGTGTTCTTCCCATGAACCACACATGGATCCACCGGTGTCATTGCATGTCTGCTCTTTTCATGAACCACAACTAGAGTCATTGCATGTGTGTTCTTCTCACAAACCACATATCACCAGAGTCATTGCATGTGTGTTCTTCCCACAAACCACATATCACCCGGTGTCATTGCATGTCTGCTCTTCTCATTAACCACAGCTAGATCCACCCGTGTCATTGGATGCATGTTCTTTTCATAAACCGCATATGGATACTAATTAACCTTATTAGAGCCCTAACCTTAGTGTTAGACCGAGTCTTCTAGAAGGCACGCCCTAACATAGTTGTTCTGCGTGTTGATTGTTACATACCGTCCGATCGGGGCGCTTGGACGATTGGGATGGTTTTCATGAGATCGATCCGCAAGTAGTCTGTTCTGCGGCATGATTGGCCATGCTTGCTCTGGACAAACTGGCAACACCGGGGGATCCCCTGTTGCGAGTGTCACAAATCACGAGTTGAGCGGGCCATATCCCAGTGTCACGTCCCCATTACTTCTCTTCCTCCCCGTACTTCTCTTCCTTCCCCTCGAAGCCACATTCCCTACTTCACTCCCATCCTGCCATAGCCACAAGCCGACGGTGCCGCCATCCCAATCCCCTCTCCGGCAGCCACCCTCACCACCACCAGCCCCCCTCTCGCCATGGGTTCAAGGGGAGACGACGAGGAAACGCATCGTGACGACAGGGACGGTGATTTCGATGTGAGTCATCTCATCTCTATCTCTATCATCCGTGGCCAGTTATCTATTTTTTGAGCCAGATCTACTCCGTTTACTCATGCGCGTATGATGTGTTAGGCCAACCAGACGATGTATGACGCCGACTATCACGGTTTAGAGGATGAAGACAATCCTCTGCTATGTAAACATGGATATGTGCCCGCTAAATTTGTAGCGTTCGAAGGACGAAACACAGGCAGGAGGTTTCTACGGTGTCAAGGACATCGTGCAATGATGCGAGGCGGAAGTTGCGGTGTTGTCAAATGGGTAGATCTAGAGTGGCCCAAATCGATGCAGAAAACGCTAGACAAACTATGGGAAATGACTGTTGAGTTGAAAGAATCCGCATTCAGCTCACTTCTTGATAGTGTTGAGATGAAGCTATGGGAACCAGTTGACACGACCAAGCATAAGCGAGATCTCATGGGGGTGGAAGACAAGGTTAGCAAAGTCGAGAAGGGGAGGGACGCAGCGTTGACCCTGAAGGCTAAAGCAGAGCAAGAACTGACTCAAGAAAGGAAGGATCTTCACCAGGCCAAAGGCCTGCAGTTCACAACTACGAGTATTGACAAGTGCATGCGGAAAGATGCAGAGAAACAATTGAAGCTGTGCAAGGAAGATGCTAAAAGGAAGGAGCAGACGATTCGATCCTTGCTCTCGCAGGAAGATGCGCATAGGGCTAAGATTAGGAAGATCAAGGAGATGTGTGTTAACTAGTTCTATTTAGCTTAAGACCCGTGCCTTTTTAAGTTGTAATAGTTGTACTTGTTGACCTAGCGGTCTGAACTATTGGCCCTGGAGTCCTGGGAGTTAAAAAATTGGTCGCCCGTTAATCTGTCTTAACGCTGCATTACTTCCTTTTGTCTGACCAATGCCCCTTGGATATTCCGCCGGTCGCTTCGTCGTCCTCGTGAACAAATAGGAGGCGTCACAGCTCGTCGCTTCGTCGCCCATCCCCTCGCCCTCTCCAATCTCCACCGTGCCATCCACCCCCTCGATCCCTCTCCAATCTCCACCGCGCCGCCATGGAGATGCCCTCGCTGAACTTCTACGAGGCGGTGATGTTCTCGCACTTCGACATCCTCGCGCCGCCGGCCGTGACGGTGCCCCACGGATGGCGCATCAGCTATGCGGGGGTGCTGGGGGCTCCGCTCCTCTTCCCCGGCGGAGCCGTGATGGAGAGCGAAATTGCGGCGCGCCGCCACCAGATGCCCGCATGGAAGAGGGCGCTGCCCCGGTACGCGGCGGCTAGCCCGTACTGGCCGACACTATTCAAGAAGGAGGGGAAGGCCAAGATTGGCAACCACATCGTTTACGGGCGCGTGGTGCATCGGGTTCTCCGCAACCGAGAAGGGCGGGAGAGGTTCTGGTCCGTCCCTAGACGGACCAAGTTCACGGTCATCGCCGCCGCTCACCGCAAAGAGATGCTCCGTCTCGCGTACAATGCGGAAATCATGGAGGTTCCGTCCGACGAAGACGAGGAAGCCGGCGGCTCGAAGGACAGTGGCAGCGGAAGTGAAATTGTTGACTAGTTGGTTGAAATAATGTAGGATGTGAAATCGCACCTTTGTTTAGAAGAATTTGTGGTTGAATTACTGAAATGCCTTGATTTAGATCTCTGTCTCGATTCATTTGTGGAAGAATTTGTGATTTAGATCAATTTCTGCCTCGATTTAGATCTCTGTCCCGGATTGGGAACGTGACCGTGGACCAAAGACCCCTTTTCTACTAGTGTATTCTGACATTGGTGGTTTGTTTAAACGTAATCTACATGGATTTGGCCGCATGCAAATGGCACAACCACAATTTATAGAGTGGAAGCACGTACACCCGGTTACTGGAGATCCGGGAGCTTCGCCAGATGTAGGGGATGCAGGAGCAGAGAGGCGGTGAGATAGATGGGCTTAAGATTAGGCCAGAAAGTGGTACCCATTTCCTCCTCATCTGGGCATTATCGGTGAGAACATTGCTGTTTATGTTGCCACGTCGTTGTGCAGCATCTGAAATAAGTTGCTGCTTCATGGAGTGTGGCAGCTTAAATAATTTATTTCTATGCCACTTACATTCCGTCGTATTTGGAGACCTCCTTCCCCTCAGCAATCGTGGAACCGGTGGATCCTTGTTTTCAGATAGCAGTGGCACAATCACAATTTCGGATTCAACTACTGACTCGGGCGTTTCCAAACCCTAAGTCGCGCTACATTTTACTCAGAGAACGTGGGTAGATTGTTTCGCCCAGCAACGTGCCACACACAGAGCTCCAGAATTTAACAGAATTACATATATAGGTTCAAGTTCAACACACTACTATGCATCTTCATTGCCAGCAGCCTTCTTCCGCAGCCTAGGTGCCAAGCCTTCACGTCTAATGGCTTCTTCATTTCCTGCCTTCTTCCTCTTCCTCGGTGCCAATTTTCTTAGCTTCACGTACTCTGCATCGCCGGGACAATGGGCACCAGATTTGTGTCCAGCATCATCTTTTCACTCGTTTCTAATTTCTTCGGGCAGCAAAATGACTAACCCGACAGTCATGTTTCTAACCTTGTGGCGCTTCCTGTCAAAGAAACAAGATTGTTGCATAACTGCCCAATATCTACAAAGTAAATAAAACAAAAATTACAATTCAGCACAAACATGCGAATCCCAAGCGACCTTTGCTTACCAGGAGCTAATTGCGTTCGAGCAACCACCCTGTCCAAGAATAGAAGGGTGACTCCCAGTTGCAGCAGCTTCCACATCCAGTACATCACAATTCAGCTCAAACATGCAATCTGAAGCATACCTTTTCATCAACCCAATTAGCCGACTATCACACGATATAGGAACATGGATGCCACGTTCATCCATGAAGCTAAACTTTGAAGTCTGCTTCGGCCATACTTCAACATGATTACACAGAGCAGCAACCATACCAGATATAGTGCAGATCTGCGCAGGCGCTTCTTCCATCGTGAAACAATGGCTTCCATACCACTTTCCCTTGGAGTCGTACCTGTAGAGGACTACCGTAACCAGGTATGGGGGGTCCGCGCAGATCCCACTTGACAGAAAACTGTGGACAAAATATGTTTGTCAGCGTTGGGCTAACGAACAATTTGAGGTTCAGTAGCCAGCTAGCAGTTGTAATTAGTGCGAATAGCAAAGAGAAGGGTAGCTCACCCGCTTGTAGGCAGAACTTCTTCTTCCTTGATAGTAGGATCTGTCATCGTCCGAACTGCTCGGCTTGTCGGCGGCGGAGGCGGGCTAGAGCCTCGCAACGGCGGCTACGGCATGCGCCATTGGAGCTCGGTATCAGCGACTAGCCGCAGCAACTGGGCGCAACAACTTGGCCCCGGAAGTCAAATGTCCGAAGGGATCGTCCTGCCTGGAGGGTGGATTCTGACGCCGCCGGTGCTAGGGGAAAGCTGGGAATGGATTTGTGAAATTGGTCAACGCATCTAATCCACTTAGTTGCTCGATTTTCCTAAGAGGTTGCCGCGTTGGCGCCCGCGTCACAGACAGATAACCGACATGTGGGTCCCGACCATCTACTTCACGGGGCGGTTTAACGGAATGTTTGTATTTGGCAGGGGTGAGATGAGTTTGCCTCGAAATGGCCCCTCTCAGTAGTTGGCGGCCCAACTTTTCGAAATGCGGTAATTTCAGGCAACTTAGGTACCGCCATGCGCTGGCCTGCCAACTTTGGTACCACAGACGAACAATCCCGGCTCCGGGGTGGCGTTTTCGTGGACGACACAAGGCTCGAATATTTTCGGTGCCCTTGGGCCACAATACTTAGCCGTTCCGGTCGCTCGACCAAGGGTTGACTTCCATGGGTAGCGTATTGCTAAATGTCGAGTGCGGATGGCACAAGGAGATGGCGAGAAGAGACAATTTGTGCGATCCAATTTTATTTCATCATATAGCGGCTGAGTACACGTTTTAGTTCTATGAATAGAACTTTCAGAGGAGATTTACATTCCATGGCCTCCCGATTTCAAGCTGGTCGTTGCCTCCTACAACAATGAGGTAGTAGGCATCATTGCCGAGGCCTCGTCCTATGGCGAATGGCCCCTCCCATGGGGGAGAAAGCTTGTGCATGCCCTTCTTGTCCTGGATTAGTCGCAGGACCAGGTCACCCTCCTAGAAGGTGCGAGTCCGGACTCAGCGGCTATGGTAGCGGCGGTGTCCCTGCTGGTAGATGGCGGTGCGAGAGCGATCTAGGTCACATGCTTTGTCGAGATGGTTGATGGCTGTGAAATACCACCTCTTTTAGCCATATAAAATGAGCCATTTATCTCTCATATCATGTTTCTTTCATCTATAGCCATGCCTTATATGCATGACTTCTAGTTCTCATCTACTTTCATATGAGCTTTGCACATTTAGTAGTTTAGGTAGAATTTTATCACTTTTCCTTGTCTATTACATGTGTGTAGGTGTTGATGATGATTATGGATAAAATAAAGGCAAAAGCAACAAAGAGAGCATAGTATGGAGGAGTTGTAGGGACCAGACTTGGCCATTTGAGAGGTTGGAAAAGTGAATTGTCCAACTTCTTAAAATAAATATCCAAGAACATGGGGTTGTATCCCTCGATGATACGAACTCAACAATCCCAAGAACACCCAAAACGGAGTTTTTATGAAGAAATAGCGACCAAAATACTAAAGAGTACTCAAGGTTTGACGAGCAACTATACGACCGGAAGCATTTTTCCGGCCGTATAATTGCGCTCGTATAGTTGTGAAAAAGGTCACAAACGACGGGATTTCGCCCCAGAGAAGCCCCATAACCTTCCCTCAGCCATATGACGGTATTGGGGGAACCCTAGGGCACCCCAAGGCCTATATAAAGGAGGGAGGACCCAAGGGAGAGCCACCAAGCCATATCCTCCACCATGGCGGAGCCCTGCCGCCGTGCCACCGCCATAGCCGCCTCCAATCAGATATACACCATCACCATCACACAAGGGGAGAAGGGACTAGTATCTTGAAGGCCTCCACATCGATCTACATCATCATCTTCATCAATGACGTCTCCATCACCGATCCCCTTTGGTTACTTGTTGTAATTCTAGATTGAATCTTGAATTTGCACTTGTCTTCAATTGTATCATCATAATTCAACCATATTCTATCCATGATGTTGATTGCCTTCATGTGTGAGTAGTTTCCTTTGTTCTTGGGGAGATGGAGAAACCATAGTATGAGATTGAATTGAGATAAAGATTATTATGTGATATTGCTCATTATGTGTCTGTGTTAGATTTCCTTCATCTTGATGTTGGGTTAAGCGTGCCACTCAATATTTGCCGCACTGAAGACTAGATGGAGGGAACTACTTGTTGGTAGACGAAGGGATGATAGCTCTTACAGTGACTATAAAGCTGTTGTCATTCCTTACGTATCAACTTGGGAACCGAGGAGAACTCACGGAACATTGTCCATGCCTTGGGATACATCCTATGGGGTAAAGTCCCTTAATAGCGCAGTAATTCAATTGATGTCGATTGCTGTCTGTTGTGGTTATGACGGATGATGTGTGCAGTGGTTGCTGCCTATTCTTCCATATATGGAGCTCCTCCCACACATATCATAAATGGTCTTATTCATTATAATAATTTTGATCCCTCTTTCTAATTACTAGCGGTGGATCCACTACTCCCTGAGAACTCTTTCCATCATCTTGCAGACTTTCGTAATCATACTTGCATGCTCTTGTTTACTTATAGCTTTAGTTTACTTATTGTTCTCTTATTTGAAAACCCAAAAAATATCTTTTACACAAAACTCACATTTTATCTTGTTACTTAGAACGTTATTTAGCATTACTATTTCAGTATTTAGTTCAAAGAGTTATTAGACTTCAGACTCCTGCTCCCTGTGGGATCGATATCTTTATTTCGAAACTAGCTACAAAAGATATGTGCACTTGCAGTCATCAATGGTCGTCTCCGTCCTGACGGGCAGTCTCGTTGTCCGCCTCTGCATGATTGATGACCCGACGCGAGTCGTGTTCCAGGTCGATTGGCATGACGGCTTCGGCGCCGTACACCATGAAGAAGGGCGTGAACCCTGTTGAGCGGTTGACTGAGGTGTGGATGCCCCATACCACGGAGGGGAGCTCTTCGACCCAGCACCCAGGAGTTCGCTCGAGGGGGACCTGCAGTCGCGGCTTGAGGCCGTGAAGGACGCTTTGGTTGGCCATTCCGCTTGGCCGTTTGACTCCGGGTGGGCGACTGAGGCAAGGTCGTGTCGCATGTCGTGCCCTTCACAGAAATCAGCCATGGTGCCCTTGGCGAAGTTTGTGTCATTGTCTGTGATGATGCTGTGCGGGTAGCCGTACCGGTAGATGAGCTCACGTAGGAACTTGGTGGCGGTCCTACCGTTGCACTTCTTGATTGCCTTGGCCTCTACCCATTTGGTGAACTTGTCGACTACGACCATGAGGTGGGTGAAGCCAGATGCGGCCTTTTCGAACGGGCCCACCATGTCGACGCCCCATATGGCGAATGGCCAGGTGATGGGAATGGTCTTGAGGGACGAACCAAGTATGTGTGTCTGGTTGGCGTACTTCTTGCACCTGATGCATTGTTGGACGATATCGATGGTGTCGGCGTGTGTGGTGAGCCAATAGAAGCCATGTCGCATGGCTTTGGCGACTAGCGACCGGACGCCAGCATGCTGGCCGCAGTCGTCGGCGTGTATGTCTTGGAGAATCTTGCACCCTTCTTCTGGTTGTACGCAGCGCTAGAACACGCCGGTCACGCTGCATTTGTGGAGCTCGCCGTTGATGACGATGAAGGATTTGCATCGGCGCATGATCATTCGCGCCTCTGTCTCGTCGGTGGGCAGGATCTTGTGCTTGAAGTAGGCGACGTATGGTGCGGTCCAGTCGCTAGGCTCTGTGATCATCGCGTCTAGGGTGGGCTCGGGCTGTAGAGGTATCCCGATGTCTATCTCCTTCGGCAGGGAGACCGAAGGCTTGTTGATGATGTCGAGGAAGACACCCGCGGGTGGCGTCTGGCGAGCCGACCCGATGCGAGAGAGCGTGTTGACCTCCTCGTACTTGCGCCTATCGATCCATTCGACGGAGTAGCCGGCGAAGTGCCCCTAGCTAGTCCATCACTTGGCAGTATGCTATCATGGTGGGGGACACGGTGTCGCAGGTACCAGTGACTTGTGCGGTGACGAGGTCGGCGTCGCCGTAGCACCAGAGGCGATTGATGTTCAGCTCCTTGGCAGCCCGCATGCCGTGAAGGAGGTCCTCGTATTCGGCCATATTGTTGGTGCAGGGCGTGAAGTCAAGGTGCAGCACGTAGCGGAGCTTGTCGCCTTTGGGGGAGGTGAGTATGATCCTGGTCCCCGTGTCATCCGTGATCTTGGACCCGGCGAAGTGGAGCGACCAGTAGTGGAGGTAGGGCAGCTTCTCCGGCTGTTGTGCTTCCCAGTCGGCGAGGAAATCAGCCAAGGCTTGCGACTTGATCGCTTTGCGTGGCTCGTACTTGATGTTGTGGACGTTGATTTCAACGGCCCACTTGACGACTCGCCCAGTCGCCTCACGGTTGCGGATGATGTCCTGCAGCGGTGCGAAGGAGATGACCGTGATGGGGTGCTCCTAGAAGTAGTGCAAGAGCTGTCGCTGGGCTTTGAAGACCGCATACACTAGTTTCTGGTACTGCGGGTAGCGCTGCTTTGAGTCCTTCAGGACCTCGCTGATGTAGTAGACCGGGCACTGTACGGGTCACTCCTTGACCTCCTCTGGCCGCTCGACGACCATTACGGCGCTGATGACTCGGACGGAGGCCGCGACATAGACGAGCATTGTCTCTTTTTTGATTGGGGCGGAGAGCATCACTTCTTTGAGCGTGTTATCCGTCTCTTCATCCCATTGGAACGTGGAATTCTTACGCATCAAGCGGTATAGGGGCATTGCCTTCTCACCGAGCCAAGGGATGAAGCGACTGAGAGCCGCGACTCGCCCAACCAGCTTCTAGATGTCGCGCAGGCACTCGGGTCTTCCGCGTCGCGCTATGGTGTCGATCTTGGTGGGGTTTTCTTCAATGCCTTGCTTGGAGACTACATACCCCAGGAGCAGTCCGGTGGGTACACCAAAGGTGCAATTCCTCGGGTTGATCTTGATCTTGTACTTCTGTAGGTTTGTGAAAGTTTCGGCTAGGTCCGCGAGTAGGTCGCTCTGGCGAGTTGACTTTACCACCACATCGTCAATGTAGACGTGGATGTTGCGGCCAATTTGGCTGGCAAGGCACTCATGCACGCACCGTTGGTAGGTCACACCGACATTCTTGAGACCTAAAATCATGGCGGTGTAGCAGAATGCATCGAATGGCATGATGAACTCCGTTTTCTCCTTGTCCTCGACTGCCATCTTGATCTAGTTGTAACCAGAGTACGTGTCGAGGAAGCACAGCGACTCTGAGCCCGTGGTCGAGTCAATGATCTAGTCGATGCGGGGAAGGACAAACTCCTCCTTCGGGCAGGCACTGTTTAGTTTGGTGTAGTCGATGCACATTCTCCAGGTGTTGTTCTTCTTTAGAACCAGGACTGGGTTTGCCAGCCACTTGGAGTACTTGATGGGCCAGATGAATCCTGCAGCGAGTACACGCTGCACTTTTTCGGCGATTTCTTAGCGGTGATCTTCATTGAAGGGCCGCAATGACTGCTTCACTGGTCGCACTTTGGGGTCGGCGTTGAGTTTGTGCTCAGCGAGTTCCCTCAGGACACCAGGCATGTCAGATGGTTTTTATGCGAAGATGTCGCGATTCTCACGCAGGAACTCGATGAGCGTGCTTTCCTATGCAAAGCTCATGTTGGTCCCCATGCTGACCTTCTGGCTCGAGTCGCCCGGGACAAGCTCGACGGTGCGGGTATGCGTGGAGGCCTCGAATGCTGCTCCCCCAGAATTATCCGAGGTGTTTGTCTTTAGGATCATGGGGCTGTCCTTGTCGATATTCCTCGCATATTTCACAAGCTTGTCCGCGTGGTTGGTTTCCGCGGTGATGACAGCGTCAGCAAGCTCGCGCCTTTGTCCTTGTACTCCACAGCCATATCGGGGTCGCCATGGATGGTGATGATGCCGCTTGGCTCGTGATCTTCATCATGTTGTAGGTATAGTGTGGGGCCTCCATGAATTTGGCTAACGCATGGCGCCCCAAGACGCAATGGTAGGGGTTGTGGAAGTTCACCAGCTTGAATACGATCCGCACAGTGCAGAAGTTTGCTGGTGTGCCGAAGGTGACTGGTAGCATCACCTTGCCGATCGAGAACACCTTCCGACCGGGGACGATGTCGTGGAAGGTGGTGAGGGTCGACTGGATCATCGACTCCTGGAGGTGTAGCCTCTTGAATGTATCTAGGTACAGGATATTGATGGAGCTGCGCGTGATCTTGGCGACTCTAGGTGATGCTTTGCTCGGACCAGTTGAGGAAGCGGGGGATGTCAACCTGGGTCAACGCATTGACGGCGACTGCACGGGCGAGCACCTTCTTCTCGCATTTGGTGTCGAGCCCGGTGAAGGTGTGTAGCGAGCCGACAGTGTTCCCTTGGCGGGTTGTTGTTGGGGTCCTCTCTTGGTCGCCTTGCCTTCTCAATATCCTTCAAAGAATGGCAGTCGATGGTGGTTTGAGTGGTAGGCTTCCCTTTCCTGTTGTGGTAGACACAGGGCTGGTTGAGTAGGGTTGTGGGGTCGAATTTTGGCCTCGTTGCGTTGTTTGTGCGGTAGTTTCCGCTGTCGCGGTAGTTTTCTCCGTCACGGTGGAAGTTCTTCGGGTCACGCTCCCTATAGCCAGTGTTGGCGATGAAGTCGACTCGCCCATTGCCGCGGCGCTTGCCGATGGGGCGAGTGTTGTTGTAGTGCATGTCATGCTGTCGCCCATTGTCGTTACTGCCGGTGCGACGCCTTCCCCCCGACTCGTCATCAGAGTCCTAGTTGGGGTCCTCCTTCGCATAATGCTTGGCGATCTTGAGGAGCTCAGGGGTGTTGTCGAGCGTCCGGTAAACCCTCTCAATCTTGGCGACCAGAGGTTCGTACTAGCACGCATTTTTGAAGAAGTGGATCGCCGTGCCTAGGTGGATGCTAGAGGCGTTGATCCACCAGTCCTGCCGTCACTGGACCCAGAGGCGAGTCGACTCACGCTATCCCTGGATGCATTGCTCCAGGTCCTCTATGGTGGTGGTGCGGGTGTAGGAGCCATCGAAGTGCCTGATGAAGGCTTGTTGCATGTCCCCCATGAATCGATGCTATCCACAGGGAGGGTGTTGATCCATTGCCGGGTCGCTCCCTCCATCATTAGGGGGAGGTAGCAAGCGGTGAGCAGGTCGGTGTGGCTGGCGATCCCCATCACCATGAGGTATGTGTCCAACCACACCACTGGGTCGTACGTTGGGTCGTACTTTTCAATCTCCTTTGGCGCCTTGAAATTCGTCAGGTACTTTTCACCTCGGATCATTGGAACGAAGCACTAAGAGCCGAATCGGCTGAGTGAGCCCCTTGGCTCCGGCTCGCCGCGGTTGGTGAGGGTGTGCCGCAGATCGTGCGGCTGGCGAGCTCGCCAAGGCTGGTTGGTGACAACGTGGGTCTGTGCGTCGATCGGTTGGCCGTTGGCGGCAACCATGTTGTTCACGGGTCGCGGCTTGTTGGTGGAGAGCGCAGGATTTGCGGCCCGTGGTTGGAGCTGCAGGGGCTCAGGCGGTGGGCAGTTCAGGGTGTTGGTGAATGTTGGACGTCTGCTTGAGGCTGCCCTGCTTCCTGATGAACAGGAGTACATCCGTCCCCGTGGGTCGACTCCCGCGGCTTGCTGCTCAATAACCTTGGCGAGTATGGCCTGGGCGTACTAGATCTACAGCGCGCCCTCTCCCTGGATGTTGAGGTTGGTGACCACAGCATGCCTCGTGATGACATTGTCCATTGGGGTGGAGTACAGCGGAGCCCGTTGGCATCACGGGCTTGCAGCGAGATGATGATCCGGGGATGCTCCGGAGGATGTGTGTGGCCCAGGGGTGGTGGTGGAGCTCCGGTCGCAGGTGCCCCAGGTGGTGGGTGGTTCCTACCGCCAGGTGGTGCGTTCTCACAAAACTCGCGCTCGGTCGTGCGGGTAGGGTCGTTCTCATCGTTGAAGTTCAGGACATGGCCTTGAATGTTGGGGTTTATGTGGGTCCTGATGCGGCGCTGGTGGTAGAGTGATTGCTCCTGTGACATTTGCCGCTCGAGGCGGAACTTCTTGTGCTCGGCCTGCTCCTTGCGCGTCACCTCTTCCAGGTGTAGGCGGGCTTCCTCCACCTTCGTCGCCGTCGCAATCAGCAGGATTGGCATAGAGAATGGATCTGGCGGGGCGTTTGCGCTGCCTGCCACGTAGATCGCGTTGAAGCGATTGGATCTGGCATGGAAGTCCTCAGGGGAATCTGACCCGGAGTCGAAGTCGAATATCCCGAGGATGGAGGGGTTCTCTAAATCCTTAGGGTTGGAGACTCGTGTGATGGAGTCTTCACGTGATGTGGCGGTGATGGATCCGGAGACCGAGGTAGGGGTCGCCGAATCGGTGTTGTCATGGAGGGCCGCATCGTCCATGGCTGCATCAGTTCCGGCCGCGTTGCTGGCGGCCAAGTCGTACTCGGAGGTGAGGCAGCTGATGGAGCGGATCTGGCCCTCCGAGAGTAGATCATGGCGTGGTGGCGATCTGCCTATGATCACCATCGATGTCGTGTTGACAACATCTGTGAAGCTGACGAACAGGTTGATGGTGCCAGTTGTCATCACCGCGCTGTGTGTGATCGGGTGCGACGCCAGGATGTAGCTACTGGGCAGGAGCTGAAGGATCCCGCTGCTGGCGATCATGTGGCCGACAGCGATCGGCCTATCGATCGGCGAGTAGGGTCTCGCCACAGAACTCAGGCTAGACTAGCCATGCTCCACGGTGGGTGCCACTGTCGTGGGAATGACCACGACAGTCGCTACCAGGGATAGCGTTTGGAAGGATTTGGGCAAGAGCTGGCAGCCATCTGTGGAGCGAGATGAGGGCAAAGACACAGGGATTTACCCATGTTCAGCCCCCTATAGGGTAAAGACCTACTCCTGCTAGATTTTATTATCGGCGAGTGAGTTACAGGGGTGGCGAGCTCGGCGGCTAGGCAGCGAGTCGCTTGGATGGGGTGTATGATGGAATGTGAGTACAAAGAGTACCCTAGGGAGGTTTATATAGGGGTACCTCGCTAGGGTTTACATATATACAACCGAATCAGTTAGGGACTAGGAGGATTTGACATAATCCGACTGGGCTTCAGCTACGCTTCTGGACCTCTAGCTTCTAATTGGCAGGCACCCTCTCAGTCGCATTCCAGTCGCCATCCTGCAGGCCCACTCGCAGAGGCCTCGGCCTAGTCGAAACGTCTTGCTGGGAATACCCCATTTGGCATATCCCCATCAGGCTACCGCTGGAGAAGATCGGGGGGGGGGGGGGGGGTACGTCACCATAATTGCCTCCGGAGGGCTCCAGCCCCCTCCGGCGTGTTCATCATCAACACCTACAGCAAGATCCTCTCCATCCCCCTACTGTAATCTCTTGGCAAACATGATGTGTGAAGCAATATTTTATCTTCCCTTGATCTATTGTGACTCCATGTCTTTGTTTGAGTAGTGAATTGTTATGGCAAAGTAAAATAGTTCATTTATTGGTTTCATTCAGTGTTGTTATATTTTATGATTGTATTCTTGTACAATATATGAGTGCACACATATATTGGGGAATGCATGTAAGGTGATCATCGTGATGTAATGTAGTGGGGAGGACCGTGGAGGACAGAAAACTGTGGTCCAATCCATAAAGTTACATTAGGGGGGACATATATCAGGGACCCTAGAGTTTATAGCTATGGTGGGACAATTATGTCTTAATAATTCCTATGTTTGCTCAGTAACATGGCCTTAGAATCCAACATAAGAGTTGTGTATGCACATTTATTTGGCTGCACCTAATTAAGGCTTTGTCCAGGAAGAAACAATAAACAACCAAACAAACGAATGAAATAACAATTGCCTAAATATTTACTCCCTTAGAGAAACTTGCTAATTGAGAAAACTTTCCACCACTCCACTCCACATCATTAGATCAATTTAACTTGCACTAGTTTACTTGTAGTTTCCACTAACATATACTTTATTTATTTCCTACCTAGTACCAAAACAAAACACACACTTAGATTCTAGCTTTGCATAGAAGGCCATATAAGAGGGTTATAGAGCTTTAGAGAATAGATAGTTTACCTTTAGCTCCTCATGGGTTCGACACTCAAATACTTTCCAAATTGTACTACGATGATCCCCTGCACTTGGGGGTTATCACCACTGTCTTCCTCCAACCAACCAACCCAGCCCATGCCCCAACCACATCGACTCCGAGGATGAGGAATGGCTCAGCTCTGACGATTCTGGCAATGCCAACACCGAGGAGTTGGACGGGGCCGCCTCCTCTGGCAACGAATGTGAGGAGTCATTGGAGCCGTGAATGCCAGTACCCATAGGGCCAACATACTGAACCAACATCGAGACTTACGAGTGGGATGTCTTTGCCCATATTTTCATGTCAGAGCACATCCGGCTGCAAGAACTCGTCAACGTTTAAGTACGTTATGTCCATGCTATCGCGTTGATGCCGGCGTGTGTGCCCTCCATGCCTGAGCTAATGAGGAGGCCGACGTGTAGCTAGCAATCTATAACTCCCTATTTGAGTTGTGGGGTGTCGCCAAAGGACCGTTGCTGCCATGCCCTCTTAGCGAGAGGAGAATCTCCCGCCACTGTGAGCCTCCCACGCCATGTCCTCCTTGCAAAAGCAGCACCTCTAGCCACCGTGGGCCGACACGCCTTTCTAGCGGGAGCAGCACCTCCTACCGCCATGGGTTGTAACTATTTTTTAGCTGATTTTATGTAAAGTTTTAATTGAAATGGAGTATGGGGTGTGCGTATGAGGTAAACATCATAAAACCTTTGTCTACGGGCCCATTATTTAGGGTTGCAGACAAATGTGTTTAGACTACCATGGGTCGACATCATTAGGTATATAAATAGATGCTAGACAATGTTGATTATCGATGTGGGACTAAAGATTCTCACGAACTTATTACTCGAGCTCCAGTTTATTCTACTATTTACAGGTTCTTCTCTTTCTACACTCTAGCCTTTCCTACTTTCTTGTTGTCGCACTTCTCTTGAGTTTGTGAATCAGTGACTATCATGTGACTATCAACGTAGGATACCAAAAACATGCGACGCGTTGTCTTATGTAGATGTGATGCTATATATCAATACGACTTGCAGCATACGTAAGTGACTGTTGCGCGATTTTTCACGTACGGCCAGGACTCAGTTGCGGTGATGCACTACAACCATACGTGTTGTTAGGATGTCTATACATCAAAGAAATTTCTCATCAGAGGAATTTCATGCTAGCCATGCCCCTGGGGCTCACAAAGAAGTCTAGTTCTCTATAAATGCAACTAAGATTAATTTACCTATATGACAAACTAGCAATAAATAACTATACAAGATACAAGTAAAGGAAGTAAAGGATATAAGTAACCAAAGGTGAAGCACGTGGAGACACATGGTATGATTTCCATTGTTTCTTCCTTTTGAGCGGAAGTACGTCTATGTTGGAGGGGTGTGAGTGCCTCACAAGGTCTACCCAACGCCACAAAGGCCTCGTCCTATTCACTTGTGAACCTCGCCATAAATACCTGGTTCACTCTCCACTACCAGTATCCTTCAAGGCAGAAATCGGATCCTTTAGAACATACTTGGGGCACGCATTCACAACAGAATTGGAGGCTCCTAAAATCACCACAAGCTATCACACCACAAAGACAAACTTATCAAGGTGAGAACAACACCTAGGGTTTTCAAAGGAAACACTAGACACAAGTGCCTCAAGTGAATGAGGGAGCAAACAAATCCCTTTGGTGAGGATGTAAATCTGGATCTTCGCCTTCGATTCTCTAATGATCAGCAGCTTTGAGTGGTGGTGGAGGAGGAGATCTTCTCAAATTTTCGCACCCTATACCGAGTGACACACCTCTTGACTCCAATAAGTCATTAGCTGATTTTTTGAGGGCCGTATTATTTGGAATTATCTTCTCCCGGATTATCCGGCCTGGAGAAAGTATTTTGGCCAAAAACAGCGCAAGCTCTTTTCACTTCACTTTTGGGTGATGGATGCTAACAAGAGTTAATCATATAAGATGCCTGCATCACTTAACACATAACTATATCATTAGTAGTAGTGTTGCCTGATATGTCGCAAACGTATCCATAATTTTTGATGTTCCATGCTTGGTTTTATCTACTTTCTTATGTTTTGTCCACACTTTGGAGTACTTTCTATACACTTTCTTGGACTAACCTATTAACAAGAGCCACAGTGCCAGCTGCCTGTTTTCTGCTGTTTTTGGTTCCAGGAAAGTCAGAAACTGAATATTCTCGGAATTGGATGGGACAAAAGCCAAAGTCGGGTTTTCACCGAGAGGGACATGGAGCCAGAATACGAGACGGAGAGGGGCCAGGGGACGCCACACTACCTGGCCGTGCGGCCAAGCCTGGCCCGCACCAGGGGGTGGTCTAGCCGCCTTGGGCACCCCCTCGGCCTCCCCTTTTTCCTATAGGATGGCTCCGATACAGAAACCCTAGGTACCCGATAAAAATTCCACGAAAGAGTCTATAGCCACCGTCATCTCCATCCCTAGACCGGGAGGGATCTGAAGCTCTTCCCAGCACCCTGCCGGAGGGGAGAATTCGCCCTGGAGGCCTTCTTCATCACCATGCAAGCCTCCAGTGTGATGCGTGAGTAGTTCATCCCTGGACTACAGGTCCATGTAGTAGCTAGATGGATGGTTCTTATCCTTTGTGCTATCATGTTTAGATCTTGTGAGCTCCGTTCATGATCAAGATCATCTATTTGTAATCGTACATGTTGTGTTTGCAGGGATCCGGTGGATATTGAGATGCTATTTCAGATTGATTATTGATTCTATCATGTCTTTGTTATTTGTGATCCTGAATGCTTTCCGTTGTTAGTAGCTATCTTGTCCAAGTAGATGCTAGCAACTCCAAGATTTAGTATTTATGCTCGATAGTGGGTTCATGCCTCTAGTAATCTGGGGAAGTGACATAAATCTCTAAGGTACTAGATGTGATGTTGCTACTAGGGAGAAAACAACAATCCTTTATTCATAGAACAATCATATTGTTTACTTTACATGTAATTCGTAATGCAATTATCTGTTGCTTGCAACTTAATACTGGAGGGGGTTCAGATGATAACCTGAAGGTGGATTATTAGTCATAGATGCAGTTGGATTACGGTCTATGTATAATGTTGTAATGCCTAATCAAATCTCAAAGGAGTCAAGATGAGTATTATATGCATGATTGCTTTCTCGATGTTTGTCAATTGCCCCGCTGTAATTTGTTCACCCAGCATGTCATCTATCTTAAGGAGAGCCACCACTAGTGAACTATGGACCCCGGTCCTTTGTTTTATCATCAATCTACAATTTTTTACTGCTTTCTGTTTACTTTCTGCAAACTATTACTTTCTTCCACACAATATGTTTAATCCTTTGTTTTCAGAAAAACTGGTGAGATTGACAACCTCACTGTAAGTTGGGGGCAAAGTTCTATGGTTGTGTTGTGCAGGATCCCACGTTGATGCTGGTGCCGGTAGTGCGCCCTGCCAAAGTCCATCTAGCAACATCTTGGAGGTGTTTGCTTGCTCCTACTAGTTCGATAAACCTTGGTTTCATAACTAAGGGAAAACTTGTTGTTGTGCTCATCATACCTTCCTCTTGGGGTTTCCCAACGAGCTTGATATATTTTGGGCAATCATTGCCTAACACACAAAACATAAAGGACCGTGAAATGTTCTTTCAATCTCCACCTTTTTGGTGTTGATGATAACACTGGGACTTGAATTATCACTAAAAATTCATAGCACAGTGTTTCCAAAAGATATAAAACTCCCCTTACATGTGTGCATCAGAGTAAATAATAGAACTAGAATGTTTCGGCCTATTCTGCTATCCATGCAGTCCTGATTCTTTTCCACTATGGGATGGACGCTAGAAAGGACACACGCACGCAGTCGCAACAGAGCCATGCTATCCCAGGAGGCATGCCCTATTGTGGGCCAGGATAGAAGATTCCACATGGCGTATGGGTGTCGTGTTTGGTGTCATACCCCGCGTCGCCGGACGGTGGACCGCTCGTGTGCTATGGTCCCGCCATCAGCGTACGCGAGCAGGACTGCGCTTGGTGAGAGGCATTCATGGCGTTACATGCCTCTGCACTCTTTTCCGTGTGGTGGGGCTTACCGAGGGCCGACATGGCGCCTTGAGCCCATGTCGGCCGTGGTTTCTCGTGGTCATGGTGAAGGAGATATGCCCTAAAGGCAAATAAAAAGGGGTTTTATTGTCATATCTTATTAGTTTATAATAGTTTTATATCATGCTATAACTGTATCAAGCAGAAACATTGATACAAGTGTGATTTATAAAGAAACCCAGGTCCCTAGTAGCCTCTATTCAACTAGTTCATTGGTTAGATGATGATCAAGGTTTCCAGAGCATGGTGCTATGAAAGCCAACTGACAATGAAGTCATATCATCCAGATTGATGTGATGGACATTTCCCACCAATGATTGTTGCAACACGATCATGTCACATAATTCATAGTTGCAATTGTCAAAAATGGAGTGTCCTAATCCTTAGACCGTGAGATCATATCAATCACTGTCACCGGAGGATTACTTAGACTGCATCAACCCTCATTTCCGTAAAAGGGTGACCATAAAGGTGCATGTTGGGTATCCAAAGGGGTATGTAGAGGCCTTATGTATCAATTCGGGATTTTTTCTCCCGCGTGATGGGAAGATACACTAGGCCCACTCGGTGAATTACATCCATATGTTGCGCAACGTATGACTAGGTCATGAGGATTGAATTTCACAGGAACGAGTAAAACACTACTTGTTGGAAACGAGATTGAACAAGGTATCATTACCGATGATCAGATCTTGGACAATTCTTGTATTATGTAATAAAGGGAATTAGACATATCATTTAAGGTTCGACACGATGGTGATTCGTGGAGTGCATAGGGGTCAACATGGGAATCCTGGTCCCGATGTTGATCATTGATAGTGATCATGTCTATGACATTCCTAAACCATATGGAAACAAGCTTAAGGGTGATACGACGCTTGGAGATCCTCATGTTACATGGAATCACAGAAGATAGAGAAATCAGAATCGTTCGGGAGAGGTCCAAAGTTGTTCGAACAAATAAGGAAAGGAAAAGGCAAAAAGGAGTTTCGAATAAATGGAAATTTATAATATGCATTTATTATATATTAATTATGAATTAACTTATATTAAATAAATATTTAAATTTAAATATAAAAGGCGACTTTCTCAATAGGCCAAAACCCGGAGGGAATTGGCCTAGGAGGAAGCCACGTGGGAAAAGACAGAAAAAAGCAAACGCATAGAGCTGGTTTGCCTAGCCCATGCGCGTGGGTGACAGATAGTAGTCGCCGCACATGGAAGGCTCTAGCCGCTGCTAGACCTTCTTGACACAGCCCAAGGGAGCTCATAGGGGAGCTGGCTAGCGGGCGGACCGGCCAGGCCAGCTGAGCCGTGCCATGCAGCCGGCCCACTCGGGGCAGACCAACATTGGCAGTCGCCGCTAGCACTGGCGGGCCACGCGGTCAAGCCGGCCCAACCGGGTCTGCCTGGAAGGCTTGCTTGGCCACCACACGGCGCGTGTGACGAGTCGCGGGCGGGTGGCCGGCCCACCGGGGCGGCACACCGCTGCCAGCCGCATGAGCTGCTGCTCAGCTACAGCAACCGCTGGGCCACGCAAGTGTCGGCCATCCTAGCTGGCTCTGATTGCTGCGGCTGATGTCCTAGGCCGCCACGAGAGGGACCATCTAGGTGCCCCAATCACCCGGCTGGTTGGGAGTAGTTTTCCCTTTATTTTCCTTATACTTTTAGTCCCACATGGGACACCTAAAGGGGAGGGCACACCTCCCTTTCCCTATATAAAGGGATTCCCATGGGAGGGATAAAACACACCAATTAGATATTCTCTATAGGATCTTTCTTTAGAGAAATATCACCCTCTCTCTCAGTTGCCTTTGCTGTGGCACGGTCCCGAAGAAGGACTGTACGTGCAAAGTCAACACCTCTGCGGGACGCCATTGTGGTGCAGGGATTTCGCTAGGAGGTATAATTCCGCAACCTCGGCAGGGATCAAGAAGTTCGGGAGTCATTGGATTGCACCGTATGTGTGTGATAACTCGGGGGAGTTGCATGTGTAGCGATCAGCCATCGTACAAGGACTTGGACAGGGGGTGACGTGCGAGGAGCTCCGTGACCTTGAGGTCGGACGAGTATGACTAAATCATCCATGCTCCTGCATGAGCATAATGCTCTCTCGGTCTTCAAGGGTACGTTACCACTGTATTCCTCCATTACTGCATTACTTCTAGATATATCCTTGGGCAATTAGGGTGTTCCAAGTAGTATTTTTTTGTTATCTTCTACGGAAACCCTACAGTGGTATCAGAGCCTGATCTATGGTTAGTATGCTAGTACGGATAGACACATGCAAAGTGTGGGCATTGATACCCTAGTTGTTACCTTCCTACATGTATTTGTCTATATCGCGGTACTCTGAGATGAAGCGGCCCGGACCGGCCTTACGCATAATCCTACGCGAGACTGGTTCCACGCTCGACACATGGCTTGTACCGTATACGTGGCTAGCGGGTGTATGTCTCTCTCACAGTAGTTGATATAAGTCATCTACAATGGAAAGCCCCAAAAGGGGTTAGTAGAGACAACTATTATATCCATGTTGTGGTTGTAAGTTCGTAGGTAGAAACGGTTCTATTGTGAAATCCTAAACAGCCACATAAAATATATAAATAGATAGAGTAGAGGCGTCTAACTTTATGTTACATGGAAGGCTTTGTGATGTGATATGGTTGAAGTCGTGATGAGGTAAGGTAGTTTACTTTTCCTATTACTAAGTAGTATAGTAGTGTTCATTGTGAAGATGAACAACAAGACCAGTGGCGTCGTGGACTTGGCGCCAAACTAGAGCACCTGATGGAGATCATGGAGCATGAAGACAACCATGTCACGTCACATTTGATTAGATATGATTTAATCTTTTGTGTGCATCTTGTTTGAGTGCAAGTATTAGATACACAACGGTAGCATTTAAATAGGATGATCCCTAAATTAATACCAACATCGTGTTCTCCTATTAGTGTGCACCACCAAGAAAGTTTGCCATTGTGAAGCAGACCGTGATGATCGGGTGCTAGACATATCTACGTTCGCATACAGCAAGTGCAAGCCATGTATGCACACCAAATACACTATGGTTGGATTTGCAAGCCTAGCATGTACAGTCATGGCCTCGAAACACAAAGATCGAAAGATCAAGCACGAGTCACATGAATGATGTGATCGATGGATATAGTCCACCCTGGCAGGCGCATCAAAGGCCGTGACGATTAGGGATGATGTGGTGTAAAGGGGTCATAGTAATCACTAAACTGTCTTTAGGAATGATAGTTTAAGTGGGATCTCATTTGTTAATATGATTGCAAATTTTAACTCCATATTATGAACTTGGTCTAAGTCCTTTTGCAAATGTCTTGTAGATTATGGTCATCCCCTCAGTTCAGGACATCATTAGTCCATTTATAAATGGGGAGAAACTTAAGATTAGATGGGTCAAATTTCACCGACTGGTACCAATGTCTAAGTAGGATCCTCATAGAAAACCATATCCTCTATGTCCGTTGTGAACCCCTAGAAGATTTCCCTGATGAATCCGACGGTAGAGAAGATACGACTCTTCGGGACCGTCGTGCTACCTTTACCAAGGTCGAACCCAAAGCTGGGATCATCGTCAACAGAAAGTGTATATGTGATATACAAGTAATAAATGTTTACATGAAAAGCCTATACAGGTTTCAAGTATTGGATATTTAATCTTGTTTTATTGAAAACGGGACCCCCTGTGTGAGAGTTACAGAATGGAACGATGTGTTGATGGCGTGATGACGTCAAAGAAGCTAGTTTATGGCCAATGACACTCCTTCCCTCGAAGTTTATCATTACGATTAGTTGATTTGAATAAAAGCTTTGTAATCAAGTTTGTGTTGGGAGGAGACCCCCGGGTAGGGTCACACCGGGGTATAAAGGCCAAGTTAGCCGAGGTACGGCAAGGTCAAAGCAAGTGCTAGCCGAGTCACCTCAAGGCAGACCGAATCACGGAGTAACCCGGACCAGGGGATGTCCACCTAACTGGGTCTCAACCGACTTATGCCGTATGTCGGTAAGATGTATCTAACTTATATGCAGGTACAGGTGTGGCCGGATCAACTAGGTACGATCCGGGTTATATCAAGCTTGTAAGAGAAGGAAGGTATCTCGCTGGTCAAAGGGTGACCACTCTGTGCAGAGCGTGAGCGAAGTAGACAGAGGCCAGGACCACCGAGGCGTGGCCGACAAAGGTGACGATGCTTGTGTCGGATGACGCGGGCGCCGCAGAGGCTCACGTAGCCTCTACATGGATGACGCTGGGAAAAAGTGACCTGGTCGGCTTACTATTTTGGGAGGAATATGCCTCCACATACCCTAACTAGAGACCTGGCTACCCCTATATAAGGAGGGCTAGGGCCTCTATAGAAAGGATTGATCTCAAGTGGGTTGTGGTTTACTAGGGTGTTCCTGAGGGCAGGCTAGTGGTGAGAGTAAGAGAGTTCTTCTTCCTCCTCTCCCCAATACGGCTCAAGGAGCACTTGTAAACTATGGAAGTGAATCGAATACAAAGCAACTGTGTGTGGAATCACCACACTATACCTTCCTGGATTCCCCTAGTGCATTTAGTCCCCACCTTTAGCCTATCCATGACATCTGCCGTGACACCACCACGACAGTTGGTGCCCACCGTGGGGCTAGCGGCGCTAGGAGGAGTGAAGATCCGAACGGGAAACCTCATCGGCACCGGCGAACGCATCGTCTCCGGGCTTGTTCAGCGCTTTGGAGCGGTGGACTTCGTCAGCGACACCACTGGCTGCTTCGGCAAGCGTCCTCTCCCGCACAACGTCCTCTTCGTCAATCTTGGCACGCACAAGATCTACGTTGTTGTCGATGTGTCATGTGTTCATCCGCGGCACGTCGTCGAAGGAGGCGAGCCACCCCTTTGTGCGGCTTGCGGGGCGCATATCACTCGCTCCCCAGACCACGCTGAGGTGATGATAACCGCGCCTGGCGCTGGCGCAAGAAAGGATCCAGCACCAGATCCGGAGGTAACACCTAAGGCACCGAGGAAAAGTAGAGGTCCTCCGCTAGAGAGGCCAGAGAATGTGCTGCAACAGGCGATGAATAGCTTGGCAAACCCAGTAGCAGCAGTAGTAGATCCGGCTCAGGCACAGGCCGAGCTAGAGGAGACTAGGCAAAAACTCCTAGAGGGTGCAAAGAAGATAGCCGTGGCTCAACAGTCGTTGAACATGACGCTGCGTGAGTACGCAAGAGCAAATGAGGTAGATGCTGCAAAAGTGAAGGGGAGAAACCTCATGAGTGAAATGAACAAAGAAGGTGACACTAGGATTGAGGAATCAGAGAACTGCTTGTCCGTGGGGCTGCCGAAGTATAGTACCCCGGCAAAGAACCTTAGGGAAGCAGATGCATCGGCATCCGAGTTAGAGGGTCTGACGGGTGAAGCCCGTCAGAGACAGCAAGATAGGGTCAATGAGTTGGTTCAGATCGCGAACAGGCAAAATGAGGAATTGCTCAGGGCTAACCCGGAGAGAGCTGGGGCCTCCAAGATCGTTCATTCAGCGGTGGGTAACCCGAAGAAATCCGCTGGAGCTGCATCATCCCCTCATGGTGGGTCTAGGAGGGAAGAGGTAGTAACCTCGGCCAGGAGGAATAAGTAGATAGTACCACATGACCCGGCAAGGGCAGGGAAAGGAAAAGAAGTACAGAGAAATGAGGATCGACGAAGTGTGAGCCGAGCTGAAGCTGGCCGAGGTAACCGCGACCAAGGCAATGCCGGTCAAGGGAACGCTGTAAACGGCAATGCCGGACAGCATAATTCGGTAGGTGCAGGGCAACCGTAGCAGCGGAATATACCACGGCAAGAGCGCAGTGCCGGCCAAGGTATGCAACAGAGAGCAGCTCCACAGGAGCAAGATAGATACAATGATGGTGATTCGGAAATGGTGAACGCTGGGTATCCCAGGCCGGACTATCACGTGATAGGATCCAGATTGGGAAGCAGGAATTTGATGCCTGACGATGCCAGGTTAAAACTGGATCGGCTATATAGGTCGGAGCAAATTGAATGTCAAGGTCCTCCGAGTCTAGCATGTTTCGGGCCCTGGATCATGAAGGAGCCTCCAGTACCTAACTTCCAGTTACCAAGAGGCACTAAGACATATGATGGCAGCACAAAGCCGGAGGATTGGTTGATTAACTATGCAACCGCGGTGAAAATCGCTACAGGCAACTTGAGATGGGTTGTGAGATACGTGTCTCAGATGTTGGAGGGGCCAACAAGGGTATGGCTGAACAATTTGCCACCCTGAAGTATTAACTGTTGGATCGATTTTGAGGAAATGTTCGTTAGCAATTTCTCGAGCACATATTAGAGGCCCAACAGACCGCAGACCCTAGCAATGTGCAAGCAGAGATCGAATGAGACAAACCGGGAATTCTTGACCCGCTGGTGCATAGTACGGAACTCATGTGAGGGCGTGATTGAGTCACAGGCCATAGCTTGGTTTGTGTAAGGGTGCAGATATGCAAGCATGCTATGGCAAAGGTTGCAAAGAGATATGCCCACTACGTTGGCAGAAACAATCCGGATTGCTGATTCATATGCCTTGGGTGATCTGACGCAGCCCAGGCTCATGTCGCATGAGTCAAGCGAGGAGTACTATCAACGAGATGGGGCCGGATCATCCCGAAGAAATGATTACTGCGGTAAAAGAAGAGATGACAGACCAGATTACCAGTACAGTTCGCAACAAGTTGCGGCTGTGAATCAAGATCAGCCCGGAGCAGGAAGCAACCAGCGTCAGAAAACTGGAGGGCAGCAATGGACTCCAAGGAATGATGGCAAGAAAACTTGGACGCCAGAACAGAAGAAACAGTGGCAGGAAACGAAGGACCGGCCGAGGTATACTTATGAAGCAATGCTGGATCAGCCGTGTAAATTTCACACGCCAAATCCGAGTAACCCAGCGGGTCACAGAACCAGGCAGTGTGAGTGGATGCAAAAGATAGAACAAAGTGGTTCGGGGAATGCTCAGGCACCTCAGAATGATCAACCTCGGCAGGAGTTACCCCGGCAGCAATTGCTCTCCGGAGCGAACACGCAACAGTTAATGTTGCCTCCCCCTCCGCCGAGGTATGACAACCATGAGAGAAGGGATGCAGTGCATCAAGTAGAGAACCAAAATCAGCCGGATCAAAGGTACCCCGGAAATGATGGGAGGAACGAGTATAGAGAGCATCATCAGAGTTACTTCGTGTTCACCATAGAAGAAACAGACAGAAAGAGCTTGCAGCGTCGACGCATGGAAGTTAATGCAGTAATGCCAGCGGTGACGAGGTATATGCCTTGGTCGGACCAAAGAAATTACCTAGAGCATCAAAGATCATCCCAAGCTTATGCCAAGTCCTGGTTCGTATGCGCTAGTGTTGGACCCAACATTCATTGGGCCAAACATCAATGTGGGGTTCTTGAAGGTGCTGATTGACAATGGCAGTAGCATCAACATCATGTATGTAGACACGATGCGCAAGTTGGGTATCACGGAGAACATGCTCCAAGCTACAAGGACAACATTCCATGGAATTGTGCCAGGCATTTCCTGCGAACCCATTGGCAAGGTCCGGGTTGACGTGTTGTTCGGCACAAGAGATAACTGCCGAACTGAGAACTTGGAGTTTGAAGTTTTCAATTTGGAGAGTGCATATCACGCGTTGCTCGGCAGGCCAGCCCTGAACAAGTTCATGGCAAGTTGTCACATTAGTTACTTGAAGATGAAGCTTCCCGGGCCAAATGGTGTGATTACCATAGCTGGTGATTTCTGACGTTCCATTGAGTGCGCGTCAGCCGGGTCTAACCTGGCCGAGTCACTCGTGATTGCGCAAGAGAAGAGAAAGATCCAAGAAGTGGCGGCATTGGCTCAGTCAGCGTAGCAGTATATGCCGGCGCTGAGTAACCCGCATGGTAGTGTATCATTTCAAGCGACGAAGGATACCAAGAGAGTACATGTTGAAGATATGTTCCCAGAGAGCACCGTAACAATTGGTGCCGGGTTAAATGACAAATAGGAAAGCGAGCTCGTCAACTTCCTCCATGAGAATCGGGATATTTTTGCTTGGTCCACACAGGACTTGCAAGGTGTTCCGAGGGAGTTGGCCGAGCACTCTTTGAATGTGAGACCCGGAGCAAAGCCGGTGAAGCAACCTCTCCGCCGCTTCACTGAAGACAGGAGAAAGGTCATAGGAGATGAGATAGCTCGGTTGTTGGCTGCTGGATTTATCATGGAAGTGCTTTACCCGGATTGGTTGTCTAATCCGATGCTGGTGGAGAAGAAGAAGGACGATCTAAACGTGGCAGTGGTTAGGCGCATGTGTATTGATTACACGAAGCTGAATAAGGCATGTCCAAAAGATCCATTCCCACTGCCAAGGATAGACCAAGTCATAGATTCCACTGCTGGGTGTGAACTGTTGTCATTCATTGATGCATATTCTGGTTTCCACCAGATACCTTTGAACCCAAGTGAATCAAATAAAGACTGTGTTTATCACCCCGTATGGGGCTTATTGCTATCGCACCATGCCCTTTGGTTTACGTAATCCAGGGGCAACGTACCAAAGATGTATGCAGAAATGTTTACATGACCAAATTGGTCAAAATGTGCAGGTATATGTGGATGATGTTGTTATCAAGACCAAGGAAAGAAAAACGCTCCTTGACAATATCAGGTAGACATTTGCGAACCTAAGGAGGTTCTGAATGAAGCTTAATCCGGAGAAATGTACCTTCGGTGTCGCGGCTGGAAAATTACTCTGATTTCTTGTCTCCAGCCGAGGTATCGAAGTTAATCCAACTAAAATCCAGGCCATAGAGCGAATGGAACTGCCGAAGTGCCTTAACAATGTCCAGAAGTTCACTGGTTGCTTGGCATCCCTAAGTCGGTTTGTATGTCGGTTGGGAGAAAAGGCACTGCATCTCTATCAACTCATGAAAAAGTCGAACAAGTTCATCTATACGCCGCAGGCCAATGAAGCCTTTATCCAATTAAAGAAAATGTTAGCAACTGCACCAGTGTTAGCCTCTCCACTATCAAAGGAGCCAATGTTGCTCTATATAGCCGCAACCAACCGAGTTGTAAGTGCAGTAATTGTGGTGGAGCGCGATGAAGAGGGTAAGTCAGTATAAAGGCCTGTATATTATTTGAGCGAGGTACTATCAGCCTCGAAACAAAACTATCCCCACTATCAGAAGATGGCATATGGTGTGTACATGGCAGCTAAGAAGCTAAAGCACTATTTTGAAGAACACCCCATCAAAGTAATATGTGAAGCCCCTATATCCGAGATAATGAGCAACAAGGATGCAAGTGGCAGGATTGCAAAATGGGAAATTGAGCTAGCCCCTTATACGCCACAATATGACAGAAGAGAAGCAATCAAGTCTCAGGCTGTGGCTGACTTTTTTGTGGATTGGGCCGAGGTGCAATATGAACCACCGTTGCCAGATCCGAACTACTGGAGAATGCACTTTGACGGGTCAAAAACAAAAACCGGGTTAGGCACCGGAGTTGTGCTTACCTCGCCCAAGAAGGACTAGCTGAAATACGTGCTACATATCCACTTCGCAGCATCTAAGAACGTTGCAGAATATGAGGCACTTGTGCATGGGCTCAAAGTGGCAAAAGAGGTTGGCATACGTCGGATCCAATGCTTCGGTGACTCGGATCTCGTAGTCCAGCAAGTCTCCGGACAATGGGATGCCTTGGATGCAAACATGGCACTGCATAGATTTCATGTGCAAAAGATAACGGGGTACTTCGAGGGATGTGAATTTCATCATATACCTCGGGTGGAAAATGAGGCTGCCGATGTATTGTCAAAGCTCAGATCAACGCGACAAGCAATCCCGCCAGGGGTAGCACTAGAGCACCTCAGAAAACCATCTATCAGGCCATCCCTGGAATCCGACTCAATTTTTATCTCGGCTGATTCAGAGCCCGGAGCTGTACCCATGGACATTGATGCGGTGAGTGGTTCGCAAAACCCGGGGACTGCCTTGGCAAACCCGAGGACTGCTTCGCGAGACCCGGGGACTACGCAGCCTGATCCGGTGGAACTTATGCCGGTGGATCAGATGGAAATTGACGAGGATCTGTTCCCTATGCAAACTGTACCAACTTCGACACTACCCATATTTCAATTCCTGAAGGATGGAACCTTACCCGCTGAGGAGGTGCTTTCCATGCAAACTCAGAGGAGAGCAAAAGCATACACGATCATCAATTCCGAGCTATACAAAAGGAGTGTGACAAACGTTCTCCAGCGATGTGTTGACCGGGAAGAAGGACTTGACATCCTCCGAGATATACATCAAGGGGAATGTGGGCATCATGCCTCGTCCAGAGCCTTGGTAGCAAAAGCTTTCCGCCATGGGTTTTACTGGCCAAGTGCCCTGGAACAAGCAGAGGATCTAGTAAGAAAGTGCAATGGTTGTCAAAGATATGCTACCAAGACACATACGCCAATGTCGGAACTCGATACCATACCAATTACCTGGCCATTTGCCGTATGGTGTTTGGATATGGTTGGCCCGTTTAAACCAGCAAGAGGGAACATGACCCACATCTTGGTCATGGTTGACAAATTTACGAAATGGATTGAGGTGAAGCCAATAAGAAAATGTGATGGAGCTACTGCCGTAACATTCCTCAAAGATATCATCTTGAGATACGGTTATGCTCACAGTATCATAACAGATAATGGCACAAATTTTGGTGAAGGAGCATTTGCACGTTTCTGCCGAGATAAGAATATACGTCTGGACGTTGCCTCGGTAGCCCACCCCGCATAGAACGGGCAAGTGGAGAGATCCCACGGATTAGCGTTATCCCGGATAAAACCCCGGCTCGTTGAGCCGCTGCAAATATCAGCAGGGTGCTGGATAGAAGAACTACCAGCGGTACTGTGGAGTTTAAGAACAACTCCGAATCGATCAACAGGCTATACGCCATTCTTTCTGGTATATGGGGCAGAAGCTGTTTTACCAGCCGACATAGAGCATGACTCGCCCAGGGTCACCCAATACACAGAAGCCGAAGTGGAAGAAGCCCGGCAAAATGATGTTGATTTCCTAGAAGAAGCGAGAGAATTGGCATTGTCTAGATCCGCCATATATCAGCAAAATCTCTGACGCTATCATAGCTAGAAAGTAAACCCCTGAATTTTCTGGGAAAGTGATCTGGTACTCCGGTTGGTACAACGTACTGCTGGCATGCATAAGTTATCCCCCCATGGGAAGGGACATTCATCGTGAGCAAAGCATTGCACAATGACTCGTATTATCTTATCGATGCAAAACCACAGGAGAAGAACAAGGCGGACAGGTCCGGCGAGGAATCTAAGCGTCCATGAAATGTAGCTCTACTTCGTCCTTTCTACACTTAGCAAAGAAGTGTATGTATCCGAGTCTCTCATATGTCGGTATGTATGCCGACAATGAGCTCATCAATGAAATGTTGGCACCTCGAGCAGTAGCTCGGGGACTGCCTTAATAATATTTGTTGTCTTCTGTATTTATTATTTATATGTCGACTGGAGTAAGTTGCTTCTACCTAAGCCGGATTAGTAGTGTGTGAGCACCAAAAACCTAACTCTTCGACTTGCTGCTGTCCAACAAGATTTGGCTCCATGGCAAGCAAGAGAACAAGTTTGGAATTGCGTAGCACACAAAAATCCTCTAAGGAAAGGAACTTAATCGAGCCGACGTTTGTTTTTTGGACTAACCTTAGGCTTATTTTTTGTTTACTATGCTGAATTATTTTGAGCTAATCCTAAAGTTCTCAAGTATTGCTAAGAATTTTTTTGAAACTCGGACTCGTAAGTCATAAAACCAAACCAAGGTGGACACGAGCCGAGCCAAGAAATTGGAAGAACAAGAAAATGAAACTCGGGGACTACGCCCAAGTTAATCCGGCACAAAAACTTAGTAGCAAAATATCACTTATGTGCTTAATACAATTGCACCTGGCATACCGGGGATCTGATGAAATTCAAAGTGTTTCTAATCAAGGAGTAGCCGGAGGAGGTAATTTGGCGCCAGCGGGTGCAGCTCCATCTTCGGCTTCAACGTCATCTTCATCTTCCTCGACGTCCGAGGCGTCGTCCTCTTCGTTATCACCCGAATCATCTTCGACATTTTCATCGTTGGCGGTGCCAAGGAAGCTTGGTCCCTCATTCCATTGATGGATAGGGGCATACTGAATGAGGTTGTGAGCACAAGCCTTGCGCCGAGCTATCCAATCCGGATCATTGGACCACCTTGACCCGGTGCGCATCCGCTCAAGAAGATTGAGGTTGATTTTCTCATACCATGTAAGCACGTAGTGGAGAACGGTTTCAGGTTCGGCGCGACCAGCAGACTCCCTCTAAAGATCAAGTTGGGTTTCGCACTCCATTAACTTGGTAGCGAGAGCTGTGGCCCCCTCCGGAGTGTCTTCATCAGGGCAAAAGGCATTGAAGATACGGATTGCCACATCAAGAATGTCCTTGCCATAATTCTTCACAATTTCGACACGAGAAGACAAGCTGACCAGCAAGTCCTCCATGTCATAGGAAATCTCTGTAGTGCCAGGGACAATTGGAGTACCCCTCTTCTGGCGGAACATGGCAACAACAGTAGTTGCAATGGCATTGCCTTCTGGAAATTTGTCTGAAAACAAGACAGGTGAAATAAGTGAGGAAGGTTGACCCGGAGAGATTCATGTCAGCTAGAGAAAAATAACTTACGAGAGATGTGGCCATGGATCCGGGTCAGCTCCTTAGTGCACTTGTCACGCCTCTCCCGGAGTTGCGCAAGCTCAGCACTCGCCGACTCAAGCTTAACGTCGGCCTCCTTGAGCAGTTCTTGGTCCTTGGTGATCTGGAGGTTGAGGCGCTCTCGTTCCTCAGTAAAGTCTTGGCCTCCTTTCTCTAGTTCGGACTTGTGCTGCGCCTTGAGCTTCTTCATGTCTGCCTTAAGCTTGGCAATCTCTTTGTCTTTGGTCCGGAGGAGGGCAAGCTCATCATCCTTCTTCTTGAGTTCAGCTTGGTGCTGCCCAGCTTGTTCGAGAAAATGCAGCATCATGTCAGGCACGGGCACACTATCTTCAAGAGAGGCTGAAATAGTTTGTCGACCCGGCAAAGCCGAGGTTTGAATATTTGCCGAGCCAAGGGGAAAAGGAGATAGAACGTGGAGGAAAATTAAGCAAAAATGACTTACCCTTTATCTGCTCCAAGTTCTTCCTCGTGATGATGTACTCGGCCTCCACTTCAGCTGCGAAATCCGAATGACGGATTAGTTCGGCGGAAAAAGACGAAAGAAAAATGGAAAAATGCCAAAGAGAAAACTTACCCCTTTTCTCGTATTCGGCAAGAAGTATAGTATGCTTTGCGCGCAACATCTTGTGAGTATCCAAGATACGCTAAAACTCAGTGATCCGACGATTGGTGGTCACCTGAAAAGAGTAAAAAAGGATAGCTTATTCTTGTGCATATTCGAAGTGTACAAAATCCAGTCCTAGTGGAACTTAACCTGGCTCTAGGTGTGTGCATATTCGAAGTGTACAAAATCCGGGCCAAGTGGAACTTAACCCGGCTCTAGGTGTGTGCATATTCGAAGTGTACAAAATCCGGGCCAAGTGGAACTTAACCCGACTCTAGGTGTGTGCATATTCGAAGTGTACAAAATCCGGGCCAAGTGGAACTTAACCCGGCTCTAGGTGTGTGCATATTCGAAGTGTACAAAATCCGGGCCAAGTGGAACTTAACCCGATTCTAGGTGTGTGCATATTTGAAGTGTACAAAATCCAGGCCAAGTGGAACTTAACCGGGCTCTAGGTGTGTGCATATTCGAAGTGTACAAAATCCGGGCCAAGTGGAACTTAACCCGGCTCTAGGTGTGTGCATATTCGAAGTGTACAAAATCCGAGCCAAGTGGAACTTAATCCGGCTCTAGGTGTGTGCATATTCGAAGTTATTAAGGAGCTACGTTAGTTCTCTAAGGAGCATCCAGCCGAGTAACAAGTTACTCCCCTGGAGGCTCGGGGACTAATGACTATATCACTAATATCTACTACATGCTAAGGAAAAGGCGAAATAACGTACCTCCATCATCCGACCTGCAAGGTTGATTGCGTTGGCAGCAGTATTCATTTGGGCAGCAAACTCAGTGGGCCCGAATTTCTCCGGGAGGTCATCATTGTGGACGAACTCCGCCTTGTTCCAGTTGTTTACAAACTCGATCAAGGTCGGAGGATAGCGTTCGCCGCTGAGCATGTGGGGTGCAACTAGACCCTTAGCATGAGCTTCCCTCCTCTCAACCTGGGCAACGACGGGGCTGGTGTGCAAAACGAGTTGCGCATCAGCTGGCTCGACAGGGGCGTCCTTCGGCGGTGGAGTCTTTTTCGGGAGCATGGATGCAAGTGTACGCTGTCCAGCCTCGATTGACGCTGCCCTGGTGGCGTCAAGAGCTTTATGGCCCTTGGGTAGAAGCTGAGAGGTGGAAGTTGCTGCGGCGGATTTGCCCTTGGAAGCTGCCTTAGTGCTTGCCTTGGTGCTGCTGGTGCCTTCTCGCCGAATCTTGGAAGACTCGGACGAGGCCAACGGGCTTGGCGCTGTTGCTGGTGCCTTTGCTATTGCTGCTGGTGCTGGAGCTGATGCTAGTGCTGATTTCCGTTTCGGCGGGGGTACTGAAGGAACCTCGGTGGTGGCTGGTTGCGGCTGTGCCGAAGAAGGAGCAACTACAGCCTCGGCAGAACTGCTTCCCCCCGTTCCGAGGTTGCCCTCCTCTTGACGAGGTGGGCTAGAACCCGGAGCAGCCGCTGAGCCCTCCTGAATGGGGCTCAACGGGCGTGAATCGTCGCCACGAGGGGGAGAAGGGCTATGTCGGAGCGGGGAGGCAATGCCAGATCCACTCTGAGGGACCTCCACCGCGGCCCTGCCGAATCAAATCATGAATGATGAGAAACCATAACAAAGGAAGAACAAGCGAATAGCAAAGGGATAAGTGACTTACTCATCCGAGGTCAAAGGCTCTTGGGCTTCCGAGCCCTCCGGGTTATGGCCTTGGCTGTAGGTTTGGTGGCAGCTTTGTCCGCGGACTTCTTTCGCCTTTTAGCTAGCTGAGAAGGTCCGGAGGAAGAAGCAGATGCGGCTCCCCTCTTCTTCGGTACGACCGGGACAGGCTCACCCGTGGCAAGGGGAGGATCTTCATGGATCTACCCACCGGGGTTAGCTGATGCCGGAAAAACATAAGAAAGGGGGACAGCGTCAAATGCCTCCATCACCTCAACGTCTGAATCATCTTCATCGTCAGGCTAATATTTAATGGAAGAGAGTTTACTAGTATGTCGCTTGGTCACATCAGCCATCGGCAGGAACATCTCCAGATCTGGTTCCTCCTTGTCCGAGGAATCTCGGTCAGGCGCCCATTTAAGAGAAGGCTCGGTGCCATCCTCAATAGTTTGCTGAAGAAACATCTAAGGGAAAGAAAAGGCAAAGGGATTAAACCCTATAACAAAGTCTGACATATAATTTAGCTCGGAGAAAGTTTGGGGCACGAGACTTACCGCGGGTGGAAGCCTATCTCGGCAGAAGTGTTTGATCCCCACGTCCACTCAGCAGAGAAGTGCTTGTTGGTGGTGAAGAGGGCCTTGACCCGGCGGTACATCTCGGTGTTGCTCAACTCAAATGAGGAGGTCCGGTTGGGGTCACGACCCCAGCTCATGTGGCAAAATTTGTGCGTGCGTTTCTGAAGGGGGAAATCCGGTTGCGGACGAAGGTGATCATTGCATCCTTATTGCGCAATCCCCGATCCTTCAGCTCTTGGAACCGTTTATTGAGTTGGTTCGCCGGGGCAGTGGGCTTCTTGGGGACCTTGTCCCACAGATCCGGATTAGGAGGACTCGGAGCGTAGGGCCGCAGCCGAATCAGATCTTCAGTTGTGCCCTTTCTGATATAAAAGAAAGTTCGGGCCCAGCCCTTGCAAGAGTCAAGCCCCGTGACTCGGGGGAAAATAGACTGTTTCCTAGGAGAAATGGAAGTTGCGCCGAACTGCGTGAGCTGCTTGTCCTCTGGATTAAGCTCTATATTCAGAATCACATTCTGGCGGAGACCAAAGAACCGGATCCAGAGCTCCTTAGTGGGCCATAATCCGGCGTAACCCTCAATGGTGGAAGCAAAAGCAGAGAGGGAAGTGATGGCGTTAGCCGGAAGATGGTGCAACTGAAGCTCATACGTGTTGAGCCAGTTGTGGAAGAAGTCGCTGACAGGGAGCCCAAACCCGCGCTGGAAGTGGGAAAGGAATACCACATACTCACCTGGATTGGGTGAGGGCGGAAGCTCCGCGGCGGCGAGGCGGGCAATGATGCCCTCCGGGATGCGCCTGGTGTGATACAGCCAGTCGAGATCGTCCTGGCAAACCCAGGACCCAGCCCAAGCGCCGCGGTCAGTGTTCCCCGCGTCCTCCTCCATTTCCTGCTCCGCAATGGCGAGCTCCTCCTCTGTCATCTCAAGGTCACTATTCTCACTGGCGCTAGCGGCGGTGGGGGGCAGTGGCCTATACTGGCGAGGACCCATGGTGGAGGAGATGCGCGGAGGTGGTGGAGACGCAGGTGCACGAGGAAACGGTGTGGCGGCAGCGCAGCTACGCAAGTGCGGTGGCGGCGGCGCTGTCACAGGGAAGAAGAAGGAGAAGAAGAGGCAGAGGGGCGCGAGAGTGGGGAAAAGACCCAAGGGGCGCGCCCCTCCCCTATTTAACCACGCCCTAGAGGGGTAGTGGGATCGCGTTGTGCGGACGGGCCACACGGTGTGGCCGTGTATGACCCGGATCGACCAATCAGCGACGAGCCACGGGAAGGGCCACAGGGCGCAGCGGATCCCACGAAGCGACGTTATGATACAGTTAACGAGGAGGCAGGCACGATGTGACGTGTGCTACAGTAAAATCTGACAAATAACTGCGGCAGTTACTGTCGCAGGCCCTTAAAATGAGGCAAAGTAATGATTAGCCTCCACGTGGGAAAGCGTACAAGAGAAGGAAGAATAAGTCAGATAAGTATAGGATGACCCGGCTAGCGAGTGAAAACTCGGAATGTGCCAAGGGAAAGCAAACCTAGGGAATCCAAACCATGAGGCTCGGTAAAATTGAACCTGCTGTGGCCTTAGCGGCTAAGGAAGCTAAGACCGCACCAGCTTCGGGGACTAATGTTGGGGGGATACCCCCGGGTAGGGTCACGCCGGGGTATAAAGGCCAAGTTAGCCGAGGCACGGCAAGGTCAAAGCAAGTGCTGGCCGAGTCACCTCAAGGCAGGCTGAATCACGGAGTAACTCAGACCAAGGGATGTCCACCTAACTGGGTCTCAACCGACTTATGCCGTATGTCGGTAAGATGTATCTAACTTATATGCAGGTATAGGTGTGGCCGGATCAACTAGGTACGATCCTGGTTATATCAAGCTTGTAAGAGAAGGAAGGTATCTCGCTGGTCAAAGGGTGACCACTGTGTGCAGAGCGTGAGCGAAGAAGACAGAGGCTAGGACCACCGAGGCGTGGCCGACAAAGGTGACGATGCCTGTGTCGGATGACGCGGGCGCCACAGAGGCTCACGTAGCCTCTACATGGATGACGCTAGGCAAAAGTGACCCGGTCGGCTTACTATTTTGGGAGGAGGCATATTCCAAGGAATATGCCTCCACGTATGCCCTAACTGGAGACATGGCTACCCCTATATAAGGAGGGCTAGGGCCTCTGTAGAAAGGATTGATCTCAAGTGGGTTGTGGTTTACTAGGGTGTTCCTGAGGGCAGGCTAGTGGTGAGAATAAGAGAGTTATTCTTCCTCCTCTCCCCAATACGGCTCAAGGAGCACTTGTAAACTGTGGAAGTGAATCGAATACAAAGCAACTGTGTGTGTGGAATCACCACGCTATCCCTCCCTGGATTCCCCTAGTGCATTTAGTTCCCACCTTTAGCCTATCCATGGCATCTGCCATGACACCACTACGACAGTTTGTGAAACTTATTAGTGTGTCTTGCTTATTGCGAGACGGTTATTCATATTAATAAAAAACAGTTCAGTTGTTTTGTTTGAATAATTTTTTATGATTCACATTGGTCTTATAAACAATTTATTATGGTCTTTATCTGTATGATAACTAGACGCTTATGAAAATTTCCAAAAGATATTCAAGTTTAAATATTGAATAACACTATTGTTTAAGTCATTATGGTTATTGCATGTTTTTCATGTTTATGGAAATTGGGGTCTTAGATATTTTATTTAGAGACTTTGCAAAACCATGCCTTGTTGGGCAGAATGACTAAAACTTCGCATTCTACTAAAACGGTGATATGTGAAGGATTGTTGAATTTTATACATATGATGCATTGTATTTTCAACAGATAATGGAAATCATTATTTTGGTGAGTTTAATGAAACACAAGTTAAAAACCATTTGAATTGTTCAAATGATTTCAGAATGAAATGGATATAAGATTAACAAGAATGCCAAAGTCTTTGCAATTTGATCCAAGTGATTTCGAATTCATGTTAATAGAAAATTGGCATATAAGGGACTTGTGAACAAACGGTTTCACGAATTATGGTGATTGGACTAAACAAATAGTATTGATATGTCTAATATATCATAATCATAGTGTATAAGATACATATGGTCCAAATGATCTTCAGATGGATTAACGATAGGAATTAGAGTTTAGAGATTGAATTAGTAAACACTCAAAAGTATTAGGAACATCTAAAAGATTCGCAGAAACAGCACCATATGAGATATGGCAAGCTCGAGTTTCTAGAGATTTTGATAGTTCGAGATCGTTGCGAATAGTAAGTCTTTGTGGTACATTCTTAGTAAGACTATGAATATAAATTCCGAACTAATACCCAAAAAAGATAAAGTTTGTATTGTCTCAGCATGGTACTTCTTTGATAAATTGTTTTCTCATAGAAGTGTTAGTGGAAGGGAATAAGCATAAGCTGAAGTTTCGACTAATACTTTATACAAGTATGATTCAAGAATTTGTTCTACCATTTGCACAATTTCATTCTTGATTCACTTGTCCTATTGTTGGAATAGGACATACCTATGAACTACAAAGAAATATTGATGGACCCAAGTACAATAAATGACTTAGAGTCATGAAATTGGCAAAGGATTGATCAAAAATACAAAGTCTTCAAGAGTTTGAAGAAAAAGGTTATAGCTAGTACAAAAGGTAAGTTTTGACCAATCTAGAATTGCTAAAGTCTTGTAGCAGAAAATTATCGATTTGATGTAAGATCAAAGAATTTTGGATTCACCGGGATTATCGAGAAAAGTCTGCAAGTTGAGTGGGAACTAAGAAGTTTTCCAAATAAAATATGTGGATGACATATTTTGAGTGGGAGATGAGTGACATCCTAGAATATCAAATATTGATGAAATATTTGAGTGGGAGCGTGACAATGTTCTTGAATATGTAATTGACATATTAGTGAACAACGTATTTGGTATTAGGAATGATTAGATCATTAGATGGATGGAATTTAACATATACTAGCTGAATGCCCATGCGTTGTTATGGGACATAAATTTTTAACATACCTGGACATATAAATTGTTGCCTAGAATCATGAATCGAAGAGAAAATCGACTAAGTTTTCAAAAACATATCGCATACTACAATCTCACTCAGCAGATTTTGTATAGTATACATGAAGTAACCTTAGTACAATTTCCACCATAGAAACAAAACTACAACAGAAACCAAACCAAATATATACCACATCAGCTACAAAACTTGTTTAAACATCATTGTTTCTTACAATATTCCTCAACTTGAAAACTTCCATCTCAACATAGGCTCATTAGTCATCAATACCACTCTCACTCTGGTATCGTCTTCTCTTTGGTTTGTGCAACACAATACTCAATTGTCATCTTGGTATCAGTGGAAAAAGCTTTAAAAATATAGAGCTTGATACAAGTAATGCCTAGCTGATTAGCCTATATGAAAAAGGAGGGGCAATGTTGGTACAACCTCCGTTTCTTTTTCTACATCATTTTTCAAACAAGGTCCCACAAATCACTGCCCATTTTCAAATTTATATCATGACAAACAAAAAATAATTCCTCTTCAAAGAATCATGTGATTCCAAAAGCAGTTCTACCAAAAGTATGATGTCAAAATATACTTAGCTCTGCCACATAGGAGAATTTCCGATGCATGCTCCCATTACCACAAAATAAAAGTACAGATTCATTATCAAATTTATAATCTAGAGAGGCTATATATAGGATTGCATCATAAAAAGTATATGATGGTGAAATATTCGTAAGTATATTCAGTCCAACCTTCAGTTGAGTACTCTCTTCTAAGAATGACAACAGTTTTTTATGTTGAGTAACATATGTAAGTACTAAACGGACGATTAGATTAACTTACTCTTTTAGTTAAATTGCAGCAGCAGGCCTCATACTTTATTCAGCTTTTAGATAAGAAATAAACAACGGAAAGCTTCCATGAAAAACCATTGTTGGGAACAGTACGACAAAGATATAAGCATGCTATAGTAACTGCAAAAACTTCCGCTCAGACTCATGCCCTCAATATTTATATGAATCACGACAATGTAACTAGTTTGGTTCTACTTCTCAGATAACCAATACAATTCCTTGATATGTTTCTAGTCATACTTCCGTACGTGGATCCAAAAGCATTAGAGGTAAGAGCTCTAGATGTAAATGTGATATTATAAAACACAATATTATACAAATTAACTTGGCTTGACTTGGTAGGCTGCCTTGGTAAATAAACTACATGCTCCAATTATTCTAGTTGAAATTTGTTGTACAGGAACTGCCCAGATTGCAGAAGCAAAACGGTTGCAAGTTTGCAACTGCACACAAATATTTTGGAAGGCCACATATATGTTTTTTGATCATGCATTATCGAGCCTATGAGAGACAGACATTCATGTGCCATCTTTTACTGATATAAAGAACAGTGTCAATCATTTTGTAGCATTGAACCTTCCTATAAAAGTGCATAAGAAACACACGGTAGTAGGCTGGAATACACAACAAGCTGGAACCAGCGGCCTCTTCCTGATATGGAAGACTTTAGCTTTGGTTGACTCATCTAAAATTTTAAAAGTATATATATATATATATATATTTGTCTACGCAGAGAATCGTGGTTAAGACCCCCAACGAAAGAGAGTGCTCACATGCTGAACGCACCTAAATCAAAATATTGACCAGACCACAGCTGTACTCGTGAAACATCAATCCAAGAGGGCAGTAGTTGTTACCTTTACCACTGATCAAACAAAGATTACACATTTATGCTGGTGTGCGCATATCCGCTAGCCCGTGGACAGATACAATCAATGGCAACCGGTATGTATCCATGCCTCCCCAATGCCGAGGCCAGACCTGAATCACCACATCATATCTCGCCCTCCACCGTGGCCTAGCACACACGTGCGTGTCAACAACCAGTTCCACCCTCTTCTATCTCTCCTTTTCGCCGCGGAGCCCCATCGCCAATCCTCGTCTCCGACCTCCGCCACAAGCACCACCACCAGCTTCTCGGGCAGTCAGAAGCCCACGGCCACCACTGGCACTGGCACGTCCTGTCCATCTTCTGCGATCCTCACGTCTTCTAAAATCCTCCACTTTCGCTTGCTAGAGGACATCAATAATTATAGAAGTTCTATTTTTAAGTACTTGTAGGTATATACACAAGCACGTACGTAGCACAAAACCATTAGCACAAAACCAGAAACAACTGAACACTATATTTCTGTTTTTCCTAGGATTCTCTTCAGCAAAAAAATCAAAATCACATCAATGCTTTTCCATACAAACTAATTAATTCTTCGGATTGTGGGATTTAGGTGCTACTACATGTTATTTTTATATAGAGAGATTATCAGCAGAAGCTGCCCAGCTGCCCATGTGAGAGAGATACTACCAGCAGTACGGAGATATAGAAACAGCTACAGCCTACAAAATTGAAGCACGCGAGGGAAGAAAAGAGAGCAGCGGTAGGATAGGAGCATCTCACACGAGGAAAGAGCCGGGGCAGATGATAAATCGCACGGAGGGAACCACAAACCACCTCGGGAGGGTGGCGAGCCATGGCGATGCGCGGTTCTAGGTTAAACGTGTGGAAGGAAGTTGGGTCGTCGAGCGTCACCGGCGACGGCCGACGCGGGCAACACACCTCTCCGGCAAACACACGCAGCCCCTCCTCTCCACTTAGCCCGCCTCAGCCCACAGGCCGCCAGCCCCACCTTGCCGTCCATGTCCGAGACGGCGCCCCGGTCGGCTCCTACTCGCGACGCTCGTCCTTGCTGTCCTCGACGCCACAGGGCGGCCCGACATCTCCTCCCTCTCCCTTCTCGCCTATCGGCGGCGCAATGCTGGGGTTAAGATCATGTGAGGCACAGAAAGAGAGAACCAAACGTTTTTATTTTTTTGAGTTGTTTGACTTAGGCGGTGGCAGGGGCCATAATATCTCCAAAACCGCAGGGTTAAAACTGTCCTAAAAAAATCGGAACGAAAATTAGGGGTACAAACGAACCTAACGTAAGAAAAGTTATAGTATAGATTAAATATAGAGGATCTATTTGATTAGATCAGGATGTTTAATGAATATTAAATGTCAAAATGCTTGGAGAATTTTAAAAGTGTTTAGAAGGACCTGCTTGAGAAAGCAGTTCAAAATGGAAAACAAGCAAATAATAAAAGATTTTTACTTGTGAAACTAGGAGTAGCATTTGAGTAAAGACTGGGTATTTACGACAATGGTTAAAACAGAGAAAAGGGATGCACTGCATTAACTATGCTCTGGCCACAGTTTTTCCAAGGTAAAACTCATGTTGTTTATACTTTACATAATATAACCCATGTTCTTAGTTGTAAAGAACAAATATTCTAGAGTGATTTATGAATCAATCACTGAATAAGAGTTAAGTTTGAACGCAGCGAAATCATGGATGGACATCAAAGTGAAAGTATCGCACTTTGATTAAAATTTACATAGATATAGAACTATTAGAATATTTCAGTGTTAGCAAGTGTGATTTTGGTTTAAAGAAAGTTTGACTTTTGACTAAGTGTGTTTTATAGTTATACATGACATCTTCAAAGTTCTATTTACTAATAGATCGTCATTGTATATACTAGAAAACAGAAGTCTCATCTTGTCACCAAAATGCTATAACACATTATATGATAATGGTGTGAATGTAAAAATAGTTGACATCAATGATTTGCAAAATAGGACCTTATGAATCTGGTAAAACAAATTTAGGAAATAAAGTACTCCATGAGCAAGCATGATCAATAAACACAATGAGATATGGTTTATGATTAGTAGCAATGCATCTAGATTACTTGTACTCTAGTGCAAGTGGGATACTGGAGGATATATGCCCTAGAGGCAAATAATTAAAAAGGGTTTTATTGTCATATCTCATTAGCTCATAATAGTTTTATATCATGCTATAACCGTATCAAACGAAAACATTGATACATTTGTGATGTATAAACAAACCCAGGTCCCTACTAGCCTCTATTCAACTAGTTCATTGGGAAGCTGATGTTCAAGGTTTCCTGATCATGGTGCTATGAAAGACAACTGACAATGAAGTCATATCATCTGTATTGATGTGATGGACATTTCCCATCAATGATTGTTGCGACACGATCATGTCACATAGTTCACAGTTGCAGTTGTCAGAAACGGAGTGTCCTAATCCTTAGACCGTGAGATCATATCAATTACTGTCACCGGACGATTGCTTAGACTGCATCAACCGTCACTTTCGTACAAGGGTGACCATAAAGGCGCATGTTGGGTATCCAAAGGGGCATATAGAGGATTTATGTATCAATATTGAGATTTGTTCTCCTATGTGACGGGAAGATACACTGGGCCTACTCGGTGAATTACATCCATAAGTTGTGCAACGTATGACTAGGTCATGGGGATCAAATTTCACGAGAACGAGTAAAACAGTACTTGTTGGAAACGAGATTAAATAAGATATCATGATACCGATGATTAGATCTCAGACAAGTCTTAAATCGCGTAACAAAGGTAATTGGACCTATTGTTTAAGGTTCGACACGATGCTGATTCGTGGAGTGCATAGGGGTCAACATAGGCATCCCGGTCCCGCTGTTGATCATTGATAGAGATTATGTCTATGAGATTCCTAAACCATAGGGAAACACGCTTAAGGGCGATACGACCCTTGAAGAACCTCATGCTAGATGGAATCACAAAAGAGAGAGAAATCGGAATTGTTCCGAAGAGATCCGAAATTGTTCGGAGAAAAAAGGAAAGGAAAAGGCCAAAAGGAGTTTTGGATGAACGGCAATTTATAATATGTATTTATTATATATTAATTATGAATTAACTTATATTAAATAAATATTTAAATTTAAATTTGTAGGGCGATTTCCTGAATAGGCCAAAACCCCGAAGGGAATTGGCTCGGGAGGAAGCCACCCGGGAAAAGACTGAAAAAACAAAAAACACATAGGGCTAGTTTGACCAGCCCACGCACGTGGGCGGCAGATAGTAGCCGCCGCCCGTCGTTGCCAGGCCTGCTCGACCCCAGCCCAAGGGAGCTCGCGGGCGGACTGGCCAGGCAAGCTAGGTCGCACCATGCAGCCGGCCCACCCGGGGCAGACTAGCGCTGGCAGCCGTCACTGGCACTGGCGGGCCACATGGTCAAGCCGGCCCAACCAGATCTCCCTGGCCACCGTGCGGTGCACGTGACGGTCTGCAGGCGGGTGGCACACCGCTGCCAGCCGCGTGAGCTGCTGCTCAGCTGTAGCTACCGCTGAGCCACGCGCTGGGCCGTGCAAGCGCCCACCAGCCCGACTGACTCTAGCTGCTGTGGATGATGTTGTGCTGGGCCGCCGCGAGAGGGCCCATCCGGGTGCCCCGATGGCCCAGCTGGCTAGAGTAGTTTTCCATTTATTTTCCTTATACTTTTAGTCCTACATGGGACACCTAAAGGAAAGGGCACACCTCCCTTTCCCTATATAAAGGGGTGCCTATGAGAGGCATAAAACACACCAATTAGATATTCTCTAAGGCATCTTTCCTTCAAGAAATATCCTCCTCTGTCTCAGTTGTCTTTGTTGTGGCACGGTCCCGGAGAAGCACTGTACACGCAAAGTCAACACCTCTGCGGCACGCCGTTGTGCTGCAGAGATTCCGTCAGGAGGTCTACTTCTGCAATCTCGGTAGGGATCAAGAAGTTCGGGAGTCGTTGTATTGCACCATATGTGTGTGATAACACAGGGGAGCTGCACGTGTAGCGACCGACCATCGTACAAGGACTTGGACAAGGGGTGATGTGCGAGGAGCTTCGTGACCTTGAGGTCAGATGGGTACGACTACATCATTTACGCTCCTACATGAGCGTAGTACGTTACCACTGTCTTCCTTCGTTACTGCATTATTTCTAGGTAAATCTTTGGGCAATTAGGACGTTCCGAGTAGTCATTTTTTGTTATCTGCTATGGAAACCCTACACATGGGCCCACATAGAGCTAACATGGCGTCGTGAGCCCATGCCGGCCGCGGTTTCTCGCGGTCATGGGACCTCCAGAAACCGAATGTGACGCCGTGAGCCCATGCCAGCCGTGGTTTCTCATGGTCATGGGGCCTGGCCAGAGCCGATGTGGCGCCGTAAGCTCATGTTGGTAGGTTTCTCGTGTGCATGGGTCCTATTCATTTTCGAGCTAGAAACCTAGTTGGTACACGTGTTAGTGCCACTTCTCACCTACAAGCATTCTGAAGGATGAGAGTGTTCATGTCCATAGCGGAGCTGACAACATAGACTCTAGCCGTACGCAGGTTCTCGCGGCCGCTAGCTCATTGGTCAGCATTATCCCTCAGCAAGGTCATGCGTTAGATCTCGCTAACGCGAGGTTTTAGTGAAATACGTGGCCAGTATAAACGATTCTCTCGGTTATTTGTGTACGCATTGCATTAGCTTTGTCCTCTCCTACCCCCGTGTACGTCCTGCTTCCCGACATCCCCATGGTCACCCGCTCGGCTGTGAGGACACCCGTAGTCGTTGATACTATTGCCCACGGTGGTGAGGTGAAACGATTTGGCAACACTGGGAGACGACATCGTCATCCTGCGCGTCGACCTGAACATATATGTGGCGCCGTTTCGTTGACAGCTTTTTGTGAACCCGCCACTACCCGACTGGCAGTAGAGGGTTCACAGGAAGCTGACGAGAAAACACCGCCCTTTTTTGTGCACCTTGTGGACAAAAGAGAAGGACGCAATGGAGGGGGCGTCCTCGGCTAGATGGCCAGCGAGTGTTGGTGGTCATCCTCGGATAAAATTCCAACTACAGTTGTGGCATGCAGCTTACCGGTGCAGAGCAAGAAAACGTCGCGTGGCCACCCCCTACAGTAATAAGGTGAGTATGATCTCTACAACTTTCCTCTTCAGCTATTCCTGCTTTCCTCTTATAATGCTTTTTCCATGCAGGTGTGGGAGTTCGTCTCTATCATCGTTCGCATCAGCAGGACATCTCCTACCATCCACCGTGCTAGAGGCACGAGCTGTGTCTGCCCATCTGACGTGTACAAGGTATGTTGCCTGATTTTGCAGCTAGGCCTTCCTGTCTCCTTTTATTCTCTTTTAGTCTCACCCTCCTACGCATATTTATTTTACGAAGTGACCGACAATAGGACTAGTGAATGTGCAAGAACAACGGTAGAAGAGTCCTTCGCCTGCAGCACGACAACTAGGTAACGTCCCTCGGACAATCTCTCTGATTTTTTCGCAAATTCATAGGAATGTATTCAACTGCATTAGCAATATTTTTACTTTGTCTCTTATCCTTTCCCTTTTCTTTTTTTTAGAGAGATAGTCTAGCAACCTAGAGGATTCTTCTACAATGGAGACTAGCGAGAGAATGATGAAGATACGGTGTTTTGCCGTTAGAAGAGGCAAACGATGTTCCTGTGGCCAGGTGGCAAGCGTGCTAGTAACACTTCATAGAACCGATCTAATGGCGAGCGCCAGTATGGCACCAACAACGAAGCATCAGAGGATGAGCAGTGAAGATTCTGCATCAGTTTTGCTCCTCGCTGCTTGGCTTGCAAGCTTTGTGACAATTTGGTTTAGCCCATGTACTGCACTCTGTGACTAATAAGAAAGTTCACTTTTATTTGGTTTAGGCCATGTAGTTCACTCTATGATTAATAATAAAGTTTACCTTTTTTTTTGCGTGTGTACCATGAGTTCTGCACTTGAGACGAACAAGTAAGCTTTGTAGTAGACGCTTAATTCTCTTTGCGCAGCAGCCATCGAAAGCATGTCTTTGAATTGTACAACTCATCGTGTTAACATATGTTTGAATTGATCAACATCGAAAGTATATTTTATGTATTATACAAATGGTTACAACATTTTGCTCCTCCTGTGAGTTAACGTGACCCATACAGTATTTAGTACGCTTTGTAGTAGCCATGAATGCATGGAAATATAGTCTGCAGCTCAGTCTCTCTATCACCACATTGTGAACATTTCTCCACACGTGTAGCAGAATGGCCTGTATCGGCATCATGTTGGATCATGCAACTTTTCTGCTTCGTTTTATGGGATATGCGACGCAATGGCAACCACATAGAGTACTTATAGTTTCGTTTACATGTGCTGCATCGGTTATGTGTTTGATCGTTTGTACGGGAATTTTTATGTTCATTTGTTGAAGTGTGCCTCTTCTTTTGTGTCAGTCTGTAGAATACTCGAGCCTTATTCGGTTTCGATAAACTAGATGCATTCACTTAGGCGAACAACGCAGAACAGGCTAAGCGGCGCGGTTAAGTATTTTCCCTTCCGTAGAACGGTTGAGCGATAGCCTGCCGGTAGCGTCCTCTATACGGCATGTCAAAGACTGTGAGCTTATAACGTCATTAACGCTTTGCCACGTCTCTGAACATCACGTCAACAGCTCACGCTCCGAGGCTACGTCCAGCGGGATAAGTATCTCTAGTAGCGATATTGGCATCTGCCTCTTTCACATTCCGTGTCTCCATAACATCTTTAGAGGGTTTTTGTTCTATTGTTGCGCTACGATCAATGGCGTAAGTTCGAGCAGTCCGTTCAACGGAGAGCGTCCTCAAAGAAGATGGCGAAGCGTTCCGACGGTGCGGGGTGTTGGCTGACCCAACCTTCTTTCACGCGTTCGGAAGCGCGAGCACAGTCAACTCCTGCAACCGTCTCGGGTCATCTGTTAATTAGACTCGACATCATTACTGCGTTTGAGCTCGAGAGGCCAGCATCATCAAGCGACGTCAACAAGTATCCTGATCTAGGGTACGAAGGGTGTTTCGACGTTGTCAGTAAATCGAGTTCGTGCAAGGAGCTCGGATGCCCTCGGTTTATGCGTTCCTAGCTCGGGTGGATGAGTCAAGCAGCTCGTTTGCGCTTAACCGAGCAGGAGCTGGAGGTTGTGTTACCTGACAATGTCATTGCGGAGATTGTTCGGGAAGTAAAGAAACAAGTATTGGGGTACGGGAGCTGATGCATGTTTACTTCTGGCTTAGAAGTGGAGAAGCGATGAGGAAGGCTACGAAGAAGTTAAAGGAATGCATCATCTTTCATGAAGATATATGCTTGACGACGGAGACATGAGACATTGTACTAGAGCTCCCTGTATGTAAGCACCTTTTTCATGAAATTTGTATTTTCAGCTGGTTTGAGATTGATGCTGCGGAATGCCCCCTTTGTAAAGCTGATGTAAAGAAGAATGTCATACTGCTTGCCTGAGATACTGCTAATTTCTGAGATAAAGGTCTTCGTGCTTCTTTCGTGCATGTTTGACAACTCTATTATTCTTGCACGCGATTGTTTTTGTGGACGATGTGTCTATACATCTTTAATGGACGTTTGCATATGCTATTCTGATGCTCACTAATCATTCAACGTTCTGTCTGGCAGCCACGCCCAGGGGGCGCAAAGAGGAGACTAGTATAAGTAATTTGCATTCAAATACAATTGCACAACATATAGGTCCAAAGCTTCCCCATAAATTAGCTACAAGAAATGTAAAATCCCAAAACTTTAATCAAGGTAATCAAGATCCAAATCACCCAATTTAGGGTTAACAAAAACTTTTTATTATTAAAATAATTAGGAATGCATGTGTATGTTGCATTAGTATAGAATTGTGTGTAAATACCATGTTTGTTTGTTCTAAATGATAGGAAATGGTTTAAAGGTGAATGACACATCATCTAGATCATTTATAAACAAAATCCAAAGAAAACAAATCAAATAACATTAAATAATGCAAATGGTCATTTTGGCCACTTTAATCCACTAGGCCACTTTAGGTGTTCCTAGAAGTCTTTTCCCAACAGAAACAATTCTAGATCTTTGCACCCCTTGCTAGTACAAGTAAAGATCTACCAAGGCCCACTTTAAAACCTTACAAAAACACTTAGCCACTAATTTTAAATGACATTTGAAAAGTGAATCCATTACATATGCATAGATCCCACTTTTTCAAAAACCACTAAAATGAACTCCCCTTGCCAAACCCAAGCAACCATAGATGATCAAGCTTATGAACAACACACCCACCAAAAAACTTTCTAAAATTCAAATTTACATTTCTTGCGGCCATTGTGTTGAACACTTGGTGATCACAAATTAATCTGCCTAACTAATACTGTTGTTGATCAATGTCTTGTCCCCCACTTGACCCTCTCATCTCTCTTCTGTCTCCCTAGCACCTAACCCAGCCCCAGACACCACTCCCCCTTCGCCGCTGCGCCAGTAGAGCGCCGCCCAAAGATGGTCACCGTCGGTCGACCATGAACCGTTTAGCCTGGAGCTCCCCTCTCTCCCGCCATGTCTAGGAGGATCGCCGCACCCTACCGCCTCTCCTTGTCCACCCCTCAATGACAGCCAGGCAGTGGACCGCCCCCAGCGACACCATGCCTACCGTGTCTGCGACATGCCGAGCACGCGCTAGAGCGCCGCGCCCGACAGATGTGCACACACCGCGCCTTGACCATAGCCCGCGCGCGCCGCGTCGCCATGACCCCAGGAACCGCCCAGACATGCCCGTTCGCCGCCGCTTGACCCGCAGCCACCGTGAGCCATGTCAAACGCCGCTTCTGCCGCGTAGAGCACGAGCCGCGCCCAACCAAATGCCACCGCCCCTAGCCGCACCTTTACACCGTAGAGGACTGCCAGGAGACCACGGACCGTCCCCTACCTCCACTACGCCACTAGCACCCTGTAGACGCGTTGCCACCACCGCCTGACCATGCCGCACTGCCTCGCCGTCGAGCCTATAAAATGAGGCCTCCCCTAGCCTTATTTCTCACACCACTCAACTCCCCTCTCACCACTGAGCCTTCCCCACTTCTCCCCGGAGCCAATCGAGCCCTCAGTCACCGGAATTCCACCGGAGCTAGCCGCAACAGAGGAGAAGAGGCGCCGCTGATTGCGACTGCCCCAAGAGCCACCGCGACCACGTCTAGAACTGCCGTCATCCACCAGTTCGATCACCCCCATCGCCACGTCTAGCTGGAGCCCTGGTAAGCCCCCGTAGATCCCCATCGTGCCGCGTTAGGGTTTGATCTCGCCGGAGCTGTTCACTGGAAATGGATGAACCACAGTCGTCGATTTCTGTTCTAATCGCACGGCTGATATCGCCCCGTACCGCTTCTGTTAGGATCAGCCGCTGACATGCGGGACCAGCCTGTAAGTCGCCCTCTACGCCGCAGAGCTCCACTGGGCCGGCCCGTTAGTGGTCTCGCGCTAGCCCACAAATTCAAATAGATGTTTTTCTATTTAGATTGAAACTAGATTCTGTCCACTTATTTAAAAATCAGTTCAGAGAGATCCACTTAACCAAAATGCATGATTCAAATATTGCTAGAAAGATAGTTAAAATATCTATCTAGGCCCGTTGGATTTAAATCAATTGGACTTAGAGATCACATATGGAAAAAATAAGAAGATATAGACTTTTCTACATTTAAACATTTTTCAAAAATCAACCAGAATAGCTTTTGAGTTGTTTCCAACTCTCAAAAATCACATTTAATAATATCTATCTGAATGTGTAATAATATTTAGGTTTGCATGCAGTGACTTTGGACTAGTACCAAAATAATGCTATATATGCATTTATAGTCACTTTAAATCATTTAAATGATAAACTTAAACTTATTGAAATATGATCAAACATTTAAATCACATTCCCATGTATTAGAATATGTGGTGATGACATGTCTCCACATGATCCCATATTTTAATTGGAGAATATTAAATCCCTTAATTCTTTTCAATGAGTAGAAATTACTTTTCTCAAATAAAATAAATGAAACTAGTTCTTTAAATCTTGTGATGATACTAGATCATGAAGTGTGTGCCTTAGTGTGCTAAATAGATTAGTTAAGTATTATTATCCCGTATGTATTTATAGACAATAGTACCGACCAAGTCTATGAGGAGGAGGAGTTCTACCCCGAAGAAGACGAGGAGAATTTCAACCACTACACCAATCAAGGCAAGCTATTATTGGTAAGCTAATACTTGCAAGCCATCACTAGATGCAAGTCAACCTAAGCAAGATGCATTAGGCATGCTATGGTTATACCTTTTGATTTATTCCCATCCCAAGTTTTACTTTTGCTTTACCAAAGTCTCTTTACTTCTAGTAATGCTTTGTGAGATTTTTAGAAAGTAGTATAGATAGCATAAAGAGTATAGAACTTGGACTATACTAGATGTCATTCTATGGCATGAGATTGAGATTAGCATCCCACCTTAGTGAATACTCTTAACTTAGTGGTGAGTGCTAAACCAAAAACTTGATCACTCTAGATGGGAATACTTAGTGAAAATGGTTATGAAAACCTTGGAATGATGAGTCATTCTATTGAGATGTTTTAACATGTGTTGAGAAACACAAATGTTTATGATGGTGAAAATGTTGAGGCATGAGCCTTATCCCCTTATAAAAATTGATGGTTGGGTTCGGATGCGATACCATTCCAATTTTACTGTACAACCACAATACCTAAATTGGGTAAGGCTTAGCCGGAAGTTTATATGCATTAGTATGGGTTCCCTCGCGGAAGAGGTTTGAGCTGAGGCTACCTCTTGATGTTGTCCACCTATGCAGTGCCTAGGATGGCAGATGGCCATGGCAGGGAGGCCAAGCTCATAGGAGAGGTTCTTATACTAGAGTGTGTAAAGGAAACCTTATGATTGATTATCCGCATACTAAGTATGATGATTCAGGGTTATCCCTGACGGATGTATCGAATTTTGTGGTGAAAGTGTACCACCTCTTCAGAGTGTCAAACTATTCGAATAGCCACGTCCGCGGTCATGGACAGTTGGAGTGGCCATACTGTTCGGTCGTCAGATGTTTTTCAAAATGACATGTGAAATGAATTGTGACATGACTTGACCACAACAGGGTTGTGAAATGAATTGTGACAGATCCCACTTAGGTTATTTAGAACTTTATTTTATCTTTCTTTATTTTTGAACTCAGCTTAGGTTTCAAGCTTAACTTTGCAAATAAACTTAGAACGTAGCACTCCTACTAGAACTATCTTACTTGTTAGTGATAGTTTGCGAGTACTTAAAGAGTACTCATGGCTTTGTCCCTGGCTATTCCTGTGGCCAGACTATAAGGAGGACTATCAGGAAGAAGGACAACATGACAGCTATGACAACTAGGATCATCTCCCATTGTCAGCATTTCCTGTGACACTGAAGATGGAGCCCACCGCTACGCTTATTATTCCGCTACTTGTTTGTACTAAGACTGGATAATGAGATCCTTTATTTGTGTAAGACCTTATTATGGTTTGTAATGGATGATGTACTATGATATCCAATCTGTTATGTCTCGCAAAAATGGTAATCCTGGGATTGCGATGTATGGCATAACATGCATCTGGGATTAAAAATCTAGGTGTTGACAAGTTGGTATCAGAGCCATCCTGACCATAGGAGACCCTAGTTAGAATGGTTGTCCGAACAAAAACTTAGTTTCAAAACCAAAGAAGTGAGTAGTTATGAAAACCTATTTCCACTCTTATCCTTGAGATTCTTTCAAAAAAATCCATGTTCCTCAAAAACTCTTACATTACTACATAAAATTTGACACACTTGATCACCTCACTAACTTACTCATCCTAAATTCTTATAGATGGAAGTTCAGTATTGCAAGTTCTACTAGTTGGGCAACGGAGGCCAACTAATCTTCGAGAGGGATCTTGATGCACTGTCTGAGTACCTTGAGCATCCGCATCCGGAATTCTTCGGATCTCAACTCAAGGATTTTCCAGGAGGAGATTTACAATGGTTGATAGTTGCAGATCTTTGCGGAAAGATGGAAGAACCTCTTTCTGAGAAGATTCAATTCACCGTGAGAGAGAACAACTGGCTAGATGGATTAGCCAGGGCTATGCATGAAGCTCTCGTCCGTCTTTGCGGACATAATGTCAACTTGATCCAGGTAACTCGATTTGCTCATTATGCAAGGCGTGATTCTATGGGAATGCCACTGGAGATTCCAAGTCACCCGAAGATTAAGAGCCAAGTGGAGAACCTTGACTTCCTGCTGTATGATAGACAGAAGGAATTGGACAATGCTCGAGCCTACGCCAACCACAACCTTGCCATTGCCGCCTAGAAGGCCTAGACTTTCGCCTTGCTCGTCAAGGATCATCAATCACTTCGCTGGCAACACGAGAAGAAGGATCACACCATCGCTCGTCTTTGCAAGAAGGTGGTCGACCTCGAGAAGACCATCTAGGAGCAAGAAGCTCAGCTTGCAGCAAAAGAAGAAGAAGAGGAAGAAGGTGAAGACATCCAGGGAGATATTCACTCATACCTCGGTGATGACAACGACTATCTAGAGGATGATTCCATGGACTTCTACACCGATGATGATGACTCCGACTTCATCGATGATGAGTAGATGCACTAGAGCACTATCGTAGGAGTGAGAAGTATCGGTCCCATTGTATCTTAGCTCACAGAATGGTTCTTAAAACCATCTATTTTCCTTTCATGTTGTAGTGTGTGTCTTTGTATCATGTGCCTTGATTGAATGAATGAATGAGAAGAAGTTAGTTTGCAAAACTTGAGTTCATATTCAAAATTTTAGCTTCAAAAACAAAACCATGAACCTTAGAACTTTCCCTCTTACCCCATTATCTATCTCAATCTTCAGATGACTCGTGGAAACCAAGGAGGGAGCAGCTCATCGCAAGACCCGATGCTGCAGATTCTGCGGATGCTAGTTTCCGACCGTGAAGCTAGTAGAGTAGAGCGCCAAGCCAACCTAGCCACCCTACAACATATCACCTAGATGGCCCACAATAATCAAGGCCATGGAAATCATGATCATCATGGATCCAAACTCAAAAACTTCCAGAATACCAATCCCCCTATCTTTAACAAGTCTGAAGACCCGTTGGATGTTGATGATTGGTTACAGACCATGGAGACTAACCTAGAAGTCGCAGGAGTTGACGCCAACGAGAAAGTTCTGTTTGCCACCCACTATTTGGTAGGAGATGCAAGAGCCTGGTGGAACAACACCCGTACAATGAACCACGGTCAAGTGATGACGTGGGAAACTTTCAAGATCAAGTTCAGCTGCACCCATGTGCCCCAAGGTTTAGTCACCAGAATGAGAGATGAATTCAAAGAACTGAAGCAAGGCAGGATGACTGCAGTCGAGTACCGTGACAGATTTTTGTCTCTCGCCAGGTATGCACCTGATGAGATCAACACTCAAGCCAAGAAGAAGGAGAGATTCCTGAACGGACTTCATGATGATATGCAAATGGTGTTAGTCAACATCCATTTTGATGATCTCGAAGAGCCAGTTGACTCTGCCATCCAGATGGAAGGGAAGATCAACCAAGCGAATGACAACCGCAAACACCAGATGATGCACCAAGCTGGGTCCCACAATACCCAAAAGTATCGCTCCAACCCGTCTGCAGGATATGCCCCAAGGAACAATAGACCCCCAATGTCTCGCCCAAGCTATCCCAACCGTAGCGGTGGAAATGTGAAGACCGGAGGAAACAACAACAACAACCCCGGCAACTCCAACAACTTCAACCGTGCACCGCCCAAGTCCAACAACAACAACAACAATACTGCCCCAAGGACTGGAAGCAATGTTGTGCCTGTTGCAGCCAAAGACAAGTCTCAGATTACTTGTTTTGAGTGTGGAGTGAAGGGTCACTATTCCAACGAGTGTCCCAAGAAGATTGCAGCCACTACCAATGTGAATGCCCCAGCTTAGCAGCAGCGCTGTGTTCAGCCCGGAAGAAGATTCGCCCTAGGGAATTCGCTCAACCGCAACAGCCGTCTATTCCACATGAACGCTGAAGAAGCCCAAGAAGCGCCAGATGTCCTGCTGGGTATGTTTTCTATTAACTCAGTATTAGCAAGAGTGTTGTTTGATTCTGGAGCATCGCACTCGTTTGTTACCGAAGAATTTGCATGCACTAGTAAGATTCACCCAACCAACTTGAAGCATGTTATGATAGTTCAAATATCGGGTTCAACCACCAAAGCTAGAAAAATTTGCAAGGTTGTGCCTATCAGAATACATGGGATAGATTTTTATGCCAATCTAATAGTACTTAGAACCAAATGTTTGGAAGTAGTACTAGAAATGGATTGGATGTCGAAACATAAAGGATTGATCGACTGTGCCAAGAAAGCCATCACCATGACCAGTAGCTCTGGAGTGTCAGTAGAGCATATATCTGAAACCTTGCCCCGTAAATTCAAATGCAACAAGAGTCTAGCCCTACCCACCATAGACCAAGTCAGAGTAGTCTGTGAATACCCCGACGTATTGCTAGATGAATTGCCCGGTATGCCCCCAGATCGGGATATCGAGTTCATTATTGAACTAATTTCTGGAACCGGACCCATAGCTTAGAGACCCTATAGCATGAACCCATCAGAGTTAGTGGAGCTGAAGAAGCAACTTGATGCTATGTTGGAGAAAGGCTTGATTCAACCAAGCGCATCGCCATGGAGATCACTCGTGTTGTTTGTCGACAAGAAAGATGGAGGTAACCGTTTGTGCACGGATTACCGAAAGCTGAATAATGTCACCATCAAGAACAAGTACCCACTACCCAAGATAGAGGACCTGTTTGATCAGTTGACTGGTGCTAGAGTGTTCTCTAAGATTGATCTTAGGACTGGTTATCATCAACTCAAGATTCGTGCAATGGATATTCCAAAGACCGCCTTTACCACCAGATATGGATTGTATGAGTATACGGCATGTCTTTTGGATTAACCAATGCCCCCGCTTATTTCATGGATCTCATGAATAAGATCTTTACGAACTTTCTGGATAAGTTTTTCATTGTGTTTATCGACGATATTCTTATCTACTCCAAGTCAGAAGAAGACCATGAGCAACATCTGAGAATCATCCTTGAAACCCTTAGAGATCATTAGTTGTATGCCAAGTTTAGCAAATGTGAGTTCTGGCTGAAACAAGTAGGATTCCTCGGACATATTGTGTCAGCAGGAGGAGTCGCTGTTGATCCCGCCAAGATCAAAGATGTTGAAGAATGGGAAGCCCCAACCACTCAAACCCAAGTCCATGCATTTCTCAGATTAGCAGGATACTACCGCAAGTTCGTAGAAGGATTTTCGAGCATCGCAAGACCTAGGACCCAATTGTTGAAGAAGGACAAGAAGTTTGAATGGATCGACAAATGTGAAGCAAGTTTCCAAGAGCTCAAGAAGAGATTGATTTCAGCCCCAATATTGATTATGCCAGATATCAAGAAGTCGTTTGATGTGTATTGTGATGCATCCAAGATTGGTCTCGGATGTGTGTTGATGCAAGAAGGCAAGGTCATAGCATATCTGTCTAGACAACTGAAGCAACATGAGTACCCTACCCATGATCTTGAATTAGCCGCTGTAGTTTTAGCCTTAAAGACATGGCGTCATTACCTTGTGGGTAATCGCTGTGAGATTTACTCAGATCACAAGAGCTTGAAGTATATTTTCACTCAGAAGGAGATGAATATGAGGCAAAGGAGATGGATAGAGTTAATCAAGGATTATGAACTTGACATTCACTATCACCCCGACAAAGCCAATGTGGTAGCGGATGCTCTTAGCAGATTGCCGTGTAGATTAAACACCATGATTAAAGAAGCCTAGCCAAGTTTGCATGAAGAGTTGGAGCAGTTTAGAACTGAGCTAGTTAGCAAAGGATTTTTAGCTAGCATTGAACTACAACCCACTTTGATCAGTCAGATCAAGGAAGCCCAGAAGGGAAATGCAAGTATCGATGGAATCAAGCGTCGTATTGGTACAGGAAAGGTACGTGGATTCACCGAAGACGAAGAAGGAGTTACGTGGTACAAAGGATGTATCTGTGTGCCAGCAGATTCGAAGCTGAAGCAAGTTATCATGTAAGAAGCTCATGATACTCTTTATTCTATCCACCCTGGAGGAACCAAGATGTATCAGGATTTGAAGGAGCAATTTGGGTGGCACAAGATGAAGCGGGAAATCAGAAGCTACATAGCCAAGTGTGATATCTGTCAAAGAGTCAAAGCGGAACATTAGAGACCCACAAGACTGTTGCAACCATTGCAGATTCCGGAATGGAAATGGGATTCCGTCGGAACGGACTTTATCACCGGTTTGCCTACTTCTAGTAGGGGAATGACTCAATCTGGGTCATCATTGATAGACTGTCCAAGGTAGCCCATTTTATACCGGTCAAGACAACCTACCAGAGTTCGAAGCTAGCAGAGTTGTACATTGCCAGAATTGTTAGTTTGCATCGAACCCCCAAGACCATAGTGTCGAATCGAGGAACCCAATTTACCTCGAGATTTTGGCAGAAAGTCCAAGAAGGATTAGGAACCAAGTTGAATTTCAGCAGAACTTACCACCCGCAGACCGACGGATAGACTGAAAGAGTCAACCAAATCTTAGAAGATATGTTAAGAGTTTGTGTATTAGAGTATGGATCGAAATGGGAAGATTAAAGGCCCTTCACAGAATTCTCATACAACAACAGTTATCAAGCCAGTTTGCAAATGGCCCCATTTGATTTCTTATATGGAAGAAAGTGTCGTACCCCTTTGAATTGGTCGCAAGTAGGAGAGAGTCAGATTTTCGAACCCGACATCCTACGAGAAGCCGAAGAGAAGGTTCACAAAGTCCGTAAGCACCTCAAGACCTCCCAATCCAGACAGAAGAGTTATGCTGACAAGAGACGTAGAGACCTGACTTTCAACGTCGGGGATTTTGTGTATCTCAAAGTTTCGCCGTTGAAGGGAACACAACGTTTTATTCTGAAAGGAAAGTTAGCCCCTAGATATATTGGACCCTTCAAGATTCTGAATCGTCGAGGAGAAGGATCATATCAACTGGAACTGCCAGAAGAGATGTCAGCCATCCATAATGTGTTCCATATCTCGTTACTTCACAAATGCCTAGAAGTGCGAGAGAAGACCGAAGTTTTCAAGAACATCGATCATCGAGCCATTGATATCGACAAGGATCTCACGTATCGTGAAGTGCCCATCCGTATCTTGGAAGAAGCCTTCAGAACCACTAGGACCCGGAGTATCAAATTTCTCAAGATCCAATGGAGCAACCACACCGAAGAAGAAGCTACTTGGGAGCAAGAAGATTACATTAGGACTGAGTTTCTAGATCTCTTTAGTTCCTAGTTTTTCTTAAATCTCGGGACAAGATTTTGTTTAAGGGGGAAGGTTTGTAACATCCCAAAACTTTAATCAAGATTATCAAGATCCAAATCACCCAATTTAGGGTTAACAAAAACTTTTTATTATTAAAATAATTAGGAATGCATGTGTATGCTGCATTAGTATAGAATTGTGTGTAAATGCCATGTTTGTTTATTCTAAATGATAGGAAATGATTTAAAGGTGAATGACACATCATCTAGACCATTCACAAACAAAATCCAAAGAAAAAGAAATCAAATAAGATTAAATAATGCAAATGGTCAATTTGGCCACTTTAATCCACTACGCCACTTTAGATGTTCCTAGAAGTATTTTCCTAACAGAAATAATTCTAGATCTTTGCACCCCTTGCTAGTACAAGTAAGATCTACAAGGCCCACTTTAAAACCTTACAAAAACACTTAGCCACTAATTTTAAATACATTTGAAAAGTGAATCCATTAAATATGCATAGATCCCACTTTTTCAAAAACCACTAAAATGAACTCCCCTTGCCAAACCCAAGCAACCACAGATGATCAAGCTTATGAAAAACACACCCACCAAAAATCTTTCCAAAATTCAAATTTACATTTCTTGCGGCCATTGTGTCGAACACCTGGTGATCACAAATTAATCTGCCTAACTAATATTGTTGTTGATCAATGTCTTGTCCCCCAATTGACCCCCTCATCTCTCCTCTGTCTCCCTAGCACCTAACCCAGCCCCAGACACCACTCCCCTTCGTCGCTGCGCCAGTAGAGCGCCGCCCAAAGATGGTCACCGTCGGTCGACCATGGACCATTCATCCCGGAGCTCCCCTCTCTCTCCTACCATGTCTAGGATGATCTCCGCACCCTACCGCCTCTCCCTGTCCACCTCTCGACGACAGCCAGGTCGTGGACCACCCCCAGCGACACCGCGCCCACCGTGTCTACGACATGTCGAGCAAGCGCTAGAGCGCCGCACCCGACAGACGTGCACACGCTGCGCCTCGAGCGCAGCCCGCGCGCGCCGCATCGCCATAACCCCAGGAACCGCCCGGACATGCCCGTTCGCCGCCGCTTGACCCACAACCACTGTGAGCCGCGTCGAATGCTGCTTCTACCGCGCCTGGCCAAATGCCACCACCCCTAGCCGCGCCTTTACGCCGTAGAGGACCGCCAGGAGACCATGCATACCTCCAGCCGCGCCACTAGCACCCTGTAGATGCGTCACCACCACCGCCTGACCATGCCGCACTGCCTCGCCGTCGAGCCTATAAAAGGAGGACTCCCCCAGCCTCATTTCTCACACCACTCAACTCCCCTCTCACCACTGAGCCTTCCCCACTTCTCCCTCGAGCCTATCGAGCCCTCGGTCGCCGGAATTCCACCGGAGCTGGCCGCAGTAGAGGAGAAGAGGCACCGCTGATTGCGACTGCCCCAGGAGCCGCCGTGACCACGTCTAGAACCGCCACCGTCCACCAGTTCAGTCGTCCCCATGCCACATCTAGATGGAGCCCTGGTAAGCCCCCGTAGACCCCCATCGTTCCGCGTTAGGGTTTGATCTTGTCGGAGCTGTTCACCGGAAAATGATGAACCACAACCGTCGATTTCTGTTCTAATCGCGCGGCTGATATCGCCCTGTACCACTTCGGTTAGGATCAGCCACTTACAGGCAGGACCAGCCTGTAAGTTGCCCTCTGCACCGCGGAGTGCCACTGGGCCGGCCCATTAGTGTTCCCACGCTAGCCCACAAATTCAAATAGATGTTTTTCTATTTAGATTTAAACTAGATTTTGTCCACTTGTTTAAAAATCATTTCAGAGAGATCCACTTAACGAAAATGCATGATTCAAATTTTGCTAGAAAGATAATTAAAATCTCTATCCAGGCCCATTGGATTTAAATTAATTGGAGTAAGAGATCACATATAGAAAAAATAACAAGACAGAGACTTTTCTACATTCAAACATTTTTCAAAAATCAACCAGAATAGCTTTTGAGTTGTTCCAACTCTCAAAAACCATATTTAATAATATCTATCTGAATGTGTAATAATATTTAGGTTTGCATGCAGTGACTTTGGACTAGTACCAAAATAATGCTATATAGGCATTTCTAGTCACTTTAAATCATTTAAATGATAAACTTAAACTTATTGAAATATGATCAAACATTTAAATCAAATTCCCATGTATTAGAATATGTGGTGATGACATGTGTCCACATGATCTCATATTTTAATTGGAGAATATTAAATCTTAATTCTTTTCAATGAGTAGAAATTACTTTTCTCAAATAAAATAAATGAAACTAGTTCCTTAAATCTTGTGATGATACTAGATCATCAAGTGTGTGCCTTAGTGTGCTATATAGACTAGTTAAGTATTGTTTGGTGATTGTGTATCCCGTATGTATTTATAGATGATAGTACCGACCAAGTCTACGAGGAGGAGGAGTTCTACCCCGAAGAAGACGAGGAGAATTTCAACCACTGCACCAATCAAGGAAAGCTATTATTGGCAAGCTAATACTTGCAAGCCATAACTAGATGCAAGTCAACCTAAGCAAGATGCGTTAGGCATGCTTTGGTTATACCTTTTGATTTATACCCATCCCAAGTTTTACTTGTAAGTTTTACTTTTGCTTTACCAAAGTCTCTTTACTTCTAGTAATGCTTTGTGAGATTTTTAGAAAGTAGTATAGATATCATAAAGAGTATAAAACTTGGCCTATACTAGATGTCATTCTATGGCATGAGATTGAGATTAGCATCCCACCTTAGTGAACACTCTTAACTTAGTGGTTAGTGATAAACCAAAAACTTGATCACTGTAGATGGGAATACTTGGTGAAAATGCTTATGAAAACCTTGGATTGATGAGTCATTCTATTGAGATGTTTTGACATGTGTTGAGAAACACAAATGGTTTATGATGGTGAAAATGTTGAGGCATGAGCCTTATCCCCTTATAAAAACTGATGGTTGGGTTTAGATGCGATACCATTCCAATTTTACTGTACAACCACATTACCTAAATTGGGTAAGGCTTAGCCGGAAATTTATATGCATTAGTATGGGTTCCCTCGCGGAAGAGGTTTGAGCTGAGGCTACCTCTTGATGTTGTCCACCTATGCAGTCCCAGGATGGCAGATGGCCATGGCTGGGAGGCCAAGCTCATAGGAGAGGTGTTTATACCAGAGTGTGTAAAGGAAAGGTTATGATTGATTATCCGCATACTAAGTATGATGATTCAGGGTTATCCCTGATGGATGTATCGAATTTTGTGGTGAAAGTGTACCACCTCTACAAAGTGTCAAACTATTCGAATAGCCACGTCCGTGGTCATGGACAGTTGGAGTGGCCATACTGTTCCGTCGTTAGATGTTTTTCAAAATGACTTGTGAAATGAATTGTGACATGACTTGACCACAACAAGGTTGTGACTATGAAAACTAAGTTCCAACTTAGGTCATTTAGAACTTTATTTTATCTTTCTTTGTTTCTGAACTCAGCTTAGGTTTCAAACTTAACTTTGCAAATAAACTTAGAACGTAGCAATCCTACTAGAACTACCTTAGTTCTTAGTGATAGTTTGCGAGTACTTAAAGAGTACTCATGGCTTTGTCCCTGGCTATTCATGTGGCTAGACTATGAGGAGGACTATCCGGAAGAAGGACAGCAGGACGGCTATGACAACTAGGATCATCTCCCATCGTCAGCATTGCCTGTGACACTAAAGATGGAGCCCATCGCTATGCTTATTATTGCGCTACTTGTTTGTACTAAGACTGGATCATGAGATCCTTTATTTGTGTAAGACCTTATTATGGTTTGTAATGGATGATGTACTGTGATATCCAATCTGTTATGTCTCGCAAAAATGGTAATCCTGGGATTGCGATGTATGGCATAACAAGCATCTGGGATTAAAAATCTGGGTGTTGACAAGAAACATTTGCAAAAGGTAGGATAATGCTAATAAAATCATTTGCAGAAAATATGAGACATATTAATAAATAAGTTCAGACTTGAGATAGAGATCATACCATACATAATAATATAGTCTCTACCATTTAGAATACCAAAATCCATATGTCCCACATAACCATAAATAAGAACATAGTTCTGAAACCACACAAATAGAAAATAGGTTTACATTGGACACAAGCTCTCAAGATAAACGAATAAGAGAGAAACATGCTTGAGTCTGACCCCTGCCAAACCCCACGGAGATTCCTAATAGAACTACTTTTCTCCCTTTGGCATCAAACTTTCAATAAGGGAAAAGAGCGGTACTACACACATCCCTAGAAGATCACATAGAGTCCTCAGAACGTGGAGGGGAACTATTTGCTGGAGCATCATCACCCATATCCTCATCTTCGCTATCATTTGTACATGGAGGGGAACTCTCCGCGGGAGCATCTTAGAGGCGCTTCTCCATCTCGACCTAGTTGACCTACGAGGTATTCCACTTGTTGTATGCAACGGGAGGTGTGGGCTGGGGAGGAGGGACTATAGCACCCTAACATGGTGAAGGATAAGCTACTGATTGTGGGTAATGTCGTGGCGCTCACGATATGCCCAATACTTCTCCTTATGAGTATCTGCATTCATGCACAAGACATTTCTCTCAAACCTTCAGCTTCTTCACCTCCCTAGCAATGGAAGGTGTAGTTGGCTTCTTCCCACTAGTGATGCCACTAGCACGAGCATCTGTCATGAAACAACCAGAAGTAGATGAGGCAGCGGCTACCTTTTTTGACATAAGGTGTAACATCCCAACATTAGAGCTTAGAAATAAGTTGATCTCAGATGTGTGCATTGCATTCATGCATAGAAAATCTAGATAATTTTAGCGCTTTTGATTAAAACTTGTCAAAGTGATTGAAGCTTCTCTTAACTTGGTGGAACTGAAGTAGATCATCAAGTTGATTGCGATAAGTTTCAATATGACCTTTGCTAAAACCTTATCTTTGGGTAATATAATTTGATCTATTTTAGATCAAATGGAATCAAGCTAAACCCATACCACATTATTTAATGAATAATAAAGGATCTTATAAAGATCATATCATGGTATTCATTACAATCACTCTTGAATACCCAATCAAGAATATAACTCCAAGAAAAGAAACTCAATAACTAAACCTTGATACACTTACTTTCTATAGATGTTCCTACCATGAGCATCATGGTAGTTGTTAAACATTAACTCTTATCACAAATAGAGTATAAAGGGAAGTCAATCCAAGAGCATTCATCAAATATCTTTGTTGTCATGTTAATAGATGACAATCCTATTTAACCAAGTCCTAGTGTCAATTGATCATCGATGTTGAGTGATCAATTCCTAACCTAGAACTTATTGACTCTTAGCCTTGACCTATTATATTGACCTTCCAAAGATCTTAAGTAAATTAATAAGGAGGAGGAACTAGATATGGTTGAGTGTGCCATCATCAATGGAATATGATCCTTAGTAGGAGATCAAACCATCTGATGTTGGAGGAGTTAACTCACTCATGAGTTAACTAGAAGAAGTATCTAAACCTAAGAGTTAAACTAGTACTTGAGAAGTTATAAGAAATCTAGTAGTATTAGAGTATCAAATGATAATATTGTTAAGCCAAGTAGGTATAAACCTAAAGTAAGTTTCCTTAACAAGATAAGCCTTATAGATATACTAGTACAAGTCTACTACTTAGTTGATGATAGATCTTGATCAGACAATTAGAAGCCTAAGCTTTGTATGATCAAAGGTTGGTGGTCATTACTCTCAAGTCACTTGAGAATAGATGACTAGATGATGAAGAAGTGTTGTGAGAATACCAAATTAGGAAAAACCTTAGTAAGCTGAATCATCTAGCTTGATCATGAGAAGTCAAGCTAGAGTTTGATGAAGTATATAATATGAGTTGTATGGAGTAGTTGGAGGCATAGTAGTTTAACCAAGCTAATAAAAGAACAAACTTGTATTATGGAGAGTAGTACCATATTGATTACAGAGTATTGTTATCACATGTGATATAGAGAGAATTGTAATCTTGCAAGCCTTGGATGTAGATGCAAGGTGAATATAAAGGAGTTAATGGATGGAGTTAGTAATATCTACAGTGATGGATTCATCAGAGGTAGCTAAGAAATCGAAGTTATATATTAGAGTAAGAATGTAGAATGAGTAATGTTGAAGTGACATGACCATGTCATCATATGATGATCGATATGGTGGAGCCAGATGACTTGTTCACTTAGGCAGAAGATATCTTAGTGAATCAAATGAGACATTTAAATAGAGTATATTTAGGAAAAGAATTCCTTAACTAAGACCCAAACTTAGTGAAGTATTGAGGATAGTAACTCTTGAGAAACCTTTAACCAAGGTCATAGCAATCCATGATAAGTCTCAGGTTTATCTCCTTGTCCAAAACCCTAGAATCAAGTTGGCACTAGAACCAATTCTTATTTCTAAATGACCATTGAATAATATCTTTTAGTGAAATAAAACTTCTAAAAGATTATTAGAATACCAGTTGAGTGTGTGTTGATGAAAGCCTTATCCACCTTATTATCTTAAACCCTATTAGAAACTTAGAAGAAAAGAACCATCAAGACCACATTAAGAAGTAATCTTTATAGATCACTCTAAGTTAAGAAATAATCCATGGTCACAAAACATGATGGCAATATGTATTAACCTTAATCTTTATCCATATCCATAATAGAATATGAGTCTATTAAATCCTCTTACAACTCCTGATAACTACTTGTAAATGAATATCTCCATTTCTCCATTAATGATTGTTATTCATGCTTAATGACTTAACCAAGATTGCTCTATGGTAATACTAAACACTATCAATCAAGTAGAATTTGAATAGGAGAGCTCACTAAGTTTTGAGGACCATGAAATTTAAATCACCACATTATGAACCACGAGGGTTAATGCATTGTAATGTATATATATTAATTCTTATATGATGCTAAGTATGAGTGGAATTATATATATCATTCACCATTTTCAATCCTCACCATAATAATTATCATGGTGTAAACAAATTCATTTTATAATATCTTCTATATAAGAAGAAAGTCCTTAAAACCCTAAATTGTTATTTAATCAAAAGAACCTTTCATATACTCATGAATTTCGAAAAGATAAAGAAAAATGAAGAGAAGATTTAGTATAATGAATCTCTAAACCATTTTGAATATTCCACCAGAACTCCGAAGATTTAAACCTTTGTAGAAATCAAATTTGAAATAAAATTGTAAATAGAAAAGAAAACAGAAAATAGTAATAGAATAAAGAAAAAGAAGAAGAGTTATCAGCAGAACTGGCCTATGGCCCATCTTCCCTCCTCTCTATTTGCTGCCGCGCGTGTCCCCGCAATCTTTTCGCTCACTTTGCAATGGCCCAAATACCAGCCCAACATGGCCTAGCCTAGATACCTCTTCATTCTCTCTCTAGCAAGCGGGGCCACGTGAGAGAGAACCACCATCCTTGTCTTCCTCCACAGAGACAACACGCCGCCGGTGAGCCACGTTGCCGCCGCAATCCTGGACCGCCCGGACATGATTGACTCTCCCAGAGCTCCATCTAAGTTGCCAGGCATCTGCCAGCTAGACAAATTTGCAGTTATTCATGCCCAAATCGAGCTCCAACATCGCCGCCGCATCTCGGCCATCGATGACGCAGTGTCACTGTCTCCAACCGCACCTTACCGTATAAAAGACACGATAAGGATCTCCCGAGCCCTAGCTATCTGCTACTCTCCTCAATTTCCCCTCAATCTCTCTACCTCTCTCTGTCCTGCATGATAGCACCAATGCCGCAGCCGACGAGTGATGACCCACAAGTATAGGGGGTGTATCGCAGTATTTTCAATAAGTAAGAGCGTCGAACCCAACAAGGAGCAGAAGGTGCTGGCTAGTGGTATGGATCGGGAATTCTCTACAAATACTTAGTAAACATATTTTTAGGGGTTTTTGACATAGCAAGTAAACAAAGTACGAGTAAATAAAAAACAGTATGAATAAATACAACAAGTGGCCCAATCCTTTATGCGGCAAAGGACAAGCCGGTTGTATTACTTAAGATGACCAAACGTTCTCGAGGACACATGGGAAGACTGTCAAGTGCTTTCGCTTCATATAGTTGATTAATCTTCTTTAGCTTGCTAAGTGTTGTGTGGGTGAACCTGTGCTAATGTACTGACCTTCCAAGGACTAATGCATACTTGTGATTATACCCCTTGCAAACATCCGTAAGTACAAGAAAGTGATTAAGGTAGAAACCTAACCACAGCTTTAAACTCTAAGACCCTTACGTCCCTTGTGCAGTGGTTTCCTAACGGGGGTTCAGGTTTCTATCACTCCGGCAACCCCTACGATTAGTAGCCTAATACACAATGCATTCCCCTAGGCCCATATAGGTGAAGTGTCAGGTAGTCGACGTTCACATGACACCACTAGAAGAAGTATACCACAACTTAAATATCAAACTATTGAATCTTTCTCAACACAATTCCACTACTAACAACATGACTTCTCCCATGTCCTCAAGAACAAAACGAACTACTCACAGGACAACATGTGGATCATGATCAGAGATGGAATAATGATGTATAACAATCTGAACAGAAACAATAATTCAACGGTTCACTCAATAGCATCAACTACAAAGAGTAATCAACACCGGGAAAGTTGCCCCTATGAACTATGCAAGATTCAACGCAATTGTTACAGCAATATGGAGATGGTGATGAGGGTGCTGATGGTGATGATGGTGGTGATGATGATGATGATCCCGATGAAGTCCAGCTTGATGGTGGTGTTGATGGCGACGATCTCCCCTCTACGGGAAGGAATTTCCCCGACAGAAATCTGTCTGCCGGAGAGATCTTTCTCTCTTGGTGTTTTCCGCCCCGCAGAGGCGGTGGAATCTTTCTATGGTCGCTCCCCGAGTCTTAGGGTTTCGGGAGGATAATATACGCCAGAGGGGAGTGCCAGGGGTGGACCAAGGCGGCCACACCACCTGGTGTGGGCCCCCTGTGGCCCGTCTCTAGCCCTCCTTCTGGCTTCCTTCGTCTTCTGGAAAAATAGGATTTCCGTATATTTTCTTGGATTTTATGATCTTCGCGAATTTTGCCTCCAAACAGCACCTTTTCTGTTAGAATCCTGACTGCAGCGGTCCATGCTCCAAAAGTCATCAACCATGCAAAAACAGATGAAATAACATAAGTATCACCTCTCAATACGAAATATATCAATGAATAACATTGAATTATGACATAGAATAGTGATCCAAAATGGACGTATCAACTCCCCCCAAGATTAGACTTCGCTTGTCCCCAATCGAAACTACGCTCAATAAACATGGCCTCACGTTCATGGAGTGAAGAGTCGATAAAAGAATACGGACAAGAAGCATCACATTCATCAATACATAGATCATAATAGAAGACAACTCAATATTATATAACTTAACTTGCAATAAGTAAAGGAAACACCATAAAGATACATAAAGTAAATCATAATTGGTAATGGCAAACTTAGCTCTTGGTCAAAGAATAGTTGATAATTTGCTAGAGTTCACAAATAACTGTTTTCAATGATAGCTTTCAAAGTAGTAAACATCAAGATAAGAGAAATGTGCAAAACAAGGAAATAAGCAACATGATTGAATAAATCATCATATGAATGAATGAAACACAACAACTCAAAATACTTGCTGAGATAGAAGGGAGTAGGTTTACTGCCTCAACTACAAAGTAAAAGAAAGGCACTTTGCAGAGGGAAGCAGGGATTGCAAGTCTCATAAAGAGCTCACAAAAATTATGGTACTTACTAGCTTTCAGCTCTCATTGCCCCTATCATAGGCATCTTTTGGTGATTAAGGTTAAAGTGACACAACTAAGAGGATATGCTTGACAAGTTATAAGTTGAAATCTCATGCCCCTTACTTATGAGTATCGAACCTCATGCTACTCAACTTTAGTCACGAGTAAGCTCTTGTCATTGTAAATACACATGTATCATTGAGAACCTCCAACGGGGTACCCCTTGCACATGACACAGGAGCTATCCCATAATCAAAATTTCAAGGCAAGCAGATAGTGAGCATCTTAGCGATCTTTTTAATTGCTATGTGCATAGGTTTTTATTGAGGATGCTTCATAGAATGCTCACTATAGTTATGCTGCAAGTTTCCACCATGATTAGGCATGGCTTAGGCTAGCGGCCCAGGCGTTTCTCTAACACACATGTAAACTCCATGATCTTACAAGTTCCACTTTTATTTCACACCGCCGGGATCCATAAGCAAAAGAACATGATATCAACTAGGTAGAAAGTACCAATGCAGTGTTGAAAGCGTTCCCCATGATACATGGTTCTACTAACTTCAACTTATAAAGCGCAAGCATATACGCAACAAAGAAGGACCCAATGGTTCAGGTTATTAAATGCAAGAAAATTAAAGTGTGCCATCAAGTTCATGAGAGCTTTAATCATTAATTTTCACATAACAAGTTTAATTTGGGAGGTAGATAAAACAAGAATTTACTTGGAATAGCAATAATGCTAATAGGTAGGTATGATGGACACAAATGGCATGGGTTTGGTTTAAAGGAGGTGGATGCACGAGAAGAATTCCCTCTTAGTATAGGTTTTTGGCTAGCAAGGCTGGGTAGCAAGTATAAGAGTTGAAGGAAATAAACAAACATACAAGTGATAAAAACAAACATGCAATCTTCCTTGGAAGCACAAAAGATCTTAACTAGAGAATACTAGACTTATGAGCAAATCAAGAAAGAAAGATGATGAAATTATTTTTCTTTAGAGTACTTCTATCTTTTTCATTCAAATCTCAAAAATAGTGTTGCTACTGATCGAGCCAGGTTTGCCAAAATCAACTAAATTAACTCAATGATCCCAAAGTTCTACCAATACTAACAACATGATCGATCATATAACCATGAATTGAAAACTAATATAATCTATGCAAAAGAGTAAATGATAGAACTTCTCATTAATAATCCATAACGGCAACTTACAACATGGGATACATATCTAACGACAGAGGGGACACTTCCATAATGCAAACCATCCTACATGATAAATTCTCTATTCATGATATGACTCTACTAAAAAAGGTAAAAAGATAGAAGATAGTGATGTGATACCGCGGCACTCCCCCAAGCTTGGAACAAAAACCAAGGGGATGCCAAACCTGATGCCGAATTACTCCTTTGGTGGTGGTGGTAATATTTTCTTAGTTGACGTGAGGAAATCTTCCAGCATCTTGCGAAGCCTATTATTCTGCCATTGAAGCATGTCCACCTTCCTCCTCAAGTCTCGATACTTATCGTAGAACTCCTTAGTGACACGTAGGGCTTCCATTGATGCAGGGCAAGAGACTAAAGGTACCAGCCCTTGCTTGGGGTCTTGGAGATCTTCCTCCATAGGCTCCTTTCCTTTATCCTTGGCAGACACCATTGTGCTTCTAACCTTTCAAAGATAGTTCCTAGAAGAAACAGATCGAAACAAAAACACGAAGAAAACACGATATACGAACCTTGGGAGATCCAGTGGATTATATATTACGAAGTTTCACAACAAAAGGAAGGTACTGGGAGAAAACGAGTCGAAGACGGAGTCTGGGGTGGCCACACCACCTGGTGGCGCGGCCTGGGGTGGGCCCGTGCCACAAGGTGGTGTGAGCAACCTTGGCTCCGTTTCTGTCCCCCTTACGCTTCGTAGCTTTCCATATTGACCAAAAACTGCAAAAATATAGTTGGATAGTGTTTTCGCGGAACTTTTCTTACTAGAACTGTTACCTTTTTGGAAACAGACTCTACAGGTCTCTGAATTTGGTATCTAGTAGATTCTTCCGGAGTGACCACTTGAATATCATCGATATCTTCATCTTCATACACTTATTACTTGAGTCATAAAACCCTTCTCTTCCTTATTACACCATTATCTCCACTTCCTGGAAATTTCTTTCACACAAAACTCCACACATTTCTCATTACAACCATTAGTATATATGAAGTGATAAAACCTTTTGAGTCCAACTTCAACTGAAAACCATCAAAACATAAGCTACTGTAGCAACTCCTTCCAAAAACCCAAAAAGAATTCAAAAAGGAAATCGTTTTAAGAGGCAAATGCAAGAAAGGCAAAATTTGTCAAAACAGACCAGCAGGTAAATTTCAATTTTTCGAAAATCTTCTGTTGCTCAAATCAAAAAGTGCAAAACCAGGGGCAAAAGCACAAAACATTATAGCTCAATCCGACATACAGAGATCTCTCACGAATTTTTACGGTGAAGCACAAAAATCTGTTTCGGGACAGCAACTTCCCCAAATCCTACTTCTCTCTCATTAGAGGTTGATCTTGACACAAAAACCAAACAAAACGGATAAGGAGAGGTTATTACCGAAGTAATAACTTACAAGACTCAAAGAAACAAAAACAAACTGAAAGCAAAAACAAATTGGGTTGTCTCCCAAAAAGCTCTTTCTTTATAGCCATTAAGATGGGCATGATAATTTTGAAGATGCTCTCATAGGAATATGAATTGAAGGGAAAGAGAGCATTAAGAAGCAAAAATGCACACATTTAAGTCTAACCCACTTTCTATGCAAGGGAATTTTGTAAACAAACAAGTTTTTGAAACCAAAGGCTACAAGCATAAGAAGGCAAAAGAAGTGCAACATAAAAACTTTCAGCATAAAACGAGAAAACTTGATATTATTGAGATACATAAGAACACTTTTCCCTCTCTCATAATAAGTTTCAGTATCATGCATAAACTTAACAATATAACTATCACAAGAACCATCATAGCAATGATCACTTATTCTAACAGAAAACACAGGAATACTAGCTCTCATAACACTACTTTGTGAAACAATATTAGAGGTATCCTTACAAAGGATAGTGTGTTCCTCTTCTACATATTTAGTAACAAAGTCTTCCACATTTGCTATAATAGGTTCACCAACCATTTGTTTATTAGGTTCAACAGCTTTATTTGTACTTTCATTAACCATACTAGCTATCATAGAATGTTCCTTTATCTTACATGGGAAAGGGATTTTCTCAATGTAAGGTTTAGGTAAGACAAGATTAGCAGTATAAACTTCAGTATTTCTTGTAGGAACACTCTTAGCAACATCTTTATAAGGTTCATGATACTTATTCCACTTCTTTTTAGGCACTTCGATGTAGGAAGCAAAAGCCTTAGAATAAGAAGCAATAGCTTGAGAGTCTAGACCATAAGCATTTTTAATATTTTGAAAGTCATCAGTTCCCATAAAAGATTCAATGCATTCATAATCACAGTTTATACCTGACTTTCTACCTTTGTCATTCTCCCATGCTTCAGCATTGTCTTGAATACGGTCCAGAAGATCCCATTTAGCTTCTTCTTCCATGCGAGTGAATGATCCAGCACAAGAAGCATCCAATAAATCCTTATCATGTAGAGGGAGCCTTGCATAAAAGTTATTGATAATAATATTGTTGGGGAGCTCATGAATGGGACATTTGAGCATTAGTAACTTCAATCTCTCCCAAGCTTGAGCTGTACTCTCTCCATCAAGAGGCCAAAAGTTGTATATTTGATTCCAATCTTTATGAATATCACTAGGAGGATAAAACTTTGAATAAAAGAGCGGTACTATTTCCTCCCATTCCAGAGCTTGACCATTCTTCCTCAGCTTATACCAGTCCTCAGTTCTTCCTTTCAGTGATAATGAGAATAACTTCTTCTTAACTTGATCTGTAGTAATACCTGCACACTTGAACAACCCGCATAATTCGTGTATATAGTGTAAATGATCACCGGGATGGACAGTTCCATCCCCAACATAATAGTTATCCATAACACGATCAATAATTCTTGTAGGTATTTAAAAACATCACTCTCAGCAGGTGGTGGCTTATCTACTACCTTAGTAGTGGTAGTAGCTTTACCAAATAAGAAACTCAGCAAATTATCCATAACAAAAATAAAGCAACTAACAGAAATAAACAATACTCATAGTAGAAGTTTCCTTTACCAGTTCCACTCTCCAATAGCGCTTCACTCCTCGGCAACGGCGCCAGAAAATAGTCTTGATGACCCACAAGTATAGGGGGTGTATCACAGTATTTGCGATAAGTAAGAGTGTCGAACCCAACGAGGAGCAGAAGGTGCTGGCTAGTGGTATGGATCAGGAATTCTCTGCAAATACTTAGCAAACAGATTTTTAGGGGTTTTTGATATAGCAAGTAAACAAAGTACGAATAAATAAAAGATAGTAGGAATAAATGCAGCAAGTGGCCCAATCCTTTATGCATCAAAGGACAAGTTGGTTGTATTACTTAAGATGACCAAACGTTCTCGAGGACACATGGGAAGACTGTCAAGTGCTTTCGCTTCATATAGGTGATTAATCTTCTTTAGCTTGCTAAGTGTTCTATGGGTGAACCTGTGCTAATGTACCAACCTTCCTAGGACTAATACATACTTGTGATTATACCCCTTGCAAACATCCGTAAGTACAAGAAACTAATTTAGGTAGAAACCTAACCACAACTTTAAACTCTAAGACCCTTACGTCCCTTGTGCAATGGTTTTCTAACGGGGGTTCAGGTTTCTGTCACTCCGTCAACCCCTACGATTAGTAGCCAAATACACAATGCATTCCCCTAGGCCCATATAGGTGAAGTGTCATGTAGTCGATGTTCACATGACACCACTAGAAGAAGTACACCACAACTTAAATATCAAACTATTGAATCTTTCTCAACACAATTCCACTACTAACAACATGACTTCTCCCACGTCCTCAAGAACAAAACGAACTACTCACAAGATATCATATGGATCATGATAAGAGATGGAATAATGATGTATAACAATTTGAACATAAATAATAAATCAACGGTTCATTCAATAGCTTCAACAACAAAGAGTAATCAACACCGGGAAAGTTTCCCCTATGAACTATGCAAGATTCAACGCAATTGTTACAGCAATATGGAGATGGTGATGAGGGTGCTGATGGTGATGATGGTGGTGATGATGATGATGATCCCGATGAAGTATAGCTTGATGGTGGTGCTTATGTCGATGATCTCCCCTCTCCGGGAAGGAATTCCCCCTGCAGAAATCTGTCTGCCGTAGAGATGTTTCTCTCTCGGTGGTTTTCGCCCTACAGGGGCGGCGGAATCTTTTTGTGGTCGATCCCTGAGTCTTAGGGTTTCAGGAGGATAATATATGCCAGAGGGGAGTGATGACCCACAAGTATAGGGGGTGTATCACCGTATTTTCGATAAGTAAGAGTGTCGAACCCAACAAGGAGCAGAAGGTGCTGGCTAGTGGTATGGATCAGGAATTCTCTGCAAATACTTAGCAAACAGATTTTAGGGGTTTTCGATAAAGCAAGTAAACAAAGTACGAGTAAACAAAAGATGATAAGAATAAATGCAGCAAGTGGCCAATCCTTTATGCAGCAAAGGACAAGCCGGGTGTATTACTTAAGTGGACCAAACGTTCTCGAGGACACATGGGAAGACTTTCAAGTGCTTTTGCTTGATATAGTTGATTAATCTTCTTTAGCTTGCTAAGTGTTGTGTGGGTGAACCTGTGCTAATGTACCGACCTTCCAAGGACTAATGCATACTTGTGATTATACCCCTTGCAAACATCCGTAAGTACAAGAAAGTGATTAAGGTAGAAACCTAACCACAGCTTTAAACTCTAAGACCCTTACGTCCCTTGTGCAGTGGTTTCCTAACGGGGGTTCAGGTTTCTGTCACTCCGGCAACCCCTACGATTAGTAGCCTAATACACAATGAATTCCCCTAGGCCCATATAGGTGAAGTGTCAGGTAGTCGACGTTCACATGACACCACTAGAAGAAGTACACCACAACTTAAATATCAAACTATTGAATCTTTCTCAACACAACTCCACTACTAACAACATGACTTCTCCCATGTCCTCAAGAACAAAACGAACTACTCACAAGACATCATATGGACATGATCAGAGATGGAATAATGATGTATAACAATCTAAACATAAACAATAATTCAATGGTTCACTCAATAGCATCAACTACAAAGAGTAATCAACACCGGGAAAGTTTCCCCTATGAACTATGCAAGATTCAACTCGATTGTTACAGCAATATGGAGATGGTGATGAGGGTGCTGATGGTGATGATGGTGGTGGTAATGATGATGATGATGATCCCGATGAAGTCCAGCTTGATGGTGGTGTTTATGGCGACAATCTCCCCTCTCTGGGAAGGAATTCCCTTGGCAGAAATCTGTCTACCGGAGAGATCTTTCTCTCTCGGTGTTTTCCGCCCTGCAGAGGTGGCGGAATCTTTCTGTGGTCGCTCCCCGAGTCTTAAGATTTCGGGAGGAATATATACGCCAGAGGGGAGTGCCAGGCGTGGACCAGGGCGGCCACACCACCTGGTGTCGCGGCCTAGGCTGGCCTGCGCCAGGGGGTGGTGTGGCCCCCCTGTGGCCCATCTCTAGCCCCCTTCTGGCTTCCTTTGTCTTATGGAAAAATAGGATTTTCCATGTATTTTCCCGGATTTTCTGATCTTCACGAATTTTGCCTCCAAACAACACCTTTTCCATCAGAATCCTGATTGCAACGGTCCATGCTCCAAAAGTCATCAACCATGCAAAAACAGATGAAATAACATAAGTATCACCTCTCAGTACGAAATATATCAATGAATAATAGTGAATGATGACATAGAATAGTGATGCAAAATGGATGTATCAACTCCCCCCAAGCTTATACTTTGCTTGTCCCCAAGCGAAACTGACCTCAATAAACATGACCTCAGGTTTATGGAGTGAAGAGTTGATAAAAGAATACGGAAAAGAAGCATCGCATTCATCAAATACATAGATCATAATAGAAGACAACTAACTATTATATAACTTAACTTGCAATAAGTAAAGGAAACACAGTAAAGATACATAAAGTGAATCATAATTGGTAATGGCAAACTTAGCTCTTGGTCGAAGAATAGTTGATAATTTGCTAGAGTTCACAAATAACTGGTTTTCAATGATAGCTTTCAAAGTATTAAACATCAAGATAAGAGCAATGTGCAAAACAAGGAACATAAGAAACATGATTGGATAAATCATCATATGAATGAATGAATTACAAAAACTCAAAATACTTGCTGAGATAGAAGGGAATAGGTTTACTGACTCAACTACAAAGCTAAAACAAAGGCCCTTCGCAGAGGGAAGCAGGGATTGCAAGTCTCATAAAGAGCTCCCAAAAATTATGATACTTACTAGCTTTCAGCTCTCATTGCCCCTATCATAGGCATCTTTTGGCGAGTAAGGTTAAAGTGACAAAACTAAGAGGATATGCTTGACAAGTTATAAGTTGAAATCTCATGCCCCTTACTTATGAGTACCGCACCTCATGCTACTCAACTTCATTCACGAGTAAGCTCTTGTCATTGTAAATACATGTGTATCATTGAGAACCGCCAACGGGGTACCCCTTGCACATGACACAGGAGCTATCCCATAATCAAAATGACAAGGCGAGCAGACAGCGAGCATCTCAGCGATCTTTTTATGTGCTATTTGCATAAGTTTTTATTGAGGATGCTTCATAGAATGCTCTCTATAGTTATGCTGCAAGTTTCCACCATGATTAGGCATGGCTTAGGCTAGCGGCCCAGGCGTTTCTCTAACACACATATAAACTCCATGATCTTACAAGTTCCACTTTTATTTCACACCGCTGGGATCCATAAGCAAAAGAACATGATATCAACTAGGTACAAAGTACTAGTGCAATGTTGAAAGCGTTCCCCATGATACATGGTTCTGCTAACTTCAACTCATAAAGCGCAAGCATATACTCAACAAAGAAGGACCCAATGGTTCAAGTTTATTAAATGCAAGAAAGAAAAGTGTGCCCTCAAGTTCGTGAGAGCTTTAATCACTAATTTTCACATAACAAGTTTAATTTGGGAGGTAGATAAAACAAGAATTTACTTGGAATAGCAATAATGCTACTAGGTAGGTATGGTGGACACAAATGGCAAAGGTTTTGGTTTTAAGGAGTGGATGCACGAGAAGAATTCCCTCTCAGTACAGGTTTTTGGCTAGCAAGGCTGGGTAGCAAGTACAAGAGTTGAAGGAAACAAACAAACATACAAGTGATAAAAACAAACATGCAATCTTCCTTGGAAGCACAAAAGATCTTAACTAGAGAACACTAGACTTATGAGAAAATCAAGAAAGAAAGATGATGAAATATTTTTTTTCTTTAGAGTACTTTTATATTTTTCATTCAACTATCAAAAATAGTGTTGCTACTGACCGAGCCAGGTTTGCCAAAATCAACTAAATTAACTCAATGATCCCAAAGTGCTACCAATACTAACAACAAGATCAATCATATAACCACGAATTGAAAACTAATATAAGCTATGCAAAAGAGTAAATGATAGAACTTCTCATTAATATTCCATAACGGCAACTCACACCAAGGGATACATATCTAACGAGAGAGGGGACACTTCCATAATGGAAACCATCCTACACAATAACTTCTCTATTCATGATATGACTCTACTAATAAGGTAAAAAGATAGAAGATAGTGATGTGATACCGCGACATTCCCCCAAGCTTGGAACAAACCAAGGGGATGCCGAACCTGATGACGAATTACTCCTTCGGTGGTGGTGGTAATATCTCATCTTCGTCCGACTTCCAGGGTACGGGCTTCCCATCAACAAAGGACATCGTGGTTTACAGCATCCTGAAACTTGCAGCAGCACTTATGCATTTAAACCTAACCTCATACTCATAGTTTTGATTTTGAACGACATAGAACTATGCTTGCAGTTCGTTGGTTGTTTGGCGGAGTGAGAGAACTTCATCCTTGAGTTCAGCACTCTCCTTTTGGTGCTCAGCAATGAGTTCAGAACAAATTTTATTGATGATATCCACTTCGCGCTCTACCATCTTCTTGTACCTAAAGACTTCTTGCTCCAGTGCTTCCATCTTGTCCTCCAGACTTCCTTCATCTTTAGGGCCTCGAACCTCTTTTATCCAGAGTTCCCCATCTTCAAGAAAAACTCCTTGGGATGAATCTTCAACTCTCTCATGTATGGGTTGATGATATCCTCTAAAGAATCTTCCTTGGCTAGTCCAGAGGAAGACATTGTAGCTCCAAATCTGGGACTCTACCTGTCAGAAACACATTGAAATGAAAACACGATATACGAACCTCGGGAGATCCGGGGGATTATAATTATGAAGTTTCATGAAGAAAGGAAGGTACTGGGAGAAAACGGGTCAGAGGCGGAGTCTGGGGTGGCCACACCACCTGGTGGCGTGACCAGGGGTGGGCCCGCGCCACAGGGTGGTGTGAGCCACCCCGGCTCCGTTTCCGTCCCTCTTTCGCTTCGTAGCTTTCCTTATCGACTGAAAACTGCAAAAATATAGTTGGATAGTATTTTCGCGGAACTTTTCTTACCAGAACTGTTACCTATTTGAAAGTGGACTCTGCAGGTCTCTGAATTTGGTCCTTGATAAATTTTTCCGGAGTTATAACTTGAAAGGCATCAACATCTTCATTATAAGAATCCCTAGCAATACAGTGTTTGAGTCGCTGCCCATTCACTACTTTTGTAGTATTTTCTTTTAAAGAAGAAAATTTTATTGCTCCTAAACGGTATACTTCTTCAATAATGAAAGGTCCTTCCCATTTTGACAGTAGCTTTCCTGCAAAAAATCTAAGACGAGACCTATACAATAGAACTTTCTCACCAACATGAAATTCCCTCTTAAGTATTCGCTTGTCATGTGATCTTTTAACTTTTCCTTAAAGAGCCTAGAATTTTCATAGGCTTCACTCATCCATTCATCTAAAGAACTTAAGTAAAATAATATTTTCTCACTAGTGAGCTTACAATCTCTATTTAGTTCTTTAACTGCCCAGTAAGCTTTATGTTCTAATTCTAAAGGTAGGTGACAAGCTTTCCCATAAACCATTTTATAAGGGGACATCCCCATAGGATTTTTGTAGGCTGTTCTATAAGCCCATAAAGTATCATTCAACTTTTTAGCCTAGTTTTTTCTAGATCTATTAACAGTCTTTTGCAAGATAGATTTAATTTCTCTATTTGATAACTCTACTTGCCTGCTGGTTTTGGGGGTGATAGGCTGAAGCTATTCTATGATTAACATCATATTTAGCAAGGGTCTTTCTAAAACCACCATGAATGAAATCAGAACCCCCATCAGTCATGAGATACCTAGGCACTCCAAACCTAGGAAAGATAACATCTTTAAGCATTTTTAGAGAGGTTTCCCCGCCAGCACTCTTCGTAGGAATGGCTTCTACCCACTTAGTAACATAATCAATGGCAACAAGAATATGAGTATAACCTTTCGAGGGAGGGAAATGACCCATAAAGTAAAATCCCCAACAATCAAAGGGTTCAATAACTAGAGAGTAATTCATAGGCATTTCATTGCGTCTAGAAATATCACCAACACGCTGACATTCATCACAAGATAAAACAAATTTTCTTGCATCTTTAAAAAGGGTAAGCCAGTAGAAACCTGATTGTAGCACCTTTTGTGCAGTTCTATCTCCTGCATGATGTCCTCCGTAAGCACTACCATGACATTTATGCAATATCTCCTTTTGTTCATATTTTGGAACACATCTTTGCATAATACCATCCACTCCTTCTTTGTATAAGTGTGTGTCATCCCAAAAATAATGCCTCAAATCATAGAAGAACTTCCTTCTTTGCTGAGCTGTAAAAGTTGGAGGCAAATACTTGGAGACAATAAAGTTAGCATAATCAGCGTACCAAGGGCTCCCTCGCGAGCTTACCCCTACTGCGGCTAATTGCTCATTTGGGAAACTATCATTAACAGGCATAGGGTCAAAAGAGATGTTTTCCAATCGAGATAAATTATCAGCTACAGGGTTTGCAACACCTTTCCTATCTACTATATGTAGATCAAACTCTTGTAAAAGCAGCACCCACCTAATAAGCCTAGGCTTAGCGTCCTTTTTCGTCATAAGGTATTTAATAGCAGCATGATCAGTATGAATGGTGACTTTTGAGTCTACAATATAAGGTCTAAACTTATCACAAGGAAAAACGACAGCTAGGAAGTCCTTTTCAGTAGTAGCATAATTCCTTTGAGTAGCGTTTAAAGTCTTACAAGCATAATGAATAACGTTTAGTTTTTTATCAATTCGTTGCCCAAGGACAGCACCTATAGCAAAATCACTAGCATCACACATTATTTCAAAGGGTAAACTCCAATCAGGTGGTTGAACAATAGGGGATGTAGTTAAAGCCTTCTTAAGAGTTTCAAAATCTCCCTTACAATCATCATCAAAAACGAAGGGTACATCTTTTTGAAGAAGATTAGTGAGGGGTTTTGAAATCCTAGAAAGGTCTTTAATAAACCTTCTATAGAAACCAGCATGACCAAGGATACTACGAAACCTTTGATGTCTCTTGGGCATGGAATCTTCTCAATGGCTTCAACCTTAGCTCTATCAACTTCTATGCCTCTTTCGTAAACTTTATGCCCAAGGAAAATCCCTTCATTAACCATGAAGTGGCATTTCTCCCAATTAAGAACAAGATTAGTTTCTTCACATCTCTGCAAAACTTTATCAAGGTTGTGTAGACAATTATCAAAAGAAGTTCCATAGACAGAAAAGTCATCCATGAACACTTCTACAATTTCCTCACAAAAACCATGAAAGATAGCAGACATGCACCTTTGAAAAGTAGCAGGAGCATTACATAAACCAAAAGGCATACGTCTGTAAGCATAAGTTCCATAAGGGCAAGTAAAAGTAGTTTTTTCTTGATCTTGTTGTTTAACAGCAATTTGAGAGAAACCAGAATAACCATCAAGAAAACAAAAATGGGTCTTTTTAGACAACCTTTCCAACATTTGATCAATAAAAGGAAGCGGGTAGTGATATTTCTTAGTAACTTTATTTACTTTTCTAAAATCAATGCACATCCTATAGCCTACTACTATTCTTTGAGGAATAAGCTCGTCATCATTATTAGGAACAACGGTAATACCTCCTTTTTTAGGAACGCAATGAACAAGACTAACCCATTCACTATCAGCAATAGGGTAAATAATACCAGCATCAAGGAGTTTCAATACCTCATTTCTTACCACTTCCTTCATCTTAGGATTTAAACGTCGTTGGTGCTCTACTACTGGCTTTGCATTTGGTTCTATGTTGATAGAATGCTGACATATAGTAGGTGAAATCCCTTTTAAATCATCCAGAGTATAGCCCATAGCTCCTCGGTGTTTCTTCAAAACCTCCAATAACCTTTCCTCTTCTTTTCCTGAAAGTTTAGAGCTAATAATAACAGGATATATCTTTTTATCATCTATATAAGCATATTTAAGATCATCAGGGAGAGGTTTTAGATCGAAAACAGGATCCTTTTTAGGTGGCAACGTGGTACCCAAGTCTTCTACAGGCAAGTTATGCTTAAGCATCTTAGGCTGATCACGGAGAATCTCGTCAATCTCATTCCTTTCTTCCATGAAGATTTCACTTTCATGATCTTCCATAAATTGTTGCAAAGCATTGTTAGGAGCAAGATAAATAGAAGCAAGTTGTTCAACTCTAAAATCCTCATTATGGGTTTCCTCTTCACAAGGTCCTTTAGCGAATTTTGAGAAATTAAACTCATAAGATTCCCCATCAAACTTAGTCAAGATTTTCTCCCTTTTGCAATCTATAATAGCTCCACAAGTACTCAAAAAAGGTCTACTAAAGATAATAGGATAAGTTTTACTAGCAGCTGAACCAAGTACTAGAAAATCAGCAGGGTACTTAATCTTACCACAAAGAACTTCAACGTCTCGTACAATACCAATTGGATAGATGGTCTCTCTATTAGCAAGGTGAATAACCACATCAATCTCTTCGAATTCGTAGGGACTGATTTCATGCATAATTTCTCTGTAAGCTCGTAAGGAATAACACTGGAACTTGCACCAATATCACATAAACCATAATAGCAATGATCACCAATTCTAATAGAAAGCACAAGGACACTAGTTTTTTTAGTTCTATTAGGATGTGAAACAATGTTAGAAGCAGCCTCACAAAAGACTATGTGTCCATATTCTATGCTTTTAGTGACAAGGTCTTTCACAATTGCTACCACAGGTTCAACGTTTATTTGTTCACCAGGTTTTACAGTTCTTTTTTCACTTTTGGTGATTACATTAGTTATCATAGGATGATCCTTTACCTTATCTGGGAAGGGAATCTTCTCAATATAAGGTTCAGGTAAGATGGGATCAATAATGCAATATTCAGCACTCCCAACAGGAACAAAGTCAACACAAACTTTATAAGGTTCATGGTACTTGTTCCATCCCATTTTTGGAATTTCAATATAAGAAGCAAAAGCCCTAGAGCAATTCGTAATAACTTGCAAATCAAGACCATAAACATTTTTGATATTTTGAAAGTCTTCAGTTCCCATAAAAGATTCAATCCATTCATAATCATAATTTATACCTGACTTTCTACCTTTGTAATTCTCCCAAGCTCCAGCATTGTCTTGAATATGGTCCAGAAGATCCCATTTAGCTTCTTCTTCCATGCAAGTGAATGATCCAACACAAGAAGCATTCAGTAAATCTTTATCATGTAGAGGGAGCCTTGCATAAAAGTTATTGATAATGATATTGTTGGGGAGCTCATGAATGGGACATTCGAGCATTAGTAACTTCAATCTCCCCCAAGCTTGAGTTGTACTCTCTCCATCAAGAGGCCAAAAGTTTTATATTTGATTCCGATCTTTATGAATCTCACTAGGACGATAACATTTTGAATAAAAGATAGGCACTATTTCCTCCCATTCCAGAGCTTGACCATTCTTCAGCAGCTTATACCATTCCTCAACTCTTCCTTTCAGTGATAATAAGAATAAATTCTCCTTAACTTGATCTATAGTAATACCTGGACACTTGAACAACCCGCATAATTCATGTATAAAGAGTAAATGATCACCGGGATGGACAATTCCATCCCCAACATAGTAGTTATCCATAACACGATCAATAATTGTTGTAGGTATTTTAAAAACATCATTTTCAGTAGGTGGTGGCTTATCTACTACCTTAGAAGTGGTAGTAGCATTACCAAATAAGAAACTCAGTGAATTATCCATAACGAAAATAAAGCAACTAACAGAAGTAAAGAATACTCACAGTAGAAGTTTCCTTTACTAGTTCCATTCTCCAATAGCGCTTCACTCCCCAGCAACGGCGCCAGAAAATAGTCTTGATGACCCACAAGTATAGGGGGTGTATCACAGTATTTTCGAGAAGTAAGAGTGTCGGACCCAACGAGGAGCAGAAGGTGATGGCTAGTGGTATGGATCAGGAATTCTCTGCAAATACTTAGCAAACGGATTTTTAGGGGTTTTCGATAAAGCAAGTAAACAAAGTACAAGTAAACAAAAAACAATAAGAATAAATGCAGCAAGTGGCCCAATCCTTTATGCAGCAAAGGACAAGCCGGGTGTATTACTTAAGATGACCAAACGTTCTCGAGGACACATGGGAAGACTGTCAAGTGCTTTCGCTTCATATAGTTGATTAATCTTCTTTAGCTTGCTAAATGTTGTGTGGGTGAACATGTGCTAATGTACCGACCTTCCTAGGACTAATACATACTTGTGATTATACCCCTTGCAAACATCCGTAAGTACAAGAAAGTAATTAAGGTACAAACCTAACCACAGCTTTAAACTATAAGACCCTTACGTCCCTTGTGCAGTGGTTTCCTAACGAGGGTTCATGTTTCTATCACTCCGGCAACCCCTATGATTAGTAGCCAAATACACAATGCATTCGCCTAGGCCCATATAGCTGAAGTGTCATGTAGTCGACGTTCACATGACACCACTAGAAGAAGTACACCACAACTTAAATATCAAACTATTGAATATTTCTCAACACAACTCCACTACTAACAACATGACTTCTCCCATGTCCTCAAGAACAAAACGAACTACTCACAAGACATCATATGGATCCTGATCAGAGATGGAATAATGATTTATAACAATCTGAACATAAACAATAATTCAATGGTTCACTCAATAGCATCAACTACAAAGAGTAATCAACACCGGGAAAGTTTCCCCTATGAACTATGCAAGATTCAACGCAATTGTTACAGCGATATGGAGATGGTGATGAGGGTGGTGATGGTGATGATGGTGGTGATGATGATGATGATGATCCCGATGAATTCCATCTTGATGGTGATGTTGCTGGCGACGATCTCCCCTCTCCGGGAAGGAATTCCCCCGGCAGAAATCTGTCTGCCAGAGAGATCTTTCTCTCTCGGTGTTTTCTGCCTCGCAGAGGCGGCGGAATCTTTCTGTGGTCGCTCCCCGAGTATTTGGGTTTCGGGAGGAATATATACGCCAGAGGGGAGTGCCAGGGCGTCCACACCACCTGGTGGCGCGGCCTAGGCTGGCTTCCTTCGTCTTCTAGAAAAATAGGATTTTCCATGTATTTTCCCGGATTTACTGATCTTCGCGAATTTTGCCTCCAAACAGAACCTTTTCCATTAGAATCCTAACTGCAGCAGTCCATGCTCCAAAAGTCATCAACCATGCAAAAACAGATGAAATAACATAAGTATCACCTCTCAATACGAAATATATCAATGAATAGCAGTGAATTATGACATAGAATAGTGATACAAAATGGACGTATCAACGAGCTTCGGCTAGCCATCGTCATAGTCCACCACAACATGGATGGGGGTATAGGAGAAGTGCCACCGCATTTAGATCATCTGAGAGGAACACGGTATCAAGTGGAGATCAGAGTCGAGTGAATTTCATCAATCCCCTCTGTAGGAGCTGGTCGGAATCGGCGACCATGTGCTCGTCCCTGGCCACTAGTGACATCGCCGACCAGTTCATTGTGTCTAGGGTAAGTTTCCATACCGAAAGACCTAATTACGCTTCCTGGCTTAACTTGTATCTCGACTTCATCGTGAGGTCGGCGAGCACCGCTGTAGTACGGCTCGTCGGGGTTGCCACCTAGGACTAGTGAGGCCGTGTACCGCCATGTTCGACACACCACATCGAGGCATGTCGAACATACATCTTAGAATGGACCCTAGTGCCATATTCTGGTGTCGCCATCGTGCTCTGTCGAGGTGATGTCAGGCACCGGTGAGGTGACGTCATCTTGGACCGAGTCCGCGTGTTGACCAGTCCCCACTAACATGGTGTGCCGACGTGGTCCTGGGCCCATATGTCATTTTCTGTGGCTGAAAACCCATTCGATAAAAATAGTTTAATCTAGTCTTGTCACGTCAGCAGTGACACCGTAAATCATTTAGTTATTCTATTTTAATAATTTTAGTAAATGATTAAATCTTATTAATTTATTATCTTTTGTTTTATAACTCAAAAAGATATATATTATATATCTAAATGTTCAGAAAAATAAACTCTATAGTTTAAACTTATTATCATATTTTATTTTCCAACTTAAATAAAATAATATTATCAATTAGTAAATAACTTATTAAGGATAAATCTCTTAAAAAGAATATTCCATTATTGAAAATTCACAAAAAATAGGTATAATATATCAAAAGTCTTAGAAAAACAAAATATACATTTACAAACTTGTTTAATTCATTTTTGTATCACTTAATAAAATATCTATTATTTATTAGGTATTTGTAAAGTGATAAAACTTATAAAATCATATCTCATTAATTAAAAATCACAAGAATACGTATAATATACCAAAAGATCACAAAAATAAAATCTACACATTAAAAATATCACCTTTCACATTTGAAGTAAAATAAATGTAAAGGTTTAATGAGTCTTGTTAAAACCAATTTCTTCTATTTTAATGGATTAAAAATATATAAATCTTTACTATTGCCTTTCCCTTATTTGTTTGGAGTCTAAAAATGTAAAAAGAAGTTCAATTGATGTTTATATGAAGTCAAAATTGATCTAACCGTTTTGAAGTGTAGTTCCTACAACTACCATGCAAAGTAATTAAATTTTGCTTATTAAAAAGATATTATCAATTATGAAATCATTAATAAAGAGTATATTGTTTGTCTAGAGGATTCTCCTCATTTATAAAATCACCAAGATAATATTTAATAATTCTTTTACTAGTTTTGGGATCTACTTAAAACCGTAAACCAAGTCTTTAAGAAATTAAAGTAAAGCCATTTCCCTATTTATAAAGTGTAACCATTAATTCTAAAACATAGATAAATGATTCAATTCACTTATAATTTTATTTAAGCACCACCCCATAAAATCAATAACACTTATACACCACCTTTATGGAATGTTACGAAGTGAACCACATATAATATGATGCCATATTCAAAACATATAAGTCTCCACTACATGAGTTGTGATTGTTTAAATGTACTAATACTTTCCTCTTTGATAATTATAATTAAACTTAAAAGTGTAACTTCAAGTTTAAATGCTTTTCCTTTGTAAAGTAATCTTTTCCTCAAAAGTTATTCTTTTAAAATAAATACAAAGGAACTCCACATTTGTCTTTAACTCTCTAAGTTATAATAGAAAGCTTGAATAGAATAAACTTTGAATCAATTTTCAACACCTTGGGTGCTATATCAATGTGTGTTACTTGATTATACCTGAAAGTTATTTCACACACACTCACAAGCCTTAATAAGAAGCACAAGTGTGAAGCTAATATAAAAGGGCAACACATTCTAAAAAACTCATCACAAATTCCAAACCCTAGACCTGATGGAATTTGGTGAGTTTTGGGTTGTTAGCCCATTAGACAAATTCTGAAATTCTCTTTATTCCATTTGTGCATGGAAGCACATGGTTGTGCTAGTGGTGCCAAAGTTTATTCCCACATTGCTAGTTGAGTGAGAGTAACATCTCCTTATATACTAGGTTGTTCCACCACTCACTAAGCTGTGAGAAGAAGAGCAGCTCTCGCGCACTCCTCCTCCTCCAACGCCGCCCTCCTTGCCTCGCCACGCCTCGCCTCGTCACGACGCGTGCGGGCCACGGGTTGCAGGAATCTCGCCGAGCCGAGCTTTATTTTTGCTAGTCAAGAAAATTAATCATGGATTAATTACGAGTCATTAATGAATGCATTAATTAGTCAGATGTTTTCAGTATTTATGGGACGTGGGATGTTACCGACTCGGACGTGGACTGAGTCCCACAATCTCTCTAACCTGTGCTATTTAAAAGTTTGCGCTAAACCTAATCGGCACCGCTTTCCACATGTGTCTCCATCCAGTATATTGCACCGCCGCCTTCATCTTCCCCATCCCGTCTTGCGGCATGCACCGCAGATCGAGATAGTAGGCCTCCGGAACCCCGACTTCTTGTGAACTTGTACGGGTGAGGGGCGATCAGGTTTTTGGGGAGCGCTTCCGCGCGACTACTGACGCCATCATGGACGAATCCTTCCTCGACGAGGACTTCTTCCCGGAAATCAATAGCCTCTACATCGACAACATGGCCGACGACGCTGCTGCCACCGCTACGGCTACTGCTGCTGCTACTACCACGACTGCTGTTGTATCGTACGTAATCTAGAATTATCTATTTCAGATTCTGCTAGAGTTCTTTATTCTAGAGTTTTTTGTATATGAGATAGGTTTATGTTATTTAGATGTAATCGGTTCATCTACTTTGTTGATCTGCATGGTTAGTTTTGGTATTGTCTGTATGATCATACTTTATCAGTTTATTATTCGAATTAAATCATATGGATTATTGCTTATATTTTCAATAATCCAAAAATCTGATTATAGGCAATTGGATTCCACCGGTGTAGCCGCGGATACTAGGCCGCCTTCGTTTGATGGTATGCGCTATACGAGATGGCGCGCGAAAGCAATTATATGGTTTAAAAACCTAAACTGCTATAGCACCACTCTTGGTAAACCTAAAGTAGATCTTTGTGCTGAGCAGGAAGCGACCTTTAAGAAAGCTGATACCATGTTTATGTCGGCTCTGTTCTGTATTCTTGGGGACAACATTGTTGACCCATACATGTCATTTTATAATGGCAAAGACGCGTGGGATGCGCTCGAGGCTAAGTTTGGGGTCTCGGACACTAGCACTGAGTTGTACATCATGGAGCAATTCTATGACTACAATATGGTTGATGAGCGCTCCGTCGTTGAGCAAGCTCATGAGTTACAATCACTTGCCAAAGAACTTGATCAGTTAAAGTATACCTTGCCGGACAAGTTTGTGGCTGGAGGCATTATTGTCAAGCTTCCTCCTATGTGGAGGAACTTTGCTACTTCTCTGAAACATAAGACAAGAATGTTTTGTTACGGATCTCATTGGGTCTCTTCATGTGGAAGAGAAGGCGAGAGCAAAGGACACATGTGCTCGAGGATTTGAGGGAGCTTCTAGTGCCAATTTGGTACAAAAGAAAAACTTCCAATCCCACAAGTTCAAGAATAAGAACAAATCCGATGGCAAAGGGAAGTTTGATGGCAAGAACAAGGCCACTCACTCAACCAACTTTAAGAGGAAAAATGATAAGAAGAAAGGCTCTTACCACGTCTGTGGTGATCCTGATCATTGGGCTCCTAGCTATCCTAATCGCTTTGACAAGCAACAACATGGGAACAGCGGCAAGACTGCTAATGTTGTTATTAGTGATACTGGTATCAAGGACACTGGGTAAGGTATTTTACCTACTATCCTTTCAGTATGTCACTCTCCTGAATGGTGGATTGACACGGGTGCTAATACACATGTATGTTATGATATTTCCATGTTCTCTTCTTATCAGGTTGCAAGGACTTCCTCCGTGCTGATGGAAACCAGCTCACATGCTTCGGTTCATGGTGTTGGTACGGTAAATCTGAAGTTTACTTCGGGGAAGACCATACAGCTGAAGAATGTGCAGCATGTTCCCCCCATCAATAAGAATCTTGTCAGCGGATCACTTGTATGTCGAGATGGTTTTAAGTTGGTGTTTGAGTCCAATAAAGTTGTAATTTCTAAGTATGTATAATTTGTTGCAAAGGGTTATGAGTGTGGAGGTCTCTTCCGCTTATCTTTGTCAGAATCATGTACTAAATTTATTAATCATGTTTGCAATGATAATGAGTCAAATATTTGGCATTCACGACTTTCTCATATTAACTTTGGTTGCATGACATGGCTAGCCAATATGAGTTAAATTACGAAATTTTCCACTATCAAAGGTTCTAAGTGCCAAGTTTGTGTGCAAGAAAAGCAACCCTGCAAGTCTCATACGGCTGCAGAACCGAGAAACTTAGCACCACTAGAACATATACATTCAAATCTTTGTGAGATGAATCGTGTGTTGACAAGAGGTGGAAAAGGATACTTTATGACATTGATTGATAACTCCACTAGATACTACTATGTTTATCTTCTGAAATCTAAAGATGAAGCTTTGAATTACTTCAAAAACTATAAGGCTGAAGCATAGAACCAACTTGATCTTAAAATCAAGCGGCTAAGGTCAGATCGTGGTGGAGAATACTTTTCAAATGAATTTAATCTATTCTGTACGGAACATGGTATTATCCATGAGAGGATGCCTCCCTACTCACCTCAGTCAAATGGGGTGGCCGAAAGAAAGAACAACACTCTAAGTGATTTGGTTAACGCCATGTTAGATACATCAGGTCTTTCCAAGGAATGGTGGGGGGAGGTGCTAATGACTGCGTGTCAGGTACTAAACTGTGTTCCCGTAAAGGATAAAACCATGACTCCATTTGAGGAATGGGAGAAGAAAAGTCTTAAACTCTCTTACTTACGAACTTGGGTATGTTTGGCGAAAGTCAATATTCCAATAGCCAAGAAGCGAAAGCTTGGACCAAAAACCGTGGATTCTGTTTTTCTAGGATATGCTTTTCATAGCATTGGCTATAGATTTTTTATAGTAAAATCTGAGGTATCCGACATGCATGTTGGTACGATTATGGATTCGAATTATGCGACTTTGTTTGAGGACATCTTTCCCATAAAAGGTATGTCTAGCTCATCAAATCAGGAGATGACTAGTTCATCCAATTAGGAATTTGCTATAATTCCTGAACCCACTATGCCGATAGAACACTATAATGATCCTATGGAGGACGACAATGAAGCTCCTAAAAGGAGCAAGAGACAAAGGACTGCAAAGTCATTTGGTGATGATTTCATTGTGTACCTTGTGGATGATACTCCCACTTCTATTTTAGAAGCCTATGCATCTCAAGATGCTGACTACTAGAAAGAAGTTGTCCGTAGTGAGATGGATGCCATCTTAGCTGATCAAACTTGGGAGGTCACTGATCGTCCTTATGGGTGTCAACCTGTAGGATGTAAGTGGGTGTTCAAGAAAAATCTTAGACCTGATGGTACTATTGAAAAGTACAAGGCACGTCTTGTGGCCAAGGGTCATACCCAGAAAGAAGGTGAAGACTTCTTCAATAACTACTCACCTGTAGCGATATTGACCACTATTCGAGTACTACTATCCTTGGCTGCCTCACATGGTCTTCTCATTCATCAAATGGATGTTAAGATAACTTTCTTAAATGGAGAACTAGATGAGGAAATTTATAAGGAGCAGCCTGATGGATTTTTAGTAGATGGTCAAGAATGAAAGGTGTGTAAGTTAGTGAAGTCTTTATATGGTCTTAAGCAAGCTCCTAAGTAGTGGCACGAGAAGTTTGAAAGAACTTTAACCGTTAAAGGCTTTGTTGTAAACGAAACTGATAAATGTGTGTACTATCGCCATGGTGGAGGAGAGGGAGTTATTTTGCGTCTCTATGTCGATGACATATTGATATTCGGGACCAACCTCGCTGTTATTGAGGAGGTCAAGGAGTTCCTATCTCGCTGCTTTGAAATGAAGGACTTGGGAGTGGCTGATGTACTCTTAAACATCAAACTACTGAAGGATGACAATGGTGGGATTGTTGGAAATATGCCCTAGAGACAAATAATAAGGATTATTATCATATTTTGTAAAGTTTATGATTAAGTTTTATATCATGCTATAACTTTATTTAAAGGAAACATCAATACACGTGTGATATATAAACAACCAGGGGCTCCTGGTGAAACTCTAGTCACTGGTTCATTGGTCAACAGATGATCAAGGTTTCCTGATCATGTGGCATTTATGCCAGTTGGAAATGGAGTCAACTCATTCTGAGAATGAGATGATGAACCAATACCCAACCTAAACATCGTGACCCAATCATGTCACAAAGTTCAAGTTATGATGATTAGAATGGATCCTCGTAGACTATTGCTTAGATCATGAGGCTATATCAATCACTGTCTCCCGAGAGTGCTTAGTTAGCATCAAGCGTCACTTGATATCACAGTGATAATCAAGGTGTGTTCAGGTACTCGGAGGAACCGTAGAGGCAATATATGTCAAGAGAAGGATTTGTCCGTCGACGTGACAGAAACATACTTAAGGGCCCACTCAGAGAACTTATATCCAATAGTTGCGCAACGTGTGATTTGATCACAGGGATATCACTTGTCGGAATGAGTCAAGTAGCATTGTTCGGTAATGAGATTGAACACGACATGGTGATGCCATTGATCAGATCTCGGGCAATGCAAGTATCGTGAGACAAAAGGAATAAGACACGACTGTCCCATTTCGAATGATGAAAGATCTTCGTGGAATGCATAGGGGTCACATGGCCATACAGGTCCCTTTATCGATCATTGGTCCGAGAGTGCCCCGACCATGTCTAGAGTGTTCCTGAACCGTGGGGTATCACGCTTAAGGGCTTGATGATGCTTAGAGAGTGTTTATAGGATCGGTAGAATCACAGAAGAAGAGTAGAGAGAAAACCGGAAGGGTTTCGGTAAGTCTGGAGGATGTCCCGAGTGGAGATGGAAGGTGGTCCATAACCACGTAGATTGAATAATATGTGAATAAATGTTAAATATTGATTTAATCGTTTATTCATAATTATTTAATAAAAGAGGAAATCAATTTAAAGGTCAAAAGGGTTAATGGGCCAATTCCCGAGGGAGAAGGTCCCATGAGGGAAAGGCAAGAGGAGAGAAGGGGCAAGGGGGTGGCCGGCTGGATCAAGCCCCTGTGTGCGGGGCTCACTAGGGCTGGCCGGCGGTGCCCCCTCTCCCCCTCCTTTAGTCCAACTCTGGGACTTTGAGGGAGGTAGTACCTCCCCTCCCCCTATATATAGTGGGGGTATTTGGCCAGATAAATGCACACAATATTCAATAAAGGTTTCCTCACTTTTGAGGATACCTCCAATTGATATTCTCTCTCTCCCGTGACCGTGGTCCCAAGTTCGGACTGCGCGAATGAGAGACATCTTCACCGCGGGGCGTCATCGCACTGCGAGATTCGGATCTAGGAGCTCTACTTCGGCAACTGCTGCTGGATCAGGGAAGCGGGAGTCATCATCAGGCACCGGACATGTTTAACTCCCCACGAGGTGTCACACTTGAGCCAGTCATGTCATTGGATTCACAGGAGCGCAAGGATTTCATCACGACCTTGAGGTTGGCTTCGGCTCGTCTACATCAACCATGCTCTCCTGAGCGTTGACAATGCTTTTCGGTCTTCAAGGGTAAGTTTGCGAAAAGCCCCTCCCGTTACTGTATTACTAATAGATAGGTCCTGGCAACATCAGGGGTTCAGGGGCGTAGGGTAAAATTGTATTGTTTTCATATGCAAACCCCTACAGTGGTATCAGAGCTACATCTATGCGTAGTAATGTTAGTACGGGTATAACACACAAGATGTAGGGTGTGGGCGTTTATCTCTTAGTTGTTACCCTCCCACGTGTACTTATGTATACCGCAGTAATGCTTAATGAAGCAGCCCCAACCGACTTTACGTGTTCATTCGCGAGACTGGTCCACGCTTGACATACGGCCTGTACCGTATAAAGTGTCTTTGGGGGGTGTCTGTCTCTCTTGCATTAGTTGGTATGCCATTTGCAATGGAGGGCCCCGAAAGGGGTATACTATAGACAACTACTTGATCAACATTGTGGTGAAAGTCTGTAGGTAAGAACACTTCTTGTGCGAAAGCCCATTCAGCCACGTAAAACATGCAAAGATAAAGTAGAGGCGTCTAACTTTGTTTTGCACGGGGCGTTGCTTTGTGATATGGTTGTGGAAAAGGTAAAGTGATTACCTTATGTTACGAAGTAGTAGTAGACAGTCATGGAGGTGACGGACTACCACGCCGGAAAGGCACTGGTACCCTAGTGTCTACGGTGCCGGAACCCTGGCGCCAGAATCCGGTGACGCCACATGGAGATCACGACGTGAAGGACCATATCGCATCGCATTTTACATTCAATGTAATTGTTTGTATATCTTATTGTGTGCTAGTATTAGATACTCAACGATAGCCTAATAAGGTGATCCCTGTTAAAAATTACCAATGATTGTGTTCCCCCTTAGTGTGCACCACCAAGAAAGTTCTTCGGTATGAGGCAAGCCGTGATGATCGGGTGTCAGGCATATCTACGTTCGCATACAGTGGGTGTAAGCCATGTTGCACAACGAATACACTAAGGTTAAGTTGGTGATCCTAGCATGTAGCAGACATGGCCTCGGAACGCAAATGGTCAAAAGATCAAGCACGGGTCGCATGGATGATGTGATTGACGTTTAGCGTCCACCCTAGAACCCACATTGATGGTCGTGATGATTCGGGGAGATGTGGGGAAAAGGGGTCGTGTTATCACTAGAACCCTTCAGGGGATAGGTGTTTCTTAGTGGAGTTATTATTAACTCATTTAATTATAAACTTAGTCTAAATTCCTTTTGCAATTATAAATGTAGAAAATGGTTCTCCCTGAGATTACCTTCCCTATTGACAATTGCTTAAAAGGAGAAAATCTCAAGTTAGATGGATCCAACTTATCTGTATGGGTCATGTGCCTTCATGATCTCCTTAGCAAGAACAAAGTGGACGACTAAATGATCTACGAGATGTACTTGGAGCCACCCTATCTTCATGAGACCCAGGAGCAGCGGGATCTCCATTGCCGCCGTCATGTGATGGCCACATTCATATCAGTAACGATGCACCTCGGGATGGAAGATGGGCTATGGCCGATTGTGGGAAGTCTCAATCCTCGAACGGTTATGGCACATCTGAGAACATATTTCGTGGAACAAGTGCACATATGGGAGTATGAACTAATGGGGGATTTCGTCTCCATAAAGATGGAGGAGAACTCCTCACTGGAAGATCACTTGTTATGCATATATGATGCATACATGAGTCTTGCATACTTCCTGGACAACTAGTTCGCAATATCTTTTGCAATATGCGTGTTGTTGCGGTCATTGCCACCAAGCTACCAAGCACTTGCCAGGATTTGCATTATGAGAGGGCACGCGGGAACACGGCATTTCCACGAGTTCATATCACATTTCAGGGATGTGATAGTTCAACTTATTGTCACTGAGGTCATCAATGACAAAGGTATATATTTGATATACAATTTTATAAATGTTATAATCTTGCAAACACATTTGCAGTGTTAAGTATATTTGATACTTGTTCTATTTTACTGAAAACAAGTCCTTCTACATAGAGGTGCTTGCTAGAGAGGAGGTGACGTTGCGTGTTGATGGCGAGCATGATGATGATAGCCAACGACACTCTTCCTCAACATTTATCACTTAGTTTATGTTTTTGGATAGTTATTGTAATCAAAAGATTATGAACCTCTTTAGTGTGTTTCACACTTTGTGAGACGGTTATTCATATGAGCTTGTAACAAACAGTTGTTCCACTTTTATGAATGATTTGTATTTGTGTTCATATCTTGTTCGATTATGTGTGAATTATCCTTGTTTTGAAACTAATTGATAATGCATGAACATTTGTAAAATATTGAAATGCCTTGAAAAATATCCAACTTAATGATATATTCATTAATGAATGAAACCATTGTTTAAATTCAAAGTTATGTTGATAACATGTGAAAGTCATTCGATTTCTTGTCACATGTGAATCATGCCTAAGTTCGGCAAAATAACTTGAACACTGTGTATTACTTGAATACAAATTGTTTGATGAATTGTTAAAAGTAAATACATATTTGATGTATTATGTTTTAACAAAAAATGGTGATTATCATTATATGATTGTTTAAATGTGTAAAGAAGTTTACCAAAGGAAACATGAACATGAAACTATTTGATATGATCAAAGTATTTTCATCAACAAAAGGGTATTAAAGATAAATGAGAATCTAATTACTATGATTTGATCAATAGTAATAAAATTCAACTTTATAAGATTGGCATAAAAGAAATTGTGAAATGCAATGCGTTTGAAGTGTCAAAATGCAAAGCAGCACAATATGATATAAGATATCAAAATGGGTGAATAGATGATGCCAAATAAATCGTTGTAGTATAGATGTAGAGACCATTAGTTAGAAATAGTTAGCACTCAATTAGAACATACAGTGAACCACCTGGATTCGTGAGATCGGCTCCATATCAAGTATGGATCATCGTAAAAGTTTTGGAGTTATTTGATATAACCAAAACAATAGCGAATAAGTCCTTGTAGAGTACTCATTTGAAACTTTGAATATGAAATCCATAGCTGAAACCAAAAGGAAAGCAAAACTAGTATTGCTTGGATTTTGGTGCATTCTCGAGAAAGTTCACATTCAATGATATTTCTCGATTATGGAGAAAATGGAAGATAGTGAAAAACATGATGAGGATTCAAATCCATGCATCAGAGTGTTGAGAAGCGCAACGGAAAGCGTTCCTAAACGATTCTCTTCACAAAGGAAAAAATCAATGACAATGATCATTGTGATTTCCTCACTAGTGTTTTCACTACATAAAGTAGGATTCAAAATGCAGCCCATATCTAGTATGGAGACATTTGTGAATAATTTTTCATGATTACCGGTATATAACATACCTACGAACTACTAAGGAAATAATGGTAAGATAAAGTTATGAGAAATCCTATAGAAAAATTCCCTTGAGATTGGAAAGCAATTCTGTTGGGCCACATAGAGATAAACAAAACTTTTTCCCCACGCGGTGAACCCAAGATCTAGCTGAGGTAGTAGGCCACGAGAATTACCACTAGACGCGCGGTTGCGGAATCAATGAAGCACGTATCTTGATGCAGTGCAGTCCTCACGATCCGTTCCGATCCACGATTGTCGAAGTGTTGAACGTACAGCACCTCCACCAGTATCCACATGTACGAGGAGGAGCACCGGCGATGGACTGCTAGGTCCGGTACGGCGGCGACATGACTGGACTGGTGCTAGGGTTCCCAACACATGGAGTGACCTAACCCTTTGCTCTAAGGACATGTGCTCCAGCTTATATAGGGAGTGAAAGTGGGCTCCACTCACTTGTGGCCCATTCACTAAAAGGCCTATATTAGTCACTGTGAGACCAACTCACTAACTCTGTCCGTTTCCTTTTTGGGTCCAACCCAAAAATGCTCCCGCTCTTAAGTGTGTGACCTAATAGGCTCATGGTGACCCGGACACGATCCGAGTCTCACTCGTGACCGATCAGTTGGTAGCGGCTCCTAGCAGAACGTGCCAACTCCCAAGTACCAAAGAGTCATCACGACATACCTTCCAATGCAACTTTCGTCTGAGTCCCTTTTGCCTCACGATATACCTTGTCGAACTATAGGCGAATAATCGTCATCCCTTAAATAGTTTGACTCTCTTTCTCGATCCGAGATAGGTGATTCATCCGACTAACTCTTAGTCGATTGCCTCGGTTAACACTTAACTAAGTCATGCATGGCCATGCTTTCCGAATCATATCTTCCGAGAGGGCCCAGAGAATATCTCTCCATACGGAGGGGCAAAATCCCATCTTGGTTATTCACATCACGCAGCTTGATTCTCAGTCGACCCGAACTCCGCCTTTATAACTGCCCAGTGACGGAACCGCGTTTGATAGAACCTAAGTCGGTGATCCTTAACTCGGATTGTGCAATAACCTCAGGTCTAAGGATTACATTGATTGAGATATACAAATGACGACTTATTTGTTGTATCTTAATATGGGTCAGTCTGACTCACTAAACTCTTTAGCCAAATCAGTGTAAGTCGGAATATCATCTCTATGCCCATGACAAGTGCAACCGAGTCATCATCAGCCGACTTTCACATTAGTCTAAGTTGTGTGACCAACACAACCTCAATGACCAAGGACAATTAGTATAAACAACATGAATATATAGTTCCACAATCGAATCACATATTCAATGATACATATCAGTAGTTCATACATGGACAATAACTTTATGAATACATTGGGAATAACATCATACATGATTGCCCCTAGGGCATATTACCAATAGTCTCCGACTTGCACTAGAGTCAATCATCCGACATCATATGTCTAGGCATCTAATGCCCATAGCTCTCAGGTGCGCCTCATGCTTCAGCTGTGGAAGTGGCTTTGTCAACGGATCCGCAATGTTTGCATCCGTGTGTAGCTTGCATAACTTGATATCACCTTGATCCACAAACTAGCGAATAAGGTGGTACCGCATGAGTATATGTTTGTTCTTCTGGTGTTGTCTAGGTTCCTTGGCTTGTGCAATAGAACCATTGTTGTCACAATACACGTCTAACGGATTGGACGAGCCCTGAACCACACCAATATCCATGAGGAAATTCCTCATCCAAACAGCTTCCTTTGCTACCTTCAAGGCAACAATATACTCAGCCTCTATCATAGACGCAGACACCGTCTCTTGCTTGGAACTCTTCCAGCTCATAGCCCCTCCGTTTATCACAAACACATATCCAGATTGCGAACGAGAATCATCCGAGTCAGTGAGATAACTCGCATTCGTGTAACCCCTTACACTGAGTTCATCCACACCTCCATAAACCAGGAACATATCCTTAGTTCTTCTCAAGTACTTAAGGATATTTTTAGGTGCTGCCCAATGGATTTCTCCAGGGTCAGCCTGGTATCTGCTCACAACACTTAGAGCATAGGAAACATCCAGCCTAGTACAAATCATAGCGTACATGATGGATCCGACTTCAGAAGCATACAGAATCGCACTCATCCGACTTCGCTCATCAGTTGTCGAAGGACACTGAGTCTTGCTAAGTTTCGCGCCATGGGACATCGGTAAGAACCCCTTCTTAGACGATTCCATGTTGAACTTCTTCAACACTTTGTCCAAGTATGTACTCTGACTCAATCCAATGAGTCGTCTTGATCTATCTCTTTAGATCTGGATTCCTAGTATGTAAGTCGCCTCACCCAAGTCCTTCATCGAAAAACTCCTTTCCAATGATTCATTGGTTTCTTGCAACATTTGGACATCATTTCCAATCAGTAATATGTCATCCACATATAAGACAAGAAAGTTTACTTTGCTCCCACTAAACTTCTTGTATAAACAAGAGTCATGATCACTCTTGATGAAGCCAAACGATTTGACTACCTCATCAAAGCGAATGATTCAACTCCGAGATGCTTTCTTCAACCCATAAATGGATTTCCGAAGTTTGCGTACCTTGTCAGCATTAGTCGGATCGACAAAACCCTCGGGCTATATCATATACATGTCCTCGGTTAAATTTCCATTAAGGAAAGCCATCTTGACATCCATCTGCCATATCTCATAGTCGAAATAGGCTTCTATAGCTAACATGATCCAAACTGATTTAAGCATCGCCACGGGAGAGAAAGTCTCATCGTAGTCAACTCCTTGAACTTGTCGGAACCCCTTCACGACAAGAAGTGCCTTATAGGTAGAAACATTTCCATCCATATCAGTTTTCTTCTTAAAGACCCATTTGCACTCGACGGGTCTTGCACCGTCTAGCAGATCAACCAAGTTCCAAACTTGATTTTTATCCATGGACTTTAACTCGGATCTCATGGATCCAAGCCATGACTCAGAATCAGAACCCACCATCGCTTCCGAATAAGTTGCCGGCTCATCATTGTCTAAGAGTAACACATCACGAACACTTTGCAATCTGGCTGATCTTTGCAGTGTTGGTCCTGTTTCGGTCTCAGGTACCATGACCGGCTCAACCTCCAAGGCTTTTGCCGACTCGCTACTGGCCGGTACCTCTTAAATTTCTTCGAGTTGCACCGTGCTCCCACTGACTCTGACCGAGAAACTCTTTCTCAAGGAAGACACCGTTCCGAGCGACAAACACTTTGCCCTCTTCTCGGTTGTAGAAGTAGTAACCCAAGTTTTCCCTCGGATATCCTACGAAAATACACTTATCCGACTTAGCTGTAAGCTTGTCCGACTGAAGTCGCTTGACAAAAGCTTCACAATCACAAATCTTAAGAAAAGATAAACTCGGCTTCTTACCAGTCCACATCTCATGCGGTGTCTTCTCTACCGACTTTGATGGTACTTTGTTTAGTGTGAACGCTGCAGTTTCTAGACAATAATCCCAAAATGATAAAGGCAGATCTGTCTGACTCATCATTGATCGTACCATGTCCAACAAGGTCCGATTTCTCCTTTCTGACACACCGTTTCTCTGTGGCGTTCCTAGAGGAGTCAGCTGGGAACTATTCCACAACTCTTCATATGGTCATTAAACTTATGGCTCATGTACTCGCCTCCTCGGTCCGATTGAAGAAACTTTATTTTCTTGCCGGGTTGATTCTGTACCTCATTCTGGAATTCCTTGAACTTTTCAAAGGCATCCGACTTATGTTTCATCAAGTAGATATATCCATACCTACTCAAATCATCAGTGAATGTAATGAAGCACTCATAACCACCTCTGGGTGTCGTGCTCATCGGGCCACATACATCACTATGTACTAGTCCCAATAAGTCGTACGCCCTTTCACAACTCTTTGCAAAAGGTGTCTTGGTTATCTTGCCGAGTAGGCAGGATTCACATGTCTCGAATGACTCCAAGTTGAATGAAGTTAGAAGTCCATCATCATGGAGCTTCTTCATGTGTTTCCAGCATATATGACCAAGCCGACAATGCCAAAAGTAAGTCATATTCAGATCATTTGGTTTCAACCTTTTCACATTTATGTTATAGACAGATTCACCTTCAAGATTCAAAATAAATAACCTGTCCTGGATGGGTGCAAAGCCGTGAAACATATTATTCAAATACAAAGAACAACCATTATTCTTAATATTCGACTCATAGCCTTGTCTCATCAAACATGAGGCAAAAATAATGTTTCGACTAAGCACTGGAACATAATAACAATTATTTAGCTCCATTAAGAATCCAGAAGGTAAATGAAGTTGCATTGTGCCGACTTCCAACGCAGCGACTCTCGCTTTGTTGCCGACTCGAATGTCAACCTCGCCTCTTGCCACGCTCCTAGTTCTTACCAGTCCCTGCAACGAGTTGCAGATGTGAATAAATGATCTGGTATCATATACCCAAGAACTACCAGGTGCATCAGCAAGATAAATGTCTATAACATTGCAAACAAGCGTACCTGAGCCGGAAGTCACACCTCCACTCTTGGCTTTGTCAGCCAGATACTTGCTGGAATTCCTCTTCCAGTGACCGTCCGCCTTGTAGTAGAAGGAAGTGGATCCGGCTGCAGGAGATGGCTTAGTCCCTGAGGAAGCGCTTTGGACCGGGTCCTCAGCCTTACCTCCCAACTTAGCCTTCTTCTTCTTAGTCCAAGAACTCTTCTTGAACTTAGCCTTATTCTGTACCATCAACACTTGACTGGCACCTTTCTTGAGATCTGCCTCAGCCTGCTTGAGCGTCCCATGTAATTCAGTGAGCTTCTTATCCATACCATGCATGTCGCAGTTTGATATGAACTGACCATATGCACTAGGAAGAGAGTTCAGAATTATGTCCATAGCAAACTCTTCGCTAATGGGGTAGCCCAGCCTTTCCAGAGACTGCACGTAACCAACCATCTTGATCACATGCGGACTTAGTGGATCACCATCCTTAAGCTTGCAGCTCAACAAGGCATGTGAGACTTGATACCTCTCAGTCTTTGCCTGAGCCTGGAACATACTTTTGAGGCTTTCGATCATATCATAGGCCTCAACATTCTCGAACTGATGCTGCAAGTCCGGTCCATGTGAGCAAGCATAAGACAGCTAATCTCTGTGGATTCATCACAAATCCGACGGTAGGCATTGGTGGCTGCGATAGTCGCATTCTCATTCGGCTCATCTGGAAGTGGGTTTTCTAGGACATGGTCCCTTTTTTCTTGCTTGAGAACAATTCTCAGATTACAATACCAGTTGGTGAAGTTAGTTTCATTTAGCTTATCTTTCTCTAAGATGGTTCTCAAAGGAAAACTGGAAATCTGAGGGAGACTGCTAGGTGCCATTGATCTACAACTGAAAAATATGCAAAACACTTAAGACATGTTTCCATAAAAGAGCAATAATTTTAAACACTTTAATACTTATGCTCCCACTAGAACCAACACCCCTCCGATGGTTACTTAGTGATTTAGGACCCTAAATAAGCAAGTCGACTAGTGAGCTTTAGCATCACCGCTAGCCGTCAAATGACCTAGGTAGACAACTCCTTGTCAACCGTATCTCATACGACTCCTGTTGGATGGGTGGCATCACATGCCCCGGCTCCCATTCGACTTTTCCCCGAGTCCCACAACCGTTGTGATAGACCCGTCTAGATTACCGAGTGCTTCCGCTGTAAGAGTCTGACTCGACCCCACCTAGTCGGAAAGAATTGATAGTACCTCAATTTTATGAGCCCACTACCAAAAATGTCTGACTTGTGATGGTGCAGCACTGACGGGGAAACCGACTAGACCTTCTTTGAGGAATTACTTTCTACCAACTATCTAATAGAGGTAAAACAAAGACATAATAATAACACAAAATAAAGCAATTATAATGTGAAATGGTATGGCTCTCTTCATGGCGATCTCCGTCTCCACAAAACCTGTAACCCGACTCGTGTCAATTCTTGTCACGTGCCGTCTTACTCCATGTAGCCGACTTGTACACCGACTTGCATGCCATCCTTTTTCTCCAAACAGCTACACTAGCTTGTAATTTTAAATTACATAGAGAATCCGACACGCAGGTCGTTATACAATACAGTGACAGCACCTAGGCTCTAGCCGGCTGACAAAAACCGTGATACGGAGATCATGTATGGATTACACACATCACATGCACATAAGCCATACCATTCACAACATCATCCTGCAAAAACAAGTTATGCATATATACGATATCTACCGGCGTTGAGAAACTCGCAATGACATCTAAGGCGCTACGACAGGGCAAAGCCGACGGTCCCCGCATCCGGACATGGATTTCGTCATCGGATAAAACAATTTTACCCAAATCTGATCCGGACTCCGATTCGACCAATCTCTTTGATCTTCGATCACCGCATCCGGGTTTACGTGTCACAGTCTACCCTGATGGCGGAAGCCGGCCGGTAGGGGTATGTCGTTCCACAACCTTAGTAGTTAGATCACGGAAACCAGATCATCCATTCCCCCGAGTACAATTGATCCAATCAACTTTGTACAAAACCGATCTATCTCATAGATCGACCACCAAAACTGCAATTAGATCCAATTTAACGCCAACCGCATATCACATATGCATGATCTCGAGCCTAAAACCAGAAGCTAACGCTCTGATACCATAGTTGGGCCACGCAGAGATAAACAAAACTTTTTCCCTACTCAGTGAACCCAAGATCTAGCTGAGGTAGTAGGCCACGAGAATTACCACTAGACGTGCGGTTGCGGAATCGATGAAGCACGTCGCTTGATGCAGTGTAGTCCTCACAATCCGTTCCGATCCACGATCGTCGAAGTGCTGAACGTACAACACCTCCACCAGTATCCACACGTACGAGGAGGAGCACCGGCAATGGACTGTTAGGTCTTGTACGGTGGCGACATGACTGGACTAGGGCTAGGGTTTCCAACACATGGAGTGACCTAACCCTTTGGTCTAAGCACCTATGCCCCAGCTTATATAGGGAGTGAAAGTGGGCTCCACTCACTTGTGGCCCATTCACTAAAAGGCCTATATTAGTCACTGTGAGTCCAACTCACTGACTCTGTCCGTTTCCTTTTTGGGTCCAACCCAAAAATGCTCCCGCTCTTAAGTGTGTGACCCGACAGGCTCATGGTGACCCGGACATGACCCGAGTCTCACTCGTGACCGATCAGTTGGTAGCGGCTCCTAGCAGAACGTGCTAACTCCCAAGTACCACAGAGTCATGACGACATACCTTCCAATGCGACTTTCGTCCGAGTCCCTTTTGCCTCATGATATACCTTGTGGAACTATATGCGAATAATCATCATCCCTGAAATAGTTTAACTCTCTTTCTCGATCCGAGATAGGTGATTCATCCAACTAACTCTTAGACGATTGCCTCGGTTAACACTTAACTGAGTCATGCATGGCCATGCTTTCCGAATCATATCTTCTGAGAGGGCCTAGAGAATATCTCTCCAGATGGAGGGGAAAAATCCAATCTTGGTTATTCACATCACGCAGCTTGATTCTCAGTCGACCCGAACTCCGCCTTTATAACTTCCCAATGATGAAACAACGTTTGACAGAACCTAAGTCGGTGATCCTCAACTCGGATTGTGCAATAACCTCAGGTATAAGGATTACATTGATTGAGATATATAAATGACGAATTATTCGTTGTATCTCAATATGTGTCAGTCCGACTCGCTAAACTCTTTAGCCAAATCAGTATTAGTCGGAATAGCATCTCTATGCCCATGACAAGTGGAACTGAGTCATCAGCCGACTTTCACATTAGTCTAAGGTTTGTGACCAGCACAACCTCAATGACCAAGGACAATTAGTATAAACAACATGAATATATAGTTCCACAATCGAATCACATATTCAATGATACATATCAGTAGTTCATACATGGACAATAACTTTATGAATACATGGGAATAACATCATACATGATTGCCTCTAGGGCATATTCCCAACAAATTCGTTGTTGAATCTTACAAGTAAAGGGGTTACTTATATTTTCCCAAATGACTGCAGAGCCATAGTGGAAAAGGGGGTGAATGACAAAAGCACAATTTGTCAAGTGTTGGACAAATTCAAGTGAATTTGATTCAAGTGTGCTGAAAGTCTGGTGGTTTTAAAACTGGTAAAGTACTAGTATTCATAGTAAATCTCCAAGTTTGATATTTGATCAAAGGATTTTGAAGTTGTTCAAAATAGTGAGTGAGTATGCAATTTGCATGAAATTGAGTGGGAGCTATGAAAGTCTTCCTAAAACAATATGTGAATGACATATTTTTGAGTGGGAGCAATGTAAGTCTCGAACTCAAATGTGTGGGGAACACATTTTGAGAGGGAGAAATATAAGTCTCAAATTTAAATATGTAGGAACATAATTTGAGTAAGAGTAGTGACTCATACCCGAATATGTTGGGAATATATTTTGAATAGGAGCTTAAATGAGTGATTCTTAAGTGTGTATACGACACATTGAGAATAAAAGCGCAAGTACCAATAAATAATGATTTATAGGGAGTAGAAGTTGATAATAAGAATATTATGATATTATGTAGTATTCCTTAAAGGATTCTGAAAAGGGTTTCAGAATAGAAGTTAATTAAGGAATATGTCCTTGATAACTCAAATTAGGAATAGTATTAAGTTTAACATCATTGGTTAAAAGAAAGAAAAGGATGATCATCATCCACTATGTTGAGACATAGGTTCTATCTTAGAAAAACCATGATGATAACTTAACATAATATATGATCCAAGAAGAAACATTTGAAAAGTGATTAAGTTTGAATCATGGAACGTTGAGCTAAGTTTGTCCGCAGTGTCTAATAGAGAACTATAGACATGTTCGTCCAAATTCATGAAGGATGACATATCTTAAAGCATAAAGGGTTATGTTATAAGGAAATATGTTGGAAACTCCTGTAATACCAACTAAAGTCAAGTAGGAAGCGAGATGAACAAAAAATTGAAAGTTGCACAGGGTGCACTAGCATTTCGATGGATGCATTTATAATAATAGATAAGGGTACCATCTAAAGTGTTGTATAATGTTATGGCGAGGCTAGTTTGCTTTTAACGTAGAATGATGTGTCCCAGGGCACAGTTTCCATGAGAAAGCCCTCAAGGTTGATCTAAAGTCACTGTAGGATCTTGGAATACGACCTTGTTCTGCTGCCATAGCGACGATGCATACACAAAGATGTTATAATAAGATGATAAAGTATTAATGTCAATCAAGGTGACATTAGTAAGTTGCAAAGGATTTGGGACTGTAAAGTACTTGCCCAAGACTCAACCTCTTCCATGAGCAAGCATGTTCAAGGTACCGGAAATATGGTGCCAATGATTAAGAACAAATGCAGCTAGTTTATTTGTACTCTAGTGAAAGTGGGAGACTATTGGAAATATGCCCTAGAGACAAATAATAATAAGGATTATTATCATATTTCATAAAGTTTATGATTAAGTTTTATATCATGCTATAACTGTATTAAAAGGAAACGTCAATACACGTGTGATATATAAACAACCAGGGGTTCCCGGTGAAACTCTAGTCACTGGTTCATTGGTCAATAGATGATCAAGGTTTCCTGATCATGTGGCATTTATGCCAGTTGGAAATGGAGTCAACTCATTCTGAGAGTGAGATGATGAACCAATACCCAACTTAAACATCGTGACCCGATCATGTCATGAAGTTCAAGTTATGATGATTAGAATGGATCCTCGTAGACGATTCCTTAGATCGTGAGGCTATATCAATCACGGTCCCTCGAGAGTGCTTAGATAGCATCAAGCGTCACTTGGTAACACAGTGATTATAAAGGTGTGTTCAAGTACTCGGAGGAACCGTAGAGGCAATATATGTTAAGAGCGGAATTTGTCTGTCCACAAGATGGAAAGATACTTAAGGGCCCACTTGGAGAAGTTATATCCAATAGCTGCACAGCGTGTGATTTGATCACAGGGATATCACTTGTTGGAACAAGTCAAGTAGCATTGTTCGGTAACGATATTGTTGGGGATACGCTATATGTGTATCCTCATAGCATGTCACCAATCCGCCTAACCCGGGTGGCCCATAGTTGGTAGCAAGGCCTATGGCCTACTGGGCGACCCAGTTAGACGGGTCCTGAAGGGAGGCCCATGCCAGATAAAGGAAGGCTATGCAGGAGTCACCGGCATACTCGGAGCTTTGGAGTACAAGACACGGAAGACTAGTTCGTGTAGGTGTAGGACTCTTTACCTTGTCCGACAAGGACCTTTCCCTGTAAACCCTAGGTCTTGGCGCATTTATAAGACGGCCTGTGGGAGCCTTTAGGGCACAACTTCTCTGATTGCTGCATACAATGCGCATCACCTCGCACAGCGAACCTATCTCTGTAACTCGGCGTATTGCAATTATAGTGATTTATAGCAGGAGTAGAGTTCCGCCACCGTTTTGGGACTTGAACCTAGGTAAGCTGTGTTACCTCGTACCACCAACTCTTCGCCTTACCCCACGTCTCTAAACACGCATTGTGAGGACCCCTCCATGGCGTACTCATCGGCAATACCACGATAGTTGGTGCCCACTGTGGGGCAAGAGGCACTTCGAGCTATACACCGGGCGAGGTCTAATCTCTTCACGCGAATCGGTGATACCATAGCCATCGGTCATGTTCTCTTCTCCGGCAACGTCCCGATCGTCCCCCCAGATGAATTTTGGATGCTAGCAAAGATGAACCCCACGCGCTGCTCCGTCATCCCCTTCAGAGACATCCACATCTTCATCGGCGAAACTGACTCGGGTCCTAGCTCCCAGGAAGTCGGAAACTCGTCAAGCCCCACACGAACCGCCTATGAGCAGGACACGTTCGCAGAAGGATCTGGGCCATACCTCTCTTTGGAGTATGGTGGCTTGAATCAGGAAATTTCAAGGCCCACCCAAACCATCCTTGTGCAGGATATAAAGGTGGAAGGACCCCGCAAATCCGCTTGGCTTCCTAGAGCGTTAGAGATGCGCATGTCACACTTTTTCGGCGTCATCACCATCTTCGATCTGGCCAGATGCGTTCAAAGGGATGGAGAATCTCCTCGCGAATACCTTGCCAGATGGATGAGGGTGAGGGAAACCCTAGAGGGCGACCGCTCCGACGAGCTCGTATATCACTTCGTGGAAGAGCTCACACCTAGAACACTCCTCCGGCATACCCTCCGAAGGCGGCAGGCCGCAGGCCCTCTCACCCTTGGTGAGATGGTTGCCATCATTAATGAATATGCAGATGCCAATGAAGAGGCCAAGGCGGCGATCATCATCGAAGCCGTAGGAGGTAACAACAACAACGGTCCGCCTCCATCACCCTCCACATCCGCCATCGCCAACACCAAAGCCAACTCCGACTCCGTCCTTGATGCGCTCTACGCTGACATCAATATGGATGCAGGTGGCTCGGACGTTAACCCGGAGGAATACAACACTGTTATGAGGGAGATCGAGAAGGAGGAGCGCGCCGACAAGACCAACACTTCCTACCAGGTGCTAGTTGCCATTGGGAGCATGATGGAAGAACACGGACAGGAACGGGAACATGAGAGAGCTCCGCCCACGCCCGCGGTCACCAGGGTAGCAGCAGCTAAAAAAGCCACTAAGCCTCCGGCTTAGGCCAAGGCTCTGCCTCCTCCAGTTCCCCGCCCGCCACTGGCGCAGGAACTCACCACGGCCCCTAATACGGTCCAACAATCAAATCAGCCACCAATGCCACCGTCAACGTCTGCAGCTGGCAACACACTAGCCACTCCCGCCGACAAAGCAATCTACGACGCACTCCTCATTGACCCAATCACCGTCGCCCATATCCGGATTGTTATGGAGCTTGATGAGAAGTGTGTGGAAATCATGGCGGAGGACAAATGCATCGCGGAGCAAGGCGCTAAGCTGGACGAAGACATGGCTAAGGTGCAGCAATCCATCAAGGCGGCAAGAGCTATGGAGGCCGAATATAAGCAATTGTTGTTAAAGCATAAAACAAAGAAGGCGCCAGCTCATGTCGTCCAAGATCCCGGTGTTCGACGTGGTTTGGGGTTTGACGGGTCTAAGCCGACAAAGGCCACCCCTTACATACATTCATAGGGGAGGCAGGTCATGCCAACTCCCGCTCTCAACATCACCGTCGCCAAGACCCTCGTGGAGCAGGACAGGTTGCTAGAAGCAGTTGCTCAGGTGTACGACCTCGTCGCTAAGGCATGCAAGCAACAGGAAAAGGCCGCCTCTCAAAGGCTTGAGTCCAACCCGGAGTTGTGCCAGTCAACCCTGAATAGCCGCCGAAGGCCAAAATCTCCCCGTGACGAAGGATCACACACATGCTCTATAGAGCAAAGACAGAGGGAGCCACACAACAGGACTGACGCTATCCCCATATCCTCCGACCGCGGAGAAAAGGCTCATCCCCACCGCTCGCCATCTCGACATCACGAGGAACCAGTGTCGCGCCACCGCATAAGCATGCGACCTCCAAGGCGGTCATAGCCCGGTATTGTCATACGCGATCAGGGCGAACAGCCTCGGCATGCCGGAGAACATAGCAGCCATGACGGACACAGGAGCAGGTCCCACAAGGAACCGCCATGTCCGGCAAGAAACCGCGGCAGGCGTGAGGAGTCGCAGGAGGGGCACAGCAAGAGATCTAACCCACCGCCTCCACCGCCGCCATCGCCACCTAGCAGCCATCATGGTGGAGGGCATGGCAGGTCTCACAAATCATGCCACAACTCCCCTCCCCATGATGGAAAAGGGAAGCAGCTAGAGCCATATGACGCGCGATCGTGGCTGGACAAGATCCAAGAAGCTCGGGAGCTCCCATACCTGGGGCCACGGTGTTCTAGACCAGTCATACGGGCCACAACCTACCCCAAGGGTCTCCGGATAGAAAAGACCATCAAGACATACAACGGCACCACCAGGCCAGCAACGTGGTTGTAGGACTACAACAAAGTGATCCATATCGCAGGGGGAAACCCCAATGTAGCCGTCAAGTACCTCCCACTCATGTTGACCGGCACCGCCCGACAATGGATCGACGACTTATTGGAGAAATCAATATGCAATTGGTTGGACATGCATGAAGCGTTCACCAAGAATTTCGAGGGTACGTACAAACGTCCTTGTACTGTTGGAGACCTACAGCGATGTGTGCAAAAAAAGGATGAAACCTCCCGTGCCTACCTCTCTCGCTGGCTGGATATGAAAAATTCTTGCGCAGGGGTGCACGAACAGACTACTATGGCTGCCTTCATTGATGGACTAGAGAAGGGTACTTTGCTTCGGCATACGTTGAAGTGTAGGCAAGACAATAATGACCTCAACCTCAATGCAATGATTGCCATGGCTAGCGAGTTCGCCGCTGCTGATGACGACGCACGTGGATCGTTGCCGGCGATAGCAATCCCTACCCAAGATAAGAAGAACAACAATAACAAGCCGAAGAATCCGCATGAAGAGAAGCAAGTAGCCAACATGGTCGCCGCAACATTCACTAGCAGAGGCAATGTCGGATAGCGTGGACGTGGTCGGGGAGCTAGCAGTGGCCAGCAGAGGAGTGACACTACACCCTCAGCGCCCCGTGTTCCCCAAACATATGAAGAGTACTGCGATATGCCGGGTTTCATCCATCTCGACACCAATGGCAAGTCCACCCACACCAATCGCTAGTGCAAGTTTGTCAATGATCTCAAGGAGGACCCTGAGTCCGGCTACAAGTGAAGTTGGAAGAACAGACCCCGCGGAAAGGGGAAAGGGAAGAAGAAGGAGGAAGAATCCAAGGAATCAAGTGATATGGACGAGGACATGGACCCAAAATCTTCCGACAAGGGAGAGGATAAAGGGAAAAATCCCTTCAAAAAGAAGGCTCCATATTACCACACCTTCCTTGGCACCCCAACTGTCCGGGCCCAGAAAACCTCTCTAAGGATACTGATGGCTACCCTCCCTCCGATTCCCCAGTACGTCAGGTGGTCGGAAGTTCCAATTACTTGGGATAGGAAGGATCATCCAGAACTCATCCCAACAGAGAACCAGTATGCCATGTGTTGGAGATATGCCCAAGAGGCAATAATAAAGTGGTTATTATTATATCTTTATGTTTATGATAAATGTTTACATCCCATGCTATAATTGTATTAACTGGAAACATTAATACTTGTGTGTTTTGTAAACATAAAAGAGTCCCTAGTAAGCCTCTTGTTAAACTAGCTTGTTGATTAATGGATGATCATGGTTTCCTGATCATGGACATTGTATGTCGTTAATAACAAGATCATATCATTAGGAGAATGATGTGATGGACACACACCCGTAGTGAGCATAGCATAAGTCATTAAGTTCGTTTGCTATAAGCTTTAAAATACATAGTAACCTAATCCTTCGACCATGAGGTTATGTTAATCACCATCACCGGATGGGTACTTTGATGACATCAAACACCGCTTCGTAACTGGGTGGTCATAAAGGTGTCATTGGGTATTCTAAAAGTATGTGTTGAAGCGCATGGACCAAGATTGGGATTTGTCCATCCATATGACGAATAGATATGCTCTGGGCCCTCTCGGTGGAATGTCATCTAATTAGCTTGCAAGCATGTGACTGGGTCACAAGGGATGACATAACATGGAACGAGTAAAGAGTACTTATCAGTAACGAGGTAGAACTAGGTATGGAGATACCAATGATCAAACCTCGGATAAGTATAGTATCGCGTGACAAAGGGAATTGGTTTCATATGTTAATGGTTCTATCGATCACGAAGTCATCATTGAGTATGTGGGAGCCGTTATGGATCTCCAGATCCCGCTGATGGTTATTGATCGGAGAGGTGTCTTCATCATGTCTGCATATTCACGAACCGTAGGGTGACACACTTAAGGTTCGAAGTTGTTTTAAGTAGATATGGAATGTGCGTTGGAGACCGAATGTTGTTCGGAGTCTCGGATTGGATCCGGGACATCACGAGGAGATCCGGAATTGTCCGGAGAATAAGATTCATATATTGGGGATCATTTTATGAGTTAGGAAATGTTCCGGAGTATTTGTATGGGGATTCTAGAAGGTTTCGAAATGTTCCGGAAGGTTCTGGAAGATTTCTTGGAGTTTGCTTGAAAACCAAGAAAGTATCAAGGAGTCCTTGTGGGGCAAGACAAGGAGTCGTGGGGGAGGAGGACTCCTCCCCCCTCCCAATCCGCTGGCCAAGGAAGGGAGGGGAGTCCTACTAGGACTCCCCCTCCCATGGTGCCTCCCTCCTTTAAATAGAGGGGTGGGGCGCCACCCCTTGGACCCCTCCACTACTCCAGCCCTTAGCCGCCTCTCTCCTCCTCCTTTCTTCTGCTCAGGCTTAGGCGAAGCCCTGCAGAATTCTCTACTCCACCACCACCACCACGTCGTCGTGCTGCTGGGATTCCATGGAGAAGATCTACTACCTCCGTTGCTCGCTGGAACGAGGAGAGGATGGTCTGCTTCGACTCCGCACGTGTGACCGACTGCGGAAGCGCTGCCGGAACACGGCGCCGGAAGGATCGTCTACTCGATCTTGAGATCGGCAAGTGATCGACTACATCAACCACGAGATCCAATCTCGTAACGCTTTCGGATCTACAAGGGTTAGTACAGATCTATCTCGTTGCACATGTCTAATAGATTAGATCTTGGCTTTGATCTAGATTAGATCTGGGTTTTGTTCGTTCTTGCGGTAGAATTTTTTTGTTTTCCATGCTACGAACCCATGACCATGGTCATCAACCCTTTGATCTACGACACGAAGTTCACCAAGTGCCTCGTGGATAGTGGAAGCAGCATCAACTTCATGTACCTAGATACACTGCATAAGATGAACTTGACGGAGACCCAGCTAAGGAAGAGCAACACCGTGTTCCATGGGGTTGTCCCTGGCCGACAAGCAAATTCCTTGGGTTGCATCACCCTTCCGGTCGCTTTTGGTGATGTAAAAAATTACCGCCAAGAATGCATGACCTTTTAAGTGGTGCCTTTCAAGAGCATGTACCACGTCATCTTCGGACGCGACATCTTCCACTCCTTCCTCGCAAGGCCATGCTTTGTCTACAACAAACTCAAGATTCCTAGACCAAATGGCGTCATCACCGTTGACATAAGCTTCACCAAGGCACGGGACTGCGAGCTCAGCGAAGCTGCTTTCGCCGAAGCAGTCCTCTATGGTGAGGAGTTCAAGGAGATCCAGAACCAGGTCAATGCCACGGAGATGCCAGCTTCGAAGAAGCAGATTACTGTTGCTGAACCCGCCTTCAAGGCCGCCATCAAGACCAAGCAGGTGGAGCTTGTCAAAGGTGATTCCTCCAAGACCACCGCCATTGGCACGGACCTGGATCCCAAATAGGAAACTGCGCTCATCGAGTTCCTCCATGAGAATAGGGACATCTTTGCCTGGCAACCTGCCGATATGAAAGATGCACCTAGGGAACTTGCCGAGCATAGCTTGAATATTGATCCTAATGCCAAACCAGTGAAACAACCTCTACGATGCTTTGGTGATGAAAGATGAAGGGATATAGGCAAAGAAATAGCTAGGTTACTTAAGGCTGGATTTATCCGAGAAGTTATTCACACCCGATGGGTGGCAAATCTTGTACTTGCCCCAAAAAGGGAACCAATGAATTAATAATGTGCGTTGATTACACCGACTTGAACAAAGCATGTCCGAAGGATCCATTTGCTTTGCCTCGCATTGACCAAGTCATTGACTCGATGGCTGGCTCAGAACTTCTGTGTTTTCTCGATGTCTATTCAGGATACCACCAAATTCGGATGCAAAAGTCGGACCAACTGGCCACTTCGTTCACCACACCCTACGACACGTATTGCTACGTTATGATGCCCTTTGGGTTGAAAAACGTTGGTGCTACGTACCAGCGGACGATGCAACATTGCCTGCACGACCAAATAGGTTGCAATGTACACGCTTGCGTGGACGACATCAAGGTAATGTCAAAGAAATCAAATGATTCTATCGCTGACTTGTAGGAAACCTTCGACAATCTCTAGAAATACAGCATGATGCTGAACCCAAAGAAGTGTGTCTTCGGGGTACCATCTGGCAAACTGTTGGGCTTCATCGTTTCGCATCACGGAATCAAGGTGAACCCGAGGAAAGCAAGGCCATCCTCAACATCAAATGCCCGACATGCCTGAAGGACATACAAAGGCTCACAGGCTGCGTTGCAGCAGTAAGCCGGTTCATTAGCCGACTTAGTGAGAAGGCTATGCTGCTCTACAAGTTGCTCAAGAAGGCGGACAAATTCACATGGATGAACGAGGCTGACAACACTTCAGGAGTTGAAGAGAATATGCTTGTCCCCACCTATACTTGCAGCACCGGTGCCAAGGGAGCCTATGTTGGTATGCATGGCAGCGACCAACCGAGTAATCAGCATCGTCATCATGGTGGAGCACAAGGAACCAACGCACGAATACGGAGTTCAGCGACCCATTTACTATGTAAGCAAGGTCTTGACGGAATCCAAGCAGCGTTACCCGCACTACCAGAAGATAGCTTATGGAGTTTTCCTTGCTTCACATAAGCTAAGGCATTATTTCCAGGAGCACCCCATCACAGTAGTGAGCAAAGCTCCACTACCCGACATCATCAACAACAGCGACGCTACAGGGAGACTGGCAAAGTGGGGCATTGAGCTTGCCGCCTTCAACATCACCTATAAGCGACGCGATGCTATCAAATCACAAGCATTGGCAGATTTTCTTGCAGATTGGACAGAATTGCCAGAAGACACTCCTGTGCCAGAGCCAGTGTATTGGGTCATGCACTTTGACGGATCCAAGTTACTCAATGGCTCAGGGATGGTGTATTATTGCAATCACCAACAGAAGAGAAGTTGCAATATGTCCTGCAGATCCACTTCAACGCTACAAATAACATGGTGGAGTACGAGGCCCTCATTCACGGACTTCGCGTAGCCAAGGATATTGGCATCAAGCGCATACTTTGCTGTGGAGATTCCGACTTGGTTGCCTAGAAAGTAGCTAGCACCTGGAACGTGCGGAACCCTATGATGGCGGCATATCGAGACGAAGTAGACGAAATAGCCAAGTGCTTCGATGACTACGAAGTCAAGTACATCAAAAGGGAGGATAATGAGGTGGCAGATCTGCTGTCAAAGCTTAGATCAGCTCGTCGACAAATTCCGCCAGGCATTTTCCTGGAGCATTTACGGACTCCATCCGTGAAGGGAGCGGACCCTGACAACCCGGATAGAGTGGACTCATTTGTTAACGCAGTAATAGTGACCTCTCTGGCTTGGTCGAAGCCATTCATGGATTATATACAAAACGGAACTTTGCCCATCGACGAAGTCGAAAGTCGGCAAACAGTATGTAGAGCAAAATGTTACGTCATCATTGACGGCCAGCTATACAAGAGAAGTACCACAGGAGTTTTCCTATGATGCGTCTCCCAGAAGCAAGGTATTGAAATCCTTAGAGAAATACATCTCGGAGATTGCGGGCATCATGCCGCTCCCTGATTGTTAGTGGCCAAGGCCTTTCGACAAGGATTCTACTGGATAACTGCCAAGGCAGACGCCGATAAGTTGGTACAATCATGCCTTGGGTGTCAGTTTTATGCAAGACAACCAAATGTTCTAGCTGATGAATTGCGAACAATACCAATAACTTGGCATTTTGTAGTCTGGGGGCTGGACATGGTGGGACCTTTGCAGACAACACCCTGTGGATTCACACACTTGCTAGTAGCAGTGGATAAATTCACAAAATGGATTTAAGCTAAACCCATTAGAAAGCTTGATGGGGCAACAACCCTAAAGTTTGTCCGGGATCTAGTGGTGAGATTTGGTCTCCCACATAGCATCATCACTGACAATGGCAGAAATTTATCTCTCAGAGAAGTTAAGGAGTACTATCATGAGACAGGCATCCGCCTTAACCTAGCATCTGTGGCACATCCATAGTCAAATGGACAAGTTGAAAGGGCCAATGGACTAATTCTGCACGGAATCAAGCCACGCTTAGAGGCACCGCTTCATAGAGCAGCAGGAGCCTGGGCGGAGGAACTACCACATGTTCTATGGAGTTTACGAATAAAACCTAATAGATCTACCGGCTTGACTCCTTTCTTCATGGTTTATGTAGCAGAAGCAGTTCTTCCATCCGACATCCTCCACGACGCACCAAGAGTTTCCGCCTATAAGGAGGATGACGCTGAAGAATCCAGACGACTATCTGTGGACCCACTTGAAGAAGAGCACGTGCTGGCATGCCAGAGATCTGCCATCTACCAGCAGAAGCTGCGTGGCTACCATAGTCGCCGTGTAAAGCATCGCTCATTTAAAGAAGGGGGTCTGGTGCTTAGACTCAAGCAGGAGAAATCACACAAATTATCCCCGTCTTGGGAAGGACCGTTCGTCATAAGCAAAGCATTGCTCAATGGTTCCTATTACCTCATCGATATTCACGAGTTGAAAGATAGGCCAAACAATCGCAAGCACAAGCAACGTGACTCTGATGATGATTACCCGGAGACAGATCGGCCATGGAACATAGCACAACTACGTCCCTTTTATACTTAGCACATTTATATTATGTAATAAGTTTCTTATATGATCAATGAAACAAAGCATTTGGTTCACTCATATTCTCTAAGTCTTTTACCTCCTTTAGTTGTTCATTATTGGATCATATAAACCCTTTATGCGTAAGGTTGCATTTTCCCTTGTGAAAATTCTGCCTACGGGCATTAGCTTAAGTTTTCTGGTCTACACGTTTTCTGAAGTTTTTATGTGGATTCCGGGGTAGTGACTTTTCGGCACTCAAAGCCGGTGATTTTGTTCTTAGGTTCTAGACGGTGCTATTAAGCATCATCACCTGAGACAGTTCTATGGTGCGAGTCTTCCATCTCATGAAAGGTCAAGCATACGAACCAGCATAATGGATAAGCCAACACTTGCTTAAAAAATATATACACATGCTGGAAATAGATAAGTTGTAGGAAGCTTGAATACAAGTTTTTCCACCTTAGACAAACATAAGTTTTTTCCGCATATATTTTTGCAGAGACACATTTAATACAAAAATTGTTTTTCATGGCTCTGTTGCAGGGGGCTTCGTGGTGGCATCATCAGGAGGGCCAGGCCGGGAGAGCTTGTGAAACTAGGAAGGAGAGGGGCTAGACTCAGAAGAGGCCATGTCATCATCCAGGATCTCGGCAGGCACGAAGACATCAGCCTTGACCATCTTGGCAACCCTGGTATCGAAGCCGGCAAGAGAGTTCCAAATAGCATCGCTATCGATCTCTTGTCCTTCCTCGTCCAGCTTGGGCATGCCGAAGGTCACCAAGTAGATGTCGGCATTGTCATAGTGAGCCTTGACTAGGGACAGGGTCATCCTAGCGCCAGCCCAAATGCAAGATGATTTCTAGTCTTTGATTTTCTCGGGGGCTCGGTGTAGGATTTCCGCGAGCTTGGCTACTGAGTCTGTCACCTTGATATTTATGCCCAGAGGTTGAGCTATCTCCTTGGCTTGGGCGATGGCGGTGCTGATGAAGTTGATGGCAAGAATCATGCGCTCCTTGGAACTTGGAGCACCTTCTCCCAAGTTGGCTAAGCCAATGGGAGCTGTGATTTGAACAAGCATACAAGGACTATGAGTATAAACAAGTCAAATGGTTATCCAACTTACAGAAAAAAGACCAAGAAAGAGAAAGGTTACAAAAGATGATCGTTTCCGCTTGCATGCATGTCCCCGCCAAGACATTGCGCTGCTTCTGGACTGCCTTGAACATCTCAAGACTCCTAGCATTTTTCTCTTTGGTAGCTTGGTTCTGGTCATTGAGTTGTGCAATCTCATCCTTCAGGCGCTGCATCTCGACGTTCGCAGACACTTGCATAGCCTTCATCGTTGCCTCATGTCCCTTGACAGCCTTGGCTAGGTCCTTCTTCAGAATCTTGTTTTCATCATCAAGCTCCTGGATATGTTTGGATTGCTCGATGATGCTCTTGGACTTAGCAATGGCTTCTGTAAGACGGAATTCAGAAAGTGCTATCAGAAGACGAAATAAATGACTCAACGGGAAAGCAAGGAGCTGTCGTAGGAAACAAACTCTGTCTATTTTTGATCTGTTCCTTCAGGAATTTGGTTTTACCTTATTCAAGGTCCATCTCCTTCCGAAGAGCAGCAAATCTCTCATTGGCGGCTATCCTCCGTTTATTCTCATTCCACACATACTATAAGCATGCTTAGTTTCTCTAGAGCATCTAGTCGGAACTATTCAAGTTTCAACTAAACGCTCGGGGGCTACAGTACACGATTTTAAAGTAAGCTAGTTTCTCTAGAGCATCTAGTCGGAACTTTGCAGTTTCAACTAAATGCTCGGGGGATACATGGACAAGGTATATGCTTAGTTCTCTGGAGCACTCAGGCCAATAACTATTGATTTATCCGCCTAAGAGCTCGGGGGCTACAGTAGGATATACTACACAAAGTAAACCAAGTGAAGTTCAAAAAACTTATGATGGCAATGATCCTAAGATTGTTGGCCAGATGAGCGTAGGAATCATGAAAGGTCCAAGCATTCTTATAGATTGCGTCAGCCTGCTTGATGAGATCATCTAGGCTCAACATCGGAGGAGTCATAGCCAATGGAGAGGTTGAAACCGGAGGCATGGATGAAGCCCCTAGCTGCCTCCTACACCTTCAAGGCAGTCGATGGCGTGGAGGCTCCCGCCTCAATCATAGCTTCCACGTCCACCTCTTCCACTTCCTTCCCCTTCTCGATGGCATCCTTAGCCGGAGCTTTAGCCACTTTAGAGGAGGTACTCTCCTGCGTCGCCTGGCCGCTGGGAGCAATGTTTGCCTCGATAGAGCCTGAGACATCAAGGTTTGGATTGATATCTATCTCCATGGTGGAGGTCTCAGGGATGACGGGAGATGACGACCCAGCGGGACCAGCAGAGGGAATGGCGGTAGGAGTAGAGGGAGCGGTGGTGGGAGAGGGCTTGGTGGACGGACCCTTGGTTAACATGTCACAAATGTTTTTTGACCCTCCAACATATTTGGAGGATCGCTTCAAACTAACATCGGCTTTCCTCCTGAAACGTACAAGGTATAAGTACAAGAGTTGAAAAAAGGTGCGAGCTGAAAAATACAAGCCGGAGAATGAAAAGTACTTACTCCACGGCAGGAGCCTTAGAAAGGGGAATGCCGGTGGACTTCTTCTTCTTCTCCGCCTCTAAGGCGGCAGTGGAATGTTTGGAAACTCCACTCTTTGATTTCTTCTTCTTGGCCTCGGCAGCAGCGTTAGAGGTGGAGCTCTTCCTCTTTCGTGCTGCCAGAGCTAGTTGATCCTTGGAGGCGCATCGTCGGACACCACCTGGATATCCTTTAGCTTTGGATCATAGACCTGGGAGGCCATTTGATCTGCTGCCAAGGTCGCCAACTGGGATACAGAAAAGTGTTAAACGGACAACTTCGAGCCGAAAAAACCTTAGAGCATATAACGAGCAACAAAGAAAATAGAAGCTACCTCTGGGCATGTACCGCAGTCGAACATGTCATAGGTGATCTTGAAGCCCTTCTTCTTGTCCCTCACCCTGACGATGTCCTTTAGCCGGAGCTTGATGGAGTCAGTGGAGAAGTTATCCCGTGAAATTCGCATGGGATCCCTCCTGTCTTGGCTATACTTGCACATCAGCTAGGCGTGGTGCTGCAGAGGCAGGATCCGCCTAACGTACCAGCACATGGCAAGATCCAAGCCCGTTAGACCTCTGTCTACGAGCCATTCGATCCGCCTTAAAGCACGATTGGCTTCATCGTCGGAGGGAAGAGAGGCTGGGGTCTGCCATGCAGGCACTTCGGTGGAAGCTCCATCAACGAAGTCGGGGTAGGTCTCAAGACGGTCTGGCAGAGGGACATCTGGCTCATAGAAATATGTGCGCTGCCAGTTCTTGCAAGACTCATGCCCTACAATGTCGAGGAAGCGCCGGCTGGGCCGGATCTTAAAGCTAATGGTTCCGCAGATTCGTAGTTCATCCTTGGACTCTACGGACTCTCTCTTGAAAGTGAAGAAATATACAAACAAATCTAATCTAGGTTTGGTTCCTAGATATCCTTCACACAAAGCTACAAAATTGCTAAGGACTAGGATACTGTTGGGAGAGAGATTGTGGGGAAGTACCCGGAAGTGCTGGAGGACATCCAAGAAGAAGTCGGAGACTGCCAGGCTTACGCCGCGTACCAGTTGAGACTTGAGGTACACCTTTTCTCTGAATTGGCGAGGAGGGACCACCTCGCCGGCCGGCGCCGCCCGCCAGACGAACTTCTCCATCGCAGGGAGGTACCCCTCGTCGACCAACTCTTGGATATCTTCGGCGGAGAGATCAGAGCCTCTCCACACCCCCTTGTGGGAGTCGCTTTCTTCTTCAGCAGCTTCAGGCACAACTCGTTCTTGGTCATCACTGGCGGATTCCGTCACGGCGGAGACGGGAACGACCACCCCCTCTAGCGGAACAATCACTCCCTGGGATGGCTCCGTCGTAGCCTCGGGAATCATCGCCATGGAAGGAGCAGAGCTGCTGGAGGCCATTACGACGAGGAGTGTGTGGAGGAAGAAAGGGTTATGGTTAGGGTTTTTCGCAAGAGAGCTCGAACGGTCGCGCGACTGGAGGAAGACGAAGACTAGAGAGCGAATGCAGGTAAAAATAAATAAATTGACCACGGTGGAAATATATAAGCCTTGCGTCAAGATTCGTACAAAGATCTGATGGATGGATCGTTGCCGACGTGGAAGTGAACATGCGCGGTAATTTCGCCATGTCCTCCGTGTTTTGTCGCTCCGCCATTTCGGATTTCGCGCGCGTGAAAATAGAGAATGATTAATTCTTTGCTTCTGTGAGTTTCGAGGTAGCGTAGGTTGTACCCTATGTCATCCTCCTGACAGTTCTAGTGAAGGGTCACGTCCGAAGATTCCATCGAAGACGGAGATCATCCGACTCTGGAGATGAAGACTCAAGGAATCTCCGGCTGCATTGCGAAGCGGGAGAGGATTGCAGGGTTCTTTGGGAGATCTTTGAGATATTGCTTGACGGATAGCTAGCATCACTTAGACAGGATATTCAGAGATCAACGAGCAAGACGGTGCAAGATTTCAAAGTCCTTCGGTGGCTACTATTGGGGATATGCTCTCATAGCATGTCACCAATCCACCTAACCTGGGTGGCCCATAGTTAGTAGCAAGGCCTATGGCCTGCTGGGTGGCCCAGTTAGACGGATCTTGAAGGGAGGCCCATGCTGGATAAAGGAAGGCTAGACAGGAGTCACCGACATACTCGGAGCCTTGGAGTACAAGACACGGAAGACTAGTTTGTGTAGGTGTAGGACTCTTTACCTTGTCTGGCAAGGACCTTTCCCTGTAAACCCTAGGTCTTGGTGCCTTTATAAGCCAGCCTGCGGGAGCCTTTAGGGCACAACTTCTCTGATTGCTGCGTACAACACGCATCACCTCGCACAGCGAACCTATCTCTATAACTCGGCGTATTACCATTATAGTGATTTATAGCAGGAGTAGAGTTCCGCCACCGTTGTGGGACTTGAACCTAGGTAAGCTGTGTTACCTCGTACCCGCCAACTCTCTGCCTTACCCCACGTCTCTAAACACGCACTGTGAGGACCCCTCCATGGCGTACTCGTCGGCAATACCACGACAAATATTGAACACGACATGGTGATGTCATTGATCAGATCTCGGTCAATGCAAGTATCGAGAGACAAAAGGAATAAGACACGACTGTCCCGGTTCAAACGACGAAAGATCTTCGTGGAATGCAGAGGGGTCACATGGCCATCCAGGTCCCTCTATCGATCATTGGTCTGGGAGTGTCCCGACCAAGTTTGGAGTATTCCTGAACCGTGGGGTATCATGCTTAAGGGTTTGATGATGCTTAGAGAGTATTTATAGGATCGGTAGAATCACCGAAGAAGAGTAGAGAGAAAACCAGAAGGGTTTCGGTAAGTCCGGAGGATGTCTGGAGTGGAGATGGAAGGTGTTCCACAACCATGGAGATTGAATAATATGTGAATAAATGTTAAATATTGATTTAATCATTTATTCATAATTATTTAATAAAAGAGAAAATCAATTTAAAGGTTAAAAGGCTTAATGGGCCAATTCCGGAGGGAGAAGGGCCCATGAGGGAAAGGCAAGAGGAGAGAAGGGGGAAGGGGTGGCCGGCTAGGCTAATCCCCCCTGCGCGGGGCCCACTAGGGCTGGCCGGCAGCACCCCCCCTCTCCCCTCCTTTAGTTCCACCCCGGGACTTTGAGGGAGGTAGTACCTCCCTTCCCCCTATATATAATGGGGGTATTTGGCCAGATAAATACACACAATATTCAATAAAGGTTTCCTCACTTTTGGGGTGACCTCCAATTGATATTCTCTCTCTCTCCCATGACCGTGGTCCCAAGTTCGGACTGCGCGAACGAGAGACATCTTCACCGTGGAGCGCCATCGTGCTGCGGGATTTGGATCCAGGAGCTCTACTTCCACAACTGCTGCTGGATTGGGGAAGCGACAGTCATCGTCAGGCACCAGACATGTGTAACTCCTCGCGAGGTGTCACACTTGAGGCACTCAGGTCGTTGGAGCCACAGGAGCGCAAGGACTTCATCACGACCTTGAGGTCGGCTTCGGCTCATCTACATCAACCATGCTCTCCTGAGCGTTGACAACACTTTTCGGTCTTCAAGGGTAAGTTCACAAAAAGCCCCTCCCGTTACTGTATTACTAATAGTTAGGTCCTGGAAACATCAGGGGTTCAGGGGCGTAGGGTAAAATTGTATTGTTTTCATACGCGAACCCCTAAAGGGATTACACTGCTTCAGTCCCACTATGTGGAAAAGATATTGAGTCACTTTGGTTATAGCGACTTCAAGTCTTCTCCAACGCCTTATGATCTGAGTGTGCTACTTCAAAAGAATCGAAGGAATGCTAAATATCAATTGAGATACTCTCAAATTTTTGGCTCGCTCATGTATTTAGCCAGCGCAACAAGGCTTGACATCTCCTTTGTTGTAAGCAAACTGAGTTGATTTGTGTCAAATCCTAGAGATGATAATTGGCTTGCTCTGAAGAGAGTTTTGCGCTACTTGAAAGGCACTTCGAGTTATGGTATTCACTATACTGGGTATCCACGAGTACTTGAGGGATATAGTGATTCAAACTGGATATATGATGCTAATGAGATTAAGGCCACACGTGGTTATTTTGTTTACACTTGGTGGTGGTGCTGTTTCCTGGAAGTCTTCCAAGCAGACCATCTTAACAAGGTCAACTATGGAAGCAGAACTCAATAGCATTAGACACAACCACTATTGAAGCAGACTGGCTTCATGAGCTCTTGATGGACTTACATGTGGTTGAAAAACCAATACCCGCCATTCTGATGAACTATGATAATCAAACTGTGATTGTCAAAACCGGAGTTATTGCATTGGATTATATCCAAACATCTAAGAACTTTGCAGATCCCTTCACAAAGGGATCATCACGTAATGTCATAGATAATGCATCGAGGGAGATGGGTTTGAGAGCCACACAATGAGTTGTTCGCAGTGGTAACCCACTCTATGTGATCGGAGATCCCATGAATTAGAGGCGGGAGACAAGTTGTTGATCAGCTGAGAGGAGAGTATGCCCATATTATATTTACATCTCCATAAAGATGCAATGCTCTCTTATTCTACATGGCAGGTTGATATTTATCTTAATGTGTTCTAAGTGGCTTTTCTAAGCAGAGATGTTGTCCTACAGAACATCTATTGAGGAACACACCTATATGAGTCTGACTGTCAAACGTCACAATCCGTGAGAGTTTGGTGCTCTCTAATAAACTCATGAAAGGCCCTGGAGTATGACGCATATGCTCCAAACCGCGGGGAAGCCCTACGGCAGCCCTGTACCGGTCTAGATTTTGTGTGAAAGAAGTGTGCAGAAAACTTGTAGTTCAAGGCATAGTCCACTATTCAAGTTGCTAGCTAGTGTAGCATGAAGTTTAACGTGGAAGTTCAACTTAAAAGTCTCTACTACACACCGGTATATAAAACAATATTCTGGAATGGAAGTGATGTGATGTGCCAATGAGACTATGTGGGGGATTGATGGAATTTGGTGAGTATTGGGTTGTTGGCTCATTAGACAAATTCTGAAATTCTCTATGGTCCATTTGTGCATGGTAGCATATGGCTGTGCTAGTGGTGCCAAAGTTTAGTCTCACATTGCTAGTTGAGTAAGAGTTACACCTCCTTATATACTAGGCCGTTCCACCACTCACTAAGGTGTGAGAAGAAGAGCAGCTCTCACGCACTCCTCCTCCGACACCGTCCGCCTCGCCTCATCACGATGCGCGCGCGCCGTGGGTTGCGAGAATCTCACCGAGCCGAGCTTTATTTTTGCTAGTCAGGAAAATTAATCATGGATTAATTACGAGTCATTAACGGACATGTTAATTAGTCAGCCGTTTCCAGTATTTATGGGACGTGGGTTATTACCGACTCGAACGTGGACTGAGTCCCACGATCTCCCTGACCTGCGATATATAAGCGTCTGCGCTAAACCTAATCAGCACCGCTTTCCACACGCATCTCCATCTAGTCTATTGCACCGCCGCCTTCGTCTTCCCCATCCCGACTTGCAGCATGCACCACAGATCGGGACAGTGGGCCTCCGGAACCTCGCCTTCTTGTGAACCTGTATTGGTGAGGGGCGATCAGGTTTTTGGGGAGCGCTTCCGCGCGACTACTAACGCCATCACGAACAACTCCTTCCTTGACGAGGATTTCTTCCCGGACATCAGCAACCTCTACATCGACGACATGGCCGAGGACGCTACTGCCACCACTGTGGCTATTGCTGCTGCTACCGCCGTGGCTACTACTACCGCTGATGTACCGTACATAATCCTAAACTATCTATTTCAGATTCTGATAGAGTTCTTTATTCTAGAGTTTGGTGTAGATGAGATAGTTTTATCTTATTTAGATGTGATATGTTCATCTACTTTTTTGATCTGCATGATTAGTTTTGGTATTGTGTGTATGATCATACTTTATCAGTTTATTATTCAGATTAAATCATGTGGATTATTTCTTATATTTTCAACAAGATCAAGTACGATTATTCCGGGGATTCGAGTTTATCAAATTGTATTACATTACTTATGCATAATTGCATCTTACTTCTTTAAACATTAGTCCTTATCAGGCCAATGATGCTATTTATAGATTTTGGATCTTCTATTGTCTTGAAGACCGTGAGTGCATAATCTTTCAATCACAAAAGGCAAGTTCACACTTGCTCATGTCCTTTGGTTGTTTTCTATCAACTTTAATGCAAATGTTGTCATCACCTGCAATTCAAAAAGGTCTGAAAACACTATTTTCATAATAATATGATTATGGATTATTTACCAAATGGTAATAATCTATTGATACAGTTCCAGTGGTAAAGGAACATATTACCTAGGACTTTAACAACCAATAGCTGGATCTTCTTCCTTTCGCATGGACGGATGACCATTTCATGGGCTGGAGTACCTTTCGAGGCTCAGCATGGGATGGGACCCCTTAGTCCCTGCAATTTTGGTGTCTAGACTATCTATGAGCGGCTGCCGGAGGTACAGTTGGATATTTAGGGAGCTTACCAGGGGCACAACCGTCTCATAATGTCTTTAGGGGCCTACCAGAGTTATCGCTTGTCCAAAAGGGGCTTAACAGAGGTGTGGCACATCCTGGAGGGTCGTGTCTTCATGCGGGGTCACGGAGAAGGGCAGCGATTGGCTTGGATCTTAGACTAGGCCCCATACCAAGGAAGTATGGACAAGATCACAACTTGGATGTGCAATAAGGATAAGGTATCTTATGGGTAAATCAACGCACCTCTGTAGAGTGTAAAAAAGTGTCACAAGTTACTCCCTATTCCGGGAAGGAGCTGCGAATGATGCAGGAAAGAAACTCCACGAAGTTCTAATCAACCTGTAAAGGCTGACAGACATAGCTTTTCAGAACAAAAGCAACCTTTGAAAAATGTTTACGAAAACCTGCATTGCCTATGACCTTTGGTCTGTGGCTGTAGATAATGCATCAAACACTCCTTTTTAGTGAACTTGCTGAGTACCCTCGTACTCACCCGTAACTTCTTAAGCCTTGCTAGCTTCTAAAGCCGTTGAAGACGATGTCAACACCAACTTATGCTCAGGTAACCATCATCGACAGCTCAAGTTCTTCAATAAAGTCAATGAAGTCAACATATACATCAATCGAAGTGAAGACGAAGTTTCTAATTAGATAGGAGTAGATACTCTAGCCATAAAACCTACTTATGTGGAGCATTGCATTAGTAGCAATTGCAATCCAGATAGTTTAGATGCTAGTCTTATTAGCCAGATAGTTCTGAGTTATTATTTCTGGTTATTCTTTGTAGAAGTTGATTTCTTCCTCTTTAGCCTAGAGTATTCTTTGGATCTTTTGTAAAGAGTCATGTTGTAATCTATAGTCATGTCTTGGACCTGTTGTGTTTCTATTGTACCACTCTGATGGATGCAATACTAGTGAACGGTGTTTCATTGGTGTTATGTCAACGACTATAGTGTACTACATTATGGAGTGGTATGCTGGGTCACCGCATAAGTCTTCTTAACTTTGTGTTCCTCGCAATCATCAATCAAATCTTCATCTTCCAGTGTGTTTTTTATGAGCAACATAATGTAAGGAGCATCAGGAATATATGTCTTGGACACCATAGCATCATATATATCATTGAAAATAAAATCCATCACATCCAAAGTGAAATCCTGGTCGAGGTCTTCATTTCTACACACTCATATGCATGGTAGAGGAGGTTGACGAGCAAGGTGTGGATAGCATCATTATTGCCACCACTGGGAGCAATGTTCTCATGGAACAGGCGCACAAGCTGATCATAAAGTGGCAAAAGTCCTAATGATAAAGCCAATGATACCATTAGAGCCATAGAGTTCTAAAAGCTTTGCCTTGTCGGGCCAACCCGGAGTGTGAATGCGATGTAACAGGATTAGGGCCATCAAAATAATATCCCAGTACATCAAAAAACTTGTAGAAGTCGGACTCACATAGGGTTGACCCGGACATTCATTTGATAGTGTGAGTATTATCACCCTTCATCACAAGATTGAAGAAGAACCACTGAACAATTGGAACATTATAGTTGCACCTAACCTCCATGAGAGAACGCAGACTCAACTGATCAGTCACCTCCATGGCATTAGAAAAATATGTCTTGGTCTTGAGGTACAAAATGTCAATAGGGTGCATTGGACGTCTGGCTTCTGCCTTGTGGAATAGATATCCTTATAGATGAATATTTTATAAAACAAATCTGAAACTAATTTTACAAAAATGAAAGCACTAAATCATTCTAGTTATATCTCTCAGAACAAAAAGTATACTCCCTCCATTTCAAAATATAAGATGCTTTAGCTTTCTGAAAGAAATGTATCTAAACCTCTTTTAGTATATAGGTTCATCTAGATTTGGAGTGAACCTAGACACTAAGAATGGTCTAGATACGCTCTTTTCACAAAGCTAAAACATCTTATATTTTAAAACAGAGGGAGTACATCACAAGAATAAAGAAGGTAAAAAGATGTACTTAAAAAGGAAATAAATAAATAGAAACTCACCGAAATAGAAACTCACCGAAATAGAAACCTTCTTCAAAAGAAAAGAAAAAAGGTAAAAAACACAATTAGAGAAAAGCATGAAAAAGCATACCAAGGACAAAGAAAAAGGAAAGAAAGAAGAAAATATAAAAAAACAAAAAAGGAAAGAGAGAAAAAAGGAAAGCAATCATGTGTACCTCAAAAAGACATCACGTTAGTCGAGATTGGTGGAGAACCGCAACAACACATGCACCCGGTGACGTGTCCGCGATCAACCATACGAACCAACACGAGAAATCAAACACAGATAGACAAGAACATTGCGAGGGTCAAGCTTGACATCATAAGGCATACGACAAAGTGGAATGGAATTTCCTGAGGGATATGATGATGAGGATGGGATTCCATATTCAATGGGTTGAGCTAGTTATGGCGTGTGTTACCTCGATTTCTTATTCTGTCAGGTTTAATTATGAATTAACTGAAGAGTTTAAACCTACTATAGGTATTCGTTAGGGAGATCCTCTCTCCCCTTATTCGTTTCTCATATGTGCAGAAGGTCTCTCAAGTTGCTTGTTACACGTGGAGGAGATTGGTGGCATTGAAGGGGTCAGAGTGTGTAGGAATGCACCATCAGTATCACACCTACTTTTTGCTGATGATTCTCTGATCCTCTTGAAAGCAGATTTGAATAATGCAATCTCGTTGAAGCAAGTTCTTGATACCTATTGTGCAAATTTGGGACAACTGGTGAGTGTGGCAAAGTCTAGTATCTTCTTTAGCCCAAATACCCATGTGGATCTGAAAGCGGAGATGTGTAACATTCTAAATATTGATACGGAGGCAATCACGGATAAATACTTCGGCCTCCTGGCTTCGGTGGGGGTGGATCGAAGTGATTGTTTTATGCATTTTGTGGAGAGGGTGATCCAAAGAATCAAAGGGTGGATGGAGAAACTACTATCTATTGGAGGTAAGGAGATCTTAATAAAAGCTATTGTTCAATCCATCCCTATTTATGCAATGTTAGTGTTCCTTCTGCCAAAGAATATCTGCAAGAAGATCACTTATGCCACCTCCCAGTACTGGTGGGGTGATAATGACCAAGGGAAGAAGTTACATTGGCATGCTTGGTGGAAAATGTGATTTCCTAAAAAGGAGGAAGGTATGGGTTTTTAGGATCTCCACTCTTTTAATCTGGCCATGCTTGCTAAACAAGTTTGGAGATTTATTGACAATCCAAATTCATTATGTGCCCAAGTTCTTCGTGCTAAATATTATCCTTATGGAGATTTGCTTAAGGCAGGAGCAAAAGCTGGCTCATCGTTTACATGGCAAAGTATAGTCGCGGGATTAAAAACTTTTAAGAGGGGTTGTATTTGGCATGTGGGTAGTGGTGAATCTATTGACATTTGGAAGGACCCGTGGATTCCGTCTAGCAGAGACGGGAAATTGTTTCACCACGAGGTAATTGTATTTTAACCAGGGTCTGTGAGCTGATCGATCTGATATCTGGAACTTGGGATGAAGACATTGTGCGATCAAATTTCCACCACATTGATGCACAAAGGATCCTACAAATTCCGACTAATATTAATGCTTTTGATGACTTTCTGGCTTGGCACTTTACTCGTTCAGGTGTCTTATCGATGAGATTAGCATACCATGTGGAGTGGAAACACCAATTCAATGGAGTTACTTGTAGATCATTGTAACACCCCAGTTTTAGATAATCTTATTTAGGGTTTGTTTTGTATATTCATGAGCATCATCTTTTAATTGCATTCAAAAGAAAGAAAATAAAACCCTAAACCCTAGCTATTTCCCCCTCTCTCAAATCAAGTCAAAATGTTTTGAATATTTTGAAAACCATCAAAATTCAAGGAGCCCCAAATTGACTAAAGGGATCCCTAGAGTATTTTATATATTTTATAAAAGCCTCTTGTATTTTCCAAATACCCAAAACAAGTTTGAAATTGAATTACAAAAGAGAAAAATAGAAACTAAAAAGGGAAAAAGGGAAAAAGCTTTTGTTAAAAAAAGTGAGCCAGTAGCCAGCAGGCCGGCCCATTCCTTCTCTCCTCCCCTCTCTACCGTGCGTGCAGCAGCCCAGCGCGGCCCAGCCAGCCACCGCAGCCCACGTACCGTTTCAGCCTTTTGTTCCTTGTCATCTGCGATGACGACGGGAAGCAGCTCAATGTCCGAAACACTGCCGTCGATCCCAGCCGCGCGCTGCGATGCACGCCGCTGACGTCGCAAGGAGAAGATAAGCTCGCCGCTGTCGTGCCCCTCTTCCCTGCTCCTCTCGCTCTCCCCCGCGCCCTCTCTCTCGAGTTCCCCTTCTGGAGCCTGAAACCCTCGCCTCGGCCGCCGCGTAGAACCGCCATCTCCGGCCTCCTCTCGCCGATGTGAGCCTGCCAGAAGCACCTCATTGCCACCAGCTTCCTTCTCACCGAGTGAATCAAGCCCGAGAGCTCCTAGTTGGCCGCACCGATCCCTTCTTCTCCGGTACCGACGAGCCCCACCGCCGCCCTACCTCCCGCTCATGTCAACACCTCGCCTCGCCGTCTGCACCGTAAGACTCACGGTGAGCTCCTGAGCTTCCCCGCCCTAGCCCCGTGCCCTAGAGATGTCCGTATCGCCCCAGCGTCACGCGCTGCCGTCGGCCACCGCTAGATCTCGCCGTAGACGCAGCTCCGTTGACTACCTTGTAGCGGCGCCGCCACATTTAGGCCCAACGCGCACGCCCGCATCCAACGCGACTAGTCCCGCGGCCTCGCTCGCCCTCCTGCGCTGCCGTCAGCCACCGTCTGCCGTGCCGCCCGTCGTGGTGACGTGGTGCTCGCGTGGCTGTCGCATGGTGCCCGTGTGGCACATGGCCCACCCGTCAGCCACTGCGGGTAGCCCCTGCCCCGGTAGAAAACAACCCCCCCCAACCCGAGCTGATGTGGCACCGAGGCCCTTCTGTCAGTCTCACTGGCTAGGGCTAGCCTCGGTGTCAAAAGTCTTTCTCAGATATATTAATTTGAGAAATGGTTTAATAATTTCAGAAAAGGGATAAATACGAGAAAATCAATATCTTTTATTCTGTAATTCAAAAAAATACAAATAATATATCAAAATGTTCAGAAAAATGAGATCTTCACAATAGACTCATAATCATGCATTGTTAAGCAACTTTTATTACAAGTTTAATTAGAAGAACAAATTAACCCCTCATAGGTGTTCCGGGGTTTCCCCTATTCTAGGGTTTGCGACCCTTGGACCCTGTTTAAAATGACCAAGCCTTAGGGTTTCATTTTCACTCTAATTAACTTCTCATATCATCATCCTTGCTTGATCATTGCATCGATGCCATGTGTTTATTGTTTCCCTTTCTTTCCGGTGTTTGCTTCTTCCCGGTAGAATACGATATCAAGATTGAGATCGAAGACCGAGATCAACACCATCGAAGATCGACGAACAATACTTGATCAACTATAATAAAGTCAAGCACAAGGCTTCCGAAGATCTATATTTGGGTATCAACAAACAAGGCAAGCATAGCCCCAGTATTATACAATCCTATGATTTCGAAAGTATTTCATTCTTGCCATGTTGCATACGTTTCTACTATGGTCTTTTGTCAATAGATAGAGTATCCTATCTGTTGCATTACTCCCTTGAGCTTATATTACCTGATCCACTGCTCCTAGCATAACTATGTTTGGCTTGTGTGCACTGCTAGAGCTATATTTGTGTCTTGCTTAACCATGCTTAGTCGTTAGTGCTGGTTCATCCATAAGATGTACCAAATGCAGAGAACCTAGTATGACAGGAGAACAAGGTATACTGATGAGGTAAGATTAGTGGTAAAGGTTAAACATGCTAAGGCTTGTATGGGAGGCCACGGTGGGATGTGTTTTTTCTAGTCCCATGCTCACCACTACTAGGAACCGAGTTCTTGTCTTTGGAACCGAGACGAGCATACAACCACACGGGGCCTAGAAAACCTCACGAGTAACTAACTTGCCTAGTAGATTCCATGAGTCACATAGTTTGGGCGTTCCATTCGACATATGCATTCTGGTTGTTCTCGAAGGCGGTGAAGGAGGTGCATTCATACAGGTAGGTACGCGTGGCCGGGGTTGCTTGGGGTGGATGGAGCCCCTAGTAAACCAACCCTGCCCACATCTCTAGGGACCGACTTTGGGATTTGACCCATTACGGCGGAACCCTCCTTAGGGTGTGACTCATGGTCTCGGCGAAAGCAAGGTAAAGGTTGTGTCCAACCACCCTCTGCCGGCCTTCCAAGGAAGAGGGCTAATCATTGTGGCATTAAGAGTCGGTTGGTACGTATGGGTAAAGTTGTACACCTCTCCACGGTTAAATCTTTTCGAAAAGCCGTGTTCACGGTTATGAACGCTTGGTGACCGAATTCTAAGATCATAGAGAACTATAACCTAATCATAAAACTTGGCAGTTCAACGTGTGCTTAAGGATGCTTCCTGATGGGTACGAGGGGGTGATCCTAGTTGTGAGATGAGGATTACTTTGGTGGATATCAAGATGAAGATCAATTCTTGGAGATGTCGCTCTCTTATCCCCTTTTAAAATATTCTGATTAGACGAGCTTCTTCTCCCTCTTGTTTTACAAAACAAAGATGGCTTCATGCAAAATAACCCCACCATCCATAAGGCTTGCAGAGTACACCTTGTACTTGCTTTGTTGATACTTTTATAACAGAGTAAGTGTTCCCCTGAAGACGAGTTTGGTACGACATCGACACCAACGAGTAGCTTGGGGTTCCCGGCCGGCAACCTGGAATCTATGGGCTGGGACGTCATCGTTATGCTTCGGGCCTCTTAGGACATTTGTTAAGTTTGATATACTTAATAGCATATTTTGCCTTCCGTTGTTTGATGTTTCTGGTCAGTGACCTCTGCTTGTAATATTTTGGTTCTTCGCTCAATTATGAGCTTGCTGTAATAATTTTTGTGTCGCAGGTTACTGTTGTGTTACCAATTTCTCACTGAATATCCTCGAGCTCTAGGTTAAGCTTATGTCAGGCTAAGGTCTGGATTTGTTTAACCCTGATCCCGGGGGTGTTACAATCATTGATCTCTAGAACGTCGTTAAATAATCCGATATGGAAGATTCTCTGGAGTCTTGACGTGCCAGCAAAGGTGAAAATTTACTATTGGAGAATTATGCAGGGTTCATTACCGTTGAAATCCATATTATTTAGTCGACACATTGGTTCTAATGGGGTTTGTCCGGTTTGTAATACTGATGAGGAGGATATCATGCATATGGTTTTTCAATGCCAAGGAGCGGCACATATCTAGAGAGGATTAGGAATGGAAGAGTCTGTCCATGAGGCAATGTGGAGTGATCGTTCTGGTGCTCAAGTATTTGAGGCGCTTCTTAAAGCTCCCTCGTGTATTCTGCCAGGATATGAATCTATAGAAACCCGCAGCATCACTGTTATAGCCGTATGGTATATCTGGTGGAGGAGGCGCAAAATATCCCATGGTGGAGAAGTGCGTCACCTCGATTAAAGCAATAGCGGCAAATTCTTTGAAATCAAAGCAACCATCGACTGGACATATGAAGAATACTTGGTTGAGACTGAAAGCTAAATCTGTTAAACTGGACGTGGATGCAGCATTTTCGGTTGAAAGTTTGTCTGGTGCGTCGAGTGCCGTTCTAAGGAATAACATAGGAGATCTCATTGCAACAAAGTCGACTTTCATACCGCATGTGGCTTCACCTGCCTTAGGAGAGGCTTGGGCAATGCTGCATGGATTAACTCTTGCTAATTTGTTGGGGCTCAATGATATTGAGGCAGAGTCTGATTGTTTGGAAGTGATACAGTTATGTTCTGGAGCTGAACGGATTTGGAACGAGGCTACAACTGTCTATGCGGATATCCTAGTCCAAGCTGGACAAATTGGGAAGGTTGAGTTCATCCACATTGGGAGAGATGCAAATTTAGTAGCGCATGAAATAGCTAGGAATTGCTTTGAGTCTAAAAATGATTGTAATTGGGTCGATGAACCCCCTAGCTTCCTTCTGCAACCTCTCTTGAACGATGTAAATATTGGTTGATGGACTATAAGTTTCTGACGCACTCTTTTTTCTTACCAAGGTATCTAAGAGGACCGAAAGGTTTTAATGAGACGGCTTGTATGTTTAATAAATGATGTTTACTTAAAAAAAACATTGCGAGGGTGCTAGCTAGTTGGGCCAAGCCCACTATCAAATTTCTGCCTATGGCGTCAGCGAGCAGTTTCCAAGGCGAGTTCTACTGGTTTCGATCTTCACCATATTTGTCTTGTTGCATCTACGTACATGGACTGAGGTCTATTTAAATCCGAAACCGGCCTGAATGTTTCTTAGCTGTTTGTCCGTACGTGCAACTATAGGCGCAGTTTCCAACCTAGTAACGGAGGATCTCCAATCATTCGGACATCCCCGCCGAATAATATGAGTACTCCGCTAAGTATTTTGTTTGGCTGGTGTCGTTTGGCTGCAGTCTTAGTTGTGATAGGTTGATCTTTTCAGATGTAATCTCAGCTGTGGTGGGCCACTGATGATCTTTTCAAATGCACTGTCGACTATAGTTATTCATTTAAATATATCTTGATCTGCTCGTCCACGGGCGCGAGTTGTATGCAGCGAAACGGGTCGCTAGTAGAAAAAGGCCTTTTGTCCCGGTTTATAAGTGACTTTAGTCTCGGTTAGGCTGTGAACCGGGACAAAAGGGCGCTTTACGTGGCCGCTGGCTGTCGCAAGGGGAGGGTCATTTGTCCCGGTTCGGCATACGAACCGGGATCTATGCGTCTCTGCCGCGGCAGCATTTTGGGCATTTTTGTGCTGCGGCAGAGATTTTTTAATATATTTTTCATTTATTTTATTTCTCCTTTATCTATTTTCTTTTTGTGTTTTGAGCAGCATTTATTTTGCGACACTTATCCTAGCACTATGTTGTGAGGAAGATGTCCCTCAAATCCGCACCATGCCTCCATGCGAATTTATTTCGGTAACACATCGCACCATCTACTATGATGACGAACATTCCTCACAACATAGTGCTGGGGTAAGTGTCATTAATGACCCACAAGTATAGGGGGTGTATCGCAGTATTTTCGATAAGTAAGAGTGTCGAACCCAACCAGGAGCAGAAGGTGCTGGCTAGTGGTATGGATCAGAAATTCTCTACAAATACTTAGCAAACGGATTTTTTAGGGGTTTTTGATAATGCAAGTAAATAAAGTACGAGTACACAAAAGACAATAAGAATAAATGCAACAAGTGACCCAATCCTTTATGCAGCAAAGGACAAGCCGGTTGTATTACTTAAGATGACCAAACGTTTTCGAGGACACATGGGAAGACTGTCAAGTGCTTTCGCTTCATATAGTTGATTAATCTTCTTTAGCTTGCTAAGTGTTGTGTGGGTTCACAAAGATACATAAAGTAAATCATAATTGGTAATGGCAAACTTAGCTCTTGGTCGAAGAATAGTTGATAATTTGCTGGAGTTCACAAATAACTGGTTTTAATGATAGCTTTGAAAGTAGTAAACACCAAGAAAAGAGCAATGTGCAAAACAAGGAACATAAGAAACATGATTAAACAAATCATCATATGAATGAATGAAACACAACAACTCAAAATACTTCCTGCGATGGAAAGGAATAGGTTTACTGACTCAACTAAAAAGTAAAAGAAAGGCCCTTCATAGAGGGAAGCAGGGATTTCAAGTTTCATAAAGAGCTCCCAAAAATTATGATACTTATTAGCTTTCAGCTCGCATTGCCTCTATCATAGGCATCTTTAGGTGATTAAGGTTAAAGTGATCAAATATAAAGATATGCTTGACAAGTTGTAAGTTCAAAATCTCGTGTCCCTTGAATACGAGGGCCGCTCCTCATGCTACTCAAGTTTAGTCACTGGTAAGTTCTTGTCATCGTAAGCACATGTGTATCATGGAGAACCGCCAACGGGGTACCCCTTGCTCGATGATACAGAAGAATCCCCATATCAAAATGACAAGGCAAGCAGACAACGAACATCTCAGCAATCTTGTTATTTACCATGGGAATATGGTGCTTTTTCTCTCTTTCCTCTTTTCATAATCTTTTTTTTATTTTCCTCTTTTTTTCTCAATATCGAACTCGTTTTTTATAAGAAGAATGCTTCATAGATGCTCGTTATGGTTACGCTGCAGGTTTCCACCATGTCAGCACGGATTAGACCAGCGGCCCAGGCATTTTTCTAACACACATGCATAACTCCATGGACTTACAAGCTCCCCTTTCATTTCACACCAACGACATCCATAGACAAAAGAACATGATATCAACTAGGTACAAAGTACCAGTGCAATGTTGAAAGCGTTCCCCATGACAGCATGGTTCTGCTAATTCACAACTTACAAAGCGCAAGCATATATGCAACATAGATGGGCACAATGGTTCAAGTTTATTAAGTGCAAGAAAGTAAAGTGTGCCATCAAGTTCGTGAGAGCTTTAATCACTAATTTTCACATAACAAGTTTGATCGGGAAGGTAGATAAAAACAAGAATTTACTTGGAATAGCAATAATGCTAATAGGTAGGTATGGTGGACACAAATGGCAAAGGTTTTGGTTTAAGGATTGGATGCACTAGAAGAATGCTCTCTCAGTACAAGTTTTTGGCTAGCAAGGCTAGGTACCAAGTATAAGAGTTGAAGGAAACACGCAAACATACAAATGATAAAAAGAAACATGCAATCTTCCTTGGAAGCACAAAAGATCTTAACTAGAGAATACTAAACTTATGAGAAAATCAAGAAAGAAAGATGATGAAATTATATTTCTTTAGAGTACTTTTATCTTTTTCATTCAACTCTCAAAAATAGTGTTGCTACTGACCGAGCCAGGTTTGCCAAAACCAACTAAATTAACTCAATGGTCCCAAAGTGATACCAAAAATAACAAAAAGATCAATCATATAACCACGAATTGAAAACTAATATAAGATATGCAAAAGAGTAAATGATAGAACTTCTCATTAATAATACATAACGGCAACTCACACCAAGGGATACATTTCTAACGAGAGAGGGGACACTTCCATAATGCAAACCATCCTACATGATAACTTCTATATTCATGATATGACTCTACTAAAAAGGTAAAAAGATGAAAGATAGTGATGTGATACCGCGACACTCCCCCAAGCTTGGAACAAACCAAGGGGATGCCAAACCTGATGACGAATTACTCCTTCGGTGGTGGTGGTGTTCTCTTGATGAGCTCGTTGATCAATTTCCCCAAGTCCTCAAGCTCGAAGGTGAGAGTATGAATCAACTCCGAGTTGTGATCTATGCGGTGCATGATCATGTCAGATTGTGGATCCCAGCTCTTGTGATTCTTTTTCCACTCTTCCTTCTTGGAGTCTTCTTTCCCTGCATGGCTAGAATGAGGCAAATCCCAATTGGAGGGTAATTTCTCCTGGGGCATATTCTAGTGTTGATGCTTATGGAAAAGATTCTTGGTGCGTGGAGGAAGTGACCATGGAGCTAAACAGTGATGCGGAGTTTTCCCTCCAGTTGACATCCGTGCAGTCCTCCTGACCCTGACAGATCTTGCCAACACTCCAATGATTGCAATGGTAGTGCCAGTGTGCGGATGTTGGTCTTGCTTTATCTCCTCTTCACCTTCACTCTTGATCTCCTTCTCCTGCCCAGGGTCTTGGAGATCTTCCTACATAGGCTCCTTCCCTTTATCCTTGGCGGACACCATTGTGCTTCTAAGCTTTCAAGAATAGTTCCTGGCAGAAACAGATCGAAACAAAAACACGATGAGAACACGATATACGAACCTCGGGGGATCTGGGGGATTATATATTACGAAGTTTTACAGCAAAAGGAAGGCACTAGGAGAAAACGAGTCGGAGGCGGAGTCCAGAGTAGCTACACCACCTGGTGGCGCGGCTAGGGGTGGGCCCGCGCCATAGGGTGGTGTGAGCCACCCTGGCTCCGTTTTCGTCCCTCTTTCGCTTTGTAGCTTTCCTTATTGACTAAAAACTGCAAAAATATAGTTGGATAGTATTTTCGCGGAACTTTTCTTACCAGAACTGTTACCTATTTGAAAACGGAGTCTACAGGTCTCTAGATTTGGTCTTTGATATATTCTTACGGAGTCACCACTTGAATAACATAAATATATTCATCTTCATACACTTATTACTTGAGTCATAAAACCTTTCTCTTCCTTATTTCACCATTACCTCCACTACCTAGAAATCTCTTTCACACAAAACTTCACATAGTTCTCATTAGCAATATTATTATAAGTGAAGTGATGAAAACTTTTGAGTTCAACTTCAACTGAAAACCATCAAACCACAAGCTACTGTAGCAACTCCTTCCGAATACCCAAAAAGAATTCAAAAAGGAAATTGATTAAAGAAGCAAATGCAAGAGTGGCAAAATCTATCAAAACAGACCAGCAGGTAAAGATCATTTTTTTTTGAAAATCTTCTGTTGTTCAAATCAAAAAGTGCAAAACTAACGAAAGTTAAATAACAAACTGGGGCAAAAGCACAAAATATTACAGCTAAATCCGACATACAGAGATCTCTCACGAATTTTTATGGTGAAGCACAAAAATCTGTTTCGGGACAACAACTTCCCCAAATATTACTTCTCTCTCATTAGAGGTTGATCTTGACACAAAAACCAAACAAAAAGGATAAAGAGAGGTTATTACCAAAGTAATAACTTCCAAGACTCAAAGAAAAAGAAAAACAAACTGAAAACATAAATAAATTGGGTTGTCTCCCAAAAAGCTCTTTCTTTATAGCCATTAAGATGGGCATGATAATTTTGATGATGCTCACTTAGGAATATGAATTGAAGTGAAAGAGAGCATTAAGAAGCAAAAATACACACGTTTAAGTCTAACCCACTTCCTATGCAAGGGAATTTTGTAAACAAACAAATTGTTGAAACCAGAGGCTACTAGCATAGGAAGGCAAAACAAATACAACATAAAAACTTTCAGCATGAAACGAGGAAACTTGATATTATTGAGATACATAAGAACACTTTTCCCTCTCTCATAATAACTTTCAGTATCATGCATAAACTTATATCACAAGGACCATCATAAAAATGATCACTTATTCTAACAGAAAACACAGGAATACTAGTTCTCATAATACTACTTTGTAAAACAATATTAGAGGTATCCTTACAGAGGATAGTGTGTCCCTCTTCTATATATTTAGTAACAGAGTCTTTCACATTTTCTATTGTGGGTTCATCAACCATTTGTTTATCAGGTTCAATAGCTTTATTTGTACTTTCATTATACATACTAGCTATCATAGAATGTTCCTTTATCTTAACTGGGAAAGGCATTTTCTCAATGTAAGGTTCAGGTAAAGCATGATTAGCAGTATAAACTTCAGTATTTCTCGCATGAGCACTCTTAGCAATATCTTTATAGGGTTCATGATACTTATTCCACTTCTTTTTAGGCACTTCAATGTAGGAAGCAAAAGCCTTAAAATAAGAAGCAATAACTTGAGAGTCTAGACCATAAGCATTTTTAATATTTTGAAAGTCATCAGTTTCCATAAAAGATTCAATGCATTCATAATCATAATTTATACCTGACTTTCTTCCTTTGTCATTCTCCCATGCTTCAGCATTGTCTTCAATACGGTCCAGAAGATCCCATTTGGCTTCTTCTTCCATGCGAGTGAATGATCAAGCACAAGAAGCATCCAATAAATCCTTGTCATGTAGAGGGAGTCTTGCATAAAGGTTATTGATAATAATATTGTTGGGGAGCTCATGAATGTGACATTTGAGCATTAGTAACTTCAATCTCCCCCAAGCTTGAGCTGTACTCTCTCCATCAAGAGGCCAAAAGTTGTATATTTGATTCCGATCTTTATGAATCTCACTAGGAGGATAAAACTTTGAATAAAAGAGAGGCACTATTTCCTCCCATTCCAGAGCTTGACCATTCTTCAGCAGCTTATACCATTCCTCAGCTCTTCCTTTCAGTGATAATGAGAATAACTTCTTCTTAACTTGATCTGTAGTAATACCTGCACACTTGAACAACCTGCATAATTCGTGTATAAAGAGTTAATGATCACCGAGATGGACAGTTCCATCCCTAACATAGTAGTTATCCATAACACGATCAATAATTCTTGTAGGTATTTTAAAAGCATCATTCTCAGCAGGTGGTGGTTAATCTACTACCTTAGCAGTGGTAGTAGCATTACCAAATAAGAAACTAAGCGAATTATCCATAACAAAAGAAAGCAACTAACAGACGTAAACAATACTCACAGTAGAAGTTTCCTTTACCAGTTCCACTCTCCAATAGCGCTTCACTCCCCGGCACGGTGCCAGAAAATAGTCTTGATGATCCACAAGTATAGGGGGTGTATCACAGTATTTTCGATAAGTAAGAGTGTCAAACCCAACGAGGAGCAGAAGGTGCTGGCTAGTGGTATGGATCAGGAATTCTCTGCAAATACTTCGTAAACGGATTTTTAGGGGTTTTTAATAATGCAAGTAAATAAAGTACGAGTAAACAAAAGACAATAAGAATAAATGCAGCAAGTGGCCCAATCCTTTATGCAGCAAAGGACAAGCCGGTTGTATTACTTAAGATGACCAAACATTCTCGAGGACACATGGGAAGACTGTCAAGTGCTTTCGCTTCATATAGTTGATTAATCTTGTTTAGTTTGCTATGTGTTGTGTGGGTGAACCTGTGCTATGTACCGACCTTCCTAGGACTAATACATACTTTTGATCATACCCCTTGCAAACATCCGTAAGTACAAGAAAGTAATTAAGGTAGAAACCTAACCACGGATTTAAACTCTAAGATCCTTACGTCCCTTGTGCAATGGTTTCCTAACGGGGGTTCAGGTTTCTGTCACTCCGGCAACCCCTATAATTAGTAGCCAAATACACAATGCATTCCCCTAGGCCCATATAGGTGAAGTGTCATGTAGTCGACATTCACATGACACCACTAGAAGAAGTACACCACAACTTAAATATCAAACTATTGAATCTTTCTCAACACAACTCCACTACTAACAACATGACTTCTCCCATGTCCTCAAGAACAAAACGAACTACTCACAAGACATCATATGGATCATGATCAGAGGTGGAATAATGATGTATAACAATCTGAACATAAACAATAATTCAATGGTTCCACTCAATAGCATCAACTACAAAGAGTAATCAACACCGGGAAAGTTTCCCCTAAGAACTATGCAAGATTCAACCCAATTGTTACAGCAATATGGAGATGGTGATGAGGGTGCTGATGGTGATGATGGTGGCGATGACGATGATGTTGATCCCGATGAAGTCCATCTTGATGGTGGTGTTGATGGCGACGATCTCCCCTCTCCGGGAAGGAATTCTCCCGATAGAATTATGTCTGCCGGAGAGATCTTTCTCTCTCGGTGTTTTCCGCCCCGCAGAGGTGGCGGAATATTTCTATGGTCCCTCCCCGAGTATTAGGGTTTCGGGAGGATTATATACGCCAGAGGGGAGAGCTGGGGGTGGTCTAGGGCAACTACACCACCTGGTGGCGCGGCCTAGGCTGGCCCGCGCCAGGGGGTGGTGTGGGCCCCTATGGCCCATCTCCACTCCTCCTTCCGGTTTCCTTCGTATTCTAGAAAAAATAGGATTTTCCATGTATTTTCCCGGATTTTCTGATCTTCGCGAATTTTGCCTCCAAACAGCACCTTTCCCATCAGAATCCTGACTGCAGCGGTCGATGCTCCAAAAGTCATCAGCCATGCAAAAACAGATGAAATAACATAAGTATCATCTCTTAATATGAAATATATCAATGAATAACAGTGAATTATGATATAGAATAGTGATGAAAAATGGACATATCAGTCATATACCTTAAGGGAACCATTATATTACAAAACATCTCCCGATAATATTACACAGCAAGTATCGAATATATTACAATCATGCATATATACAATATAAAGTCTTTTATGATCCCTATTACATTATCATAATCTTCCGATAGTATTCTCCTTTTGGATCTAGGACCTCTACATCTAAGAATCCCATAATTTCCTCTTGGATTGCTTGTATGCGATCCTTTGGTAGAAGATTGTCTCGCAATCGTTCGATCTAATTTAAAAGAATGAGTCAACATATATGAATGAAACTAAACACAATTGATGGTAATAAAACAAATTTCTGAATATTGTTTACATACTTGAAGTTATTCTAAGTTTCTGCCCTTCTCATAGGTCGTCTAACGAATGAACTCACAGACATAGTATTCACATAAGTTATTTCCGTCTGGCTGCCTCAGACACTTTACGAGAACAAAGTTCAATAAAAATAATAATTAAGCATGATAATGGTATCGAAACTAGAAGCAAAGAGATGCGCGAATCTAGCTAGTAGTACTTACATTTAGTGGTTTAAATGTAAGCTTCTCTTTCCAAGCACCCTTAGCCTTGTTGGTGAATCGTTTCCAAGCGCTGCCCGGTAAAGAAAATGAATGAAAATAGTTATTAATTACTTGATGCATGTAAATTAATGAAAGTTGCCGATATAGTGCCATAATGACTGAAATTACCGCTGGAGCATATCCTGCATGGGTTCCCACTTCTCAAGGGGTTTACGTTTGGAGTCCATGACTTGTACTACTCCATTATCAAGTTGAATGATTAGCAGAATATAATGGAATCTACGCATGCATAACTCATCAATTATACACTTAACATCGAGTAAGCAAAATAGAATGTGTACAAGTCAATAACACTCACTTGAAGTTCTAAGGTAATAATATTTCCCTTTTGGTTTCTTGAAACCTTAGAGCCATTAAAATTTTATCCTCTATGTCCTTGGGATTAAGTTTCACAGTAATTTCATGAACCTGATATGGGTCAATGAATCCAATGTCATAGATATGTCCTCTTATGCATTTGAGAATCTTCAGTCTGCATAATATAGTGACTATGATTATACATGCGATATAAACAAGGTGACCTAACTAGAGACTTAATTATTAGAGAAATATTACTTACATATAGTAGGCACTGACGATCAATTTTTCGAAGGCGTCTTGATTGAAAAACTAATGTAGTTTAGGAAATTCAATCAGTATCTGGGCATCTCCATACCCGTAATGCTCGTTTCGAACTCCGATCACTATCTAGTTTGCCCCTTCCTTTGTGGCTTTAATGTACCAATTATACAATCTTCGCATTTTTATTGGAGATACTTGACGTCCTCAGGTCTGACGAGAGGTTTCCGGTACTCGTATTCGTATGCTTCCTCAGCCACAGGGAAATCTAACTGGTCTAAGTACTGAGAAATTGTCATATGGTAGCGGCCGCTTCTCCATACAGTGCAACAATTTCTGGATCATACTGCTTGTTCGTATCTTTGCTTGACTCCACCATGCTATCGGAAATCACTTTGAGCGGGGGCATTCCTTGTTTTTCTGTAAACCGAGCTGGGGAACTGAATTCCCGCTTGCACTAGTGCTCTTCGACCGCACCATTGACTAATGTGACTTGACAATAAAGCGGTCATAGTCTGATGACAGCCTTGGCTCGGGTTGATGAAGGGTCTTCAACATTTTTTGCACTTTGTCTTTTTTGTCTTTAGTGCTGGGAAATTGTGGCTCTTTCGGCCGCTTCAGGCTATCAAACCACTGTTGCGTTTGGGCCTGTGCGATCACCGCATTATCCTCTTTAGTATAGTCGTAAGCTTTCTTGGGAGCAACCTTTGGTAGTTTTGGGAGGGGATCCGGTAGACGCTTCGGTGATCGGTTACTCTTTCGCTTTTGGCCCTGAATCTTTTGTACTTTTGGGAGGTGCTGAGACAGCTGACGCGGCAGCGAAGACGGCCGTGCTAGAGACGGCTGACGCGGCGGCAAAGATGGCCGTGCTGGAGACGGCTGACACGGCAGCAAAGACGGTCGTGCTGGAGACGGCTGACGCGGTGGCGGAGACGGTGCCTATCGCGGCGACGGCAAAGACGGCTGATGCGCTGGAGATGGGTGAGGCTGCGATGAAGATGGAGTTGTGCTCTGAGGAGTGGATGGCCAAATGGTCACTTTTTTCTTCTCCCAGCTCAGAAACATCCCCTTCACCTGCAGGGTAGTCAAGCTTGAGCTGTGTGAATCTGTCCATAACTTTATCCACCCCGGCAATAGTGTAGCCCTGTGGAACCGGACAACAATGGTAAGTTGGTACCGGTCCAACTAATGGTAAAGCATAGCCGACTGCCACCTTCATGGTTATGTTGACAACTTTCACATGCAGCTCACAATGTGTCAACTCCATGATATCATCCACTGGGTAGCGAAGAGGAGCCATCGCCGGTGCATCATCAACATCATCACTGAGGAGCTCTGTGGAAGCCACGCTGCTTTTTTGATTAGTGGATGGGCCGGTAGCTTCGAAGGCAGCTTCGTCTACCATGTGCCGCTGAGATGGGTTGGTGATGACCCACAAGTGTAAATGGTGTATCACAGTATTTTCGATAAGTAAGACTGTCGAACCCAACGAGGAGCAGAAGGTGCTGGCTAGTGGTATGGATCAGGAATTCTCTGCAAATACTTAGCAAACGGATTTTTAGGGTTTTTTGATAAAGCAAGTAAATAAAGTACGAGTAAATAAAAGACAGTAGGAATAAATGCAGCAAGTGGCCCAATCCTTTATACAGCAAAGGACAAGCTGGTTGTATTACTTAAGATGACCAAATGTTCTCGAGGACACATCGGAAGACTGTCAAGTGCTTTCGCTTCATATAGTTGATTAATCTTCTTTAGCTTGCTAAGTGTTGTGTGGGTGAACCTGTGCTAATGTACCGACCTTCCTAGGACTAATACATACTTGTGATTATACCCCTTGCAAACATCCGTAAGTACAAGAAAGTAATTAAGGTAGAAACCTAACCACAGCTTTAAACTCTAAGACCCTTACGTCCCTTGTGCAATGGTTTCCTAACGGGGTTCAGGTTTCTATCACTCCGGCAACCCCTATGATTAGTAGCCAAATACACAATGCATTCCCCTAGACCCATATAGGTTAAGTGTCATGTAGTCGACGTTCACATGACACCACTAGAAGAAGTACACCACAACTTAAATATCAAACTATTGAATCTTTCTCAACACAGTTCCACTACTAACAACATGACTTCTCCCATGTCCTCAAGAACAAAACAAACTACTCACAAGACATCATATGGATCATGATCAGAGATGGAATAATGATGTATAACAATCTGAAGATAAACAATAATTCAATGGTTCACTCAATAACATCAACTACAAAGAGTATTCAACACCGGGAAAGTTTCCCTATGAACTAATGCAAGATTCAACCCAATTGTTATAGCAATATGGAGATGGTGATGAGGGTGCTGATGGTGATGATGATGATGATGATCCCGATGAAGTCCAGCTTGATGGTGGTGTTGATGGCGATGATCTCCCCTCTCCGGGAAGGAATTTCCTCGGCAGAAATCTGTCTGCCGGAGAGATCTTTCTCTCTCGGTGTTTTCCGTCCCGCAGAGGCGGCGGAATATTTCTATGGTCGCTTCCCGAGTCTTACGGTTTTGGGAGGATAATATACGCTAGAGGGGAGTGCCAGGGGTGTACCAGGGCGGCCACACCACCTGGTGGCGCGGCCCAGGGTGGCCTGCGCCAGGGGGTGGTGTGGCCCCCCTATGGCCCATCTCCAGCCCCCTTCTGGCTTCCTTCGTCTTCTAGAAAAATAGGATTTTCCATGTATTTTCACGGATTTTGTGATCTTCGCGAATTTTGCCTCCAAACAGCACATTTTCCATCAGAATCCTGACTACAGCGGTCCATGCTCCAAAAGTCATCAACCATGCAAAAAACAGATGAAATAACATAAGTATCACCTCTCAATACGAAATATATCAATGAATAACAGTGAATTATGACATAGAATAGTGATGCAAAATGGATGTATCAGCTCCCCCAAGCTTAGACTTCGCTTGTCCCCAAGCGAAACTGAGCTCAATAAACATGACCTCAGGTTTATGGAGTGAAGAGTCGATAAAAGAATACGGACAAGAAGCATCACATTCATCAAATACATAGATCATAATAGAAGACAAATCAATATTATATAACTCAACTTGCAATAGGTAAAGGAAACACAATAAAGATACATAAAGTAAATCATAATTGGTAATGGCAAACTTAGCTCTCGGTCCAAGAATAGTTGATAATTTGCTGGAGTTCACAAATAATTGGTTTTCAATGATAGCTTTCAAAGTAGTAAACAACAAGATAAGAGCAATGTGCAAAACGAGGAACATAAGAAACCTGATTGAATAAATCATCATATGAATGAATGGAACACAACAACTCAAAATACTTGTTGAGATAGAAGGGAGTAGGTTTACTGACTCAACTACAAAGTAAAAGAAAGGCCCTTCGCAGAGGGAAGCAGGGATTGCAAGTCTCATAAAGAGCTCCCAAAATTATGATACTTACTAGCTTTCAGCTCTCATTGCCCGTATCATAGGCATCTTTAGGTGATTAAGGTTAAAGTGATCAAATATTAGGATATGCATTGACAAGTTGTAAATTGAGAATCTCATGTCCCTTGAATACGAGGGCCGCTCCTCATGCTACTCAAGTTTAGTCACCGGTAAGTTCTTGTCATCGTAAGCATATGTGTATCATAGAGAACCGCCAACGGGGTACCCCTTGCCCGATGATACGGAAGAATCCCCATATCAAAATGACAAGGCAAGCAGACAACAAGTATCTCAGCAATCTTCTTATTTACAATGGGAACATGGTACCTTTTTCTCTCTTTCCTCTTTTCATAATCTCTTTTTTTATTTTCTCTTTTTTCTTCTCAATATCAGACTCTTTTTTTATAAGAAGAATGCTTCATAGATACTCGTTATGGCTACGCTGTAGGTTTCCACCATGTCAGCATGGATTAGACCAGCGGCCCAGGCGTTTCTATAACACACATGCATAACTCCATGGACTTACAAGCTCCCCTTTCATTTCACACTGACGACATCCATAGACAAAAGAACATGATATCAACTTGGTAGAAAGTACCAGTGCAATGTTGAAAGTGTTCCCCATGACAGCATGGTTCTGCTAATTCACAACTTACAAAGCGCAAGCATATACGCAACATAGGTGAGAACAATGGTTCAAGTTTATTAAGTGCAAGAAAAGTAAAGTGTGCCATCAAGTTCGTGAGAGCTTTAATCACTAATTTTCACATAACAAGTTTAATTTGGGAGGTAGACAAAACAAGAATTTACTTGGAATAGCAATAATGCTACTAGGTAGGTATGGTGGACACAAATGGCAGAGGTTTTGGTTTAAAGGAGTGGATGCACGAGAAGAATTCCCTCTCAGTACAGGTTTTTGGCTAGCAAGTATACGAGTTGAAGGAAACAAACAAACATACAAGTGATAAAAACAAACATGCAATCTTCCTTGGAAGCACAAAAGATCTTAACTAGAGAATACTAGACTTATGAGCAAATCAAGAAAGAAAGATGATGAAATTATTTTTCTTTAGAGTACTTCTATCTTTTTCATTCAACTCTCAAAAATAGTGTTGCTACTGACCGAGCCAGGTTTGCCAAAACCAACTAAATTAACTCAATGATCCCAAAGTGATACCAATACTAACAACAAGATCAATCATATAACCACGAATTGAAAACTAATACAAGCTATGAAAAAGAGTGAATGATAGAACTTCTCATTAATATTCCATAACGGAAACTCACACCAAGGGATACATATCTAACGAGAGAGGGGACACTTCCATAATGCAAACCATACTACATAATAACTTCTCTATTCATGATATGACTCTACTAATAAGGTAAAAAGATAGAAGATAGTGATATGGTACCGCGGCACTCCCCCAAGCTTGGAACAAACCAAGGGGATGCCAAACCTGATGACGAATTACTCCTTCGGTGATGGTGGTAATATTTTCTTAGTTGACATGAGGAAATCTTCTAGCATCTTGCGAAGCCTATTATTCTCCCATTTAAGCATGTCCACCTTCCTCCTCAAATCTCGGTACTTGTCGCAAAACTCCTTAGTGACTCGTAGGGCTTCCGTTGATGCGGGGCAAGAGACTAAAGGTACCAGCCCCTGCTTGGGGTCTTGGAGATCTTCCTCCATAGGCTCCTTCCCTTTATCCTTGGTGAACACCATTGTGCTTCTAAGTTTTCAAAGAGTATGTCCTGGCAGAAACAGATCGAAACAAAAACACGACGAAAACACGGTAGACGAACCTCGAGGGATCCGGGGGGTTATATATTATGAAGTTTCACAACAAAAGGAAGGTACTGGGAGAAAACGGGTCGAAGGCGGAGTCCGGGGTGGACTCACCACCTGGTGGCGTGGCCAGGGGAGGGCCCGCGCCACAGGGTGGTGTGAGCCACCCTGGCTCCGTTTCCGTCCCTCTTTCGCTTCGTAGCTTTCCTTATTATCTAAAAACTGCAAAAATATAGTTGGATAGTATTTTCACGGAACTTTTCTTACCAGAACTGTTACCTATTTGAAAGCGGACTCTGCAGGTCTCTGAGTTTAGTATCTAGTAGATTCTTCCGGAGTCACCACTTGAATAACATCAATATCTTATTCTTTATACACTTATTAATTGAGTCATAAAACCCTTCTCTTCCTTATTACACCATTATCTCCACTTCCTGGAAATTTCTTTCACACAAAATTTCACACAGTTCTCATTGGCAACATTAGTATAAGTGAAGTGATAAAACCTTTTGTGTCCAACTTCAACTGAAAACCATCAAAACATAAGCTACTGTAGCAACTCCTTCCGAAAACCCAAAAACAATTCAAAAAGGAAATCGAATAAAGAAGCAAATGCAAGAGTGGCAAAATCTGTCAAAACAGACCAGCAGGTAAAGAACAATTTTTTCAAAAATCTTCTGTTGCTCAAATCAAAAAGTGCAAAACTAACGAAAGTTAAATAACAACCTGGGTCAGAAGCACAAACAATTACAGCTCAATCCGACATACAGAGATCTCTCACGAATGTTTACGGCAAAGCACAGAAATCTGTTTCGGGACAGCAACTTCCCCAAATATTACTTCTCTCTCATTAGAGGTTGATCTTGACACAAAAACCAAACAAAATGGATATGGAGCGGTTATTACCGAAGTAATAACTTCCAAGACTCAAAGAAACAAAAACAGCTGAAAGCAAAAACAAATTGGGTTGTCTCCCAAAAAGCTCTTTCTTTATAGCCATTAAGATGGGCATGATAATTTTGAAGACGCTCTCATAGGAATATGATTTGATGCGAAAGAGAGCATTAAGAAGCAAAAATACACAATTTTAAGTCTAACCCACTTCCTATGAAAGGGAATTTTGTAAACAAACAAGTTGTTGAAACCAAAAGCTACTTGCATAAGAAGGCAAAACAAGTGCAACATAAAAACCTTCAGCATAAAACGAGGAAACTTGATATTATTGAGATGCATAAGAACACTTTTCCCTCTCTCATAATAACTTTCAGTATCATGCATAAACTTAACAATATAGCTATCACAAGGACCATCGTACCAATGATCACTTATTCTAACAGCAAACATAGGAATACTAGCTCTCATAACACTACTTTGTGAAACAATAGAGGTATCCTTACAAAGGATAGTGTGTCCCTCTTCTTCATATTTGGTGACAAAGTCTTTCACATTTGCTATTATAGGTTCATCACCCATTTGTTTATCTGGTTCAACAGCTTTATTTGTACTTTCATTGACCATACTAGCTATCATAGAATGTTCCTTAATTTAACTGGGAAAGGCATTTTCTCAATGTAAGGTTTAGGTAAAACATGATTAGCAGTATAAACTTCAGTTTTTCTTGCAGGAACACTCTTAGCAACATCTTTATAAGGTTCATGATACTTATTCCACTTATTTTTAGGCACTTCAATATAGGAAGCAAAAGCCTTAAAATAAGAAGCAATAGCTTGAGAGTCTAGACCATAAGCATTTTTAATATTTTGAAAGTCATCAATTCCCATAAAATATTCAATACATTCATAATCATAATTTATACCTGACTTTCTACCGTTGTCATTCTCCCAAGCTTCAGCATTGTCTTGAATACGGTCCAGAAGATCCCATTTAGCTTTTTCTTCCATACGAGTGAATGATCCAGCACAAGAAGCATCCAATAAATCTTTATCATGTAGAGGGACTCTTGCATAAAAGTTATTGATAATAATATTGTTGGGGAGCTCATGAATGGGACATTTGAGCATTAGTAACTTCAATCTCCCCCAAGCTTGTTGTACTCTCTCCATCAAGAGGCAAAAAGTTGTATATTTGATTCCGATCTTTATGAATCTCACTAGGAGGATAAAACTTTGAATAAAAGAGAGGCACTATTTCCTCCCATTCCAGAGCTTGACCATTCTTCAGCAACTTATACCATTCCTCAGCTCTTCCTTTCAGTGATAATGAAAATAACTTCTTCTTGACTTGATCTATAGTAATACCTGCACACTTGAACAACCCGCATAATTCGTGTATAAAGATTAAATGATCACCGGATGGACAGTTCCATCCCCAACATAGTAGTTATCCATAACACGATCAATAATTCTTGTAGGTATTTTAAAAACATCATTCTCAGTAGGTGGTGGCTTATCTACTACCTTAGCAGTGGTAGTAGCATTACTAAATAAGAAACTCAGCGAATTATCCATAACGAAAACAAAGCAAATAACAGGAGTAAACAATACTCACAGTAGAAGTTTCCTTTACCAGTTCCACTCTCCAATAGCGCTTCACTCCCTAGCAACGGCGCCAGAAAATAGTCTTGATGACCCACAAGTATAGGGGGTGTATCGCAGTATTTTCGATAAGTAAGAGTGTCAAACCCAACGAGGAGCAGAAGGTGCTGGTTAGTGGTATGGATCAGGAATTCTCTGCAAATACTTAGCAAACGGATTTTTAGGGGTTTTTGACAAAGCAAGTAAACAAAGTACGAGTAAATAAAAGACAGTAGGAATAAATTCAGCAAGTGGCCCAATCCTTTATACAGCAAAGGACAAGCCGGTTGTATTACTTAAGATGACCAAACGTTCTCGAGGACACATGGGAAGACTGTCAAGTTCTTTCACTTCATATAGTTGATTAATCTTATTTAGCTTGCTAGGTGTTGTGTGGGTAAACCTGTGCTAATGTACCGACCTTCCTAGGACTAATACATACTTGTGATTATACCCCTTGCAAACATCCGTAAGTACAAGAAAGTAATTAAGGTAGAAACCTAACCACAACTTTAAACTCTAAGACCCTTACGTCCCTTGTGCAATAGTTTCCTAACGGGGGTTCAGGTTTCTGTCACTCCGGCAACCCCTACGATTAGTAGCCAAATACACAATGCATTCCCCTAGGCCCATATAGGTGAAGTGTCATGTAGTCGACATTCACATGACACCACTAGAAGAAGTACACCACAACTTAAATATCAAACTATTGAATCTTTCTCAACACAATTCCACTACTAACAACATGACTTCTCCCATGTCCTCGAGAACCAAACGAATTACGCACAAGACATCATATGGATCATGATCAGAGATGGAATAATGATGTATAACAATCTGAACATAAACAATAATTCAATGGTTCACTCAATAGCATCAACTACAAAGAGTAATCAACACCGGGAAAGTTTCCCCTTTGAACGAATGCAAGATTCAACCCAATTGTTACATCAATATGGAGATGGTGATGAGGGTGCTGATGGTGATGATGGTGGTGGTGATGATGATGATGATGATCCCGATGAAGTCCAGCTTGATGGTGGTGTTGAAGGAATTTCCCCGGTAGAAATATGTCTGCCGGAGAGATCTTTCTCTCTCGATGTTTTCCGCCACACAGAGGAGGCGAAATCTTTCTGTGGTTGCTCCCCGAGTCTTAGTGTTTCGGGAGGATAATATACGCCAGAGGGGAGTGCCAGGGGTGGACCAGGGCGGCCACACTACCTGGTGGCGCGGCCCAGGGTGGCCCACGCTAGGGGGTGGTGTGGGCCCCCTGTGGCCGATCTCCAGCCCCCGTTCTGGCTTCCTTCGTCTTCTAGAAAAATAGGATTTTCCATGTATTTTCCCAGATTTTCTGATCTTCGCGAATTTTGCCTCCAAACAGCACCTTTTCCATCAGAATCCTGACTGCAGCGGTCCATGCTCCAAAAGTCATCAACCATGCAAAAAAACAGATGAAATAACATAAGTATCACCTCTCAATACGAAATATATCAATGAATAACAGTGAATTATGACATAGAATAGTGATGCAAAATGGGCGTATCAACTCCCCCCAAGCTTAGACTTCGCTTGTCCCCAAGCGAAACTGAGCTCAATAAACATGACCTCAGGTTTATGAAGTGAAGAGTCGATAAAAGAATACGGACAAGAAGCATCACATTCATCAAATACATAGATCATAATAGAAGAAAACTCACTATTATATAACCCAGTGCATCATCAGCATCATCACCGGGGAGCTCCGTGGAAGCCACGCTGCTTTTTCGATTAGTGGATGGGCCGGTAGCATCGAAGGCAACTTCGTTTACCATGTGCCGCTGAGATGGGTTGGTAGCTTGATGGCTAAGTTTGTCAAGTTGATTCTGATGCTGCTTTAATTGTTGTTCTATTTCGCGCATCCGGTCTTTCTGCTTCATTACTTCAAGTTCCTCCCTTTCCTTTCTCCTTTGACGGCTTCTATCAGGATATTTCTTCCTATGGTTAGCAAAACCAAGGTTCCATGGTTTGGAGCCTTATGTGCCTCGTGTTCGTCCCTCGTGTTCCTTGTTCCCAAGGGCGAGTGCGAGCTCGTCATTCTCCCTATCGGGAATGAACTCCCCATCTTCAACAGCCTTTACTGCATTTCTAATGTCTTCGATGGGTATGGGAGTTTCTTTATGTCTTATGCTATATATGCACTTCCCTTATGAGTCCAGCGTGCCCCCATGCCTGTAAAACCAATTCCTTACCCATTCGATCCAATTGTATGGCTCTGGGGTGATCCCTTTAGCCATCAGGTCGGACTCGAGTTTCTCCCACTTAGGCTTGCTAGCCTTGTAGCCACCTTGCCCCATAGTATGGTGATACTGCTTTTTAGCAGCATTTTGCTAATTCGTTTTAGACCTTTTCTTAGCTGATGCCGATGTCTTATACGCCACAAAATCATCGCAGTAGTATTTTATCTTCTCATACGCTCCAGTAGTGAAATCCAGAGTTTTCTCTTTCACGACAAAGTCAAGGTGTAGTCTTTTCTTCCAGTTGTTGAATTGCTAGGCCATCTTCTTAAGAGCATACTCCTTGACTTGTTGCTCCATGTATTTCTATAGTTCCTCCTGAGTTGGAATCTCCTCATCTGGAGCGTAGTCATCTGGATACACCTCTAACGTCGGTAGGGTGAAATTAACCATGAGCTTTTTCCAAAGAGTGTCTTTGGCTAAGTCACTGACATATAGAAACTCTGGATCCTTTGATGACCTATTCCATTCTCTGATGGTGATCGAGATGTAGTCCGTAACAATAACTCCGCATTGCCTTATAAATTTATTTGCAACATCAATGGGAGCCTTCGGTTCGCCATCTAGAGCAACTTCCTCGATCCTGTACCTTTCATCATCTCCCAACTTTTTGGATGGGCTTCCTTTATTATTTTTAGAAGATTTGCTCGATCTGAAAGGCTAAAAGAAGAAAGAGCGTTAATATATATGTATATAGACAACAGAGGCTTAATTTATTAATATATATATGCACCTCGCCGGCTTCTCCCTCGCCAGCTTCTCTCTCACCGGAGCCGTCTGTTCGGTCAAAACCCGGATCTCCCTCATCGGAGTTGTTCAGATAAAGCGAGGTGACATCGTTATTGATATGTCCTTCCTCGTTGAACATATCCTCAAGCGCCATTTTTCTTTTCTTCGTCTCTGGGTTCCATATTTCTGCAAAAGTGGAAAAGCGGATGAGTCGAAGTGGCCAAGCGAGGAGGTTAGGTAGGCGTGGTTTTATGGGCTAGGGATGTAAACCATAATTCAAAGAAACCCTAATATATGGCGCGCATTGCCATGCTCGTCAATCGTCCCTATATGGTGCGTGTTGCCGCACCCGTCCCTAACCTCAAACGTCGGCGGTATCATGTAACTCCAAGGGGAAAAGCAGTAACTCTGAAACCCGCAAACACATAATAATAAAGCATATATGATGTCAGTCTGACGTAAGCTAACCCTAACCCCTAACTTTCTACACCACAAAGGCAGCTAGCCCCTGAGGCTGACGGGAGGGCCCGGGCCACGCTGGGTCCAACCTATGGCCACACGACGGCCATGTCTGCCTCCACATCAAACTCACTAGCGGAAGCTGCAGGAGGTCGTCGCCGGCGGTGTTCCTGGCGGTTCCAGGAAGCATGGCTAGGCGCGTTTGAGCCGCACGAATGAGATGAACCCTAAGCACCTAACACCGCCACCTATTGGTCGCCGGACCAAGCGACGCGATGGCGAGCTGTGGCGGCGAGCAGCGGCGCACGACGCGAGGGAGCTACGCGCTGCGCCAGGAAGCACGGATAGGACGAGGATATGCGGAAGCTCATCGTGAAGCTAATCATGCAGCCAGGGAGGCGAGAGGGAGACCGGAGTGACGACAAGATGGATGACGGGGTTCGTTGGTGTCGATGAAGACTGCGTTGATGCGGGCGACTAGGAGCTTCCCAGCTCGATTCCTTCGATGGAGACGAAGCTGGCGATGAGGCGGAACTCAAGGTGAGGTCAGTAGGGCCTGGGGGTGACGGCGTGTGCTACAGCTCCTGCTGGCAGCGGCGGTGACCTGCAGATCAGAGTGAAAGAGAGATTGGGTAAGGGAGAGGAACGACGCACGGTTATAAAGGGGAGGGCCATACGTCCCAGTTGGAGCCACCAACCGGGATGTAAAGGCCATATGTCCCAGTTGGTGGCTCCAACCGAGACGAAAGGCCAGAGCATATCTCCCGGTTGGATCCACCAACCGGGAAGTATGATGGCCACCGTAGGGGCATGCGCAGAGGACCTTTAGTCCCGGTTGGTGGCACCAACTGGGACTAAAAGTCCTTTTTTCAAAAGTTTTTCAAACTTTTCAGATGTCCCCACCTTATTTCTTATTTCTTATTTAGGTGTTCACATTTAAATGATTTGAATTTTAAAAACTTTCTGTCTTGTAAAATAATTATTCAAACTATTAAATTTGAATTTGAAAACACTTTCAACATGAATTTGAATTTGAATTTGAAAACAGTGGATCTCTCGACAATCTTGGGTACACAAACGAACCATTCGTCCTAGCCAATGGATTTAGTCATAATCATGTCTAGCCCTCTAGTACACATCTTCAGGGTCATCTTCTGAATCATCTTCGTCATCGTCGCTATGGCATATTCTAGGGATCCTCAGCCCTTCCCCGACTTGTGTAGGGGGGAACTGGGGACTGTGAACCATGACATATTCCGAGGGCACCTGCCACTCTAGCGTTGGATGCACGACACGGGGGGAGGGGGCTCCCGGTTGACGATGCCGCTACGCCCACGGCCTTCACCACAGCCACCCTTATTGTGGATTTGCGGTGGGTGCAAGTGTGGGTACAGTAGGCGAGGATGATCTCCCTTAGCGATGTAGCGCATCACACCGGCGATAGTCCGGTTCGCCTACCAAAGGCAACGACCGGTTTCATTGTGCTTCACCGGGGGCGGGCCGTCACCCTCGTACCTAGCGACCTCACTTTCCTGTCAGTTAGCGAAGAAGGCATTCCAGGTGTCGTAGTTCTCGAGATCCCAATGGGGATCCATCCGCTACTCTGGTGTGAGCTCTAGGTAGAAGTGGTTCGTGATGGCCACCTGGCAGGCGGAACCTTGAGGCATAGGAGGGACAAGAACTCCTCCAATGCTCAGCATCCAATCAGTGGGCACCCGGTAGCCCAACGGGAATGGGTAGCTGGAGCACAACGCCTCGGTCTCTTCGAGTGTGAGAATGGCCCAGTATGCGGTGTCCATTGTTAAGAGATAAAGGTGTGGATCTGTGGATAGCCATTGCACGGACGTCCTAGATATAGAGGTAAAGGGAGGGAAAACAAAGTGGGAAGCAATGGGAAATGGCGGGAAATATCTTTAGTCTCGGTTAGTGGCTCCAACTGGGACTAAAAGCCCCGGTTAGAGGAAAAGGGCGGGAAAGCATAGCAGGAAGCGGTGGGAAATGGAGGTAAATATCTTTAGTCCCGGTTAGTGGCTCCAACTGGGACTAAAAGACCCGGTTAGAGGAAAAAGGCGGGAAAGCATAGCGGGAAGCGGTGGGAAATGGCGGGAAATATCTTTAGTCCCGGTTAGTGCCTCCAACCGAGACTATCGATAAGAGTGTCGATATTATGTCGTGAGTGTCGACACTATGTTGTGCTGCTTAATCTATAAATAGGCATCCTTGTGAAGTTATCAAGCACAAACATGATGTTGTGTGAGAGCAGAGACACCACTGCAGTCAGTTTGAGGGAGATGCCGGCGAAGCCTAGTCCTCCGGCATCTCCAACAAATTGGCCATAGAGGCACTCTCTAATATGTGAAATTAGTTAGCTACCTGGCATATTGATCTAGCTAGAGAAGTTATAAACTCTAAGATGGTGTGCGAGAGCAGGGACAATACTACAGCCAGCTTCAGGGAGATGCCGGAGGATCTAGTCCTTAGGAATCTCCCTTAAGCTGGCCATAGGGGATGGATCTCTGAAGAAACCACGAGCATTGGATCTCTGAAGAAACATCAGATTATGAGTCTAACAATGATTTTTTTCAAAAAATCACAAACATTAGATCATTTACCTGTAGGTCAAACCAGACCCACTTCATACCGATTTGGTAGACATTTGTCTTTTTCTCTAGGGGTGGATGAAAAGGTTTTAAAATCCCTAGTTAGGACATTGTTCATGTAAGGTGGTCTAGTATTTTGAAAAATGGTATGGTACCTTTTTTTATTTAACGTTTGGTGTTGCTTCACAAAACGCCCTGATTTTGGCACTCGGAAAATAGAAAATTGCTTTTCCATGCGACGAAAAATAAAACTTCATCCTACAACATTATTAGCCATCCTAAGATACACATGCATGTACAATATGGGCACAGTATCACAAACTATGCCTCGATTATGCACATTACATTGGTCATTTCGACCGAAAGCCATGAAACCTCGAACATGATAGGTCATTTTGTGAAGGTTTTTTCAAGACATAATCAATATACCAAGTTTGGTATTTTTCATTGTATCTATGTCATATAATATGACACCACATGAAGGATTTACATTGTTCGGACCGTTTTTGAATTTCTTATGCTCGTTTATGGTCTCTTATGGTCGCTTCGGCCGTAACCATGGAGCTTCTTCTTTGCTTAACGAGATGCTTGGGCCAGTTTTCACTGTGAAGGGCGGATTCATCAAACTTATTATAATCTTTGACATGTATGTCTTGTCCTTGACTCCCACGATATTTCTTTTCCCTGAAATAACTATGTGATGCTTTGGCTCATCGTGTGATGTATTCGTTTGCTTATTTTTTTTCTTTTTTCGGTATGGAGGACATGTCCTTCACATAGAAAACCTGTGCCACATCATTGGCTAGGACAAATGGTTCGTCTCTGTAACCAAGATTGTTGAGATATATTGTTGTCATTCCGTACAACTAGTCTACTTTTACCCCTTCTCCATACAGGTTGATCCATTTTCACCGAAACAAATGGACCTTAAAAGAAACTCCATAGTCAAGTTCCCATATATCCTCTATGTAACCATAGTATGTGTCCTTTTTGCCATTCTCGTCAGTTGCATCAAAGCGGACACCACTGTTCTGGTTGGTGCTCTTTTTATCTTGGGCGATCGTGTAAAATGTATTCCCATTTATCTCGTACCCTTGGTAATTCAATATAGTAGAAGATGGTGACCCAGCCAACAGGTAGAGCTGATATCCAACAGTGGCGTCATTCATTAGATGTGTTCGCAACCAACTGCCGAAAGTCTTCATGTGTTCATCTCTAATCCAGGAGTCTGGCTTTCCCGGGTTGTTGGAGCGTACAATATTCTTGTCTTCCCCAATATACGGAGCTGCCAAGGTGGAATTATGTAGAACCGTGTAGTGTGCTTGAGTGAAAGATTGTCCATCCCTACATATCATTGCTTTCTTTCCCAGCGTGCCTTTTCCACTCAGTCTCGCCTCATGCCGTGATTCAGGAACACCAATCGGCCTAAGGTCAGGATTAAAGTCAACACAGAACTCAATGACCTCCTATGTTCCATAGCCCTTAGAGATGCTTCCTTCTAGCCTAGAAAGGTTATGAACATATTTATTTAACACTCCCATGAACCTCTCAAAGGGGAACATATTGTGTAGAAATACAGGGCCGAGAATGGAAATCTCTTCGACTAGGTGAACCAAGAGATGCGTCATAATATTGAAAAAGGATGGTGGGAACACCAACTCAAAACTAACAAGACATTGGACCACATCCTTCTGTAACCTTGTCAGAATATCTTGATTGATCACCTTCTGAGATATTACATTGAGGAATGCACATAGCTTCATAATGGGTACTCGAACATTTTCTGGTAGAAGCCCCCTCAATGCAATCGGAAGCAACTACGTCATAATCACGTGACAGTCATGAGACTTCAGGTTTTGGAATTTTTTCTCTGCCATATTTACTATCCCCTTTATGTTAGATGAAAATCCAGACAGCACCTTGATACTGTAAAGGACTTCAAAAAAGATTGCATTCTCTTCTTTCGTAAGAGCATAGCTGGCAGGACTTAAGTGACGCCCTTTATCCATCTTGTTCTGTGGATGCATGTTTTGTGGGTCTTTCATACGTGTTGGTCCTCCCGTGCTTCTAGTATATCTTTTGTCTTGCCATACACGCCTAGGAAGCCTAGCAGGTTCACACATAGATTCTTCGTCACGTGCATCACGTCGATTGAAGAGCGGACATGTAGGACTTTCCAATAGGGTAGCTCCCAAAATATAGATTTCTTCTTCCACATGGGCGCGTGTCCGGTAGCGACATCGTTTGGAACAGGTTGACTGCCAGGACACTTTCCAAAGATTACTTCTATGTTCTTGACCATACCAAATACATCATCACTTGTAGGGAGGTCAGGCTTCTTCCGGTAATCTGCCTCACCTTTGAAATGCTTGCCTTTCTTTCTTACTTAATGATTGACCGAAAGAAATCGACGTTTCCCCAGGTACACAACCTTCTTACATTTATGCAAATATGTAGCTTCAGTATCGTCTAAACAGTGTGTGCATGCCTTGTATCCCTTTGTTTGTCTGTCCTAAAAGGTTACTAAGAGCAGGCCAATCATTAATGGTTACGAAAATCAACGCTCGTAGGTCAAATGGCTCCTGTTTGTGCTCATCCGACACACGTACACCTGGTTTTCCCCATAACTGTAAGAGTTTTCAACTAATGGCCTTAGGTACATATCAATGTCGTTGTTGGGTTGCTTCGGGCCTTGGATAAGCACTGGCATCATAATGAACTTACGCTTCATGCACAGCCAAGGAGGAAGGCTGTAGATACATAGAGTCACAAGCCAGGTGCCGTGACTGTAGCTTTGCTCTCCAAAAGGATTCATGCCATCTGTACTTGGACCAAACCATAAGTCCCTCGTGTCACCTACAAAGTCTAGGAACTCTCTCTCGATTTTTCTCCACTGCGACCCATCAGCGGGGTGTCTCAACTTCCTGTCTTTGTTACGGTCTTCATTGTGCCATCGCAACAACCTTTCATGCTCTTTGTTTCTAAACAGACATTTCAACCTTGATATTATAGGAGCATACCACATAAACTTAGCAGGAATCCTCTTCCTAGAGGGCTCGTCATCGCCACCAATATCACAAGGGTCATCTCGTCTGATCTTATACTGCAGTGCAGTGCATACCGGACATTTATCTAAATTCTCATACTCCTCACCGTGGTAGAGGATGCAGTCATTTATGCATGAATGTATCTTCTGCACATCTAATCCTAGAGGGCAGAGAATCTTCTTTGCTTCGTAAGTACTCTCGGGCAATTCGTTATCCTTTGGAAGCTTCGGCTTCATTATTTTCAGTAACTTCTCAAATCCTTGTCAAGTAAACTAGTCTCTGCCTTCCATTTCAGTAATTCCAGTGTGGTACCGAGCTTTGTGCTGCCAACTTTACAATTTGGGTAAAACAACTTTTTGTGATCCTCTAACATGCCCTCCAACTTCAACTTCTCCTTCTTTGTTTCACAGTCTTGCTTTGCATTAGAAATGACCCGACTAAGATCATAAACGGGCTTATCTGGTGCCCGTTCTTCACCTCCTTCTTATTCATTCTCTTCCATTGCAGTATCATCGTATTCAGGGAACGTATGACAATAGTTGTCATCATCCTCTTCTTCATTTTCTTCCATCATAACCCCTCTTTCTCCGTGCTTGGTCCAACAATTATAGTTGGGCATGAAACCTCTCCGAACTAGGTAACCGCGAATGATTTTCGAGAAAGAGTACTCCTTGATGTTCCGACATTGAACACATGGACAACACATAAATCCATTATCTTTGTTTGCCTTAGCCACATCGATAAATTTTATGCACGCCTTGAAAGTACATGGATTCATGTCGGTCACCATACATCCATCCCCACCGGTTCATCTGTATCATTACAGAACATCATGAATAGTGAGATGACCACTTTACGTCGATGCAAGCATTATTATATCAATGACAGTTGAAGGATAAGGTTGCTAACCTCGATCAAGAAGGAAAGAAAGAGGAGAAAGACTTAAGTGTGGCTCGGGCACCTCATATCATTTTTATTTTGTGTGAAATCAAGCGTATCATTCTCTCAGACATTTTGCCAAACACCTAATGTGCATAGGAAAAAAACTAGCACACCACACCTCACTCCTTCAACCAAGAGAAAAAATAGAGGGAGGGCGCTGGCTGGGGCGGCACATTTATAGGCGGGCTATTCGTCCCGGTTCGTAATACGAACCGGGACTAAAGTGGGTGGCAGGCCACGTGTCTGGGGCCGGACCTTTAGTCCTAGTTCGTATTATGAACCGGGACGAATAATCCCTTAAGAACCGTGACGTATGTCCCTGGCTCCCGTGCGTTGCTCGGTCCCCTCGAACCGGGACAAATGCTTGCATTAGTCCAGGTTCGAGGAGGAACCGGGACTAATGCTCTCGGCCGCTGGCTAGCAAGAGTTGTTAGCATAATACTACCACTTATATAGTTAAATTTATTGAATGATACCAGACCGTATTTCAATCACAAAAAACTACCACATCTAAAACAAGTTTTCACAAAAAGAACTGATTCATGGTTAATCATGAAACTGATAGTGAGACCCACCTATCACGGGCAAAGTTGACAGTGGAACCCACATGTCACAGACAAAGTTGCTGAGTGGACCGGGCCCATTTGTTAGCCCTATTTAAATAATTAAAATATAAAAAAGGGAAAAAGAAAATAATTAGGACTCCTCTGCTCGTAGCCGTCATCGTGCCCTGCTCGCCGTCGTCGCCGCGCAGACCCTTCTCGTCGCCGTCGATGCACATGCCCTGTTCTGGAGCACCAACGCGAGGCGTCCGGACATGGGCCTACCCGCCGTCGGGCGAGCTATAGTGGCATGGCGTCCTTCTCATATGGAAGGATCTCGCGGGGACTGGAGTGTCATCGTCAAAGGCAGCTGTCGCGGCGGGTGTGTCTGTGCTCACTAGCAAAGCAGGGATGGCTCCAAACGGTCTAGGGAGTTTACGCTCTTCACTAAACATGGCGGCGTCGTTCACTTGTGTTCCTTTGCGCGCCTATCTCCTCCTAGGATGGTGACTGTTGCGTTGGGGCAGGCCATAAAGGCGGTGGTGAGAAGGCCGGAGCAGCGGTGGTGCTGGATGGGGTGGCAGCAGGGCAAGCCGTGGCGCGGTAGTTCCCCGTGCTCGCCAGTTTTTTCCTGATAATTAAAATATTTTGATTTACCTAGAGTCAAAGGAGTGCCACGCTGACTTTACATGCGGGTCCTGCTATCAGTTTCTTTGTTAATTCGTGATTAACCGCAGATCGATGCTTTTTGTATGGTCATTGCCATAATTAATCGTATTTTTTGTTAATTCGAGTACCAAGGTTCAAGTTGTATGGTCGTTGCCGTAATTCTCCTTGAATTTGTTGACCTTGGAGGAAGGAAGAATCACCATGGCTATGACCATCTGATAATCATCGGAGCAAACTTGGCAACATGCGGAGAGAACTCTCTCCCACGTCACTCCCCCGTGGGTGACCCAGGAGCCACATAGCCATCAGGAACCAGACCTCCCTTCTCGCTCTCCCTGTCGTCACTGCCGGCAAGCACCGCCGGGCAAATCCTGCACGGAATCGTCGGCGGCGGGCCCTCCTTTCCCGTCAGTGTGGAAAGCTAAGTGGGGAAACTAGCCAAGCGGTGGAACAGGGTAGAGCACAAGCGTGCGAGCTAGCGAGCGGCAGTGCGCAAGCACGAGGCGGCACCGATGGTGCAAGGGGCTATGGAGGCGATAGGCTCACAGCAGGCATGCCTGTTCTAGGCTTCTTCGGGTCTTCGGAGCGACGACGTGGGTTGGCGAGCTGTGATGCGGCAGGGCGGCGCAGAGGTGGCGTGTGTGCAGGCAGTGCATGCTGATAGCACGACGGTGGCCTGAGAGCACTAGAGGAGGTTGGGTCGCGACGGATGGGCCCTATATGGGCCTTGTCGGGATTGTTTCGATATTTGTTGGGATTCTCGATAGCATGACAGTTGGTGGCATCTAGTGGTCGGTGATAAGGACCCCTTCTTGGTTGTTTGCGCCCTTCTACCCGAGCATCTAGTCTGGCGGCGGAGAGACAAGCCGGCGAAAGATTTGCAGCGACTAGTCGTTGTCGATGAAGGTTGTGCCCTTGGGTACCATTCTCCTTGCCGAAGGCGTCATTATGAAGCTGCATCTCCTGTTGACATGAGTGTCAAGTGACCTCTAGGTGAAAACCTTAGCTCCTTCGGAGCGAGCGACGGTGACAATATGTGCCGCTACCTTCTTGAAGGCGTCGACTTCGGGTGTGGCAGGTGTGTGGTAGCCACAAGGTGTCCTTGTGGTTGAGGGTTGTTGATGCCGAGGAGGAAACTCTAGATGGTGGACATGCGCTAAGGTGGCGACCTCGGAAGGCCTTGCAACGATGAATCCATGTCGTATGGTTGTGGCCTAGCAAGGCATGGGTGGCGTGCTGATGCCGCGAGGGCAGCGGGCATGTTGGCCCTGTCAACACAATCAAATAGTTGGTTTGATTGACATGTTGGGCGGTGGCCCCGAATCTTTTGGCGTGGCGCTCGTGGTCTATGGGTTGTCGCCATGTATAGTTTGGTCTACAAGCGTCCACACCACGCGGTGTAGCGGCTTGACTATGAGTGGGGAAAGCCGGAGTAGCGGCTCCGGATTTGGGCGTGTATTTTTAGTGTGTTGGTGGTCTGGTGTTGTGCAGATGGTAAGGCTCTGATGCTTGTCCTTTTTCCTGACCGGGGTTCTCTCATAAACGAGGTCACTTTGTATGGTTTTTGTGCCCGGTTTTCCTTATAAACTGTGTCATCAGTAGTCTTGAACTTTTCCTCTAGCGCAATGAATATAGCAGTTCTCCTTCTATTATTCAAAAAAGAATCACCGCGGCTCAAATGTAAGCTTTAGCGTGCGTTAGCTGATCTTTTCTCCCTATTTCATCGATATGAGCATGCTACTATCATAAACTCTATTTAAAACAAATGGATGCATCCAGTTCTATGGCTCGTGCGACGATGGCAAACCCTAGCAAGGCCTCCCTCTTCCCCTCCTCCTCCTTCCTCGCCGCCGCTAGAGGAGCCCGCCGACATATCCCAGCATGGCTGTCAAGGATGGTGGTGGCGAGGATCTCGCTACTCCTTCTCCGTCTGGAGAGATCTGGTATCTAAGGTGGTGGCCTTGAGACTTGAGGGCGGCGTCGATCTAGCGACATGAATGCTCACTGGTGCTATTGGTTTTCCTCCTCGGTGGTGCGGGCGGCGAAGGGACGGAGGCTATTGGTCACAACATGGGGGGCGCCCCACCGACCCCCCGCCTCCAGATCTGATGACAATGACTTCCCCTCTGTGTTGTCCTTATCCCGCTGCCTTTGAATAACGACGTTCTCGTCAGATCATGTGCGTAGTTGCGTGGCTTGGCTGGGAGCTCTAGCCCGAGGGAAACCCTTGACCAACGGTGGCAATCATGTCGACGCGGCTACGCCTTTTCCTTTTCTCGAAGGAAACATCAAGGTCCAACTCCTATCCCCTCCTCCCCTTGTTTCTGGGTGAAAACTCAAAATACCTTAGATTGGGTGGCGCCGACATGATTGTGTCGTGTCCTCCTTGGAGACACCGCCCTGGTTCTACGAGGAGGTGGATGTGCAGTGCAATGGCTGGTAGGTTGCTAGTGGCAGCATGTTTCTTGCGTCGACATGGTGCCATGTTTGGTCGTTGGTTGCTTGCATCTGCAAGTACATGTTCTCTGTTTGTTGTGTTACCATATCCTGGTCGTGTCTTCGTTCAACAATATCTTCCTAAATCTTGCGTCTTGATGTGTGGTCAGTACTGAGGTTGATGACATTGTCCGTGGGTAACTCCCGGGAAGAGGTGATTGTGTGTGTAGTTCATCTTCGTGGCAACCTATGTTGTGCACTCATTCATGCTGAAGGGTGAGCTCTCTATGATGGTTCAACGCCCTTCGAACCTAGGCGAGAAGGCATGGGCCTTCTTCAGAGGTGGAGGCGAATGATACTACATTGAGGCGAGCCAGGAGCTGACAAAGGCAAGATCTCTCCGGTGGTGTGCCTTGCTTCACGATGTGTCCTCTTCAATGTTCTGTTCGTGCGGATAGACGAGGGTCTCGACCTTCAAGATGTGTTTCTTTGTAATCTTTGTCTTGTTGTGTGTTGCCTACAAGTTGATCTTGCACTTGCAGCACTTTGTATTTGCCATTTAGGACATTATTAATTTAACGCAGTACTTTTTTTGGAGCAACCAACAGGAGCACTGTCTTTTCTATTAGAATAAGAGAATTGGCCAGTTTGGAAGGAAAACCGGCTGAAACCCGATACAAACGTATGAACACACGGGTCCGGTTAAAAGGGGAATCAGACCACAAAAATACCCCAAGCGACACAGTTTTCAGAAAAAACGAGCAAAACCAAGATGAGACCATGCGACCTAGCTCGACTAGGTCTGGAGCACCACCGACAGACACCAACACGACGACAACAGAGTCGCCGCGCTGGCAACCACACCGGTCCCGAGACCGCGCGCAATCCTAGCCGACGAAGCAGCAACCAGACAAAACAAGCCCAAGCCCTGGCGGAGCACCAAACCTACAAAGGCATCGCCCAAAAGAGGGAAAACGACGGTGGCGCCACCAATGCCCGCTTCAGTAGAAACCGAAGCTCAGGTTTTCACCCGGAGGGTCTATGACCCGAAACGACGAGGGAGGTGAAGGGTCTCCTCAATGATGCCTCCAACGAGGGGAGCGACATCCACAGATGCCTCCATCCCCGACATCAACCTAGGTCGATGCAGTGGTTTCGCGCGGAGATCACCAAACCCGAAGCCGAACTAGCCGATCCACCAAGGCAAAGAAGCCATGCCCGCCTTGCAGCGCACCACCACCACCACCACTTGCCGCAAGAAACCAACCTGGGCACCTCCTCCCACGGTGCCCCTTGCTGCGTCCGTCGTCCCGGGGCCGCCGCCCTGACGTCCACTCTGCAGACAACCGAAGTCGTCGCCGAACACCATCTGCTGCCACCGCCAACCACCGCCAGACCACCAAACTAGGAGGTAGAGAACCCGCCAATATGGCTCCAGAAGCATCGCACCACATGGAAGACTGGACCAGAGACCACGGCTTCGCCCAGAACCTCGCTGGCCGGAGTACCACCCCTTCTAGAAAAGGGGACGCGAGCAGCAGCTCCGACCACCTCCAAGCCTGGCCGCCACGCCGCTCGCACGGCCGCGCCGTCCGCCACTGCCACACCCTGGGGCCGCCGCCCCAGCATCCCCCTCCACCGAGGCAGAAAAACGCCGCCGAGGCAGAGTTGACCTGTGGCCCGCCAAGCCCATCTAGGCCCAGGACGGGCCTGGCCGCACCACCTTCCCAGCAGCGCCGGTGGCTTGCGCCCCCTCCGCCACGATGCAGCGACGCCGCCCACCACTGCATCCCTCTGCCCGCCGAGCCCCCTCGACGCCACGCCGACGCAGCCGCCTGGGGAGACGAAAGCCCCCCGAGTCGCCCACGGGGGCAACGAGAGGGTCGGCCTTCGGTTTAAAACTTCTACGGCCAAGCCAGTTGAACAACCAGGGCAGAATGCATGATTCCCATGCGCAAGCCTAGTAGCGCTAGTAGAAAAACAAAAGTATACATGCTTCCCCTACTGCGGCAGCGGCATTCAAGATCGTTACGTGGCGGCGCGTACTGCTTTTCCTGAGAGCAGACACCGAAATCCTGAAAGAGAGGATTCATCGCCATTCGCCAAATGATATTTCGCAGGTGCCGACGAAGGAAGGGAGTGAGTAATGTACTACTACCAGACCAGCTCCCAAACAAAACCACGCATCGGCCTCGCAGAACCGCGATGCGGGCACTCCACAGCGGTGCCGGCCTTCCACTGACAACGTAACATCAGCAGCCAAATATTTATTCGTCCTGGCCTCTCTTTGCCCTCTCGCCCTTCCCAACCGTCGCCCGCGCGCCGCGCCCGGTCGAACGCCGCTCTCCAGCTGCGCTATATTAACAAGGCGCGCCGCTGAGCCCGTACTACCAGCACCGGCACGTACAGCATTACTCTACATACCAAGCTCCCAGCACGGCTAGCTGTAGCAGCAAGATGGCCAGTGAGATGGAGGGGCAGTCGAAGCAGGCGGCGATGGAGGTGGAGCCGGCGTCCAAGGCCAAGTTCAGGATGCCGGTGGACTCCGACAACAAGGCCACGCAGTTCTGGCTCTTATCCTTCGCGAGGCCGCACATGAGCGCGTTCCACCTCTCCTGGTTCTCCTTCTTCTGCTGCTTCGTTTCCACCTTCGCCGCGCCGCCGCTGTTGCCGCTCATCCGGGACACGCTAGATCTCACGGCCAAGGACATCGGCAACGCCGGGATCGCGTCCGTGTCCGGCGCTGTGTTCGCGCGTGTCGCGATGGGCACGGCCTGCGACCTGGTCGGGCCCCGCCTGGCGTCCGCGGCGATCATACTGCTCACCACCCCCGCGGTGTACTGCTCCTCCATCATCAACTCGCCCTCGTCGTTCCTGCTCGTGCGCTTCTTCACCGGGTTCTCGCTTGCCTCCTTCGTGTCGACGCAGTTCTGGATGAGCTCCATGTTCTCGCCGCCTAAGGTAGGGCTGGCAAACGGCGTCGCCGGCGGCTGGGGGAACCTCGGCGGGGGCGCCGTGCAGCTCCTCATGCCGCTGGTGTTTGAGGCCGTCAAGAGGATCGGAAGCACGCCGTTCACCGCTTGGCGTGTCGCTTTCTTTATCCCGGGCGTCATGCAGACGTTCTCTGCCATCGCCGTGCTGGTGTTCGGGCAGGACATGCCCGACGGAAACTACCGTAAGCTCCACAAGACCGGGGACATGCACAAGGACAGCTTCGCCAACGTGCTGCGCCACGCGGTCACCAACTACCGCGCCTGGATCCTGGCGCTCACCTACGGCTACTGCTTCGGCGTTGAGCTCGCCATCGACAACATCGTGGCGCAATACTTCTTCGACCGCTTCGACGTCAACCTCCATACCGCCGGGCTTATCGCCGCCAGCTTCGGGATGGCCAACCTCATCTCCCGTCCCGGTGGGGGGCTCATGTCCGACTGGCTCTCCAGCCGGTTCGGCATGCGCGGCAGGCTGTGGGGGCTGTGGGTCGTGCAGACCATCGGCGGAGTCCTGTGCGTCGTGCTCGGCGTCGTCGACTACTCCTTCGCCGCGTCCGTGGCCGTCATGGTGCTCTTTTCCTTCTTCGTGCAGGCGGCTTGCGGGCTCACCTTCGGCATCGTGCCGTTCGTGTCGCGGAGGTCCTTGGGCCTCATTTCCGGCATGACCGGCGGCGGCGGCAACGTCGGCGCCGTGCTGACGCAGGTCATATTCTTCCGCGGTGCCAGATACAAGACGGAGACGGGGATCATGTACATGGGGCTCATGATCATCGCATGCACGCTGCCCATCACGCTCATCTACTTCCCGCAGTGGGGCGGCATGTTCATGGGGCCAATGCCGGGGGCAACGGCGGAGGAGTATTACAGTCGGGAATGGACCGAGCAAGAACGGGAGAAGGGGTACAACGCCTCGACCGCGCGTTTCGCGGAGAACAGCGTGCGCGAGGGCGGGCCGAAGTCGGCGTCGGGCAGCCAGTCAAAGGATACCGTCCACGTCGATGGCTTGCCGGCCGACGTGTGAACAAAATCACATAGTGTTGCGTGTTCAATGACTGTCGTTGCACGGCCGGGTTTCTCTACGAGCATTGGTTTTTCTTTCTACATGTCCTTCTAGTACGCTAGATATTTCCTTTGCTCCTTTGCCTTAACTAGATGATACCCGCACGTTCACATAATGTTAAAATTGTTGTTTCATTATGAAAATAAACCCCCTCCCAAATAATTAGAAAAACCGTAATTAATTTCCTAAAATCTAAAGAGCGAACGTGAGAAAACTTGTCTCGCGGCGCGACGTGCTCCTGGCCGTCCGATTCCCATTGCTCGCATCTCAGCATGCTGGATCACTGGGCATCTGTGCAACCATGCCCGCTCCTTCCACGTAGGATCCGACGTGGCCACGCACGACGTGGCCGGTTGGTCGCGCATTATCACCTGCGCCGACGTGATTTCGGCCGCCATTTCCTCGTGCAGAAGCTCGCCGCTCGTCGGGGTTGAGGTACATGGACTTGCCCATCTCATTATGCGCATTTTGTTCCCTCGTGGCCATCATTCTGTACGGAATCGGCGAAGAAATCAGCGAAATCCCTCGAAATGGCAGAGTAATTTGTTCATCTGGTGTTAGCCCGATGCAATTCATGCTCTGCGTTGTGTTTTCATGGCTAGATTTCGCGCGTGTGTGCTAAGTTTTCGCGGTTATGCATTCCGCCTCGTATTATCCACACGCGCGCGCCCTCCTCGTCCTTGTTCTCTATGATTTCCCCGTGGTAGTTTTAGCATCCCATTTTCAAACGGCGAGGCGGTTGTGTATTCAAATTCATCGGTAGGGTTTCGATTTGATTTTCACGTGGTAGTCGTAGGATTCCATTTCAGTCGGCGAGGCGTTTTTGTAGTTAGATGTTCTGAATTCATGCTTTGTGGCATAGAGGATGTCCTCTAGTTCATCCTCTCCGTTAGCATTTTCTAAAGGTTTTACTGAGAAGCTTTTTTGTGTATGTGTTGTCATGAATCATATAGTGAAATCAAGGCTATACTCTTGGATGTATGTTTGTCCTTCCCCAAGCATTGTAGGTAGGAGATTGGTGCTTATTCTAGTTTTTTATTGGCATTTCTTGTCATTGTCTTTTTCAGTTAATTGTGTATGACATTTTTTGTTATGCTTGTTGTTATTTTTTCCTGTACCTCCATAGATGATTACTGGATTGTCATGTTGATGGCAATCAGCATGTCATGGTTGATTTATCATAATATGGTTTGCATTTCCCTATGTCTATTGAAATGCTCAAATCAACCTTTCTCTCTCATTTTGTGAAAATGTGTAGGTTGTGAACAATGCCTCCGAGGAAGCGCAAAGCAGAAGATGGATCACTCGACGATGAGGAAGGGGTGATGATCTATATCCTTGCCATATTGTTTATGCCCTCTGTTTTTATGTGTTCCACATATGGCATTTTTGTTTAATTGTACTGGCATCTATCTCTTATGATCTAGGGTTTCTATCTGTTTGTATCATAGAATATGAGTGGCATACAATATTGTGCTATTTTCATACATGTATCCCCTTTTCCATCTTGTTTATGTCATTGTTTTTTATGTGTACCTGCTATGGAATTTTTTTGATAAATGGTACTGGCAACGTTCTCCTTCGTTGTACCGTTTATCTATTATATATCGTGTAATTTGTGTGGCATATTTTTTTGTGTTATTTTTTGTACATGTAACCCCTTTTTGTCATTATGAAATGTTGATGCATCCATCACCTCTTGTAATCTCATCCATAATGATCTATTGATTTGGTTCCTGTATTTTATATGTACAATATATGGTATTTTATGTCTGCATAATATGACATTTTCATGTTTTTCACCCCAACTGATTCGCTTACATCATACAGTTCATCATGTGGTATTTTTGGTTTGTAAACCATTGCATTATTTTAATGTTAAGCCTTTATGTTAATATATTTGTACTGCATTTTCTGTTTTGCGTAGTTTTATAACTTGCAAACCATAATTTTTGCCATACTTCACTGTTTTTCAGGATAAGAAGCGGAATCGGGCATCCCCGGCTTTGCTGGTTTTTCTGTACGACAAGTTCACTCCAGAGCAGTTTGGAGAAATTGAAAGATAGGGTTCAGATCCATGAACCACATCACATGTCCTAATTTGGACAATAACTTGTGCCTCTGGCTTGGCCATCGGTATGATCCTGGTACTCGAACTTTGGTTATCCCGGGACATGGTAGGATAAAGCTAGATGAGGGTTTGGTGTTTTCCACATTGGGAGTACCTAAAGGAGACATCCCAGTTTCTAATGACATTGACCAGAAAATTCAGTCAAAATTATTTGTTTGGCTGTTTCTTGATCATAATGGTCACCAACCCAAGGTTCAAGATCTTTGGGAAATGCTCTCTAATATGAAGACCCACGGGCCTCGGTTTAAGATGATTTACCTCATGTACCTTGTATGTGTTGTCTTAGCCCCGACGACATCATACAGAGCTAGCAAGAGGGTTTACCCTATCATGGAACTCCCATTTCTTTCATTTTGCATATTTTTGTCCATTTTTTACTTCAGTTGTGCCTGGCATTTTGTGAGTAACATCCATGGCATTTTTATGCTGTTATTGCAGGCTAGGTATAAAGAAGCCCGTAACATGAACTTTTGCAAGCTAGTTGCTGACAAGTTGCATGATGCACTTGTGTGTAGGAAGAACAACAAGGGCAGCCATTTGCATCTCATGGTATGCATGCATTTTTCTCGTTAACCTTTTGTATTCATGTGCTTTTGTAAGTGCAATTTTTTCATATGCCCCTTTATCGATTTATTTTTATCTTGGTAATGCATTTATACTACTGACATCTTTTCATTATTTTTTTGCAGCTAAGTTACCTTGACCATGTGTGTCTTGATAGCTTTAATTTGGAAATCCCACGGGAAAAGTTTGCTTGTGAAGCTTGGACAAATTCGATGATTGACACGGTTTTGGCAGCTGACTTGAAGGAAGATGGTAAAGATGGTAAAGAATATGGTAGACTTGAGGTATGAGCTGTTAATTGCTTTGTGCATGTTTAATTACATTCACACGACATTTTTAGACTTGATATACTAGAAACTTTATGATTTTCCTTTCACCCATAGATTAATTCTTATATGTGTGGCATTTTATGCTAATTATGTATGGCACTTTTATATTGTTTAGACTGACATTTTTTGTTTTTGTATCTTTCCTATCCATTGTTCTGGTTGTGTATTATTACTGTCTGGTATGCTTGGTTGTTCATGTTATAATGGCTTTGTAAGATGTTATATTCTTTTTTTTGCAGTTGGTAAGTGAGTGTGAAGTGAACTATAGTTATTTTGGTGGTATTGAAGGGTTCAACAAGTGGATGGATGTGAATTGCCCGTCTTCCTGCGATCCTGCTATACGTAGTATTATCCTAGATTTATTTTAACCATTATTTATGGTATTTTGCATCATATCTATGTATATCTTTAGTGCTCACACTTGGTTTTCATTTTTTTCTGCTTGGGTTTTTTGTAGATTTGTGCTAATGTTGAGCAGGTGTTGGGCCGGTTTCTTTCTGGAATGACCTTTCTCCTTAGCGCCCTTGTGCAGTCATTGACTGGAATGACCACAGCCGACAGCAAAACTCGGTCGTAGCAGTTCTTCTGTTTCACTAATGGAGCTCCAACCCGTTCCCATCTTACACGTGGGAGGTACATGGGGCGTGACCCCGACCAAGGCGTCCGGATCGAAGAGATGCATGATGTCTTTGAAGATGAAGGGACCCCGTGGGATGTTCCTGAGAATGAAGGCGACAATCCTTCTGATTCAGACCACGAAAATGTTGCTGTGAACGAAGAAGATGAAACCGAAGATGACAATGTAGATGCTGATCAGTACGAACTTGTGCCTCGTAAGAAGCCGAACGTAGTTAGACACGGAGTGAAGAGTAATGTTATCAAAAGTATTGTCACCAACAAGCTGAATATTAAGACTGCACCAGCAGGGTCCAAACCCGATGATGATGGTAGCAGGTATGCTATATAATTTTTGCCTGGCAAGTTCTCATATTAAGCCTTGTCGTTTTTAGCTATTTATGCATGGCATTTTCCTTTTTTCTTAGTTGCTTTGATTAAACCTGCACTGTTTTGTTAATATGGCTCATGCATCTAATTTCAGTTTTATATGCATCATCATTATCTTTTTTTCCAAGTTCTCTCATATTGCTACTGCTTTTTGTAGCCCACCCCGCATCGCTGCTAAGATGCCTCTGAGAAAGAGCATGAAGCCTAAACCTGCAGAAATTAAAAAGACAGTAAATAACGCAGATGCTCCTGCGAAGGTGCGAAGGTCTCCACGTGGGAAGGCGCTAGCAGAACAAGCTCAAACAATCGAGCCTATTCCAGTACCACCACAGGCAAAGAAGACGTACGTTATCCCTTTTTTCGTGCTGCGCTCCTAGCTTTGTTATCTTTTTAGTTTGTTTACCGCATGGTTTTTTTATTTTAATTTAATTGTGTGTTCCATTTCATTGCTTGTTATTCTATACTTATATGGCATTTTCTTTTCTTTTAATATACTAATTTCTCCTTCTATGTATTACTTCATGGCTCTTTTAGTTTTGTATGCACGGCATTTTATGAAAAAATTTCATGGCATTGTTCATCCTAGTATGCAGATTTACAATTTTATTTGTTTCTTACATGGCTATCTCTGTTATCCATGCATGGCATTTTGTGTTGCTCTTCCTTGGCATTTTTCATTGTAGAACACTGTTTTGATTCTCATATTTAGCACTGTGAAGTTATTTTCAATCCGTTCGTTATATGTGTTTCATTGTTGTAATATAATTTTTTACCTCGTGTTTGTTTGTTGTAGTCGCTCTCCTAGGAAAGCGTTGGACCCTAAAGGTGCGAAAGCTTTTCGTTGCTCTCCTCGGCTTAACAAGCGTCCCGGTCCTGATGATCGGATGACGATCCCCCTCTAGCTGCACACAAGAGGCAGCGCGTTAAGTGCGTACCAGCTTACTTCTTTCTTTTGTATGGCATTTTATGCTATTTTGTGATGGCATTTTTTCATTCAATTGTTGTTTGTTGTGACTTCTTTTTTTCAGAGATCCTTCCAACCCTGCCATTGTTTTTAAGCAGTACAAGTGTGAAAGAAGGGGGGTCGAGAAGAAGGGGGCGTAGTCAGGAGTAGGGATGGTGTCAATCCCGCCCCGGTTGTTTCAACGACTGTCCCTCCTATTGGATCTGGCAAGGCTGTCCTATCAACCGTCGACGTTCCTCCATCAGGTGATGCCGGTGTTGCGAAAGAAACAACCCCTGATGCTGTAGAGGGTCTTGTCATGCTGAAAAATTCTGATCCTATTGTGCTCGTTGCTGGCTCTGTCTCTGACCCGGCATCCTTAGTTGGTGGTGATAATGTCGCTGGTCTTGCTCCTACTATCACTGATGCTGCAGCTACTAGCTCTGATCCTACAGTTGTCCCCTCATCTGACCTTGTGTCCACTCCCGGTGATGCCACTGTTGTTGATCATGGACCTACTGGTGTTGACGTTCCATCTGCTGATGTATCTACAAATATCGAGAATGCAACGTGTCCTGGTCCAGCTGCATCTAGCAAAGATGTTGTGAGAACCAAGGTTTCTCTTAAGCTTGGCAAAGGTCGCGCAACAGCTCTTGTGAACAAACGCATTAGCTCCACAGTCAAAGAGACATCTAGTACTGCCCATGTTGATGCTGACTATCCCAAGGGTTCTAATGCCAAACCATCTGGCTTTGAAGCACCAGTTACTGCCCCGCTAACCGCCACTGTCGGCAATGTTGATGGTGGTTCACCTATAGTGCCACCAAGTTCTTCACCTATTACTAGATCAATGGGCAAACAGTTGGCAGATTCCTCGGCTGGATCACGCTTGTTGGATATTTTCAGTCCTGGTTCGGAAGACGGTGCACCATCATATGGAAAATCTCCCTACGGACCGTTACCACAATCCCCTGTCACCATGATGAAAATAAGGAGGGAGCTAATTGAGAAGCATCCGTTGAACTTTTTCCCTCTGAGTTTTAGTCTTGGCATGACACCTACGCCTCCACCTGCTAATGATTTGGTGGCTCCATTGGAGTCAAACCGTCCAGTTGATCAAGTGCCTGAGGTTTCTATTGCTTTGCCTGTCCCTGGATATTTCATTGTGAATGTCGAATCTATTATGTTAGATTCAGGTATGCATTTTTTCCTTTTGACACGTAATGTCCTTGTTAGATATTAGGATTCTAGTTTGGCATTTTTTGTTCATCCTGGCTGGCATTTTTTGTTAACCCTTGGTGGCTTTTTAATTTTTCCTTTTGATTCAGAGTTGCAAGAGGACCCAAGCGCCTCCATAAGTATAGGTGATGAAAAGTTGAATGTTGTTGACAATGATACAATTCTAATATCTTCAGGCGTCCACCTCATGTTTTCTTTTTTAATTTTAATTTATTTTTTGGTTGCTTTTTGTATCATAACTTTTTTTGCATGGTAGCTCTATTGTACTTGGGCTGGTGTTTATAATATATATATGGTGGAAACTTTTCTTCATGTTTGGTTGTTGCTTCATTACATTTCTATGTCTACTTCTGCTATACCTAATAATTCTTTTATCTGTTGTCAATACTGTAGAATCTCAACGAGTTACACCAGCTGATATAACTATAGCTATTTCAAGTCCAAAGTTTGGTATAAAAAGCAAAACACCTGCAGCCAATGTTCGCCCTGCTAGGGTAGTTAAGCCAAAGGTCCAGAAGTATGGCCCCAGTGTATTATTACGGCCTCCAAGCAGGAAGATCAGTTTTACAACTTGCTGAAAAGATATGGATATGGTAGGGAATGTGGCGGTCATGTGAAGAAGATGAAAGAGTACGAACTTATCTATTCCATTGTCTCTTTACCCGTCATTACGCAGTAAACGTTTTCCATGCGTGAATTTTTTTTATACTATCTTATTTGAATTTAAGTTTTTTACTATCTATCCATGGCATTATTTCCCTTGTGGTCCTGATTGTTTTTGTAACTCATCCATGGCATTTTTTCATATGTAGCCTTTTGTGACGTACATCTTTTTTTATGTTCTTTTAATTTTGTGGTACCTGATTTTTAAAGTAGCAATAGTATTTGCATTCTTTATTATTTGACATCTAAATTTTACATGGTTTTTTATTTTACCAACTAATGGCATTTTCTTTAATCCATGCATGACATTTTCTTTAACCCATGCATGGCATTTGTTTTTTGGTCCTCTATTAAATATTATGCTCACTGGCATTTTTTGTTCACTGGCATACTCTATTAACTATTATGCTCACTGGAATTTTATGTTAACTAGATTAGGCATTTTATATCATTCATGCCTATTTTTTTGGTTTTGCTTGTTATACTAAACAACCATGCCCGCCAGTTTTACTCAAAACTTTTTTATTACTGACATTTTATGATCATCCAACGAGGCTATACCCGTTATTCATTTTCCTGAGGTATTATGTTCTATTTTTTGTTGACAGTTCATGTTTCGACAGAAAATCACATAATAAGGACGAGGAGCCATGGTTTCATTGAACTTGGAACCCTAGCTTCTTAGGTCAAACCGGGTGGTCATCTTGGGTCAAATTTTCTTTCGTTAGCCATCGAGTACCTTAACAAACACCATCCTCATGAAGATAAAATTATACTAGATTTCGAGGTTGGTATTAAGCTCGTTGAAGGTGATTATGGTCATTCTATATTGAGGAGAGCTTTCCGTACCATTGATGATTACAAGCTATCTAGCAAACAACTTGTGAGTCTTCAGTTTTTTGAATTGTGTTACCATGGCATTTTTCTGTTATACGGTGTTTTAACTGACCTACTACTTCCATTTTATGTCCATATTATGGTGCTTATTAACCAGAAGCTGGGAGAAGGCAAGGACGCTCCAAAGCACTGGTTTGCTGTGTCTGTCGACACAAAGTGCAAGAAGTTTGAGGTGCTAAATTCTCTCTGCGGCGATGATGACGAGGGGCTTCGTGCACATGCATCCTTAGTTATCAACCATATTAAAAGGGCCTAGTGAGAATCAAGGATTTAGATTTCTGAGTACGGAACCATTTACCCAGAGGTGCCCAAGCAGAACAATGGGTAATTTAAATTTTCTCTTTTTTTCTTTCTTGGCATTTTTGTACATTTCCATGTGTTTACGACATGACAATATTTAATTATGACTTTTGTTTTCACTTTTTATGCAGCGATGACTGTGGGTTCCATGTTCTCGAGTACTTTGTTCGCTGGCTTGGTCGTGGAATGCCGGCCCTAACTGCGGATGATATCGTTAATGCGCGCAAGGTCTAGGCTTACAAGTTGATCAACTCCACACTGTTTAACAAGAACACTGATGCAAAGATCTTCATTGAGGATAACATCAAGGTTCTGCAGGCCAAGTACAGGGGGTTTTCGGGGTCTTGATGAGGTAAATCCATATGTGCTTTGTAACTGTGTATGCAATGCCACTTTTCTGTAATTTTTGATTTGATTTTTCTGTATTTTGGCACTTTTACAAGCAATTCACATGGCATTTTTATGTTTCTTGTGCTGGCGTTTTATTCATAACCACCATGACAGTTTATGTGTATTGTTTTTATAGTGATTAATAAGGCCTGGAAAATTATATGCCATCATGCTGGCATTTTAGATAAAATAATCTTTTTGATCCTGTTTAGTTTGTGTTCTTGTAGCATTAAAGATTTTCGATATACATCGCATTACGCAACCAATATTCCCAACATCATAAAATATCCAACCATGATTCCAGTCATATCAGTTATATCCATGTCAACATTGCATGAGCCATAATTAAAAACATTACAACTAATACATGACAACTAAATTTTTTGTTTCTTCTCTACATTCAAGCGCTGGTGGCCCTGTGTGCGAGTTTCGCATGGCACTCCTTGGCTAGGTGCCCCGGTTGCTTGCAAATCTTGCACGTCATCTTCTGCTTCTTCGCCCTGTCTAGGTTGGATGTCTAGCGGTGATTTGAACTTGATTTTTCTATTGTGTCCCTTTGACTTTGATTGAGGGGGGTCACGAGCATTAGCAAAACTGCTAGAACTTGCTGACAAGTTGTCTGATGTAGATGGTACTGATCGGGATGGGTTTTGATCTGATGTAGATGATACCGATCGGGATGGGTCTTGTCCTAATGTGGGTGACCTTGACCTTGGGATGTTTATTGGGGGAGCTGTCGTTGTCACATGGGCTGTCATGTTTTGTCTTTGTTTTGCGGCATCATCCTTTTTCTTCTTCAGAGCAACCCACTCCCTCCTTATTTCTTTCATGTGCCGGTCCACTAGTTTTGTGTAGTCTGTGTCCTTGCTTGCCTCCTTTGCTATCTGATTCAGGCCGGTGCTCATGGTTACAAACCTCATCTTTTCTGGAGGTGCAAACATTTCCTGTTCGCCATGCTTGCACAGTGTTTCATCTGCACTCCATGTCCACCTCCTGAGGATATACCTCTCTGGAATCGGCGTTATCCCTCTTAGCTGCATTGCACTAATGACGTGGCCGCACATCATCTCATCCCTCTCAAACTTGCAACACTCGCATGAGTATGTGCCTTCTAGCACGTCTGGGGTCACATAGTATGTCCGGTCACCATACCGACTAGAGTGGTGTGTGGTGCAACTTGGTATTTGGCGTACATTATCTGCATGCAGCGGAACGATGATACCAGCTTCATCTCCTCCTGGAACCTGCATTTTAATGTTAGCCATGGAGTATTGTTAGTCTTAATTATCTTATGCTATCCTTGGCATTTTGTAGTCAAAGTTGCTGGCACTTCATGTAATAAACTCATGGCATTTTTTAAGTGTAATGACTATAAAACAATATTCCATATCATACATTTCCCCAATTCACATGGCTCATATAACAAAATTTGGGTGGCATTTTAAAATCATTACAGTTATAACAGGGGATTTTGGTTCTATGTATGCATTTTTAAAATCTGTTGTTGGTGGCAATTTATGCTAGTTTCTCATGGCATTCGATTCAAGCAACTCATGGCACTTTAGTTGCAGTAACAGAAAACAAGTCTCTAATGTCACCCACTTCCTTCTTTGACATGGAACTTATAACAGTTATTGGGTGGCACTTTTTCATATAATACATGGCAACTATCATGGATCACTTCATGTAACATGAGATAGACGACATGTGTTTTTTAGGTTACGTACGTGTGATATATGCGTTTTGTGTAGACCTTCCTTAGTTGAGCTTCTAGCGGACTCCAGCTGTATTCTTTTGGTTCCAACAATGCAACTCAGCCTCTGCCTGCCTATCTGCCCCATATATCTTGTCTTGAATGGTTGTGTATTGCTGCACAAAGTCATATATTGAGTTGTACGGGTCCACATATTTTTTCAGCACAACGTTGAACCCTTCACTTCGCTGTGTTGATTGTAGGAATGGATAAAAGTCCTTCATGAAGTATGCTGGCACCCGGCATTTCCTTTCTTCATACACCTTTTGCAGCCGCGTGTTCTCCCGTTGCCCATATGCATCTATCATTGCCCACCATTTTGTCTCAAACTCCTCCGGAGACAGAATGTTGTTCACGCGGTCCTCAAATAGTGCATGAATCTCTGGGTTATTGTGCATGAACACCCCCCAACTCTTTCTCCAGATGCTGCATTATGTGCCAGTGACCATTTTGATGTATTGTTTCCAAGAATATGTCGTCTATAGCCTTCTTCATGCCAATATCATGGTCTGTTATTATGTTTCTTGGAGCGACGTTGTTGTAGCATTTTAGAAATGTCTTGAACAACCATTTGAAGCTTTCGCTGTTCTCGTTCCGTAGGAACCCGCATCCAAACTGCACTGACTGTCCGTGGTTGTTGATCCCAATGAAGGGGGCACACGACATCTTGTACTCATTGGTGCAGAACGTTGTGTCAAATGAGATGCAGTCATTGCAGTACTTGTATGACCTGTGAGCATTGTCGTCCACCCAAAACAGGCTACACACTCTATCCTCATCGTCTAGATCCAAGTCGAAGAAGAAGTCGGGATCATCTATTTGCCTCTCTCTGAAATATTCAAGTGTGTCTTGGATATCAGTCACCTTGAACTCATGCCTGAATGCAGCCCGCTGGTTAGCCATGTCCTTTGTTGTATATGGTACATCCGACAGTGTGCCATGCAAATTTGCCATTATCTGCATCATTCTGCTTGTTTCCAGGTTTTACTCATGAAGGACCCTCACAAAATCCCTCTCTTCCTTGTCCACGAACCGGTGTGCTCTTAAGAACTTGGACAAGTCAAACTTCATGAGTACTTGGTGGTTGTGTTCTTCAACAAAATTCTCGACGACGTACCAAGCCCCATCCCGCTTAATCTTCATTAATGTTGGGCATTTTGTCCTCAATGTAAACCCCCTCTTCCTCTCTGGCACTACCGATACCGGTTTCTGGCTGTCCGGCTTGGGCTTCTTGTTGACTCCTGCTTTGTAGCACACCAAATGACCCCTTCTTACGTAGCCTGCTTGCACTTATCTTTTGTAGTCTACCCTTATCATGAATCCATGCCACTTTGCGCAATTCTGGTTGTATGCTTGCCCTGCTTCAAAGGTTTTGAACTTCATTGTTCTATCCGGTGGTTTAGGTCCTGACATCTCTCCCTCCGCATCGTCATTTAGGTCTTCAGCTTGTGTGGTTTCTTTAACTCCTACACTTGCCGTTGTGTTGTTTGCGCTCGTAGAGACAGTTTCTGTAGTCTGTCCTGGAAGGCTTCCTCCGGTCTGGTATGACACGACGGGCAGATCAAACACAGTAGGTATGCTCATTGTTCCTACGATTTTTTCAACAACAAACTCATATTGTTAGCCAATGGCATTTTTAGCTGTACATGCATGGCAACTTTTATATCAGATTGTATAGTTCAATCAAAACCAGCATTGTAGCTACATCATAAATTTCATGTCATTTTTACGTCAGATTGCATTCTATTTATTTTATCAGCACTCAATTTTTTCACTTTGTGTCTGTTTGCAAAACAAATCTGATTTTGATTCATCTTTTTTTGCCAGAACCCCTGGCACTTTATGTTGTTACTCTCTGGTATTTTCTACTATAGTAGCTTGGTATCTTTTCTGTACAATCTAATTCTCATTGTTTATCCTTCTAACAATTAACCTAACAAAAACTTGTAGCTTTTGCTGATGGCAACAATATTGAATCTATATATTTTATCCACGCTATAGGTCCATTTCTATATTATACCCAAACATGCCATACCAATTTTGGCTTTTCTGGTCTGGCCTTTTCTATTGTAGTAGCATGGCAAATTTTTTAGTTCAAGAAATTGTCCAGTGTTCATGCTAAGCCAATCAAAAAACCCAAACAATTATGCGCAATCTTCATTCATGTGTTTTTACCTTGCATGGCTTGCTGCAGTAGCGGCATCAGTGGGTACGATGTGTTAATGGCCTCCATATCCATCCTCATTTGTTCCTCCATGTTTAGCATAGGACCAAACCATTGGTCAACCTCTTCATAACCGCCATCTTGATTCTGATTACTGCTCCCTGGATCCATTCTGCATAGAATGCAAAAAACAAAACATTATCATATAGTAAATTCTTATGTGGTTTTAATATGTACTAATTATATTTTGTTTCTTATTTTTATCCAGGTCTGATGCACAATGTATGGGGATGGTTTGGTTGATTGATATCATTTTCCTTTGTTCAAATGTGAATCAAATCTTGTCTATGCATATGCATATGGACCGTCATCACCCCTACAATTCTCCAGATACGCTTTTGTTCTATCGTTCTCTGTTTTTTAGTCTTTTGAGATGTATCAAAACAGTAGTTCTATGTGTGCTAGGTTGTCATATAACAATTTATGTTTCTGTGTCATCACTGATGTAAAGACTAAGTGCACGGATGTTTATTTTTGCACATATTAGTTCACTGCCTCCAGCTTTTACAAATTTTATTGGCATTATATGATGTTACACTCCTTTGGCATTTTCACTGCACACTTTATGGCTACTAAACATTAGTTTAACTGGCATTTTTTGGGTTTTTTTACTTCTGAAAATTCATGCCATTTCATATTGTTTAAAATACAAGGCATTCTGTGTTGGCTGACCATGGCATTTTTAAATTATTCTCCATGACATATACTAACTTGGCATGTAATTTACTTATTACCCGTCATGGCATTTTTCACCCAGATTGCATTCCTTTTCCTAAAAACATCCAGAATGTCAAATGCAGCTTATACTCATGGCATTTTTCATAGTTAACTTGCCATGGCCAATTTACTGCAGGCTTGATTGCATTTTTATATTAACAAGACATGGCATTTTCATAGTAGTGTTCATGGCATTTGTTTCCCATACTGCATTTCTTTCTTAAAATGCCATCAAAAAATGGGAAATGCAACTTCTTCTACTTGGCATTATCATTGTTACCTTGGCATGGCCAATTCAATATAGGCCTCATGGAATTTATATTAACCTGGCATGGCATTTATATCCTAAAAAATGCCGTCACATGGCATTTGTTTCCAGTTGCTGCACAATGCCTTTTATATTAAGCACATTGCATTTTTCTCATGGTATTTTCATGTTTCTATTCATTAATCTTGCATTGCTGAACCTTGGTAATTACCATACCTCTCTTAATTTTTGTTTCCTTCTTGATTAGCATGACATATTTGTACTTTTAAACATGGCAATAGGGGTTTGGGGGTGGGAGATTGGTATGAATGCTGGTTTCCACGAAATTACTTGGATTTTTTAAGTACAATTAACATGTCAATTTCAATCTTATAACCCTGGCACTTTTTTATGAGTATGATTACCTTCTTTTTTGCTGTTGAAAGCTTCAATATCCTGCGATCTGATACAACTTTTCTGGTTTAGTCCTTTGTATGCTACTCTTGTGTGAAATTGGTGGAGGTTTGGGAGGGGGTGAGGGGATTATGTGGGTTGTATTGGGAGGTCAGGGATCTAGTTTCAGGAGGGATTTGGGGGTGGATATGAAGCTGCGATATGGGGCAGTGGCGTTGATGCGGTAGAGTCTTCTCCTAGGGAGGCATCTTGCGGCAGCTGTGGCCGGCAATTCATGCCAGATCTCTCTTTTGAGCTTGGAGGGAATTGCGTCTAGCTTGGAGAAGAAGAAGCTACCTAGGTTACAGTACCGAGAAGACTCGTTTTGAAATCATCAGGAGGGAAGGGATAGGTGCCGTTGGGGGCATCGCGCGGTAGTGCTTCAGCGCGACAGATCGGTGCTCGTCGTGCGCTAGCGCTTCAGCACGATATTTTGCTAGCTGGCGGCGTTGCTCGATAGGTTGCTTGGCGCGTACGGCGTCCGACGTGGCTGCTGAGTCACAGCTCGCGCTCACGCGCCTCCGCGCGCTCACGCTCAGGCAGGCCATGTCTGCGTCGCGCTAGGGTGATAGCGCACGATGGTCGTGCTATAGCACGGTCCATTAATTTTATTAATACTTACAATTGCTAGTAAGTATGAAAATAAAATTATTGTGGTTGCTATCTGAGAAAACATAAACCCATGAATTATCTCGGATGAAATCGAAGAAAACAGACAAGATATGTCATCGTAATGTGTAAACCTAGGTCAACACTATGAATTGCTATACTTTCGATTGCTCCCCCGTAAAAGAAAAAAACACTATGAATTGCTATACATATACCACCTTATGGATCCAAGTTATACATTTGTAGGAACAAAAAATAGGTTGGGTAACGGAATGTAACACAAAAAACCCGATAGACTTCGTATTTTCATGGGTCTGCAGGTTTATGTGGTGAAGTCTGCTGAGAGAATACAAAAGACGAATATATAAATAATTACAAACTGTTACATGGGCCATCCCATTTCTTTGTATTATGATGAATCACTATGGTGTCATTGAAAATAACAAATGAAGAGAAACAGTCAAAATCACGTAAATACAAAGTCTATGATGAGTAGGAGCAACATAAAAGGGAGTTGTTAGCATAAAACTACCACTTTTCGAGTCAAATATCGTCTTTCGTATCACTTTACATTTTTGGACAAAAACCTACCACATTTTTGCCAGATCTTCGCAAAAAACACTAATTGTAAATTGAACCCAAATTGATAGCAAATCTGACGGGTGGGATCCACTGGTTAGGAGCTATTTGTGACGTGGATTGGGTCCCACCTGTCAGCCCAATTAAAAAAATCAAAATATCCAAAAATGTCAGAAAATAAAATTTCCTACGATAAAAATGTCAGAAAAATAAAAATAAAATCTCCTTCCTTCTGTCGGGGGCCCTTTTGAAGGGTTCGCAACATATAAAACCAAAAACTTCCTACGATAAGAACGTCAAATACGCCAAGATTTAACTAGTAGATGTTAGTAATGAGTGAGAGGGTAACCAAATTGACTTACTCTCCAAGACCGAAAAGCTTTTGCAGAAACTGATTTTGTTTGTGATGTAGTCGATCACTTGCTGTCAAGATCGTGTTGAAGAATGCCACAACCCAACAGTGTACCCGCCAACCTTCATGCCTCCACTCCAGTAGAGCAGCGGAAGGAGTAGATATATCTTACTCTGAGAATCCAACAGAACATGTACCTCACTAGTCCAAGGCCATGGGGAAATTGCTAGAGGGTGAAGAGAACCTTCACGAGGATGTGGTGCATCTAGAAAGGAGGGGGAGGAGTCCTTTTATAGGGGAGGGGCAGCCCAAGGGGGGCATGGCGTCGGCCATGGAGGTCTCCCACCTCTTTCTCATTCATGTGAGTGCACATCCCACTCACCTAAACTCCATCTCCACTCACATGCATTTATTACCCATTAGCATAAATGTGTTTTTTCTTTAAATAAAACTCTTTTATTTATTTTATTCAGAATTTTGTTAATTACTCTAATTAACAAACATTCAAGTAAAACCCCTTACATTGTTTCAATACTACACCTGAAACCATTTTCAGCGAGTTGACCCGAAACAATTTCGGTGATCATCGAAACAATTTCAGCTCTAAAAAATTTATTCTTGGATATGTTTTATTTAGCACTTAGTGTCGGAGAATCGTAAGTGTGTCACCCTATGGTTCGTAAATAATGCAGACATGATAGAGACACCTCTCTTATTAATAATCAGAAGTGAGACCTGGAAATCCATACTAACTCCTGAACATTCGATGATGAATCTTGTGACCATGTGAACCATCAACGTTGTATCCGATTCCTTTGTCTCGTGATACTTTACTTGTACGAGATCCGATAACATGTATCAACCATATCCTAGTTCGATCTCATTCCCGGCAAGTACTCTTTACTCATTCTGTGATATAACATTCATGTGACCTAGTCACATGCTTGCAAATGGTGTTGATGTGATATCACCGAGATGGCCCAGAGTATCTCTCTCTGCCATGAGGATGGAAAAATCCCACTCTTGATCCATGAGCATCAACATAACACCTTCGGAATACCCAAACCAACATTTATAGTCACCCTATTACGGTGTGACGTTTGATGTTATCAAAGCATTCTTCCGATGTTAGCGATTGACATGATCTCATGGTCTAAGGACTAGGAATACTTCGTATGTGTTTGATGTAGCAATGTAAACTTAGTGACTATATCGAATTGCTAAATCTACTTTGGGTGTATGTTCATCATATCATTCTTCTAATGATATAATCTCGTTATTAACAACATCCAATGTTCATGATTAGGAAACCTTGATCATCGGTTAATCAACGAGCTAGTATATATGAGAGGCATTACTAGGAACATTGGTTTTTTATTAACCATACATGTATTAACATTTACTATTAATACAATTCTAGCATGAGAAATAAACATCAATCGTAAACTTGGAATAAGATAATAACATTTTATTATTGCCTCTCGTGCATATTCCTTCAGTCTCCCACTTGCACTAGAGTCAATAATATAGATTACATTGTGATGAATCTAACATCCATTGAGTTCTAGTGTTGATAATGTTTTGCCCTAGGAAGAGTTTTAGTCAACGGATCTACCACATTCAGATCCATGTGTACTTTGCAAATCTTTATATCACCATCCTTGACATGTTCACGGATGGAGTGAAATCAGCACTCGATATGCTTGGAATTCTTGTGAGACCTTGGCTCCTTTGCATTAGTTATGGCTCCATTGTTGTGTCAATAGATGACCATTGGATCCAATGCGCCGGGAACCACACCAAGTTCAGTTATGAACTTCTCCATCCAAACCGCTTCCTGTGTCGCTTCTGAAGCAGCAACATGTTCTGCCTCTGTCGATGATCACGCCACCACGGGTTTCTTGGAACTCCTCCAACTAACCGCGCTCCATTCATGAGAAATATGTATCCGGATTGTGACTTAGAGTCATACAGACCAGTGTCGAAGCTAGCATCGACGTAACACTTTGAGACGAGCTCTTCTTCACCTCCATATACGAGAAACATTTCTTTAGTTCTTCTCAAGTACTTAAATATATTCTTGACCGCTATCCAGTGTTCCAAACCTGGGTTAGATTGGTACCTGCTGATGTCTACGCACTTCTATTCTTGTAGATAGTTGTTGGGCCTCCAAGTGTAGAGGTTTGTAGAACAACAACAAGTTTTCCCTTAAGTGGATCACCCAAGGCTTATCGAACTCATGGAGGAAGTGGTCAAAGGTATCCCCTCTCAAGCAACCCTGCAATCAAGATACAAGAAGTCTCTTGTGTCCCCAACACACCCAATACACTTGTTAGGTGTATATGTGCACTAGTTCGGCGAAGAGATAGTGAAATACAAGTGGTATAGATAATTATAAGTGGTAATGGTGATAGAAAATAACTTGATGGCGTGGAAAAGACTAAAGTAAAACTGAAATAAAGATAGAAGCAAGAAAACATGTAACATATATAGTAGCAAACGGTGTTTCAGTGCTTAGAAACAAGGCCTAGGGATCATACTTTCACTAGTGAACACTCTCGTATAAATATATTCTTCTTTATGATACTACGCTGAACTACTCTCCGGTTGGACACTCTAATCTATGGTAGGGCTATCACAGCACACCTCAAAGTTTGCTTTCCGCATCTAGATAACCCCACACTGTCACCTTGAGCACTAGATGGTTTAAACAAACACCAAAATTTCATAAAGACATCCAACTCCCAATATAACTCATAACAAGTATTTGTAATCTCTAGCCTAAGTGCCACCATGGTGTGCACACTGTCAACTTCACACATGGGGAGAGCAGAGATCTACTAAAGCACTTGAGTAGCAAGGTAGATCTATAGATTACAAGCTCATGATCTCAATAAGATCATGCATAGAAAGAGAGATGAACACATAGCTACCGGTAGAACCCTTAGCCTCGAGAGAGAACTACTCCCTCCTCATCATGGGAATCAGCAACTGTGATAGAGATGGTGGTGGAGATCGATTGAGATGGCTCCGGGGGCACTTCCCTGTCCTGGCAGGGTGCCAGAATAGAGACTTTATGTCCCTCGAATCTCCCCTTCGCTGGCGGCGGCGCTGCAGAACTTTTCGTGGCTGGAGGCTTGATGATTTAGGGTTTTTGCATCGGGAGGCATCTTATAGGCAGAGAGGCCAGGTCGGTGGATAGCCAGGGGGCCCACACCATGCCCTGGGGGGACCCGCTCCTAGGGGTGGTTAGGCCACCCTGTGCCCCCCTTCGTCTCTCCTTCTGGCTCTGTGAATCTTCTAGGAAAATAATGACTTTGGCTTTTGTCCGGTCCAATTCCGAGAATATTCATTTTATGACTTTTCTGGAACCAAAAACAGAAGAAAACAGGCAACTGGCACTATGGCATCTTGTTAATAGGTTAGTCCAAGAAAGTGTATAGAAATACTCCAAAGTGTGGACAAAACATAAGAAAGTAGATATAAAACAAGCATGGAACATCAAAAATTATAGATATGTTTGCATGTATCACCTGCTAGTCAAAATAATAGCATTTTCCACATCCGATCTAGTAAACATGGCATACATGATAGTTCATATGGCTAAGGCATAGGGAATCTTATTCATTATTTCTCTATATTTTTCGTAGGTGGACTTTGAGTCTTACTCAACGTCTTGCCTTGTAATATAGGTAAGAATCCTTTCTTACTTCTATCCATATTGAACTTCTTTAATATATTATCAAGGTATGCACTTTGCGATAGCCCAATCAATCGTCTCGATCTATATTGATTTTGATACCTAGTATATACGCTGCTTCACGGAGGTCCTTCCTTCAAAAACTACTATTCAAATAATCATTTATACTCTTAAAAAGTTTTATATCATTTCCAATCAATAATATTTCATACACATATAAAATTAGAAATTTTACAAAGCTCCCACTCACTTTCTTGTAAATACAAGCTTCTCCATAAGTTTGGACACATCCAAACCCTTTGATGACTTCATCAAAATGGAGATTCCAACTTCGTGATGCTTGCTTTAGTCTATAAATGGATCACTGAAGTTTGAACACCTTGTTAGTATCCTTAGGATCAATAAAACCCTTGGATTGTACCATGTACAACTCTTTCTCAATGTTTCAATTAAGGAATGCTGTTTTCACATCCATGTACCATATTTCATAGTCGAAATATGCATCAATTGCTAACATAATCAACTGATTTTAGCATCACTATGGGAGATAAATTCTCATTGTAGTCAACTTCCTTTAATTTGTTGGAAACCTTTTGCGAAAATTCAAGCTTTAGAAATGGTCACATTACCATCAATGATAGTTTTCTTCTTAAAGATCCATTTATTCTCAATGGACTTACAATGATGAGGTAGGTCTGGGTCCAAACTTGGTTTTCATTCATGGATCCTATTTAGAATTTCATGGCTTCTATCCATTTGTTGGAATCGAGTCGCAGGATCATCATTCCCATCTACCATGAAATTCATAACTGGATTACCGTATAGTTCAAGAGCTGCAGGTGTCCTAGTTAACGTGCGAGTGTCGGTAGTGTTCTCTTTCGGAGTTTCATAGTCATTATCATTAGTTCCCTCTTCATTTGGTGAAGTTGATACCAGAACATCTGTCGATGCTGCACCACTCGCCGTTTCCGACAGAGCACTATTCGCCATTCCATGAAGAGAAGGTTTAATAACCTCGTTGAGTTCTACCTTCCTACTTATCACACCTTTCGATTTACACGATCTACTACGCCATTGCAGTTGGTGTGTGATGGCAACAACTCCGTATGTACTAACTCGTTGGGACTCCAAGTGCAGAGTGTTGTAGCAAGCGTCTTTTCCTCACAAGGGTGACTCGAGGGTTAATATCAAACTCTCAAGCAATTGGCTCATAAGTTAATTCTTCTTCTCCTGTCAAGTAACCTGTAAAGCAAAGTTCATGTCTTGTGTCCCCAACTCCACCGTGTGGTTGTCAAGCACAAGATTTCGTATTAGTAATATGAAATAGAAATAAAAATAAAGTGCAGTAAAGTAAACTAAGCAAACAAGATGAGGATGGTGATAGTTTGGTTGTTTTTGAGTTTTGTTGTGTCATTGCAAATGAAGAAAGTATTTTGTATTTTCAGATTAAAATATTGCAGTAAATGTAAAGTGTGATAAAAGTCTTGGAAAGGTGTTTCTTATGATAAAATGGACAGGGGTTCATGGGTTCACTTGTCTACTCTCTTTTTAAGTTGAAGTGGACATAAAAAATTCATCAAAGACATAATTTTAATGGAACTTAAACACGTTTTTGATAAGCATTCATATGGGCATCACGTCCTAACATAGAGATGATGCAAAACATCTCTCTTATACTCTACAAGATAGGGAAAACTCCAAGCAAATCTTGAATTAAGTATTACATAGAGTATAGCCTTAAGCAATATGACATAATGTTTGAATTACAAATATGCTACCTTGACCAAACAAGATTATCTAGGTATCACAAGATAATTATAGCACATTAATTCACTTAATCCCTAGTGAGGCAGAAAAAAGAAAGGGAAAACCCATAGTGGATCATGGATTTTGTTGTCACTATCCAATCACTACCTAACATGCTACTCCATCTAATACACACTTCTCCCCACACGGGCTCTTCCATACAAGTTGGATCAAAACAAGTAAGAATGGTGTACATGATATGCATCCATCAATACATCTTACACATAATGGGTTCCAATCTCATATATCAAATCATCAAATCATCAAATCAAGATCCACCACATAGGAATTATATATATTACCATAATCATGTTGGGCAGCTCATATGGTACTAAGATCTATGAAGAACAAGAGAGAAATAGATCAAGCTACTGCCACAAACCCATAGTTCAGAGGTGGAATACTCCCTCTTCATCATGATGACGATGGTGGAGATGTCGGAGAAGGTGGAGATCCCTCCGGCGGCGGCTCCGGTGGAGTGTCCCCCTCTAATCTTTGCTGGTTCTGACTCCTTTTTGGTGTTTCTCTATTGTGTGGCGGTCTCTGTGATGGCCCCTCTCGGGATATTTTTATAGAGGTTTTTAGGTCAAGCCAAGTCAGTGGGCTAAAGAATCAATATCATTTGACGGTCAAGGACGAAGAGAGGGGGTGACGCGTCCTATTAGGCTAGGCACTCCACTAGGTGCATTTTTGCCCGCCTGGCCCTTCTGGTGAGATCCAAGCGCTCCAGATGCTTCACTTGGTGAAATATTTACGCTCCCGAAATCCCCGGTCCGTTTGACTTTGTTTAGGTCCCTGAAAACTAAAAATACAGAAAATAGGGTTTTCCTGTCCTACAGGGTTATAACCAAAATAAAGGGGATCATTGGTAAATCCCCAAAAATCAATATAAAACATGGATATAACATTAAATATGTTGCAAATATGTGGAAATACATGTTAATAAACTATAAAGTTCATGTATGCATTTTACATACATCAACATCGCCAAGCTTAACCTATGCTCGTCCTCAAGCATAAAGGTGATAAAACTAACATGGACTTTGGGTTTTGTTGCCTTTTCTTATTTTCATTGTCACATAAAAATTTTCTAGGTACAATATTTAAGTAATAACAACAAGCAAGTGAGCTATAAAGTGATATATCTTACTCTCCACAAACATGCTCAACAATAAGTAGACTATGTGTTAAAACAAATAGAAAGTAGTACAGACCATATGGCACACTTAGATGTAAGTGGAGGTTAAACATGTGAATAAGCATGTTCAAATTCCAATATAGATTTCAAATAAGTTCATGGTTGAGCCATAGTCCAATGATGTTTGGATCCATTTAACCCCATCATAAGCATCTTTCTATATTTTATATGCTTGACCCACTATAAGTTGAACGTCTCATATCCGTTAACCACAATTACTCATTATCGCATGCTACTCAAGTTTAGATTAGAAGAAAATTTTCATTATATGCATCCAATTCCAAACGAGGTGCACTGAGGTACCTCTTGCCCCTTTGCACTAAGGCCCCTGGGAAGAGACATCCATACTCAGATGACAAGACAAACAGACAAATTAAACATCTCAACATCTTTTTATTTACTATTTGCATAGCTTTTTAATGCCTCGTAGAATATTCATGCTGTAAATTTCCACCATAATGGCTTTTAGGCATTTTTAACATGGCTTAGATTAGCGGCCCAGTTCCCCCTCTGACACATATGCATACTAGAATATTCTCGATTTTTCACATTCATTTCACAATGTTAAGCATCCATAGCCAAAATACATGATATCAACAAGAGGGAGTGTCAAGCATAAGCCTTCCCCTTAATTATTTGAAAGCTTTCCCCATGTTAGCATGGTTGGCCTAAGAATCAACTCATAGTTTGTCAAGCACATAACGTATTTATCATTAGGCAAGTTTCCCCTTTTGTTTGTGCCATCAGGTTCGTGGTCACCCCAGAACCAACTTCTATATGTTTAACCATGCCCATAAATGTCGTATTATTTGGAAACTAAATAGGACACATGTGTGATGTACTTAGAATAACCTTTGAGTTTTGACTTTAGAAAAATCATCTATTAATATGCCACATGATCTGTAGAACTAAGTATTTATTTTCACACAATACTCATCATCACTAATCATCTATGTATATAAGCAAAATATGTCACTCAATAAGGCACTAGCAAATTATCATTCATCAAAGTATTTTAGCTAACAAACTCTTAAATTTAAGCTTTTTTGCTTTCATTCCCTTTTTCTTTTCATGGCATATACTCATATTAATCAAGTCATTCAATAATAGGGTAATTTGTTTCAGTATCTCTTTCATAAACATGCAAGACATTCACCATGGTGGTCACAATTATTTCAAACAAAATAAACTAAACAAGATGCTCCAAGTTTCTATGACAATTCTATGTTTCTAAAAATACAAAGTTTGGAGGTTTGCAAACCAAGATTTTAGTAGGTCCAGTGGGGTGCCTTGGACATCCCCAAGCTTATGGTCTTCACCATTCTTGGATAGCTTTTGGTATGGTGTTCTTCCATTCCTTGTCAAAAAACTTCAACACAAAACTTTTTCCCATTTATTTTTCTATGGGGTAACATTAGTGGTACATCCCCGCAAAGAAAAGGAGGCGGCGGCTAGGGTTCCTCCCTAGCCTGCCGCCCACTGTCTGTGCCTCGTCTCCGCCATCTACGGTCAGAAATTGATGGGCCCCCACCTCCTCCGATTGTCGCTCCGACGGTCGGAGGGGGTGGGGACCTCGGACCTGCGCTCGACGCAGTTGAAGGGTCCCTAAAGTTAGAGTTTGGTCAACCGACATCGATGCTATGGTGGCTATGGCAGTGTTGTGTAGGACAATAATAAGGTATACCCGCCTCCTCTTCCATTTCGATCTCGTCGGTGGTGCCGAGGAGGGCGGGGATTCGTTTGGTCACTGCTTCCATGGAGTGGTCGATCTCGTCTAGTCTACATCAGTTCTAGGTTTTGTGTTTGAAGATTCAGATCAATTCAAGGGTTCAATGGCGACGACTTTGGCTCTAGGGTGTTGGTCCTTAGGGGCACGTGCACGAAGACTGTCCGACTGTCATCAACAACGACAAGCCGGCTCTGGTAAGGGAGCAGCGATAGCGACGTGTCGGCATCTCGCTCTAGCAGCAATAGTGGTCGTTAGGTGGTTCAATTACCTCAATGTAATGTTTATTATGTTTGGTGTGCCTTGTACTTCTTGTGAACTCGTGGAATATATCCAAATTTTTCTCGCAAAAAAAAACATTAGTGGTACAAAAATGTGATAGTTGCTGCCATATATATATCAAATACAATGATTTTCCTTAAATTTATAGTAGGAATATAATGTTTTGAACATTCCTAGCATGGTAAATCATTTTGAGATACAAAAGAATGGCTCAAACCATAGGAGGCAAAATCTGTCCAGATTTATAACATCAGCAAAATGAATTTATTTCGACCACTTAAACATACAGAGGATGAAAATATGCAACTACGGTTTAAATATGAGAGCAATAGGAGTTATATAAAAAATCATAAAATTCTTCTGCTAAAACAGTTCTACGCAGGAATTTGCTACTCCATGTGTGCTACAACTTTCTAGCATCTAAAATGGGTTCCACTTGGTACTTTATTACTAACCTATAGTAAATACACTAACAAAACCTCTTTTTCTACAACAAGCATGCATAAAAATAAATAACCAGATTGCCTCCCGTAAAGCGCTTTCTTTACAGCCATATAGCTAGGCTTACTTACTTGAATCAAGTGATGTGGAAATCATGTGGTAGATTGTATCTTGGTGCTACCTCCTTATTTATTGGGAAGTGTTCCATACACTTTTTGTGTGGAACTTGTAACTTCACATTTCCTTCCTTCGAGTCAATCACTGCACCTGTAGTTCTCAATAAAGGTCTTCCAAGAATTATAGGACTTGAGGTTTTACTCCCCATGTCCATTATAACAAAGTCAACAGGCACAAAGGTCATATGCAACTCAACTATTAATATCATTTAATTTTCCTAAATCATGTTTATTTTAGTCATAATCAAGAAAAATATCTATTGAACATTTTTCCATAGTTTTGTGTTCTAGTAGATCATATAGTTTTTTTTAGATAAAACAGAGATACTAGATCCTAGATCTAGAATTGCATGGTGTGTCTCTTTGCCAATAGTGATTAATATCTTGGGGAGCCAAGCATCCTCAAGCTTTGGTGGTTTCATAGCTTCATTATTATATATTTCTATCTTTTCTTTTATGACATAGTTGGATATGTAAGAGCCAAACCTTGCTTGGTGAATATTAATGGATGGGTCATTAGAAATCTTTTGTAAAATAATAATGAGTTCACTCAACATACATTTATCAAGATCAAGAAGTGGATCTTTTATTTCATTTTTCATTTTGACTTGTTCTATTTTTTTATCATTGTTTATTATTGGAGGCTCAAGCATAGTAGTTTCTTTTTCTTCTATAATTGATTCTATATTTCTCCTTTTAAAATCTTCTTCGTCATTTTCCATAGAAGTTATTAATTCTCTAGCATGTCCCAATAGTTGGCTTATAAGGGATATTTTGGAGTGAATACTTTCAATGAGATAATATTTAGTTTCAACGCGATATTCAATACCTTTATTCTCCCTAACAAGGATATTAAATTTATTATGGAATTTTTTAGTTTAGTTCTCACTTAAAGGAAAATCTGGTTCAACTCTTTCTTATTGGGCATCTTCTCAATGGATTTTTGTAAACTGGTTATGGTTTGTTCCAAAGACCCTCTTATTTGCTAGATTTCTAGTTCTTTCTTATTTTTCCTAGAGCTCCCAAATAAATTTATCATAATAATATTAGATTGAGCTAGGTCTCTAGTAACAAATCTACTATTAGTTAATGAGTCTAGAAAGCACCTTGACCAAGGATTCAGTCCGCTGTAAAATCTTATAACTATCATGGATTGGGTAAATTGCTCAGGACATATTTTATTTATATCTAGTATTCTAAACCATGTTTCCATTAAAGATTCTTTAGGATATTTATAAAAAATATTTATCTCATTAATTGCATATTCCTTCTGCAAGGCTAACATATTGCAAGCTTTTTTTTAAGTTTTTGGTTTTTCAAAATAAGGACAAGGGTAGGTAATAATTTTTATGTGTTTTAAATAAAAACTAAAAAAGACTAAAAACAAGGCAAAGAAAATTACTTTAAAAATCTAACGGAGAAAGAGAAGATCACAGAGGTGCAGCCTCCCCAAGCTTAGGTGTTTACACAAGTTGATGAAGATGGTGCAGCTGTGATGTCCTTCTTGCAATTCCCCGACAATAGTGCTAGAAAATCTTCTTGAATGCAACAACTCCATGTATACCAAATCGCTGGGACTCCAAGTGAAGAGTGTTGTAGCAAGTATCTTTTCCCCACAAGGGTGACTCAAGGGTTAATATCGAACTCTCGGTGAATTGGCTCAGAAGTTAACTCTTCTTCTCCTGTAAATAAAATTTAAAGTCTTGTGTCCCCAACTCCACTGTGTGGTTGTCAAGCACAAGGTTTCGTATTAGTAATATGAAATAAAAATAAACTAAGCAAACAAGATGATGATGGTGATAGTTTGGTTGTTTTGGGCATTTGTTGTGTGATTGCAAATGAAGAAAGTATTTTTATATTTTTAGATTAAAATATTGCAGCAAATGTAAAGTGTGATAAAAGTGTTGGAAAGGTGTTTCTTATGATTTAAAATGGACCGGGGTTCATGAGTTCACTTTTCTACTCTCTTTTTAAGTTGAAGTGGACATAAACAATTCATCGAAGACATAATATTATTGGAACTTAAACATGTGTTTGATAAGCATTCATATGGGTATCACGTCCTAACATAGAGGTAATGCAAGACACCTCTCTTATACTCTACACACTAGGGAAAACTCTAAGCAAATATTGAATTAAGTATTACACAGAGTATGGCCTTAAGCACTATGACATGATGTTTGAATTACAAATATGCTACCTTAACCAAACAAGATTATCTAGCTGTCACAAGATAATTATAGCACATGATTCACTTAATCCCTAGCGAGGCAGCAAACGAAAGGTAAAAACCATAGTAGATCATAGGTTTTGTTGTCACTATCCAATCACTACCACCGTGTTATTCCATCTAATACACACTTCTCCTCACACGGGCTCTTGCATACTAGTTGGATCAAAACAAGTACTTAAGAATGGGGTAAATGATATGCATCTATCAATACATCTTACACATAATGGGTTCCAATCTCATATATCAAATCATCAAATCAGTATCCACCACATATGAATTACATATATGACCATAATAATGTTGGGCAAATCATATGGTACTAAGATCTTTGAAGAACAAGAGAGAAATAGATCAAGCAACTGCCACAAACCCATATTCCAGAGGTGGACTACTCCCTCTTCATCATGATGATAGTGGTGGACATGTTGGAGAAGGTGGAGATCCCTCCGGTGGCGGCTTCGGCGGAGTTTTTCCCTCCAACCTTTATTGGTTCTAACTCCTTTTCATTGTTTCTTTGTTGTGCTGCGCTCTCTGCAGTGGCTCCTTTGGAGGACCTTTTTATAGAGATTTTTAGGTCAAGCAAAGTCCATGGACGAAAGAATCAAGGACAACCTATGGTCGAGGATGAAGCGAGGGGTGGCGCGTCCTACTGGGCTGGGCGCGCCACTAGGTGCCTTTTGGCCCTCCTGGCCCTTCTGGTGAGATCCAAGCACTCCACATGCTTCCCTTGGTTAAATATTTACGCTCCAAAAATCCCTGGTCCATTTGACTTTGTTTAGGTCCCTAAAAGCTAAAAATACACAAAACAAGTTTTTTTCCTGCAGGGTTATAACCAAAATAAAGGGGATCATTACTAAAGCCCCAAAAATCAATATAAAACATGGATATAACATTAAATATGTTGCAAATATGTGGGAATATATGTTAATAAACTACAAAGTTCATGAATGCATATTGCATGCATCAGTGTGATGGGTCATTGCACGATCTACTACTACCTCTCTCTTGTTGGATCAAGAAGATGAAGTCATTTGCTGCATCGTATGTGTCGATACCTCAGAGGTGCTGCCTATTGCGGTACTTCATCATATTTATCTGACGCAAGAACGAATACATTAACCCCGATCTCTAGACCATAAAATCTTTGGATCTTTGAGGGTAAGTAGATTTGACCTAACTCTCGTTACTAGCATCATATAGATCAGATCTTGTGGGTTTCTTTCGCATATCTCGTAGGATTTTTTTGTTTTTCCATGACAAGAACCTAGCAGTTACCACGTCTTTTAGTAAGTAGTTACATTACTAAGGTGTTGAGTAGGTAACTAATAGCTCCAAATTTCATCACTTTTAACTATTGTTTTCCCTCTTGTTTATTGCCGGATTTCACCCAAGTTAACCCTTTTCTTGTAATGTTAACATCACAATTAGCGAATCCTTGGTTTCTTGTGATAGTTTTCAGGTAATGAACATTTATTGGAAATCTAATAGCATTTATGGGTTTAATGCACCAAAAGAAGTCAATCCCCAATTATAGCCACTTTCATTGGAGGTGTCCTATATGCATAACAACCACTGGTACGGTTAGGGCGTGCCCGTACAGCCCACCTGTACTACATGCCGACGCCTTCCTTATATCAATACAAGTAACTTTCATGAAGGGGGAGAGACGATAAGAACCACATAACAGAAGATATAGCCGCCGCAAGCCATCTAGAGGAAAAGTCTGATCTAGAAGAGGAGAAGAACTTCGCCGCGTTCCTCGACGATCTCCAACCTCTAAACCACACATTCCCCCATCATTCCATCATTACTTATAGAGAGAGAGATTGGCCCTTGTAAGATTAGGGTTTGATACTTTGATCTACCTTTGGTTTGTATTTGATTTGATCTTTAATCGCTATTGTGGTTTGCTACAATAACTTTGAGATGATTTTTACTTGCAACACAATTATGACTTTGATTTGTTTTCCTCTCATGTATGAGTAAATCCCCATAGGCGTGGGAGATGTAGGGGATTGGTGAGATGTGTTGTGGCTCCTTTAAATCCATCCATTTGTGATAGTTGTAGTGTTTTATTTAAATAGTGAGAATAATTATCTAAGTTTGCCTAATGCTTGTTATCTAATTTAAGGGCCTAGGTAACATGATCCAAAGATCTCATAGGTATGAACTTGTATGCTAGTAATTCGGCGACCCCTGAGTGACACGACCGATATCAATGAAGAGCTAGTACTACTCGAGGAAAACAAGGAACCATCAAGATTAAAGCCTTGATCCGGTCGCAAGACCTTAATTAATGTGCTGACCATGGCCGTGGTAACAGGCAGATGGGTCATTCGGACTGGGAAGAATTGGCCATGAGGACTCCTAGTCGGTATATGGGTTGCTTGCCTACTCACTTATAAATAAGAAATATCGCTATCGCTTATTCCACTTATTCCATTTGGCACTTTCACTATCACCATGAACTATTTCTCTCAGCGCCTAACTTCTCATCTGCAGGACCTTTACACACCTTTCACATCTTTACTTTTATGCAATTTATTTTTTTACACACCTATGCACTTGTAGGCCATCAAGATATTTTCTAGCACTGTTGCGGGGGAGCTAAGTGCTAAGTGTTGTTTCTTGGCAACAACAATTGTTGACACCATTCATGAACTCCGTCGAAGACAGAGGTACCACTCGATCAAGAAAAACGTATTTACCTCCATATATTGATCGTGTTCCGATCAAGAGATGATTAGAATTTATTGAAAGATTTACTAATTCGCGTACTGTAGACGTGAATAGCTTGATTCCATTGATGGCAGATTTGACCATCACCCGAGGGGCCTCATCTGAGCTACCTTTGGGAGAATATGGGAATCCATCTAGGCACTTGAGGAAAATGCCTATTCTTTGTACGGAACTTGAAGGACAGGAATTTGAAATATATCCTGAGCTAATATATATGACGAAAGAAATTGCTTTCGCAAGAAAAGAAGAGGAAGACCCTAGTGACCACTTGACAAGGGTCTATGCCCTCTGCGCTACTCTCAAACCAGCAAGTTTACCAATAGAGTTTATACTTCTTAAAATCTTTTGCTTGTCTTTGAAAGATAATGATTTTGCTTGGTTACAATCATTACCCAATCATACTATAAAAAGCTGGGAAGACTACATCCGAGAATTCATGCATAAATATTGTTCATTTACTAAAATCATGCAGATCAAATGAAGTATAACAAACTTTCTTCAAACAATTGGAGAAACCTTTTATCAAGCATGGAATAGATTTTATGCACTGATTATGAAATTCCCAAATCATGGTTTTCACGAGAACTTAGTTATTCAATATTTTTATAATGGGCTTAATGACGAGACAAAAGAGATGATTGATCTATTTGCAGGAGGAGCCATATGCAACTTGGCGCTGCCTGAATGTGTAAAGATTTTCGAGGTAAGATCATTGAATGACGAACAATACAATCCAGTTGAGGATATTGAACCACAAAAAGGTATGATTCACATATCACTAGATCTTATATCCGAAGTCAAAAAGTCCATGGAAGAAAAAGGTATAGCTTCCGAACTTGTAAAAGAGAACAAAGTTGACATTCTTTAAACTTATGTAATAGAAGATGACATAAATATTGTAATGCGGAAGTTTAAATATCAACAGAATCAATTCCGTGAGAAAAATTATAAACGTCTTATGACACAAGAAAAGAATATAAGACATCTGACAGAAGTCTTTGATAATTTGGGTCAAACCACAAAACATTTAGATAGATATCTAAGTATGGTTAAAACTCAGTGTGAGCAAATAAATGAAACCCAAACTTTGATTTTGAACCTAGGAAATTTCAATATTGTTTCAACTAACATTGTTACTAGGCATGGTACAGAAACTCGGGAACCACAAGGGCCACCTTGGTATCAAGAAGAACAAGCTCGAAAAGCAAGAGAGACTCAGGAGACGGGTCAAGAAGAAGAGGATTTAGTTGATCCCAGGATGACATTGATTATGAGGCCTAGAAAAGAGAAAATGAAGCTTCCAAAACTCAAGAAGAAGAGGAAGCATGGGACAAGCATAAGCCATATGATTCAGACGCTCAGACAATCGATTCAAGGGAAGAAGCCGATCTTAGAAAGGAATAAGAAGATCAAGTTATCATCCTGTGTGAAGAACACGTTGATAAGCAAACATCAGCTGCAAGGAAAAATAAAAAGAATGCTGAACTGGTGAAAAAGGTAAAAGAGAAGTTAATACCCACTAAAAATAAAATTCCTTATCCTAACAGAGTTTACTACGAACCGGATAAAGCTATTTATGACTCTTTTGCCGAGGCACTAGGCAACTTGCGTTTAGAACTTCCTTTAACTGATGCTATTCAAGTTCCTACTTATAAAAAGTTTATGCGTGACATCCTTGATAGAAAGAAGAAGGTAACTAAGACTGTAGCAGTAATGACAAGCTTTGGTGATAAGCTACCTGCTATGCTTGGGGACCCAGGGATACCAATTGTCTCCTGTGCAAATAGGGAAAACTAATATATTCAATGCTCTTTGTGATTTAGGAGCAGGTGTTAGTCTTATTCCTTATTCCTTATTTAAGAAATTGAATCTTGGATAATGTTCTCCTACATCAATAAATTTACAAATGGTGAATAAGGCAACTAAACAACCTATTGGGATGATCGAAGATGTTTTACTTAGAATGGATTAACATGTTATACCCACTGATTTTATTATCCTTGATGTTCCTGAGGATGAAAAACTATCTATCATCCTTGGAATACCTTTTCTTAGCACACACTACAAGAATGTTTCCTTCCGCAACAACTTGGCCCGACGGTCGTCGTACAAAGCGTGTCTTCCACGACGAAATTCTCGGCTCGACCATGGCTGATGGAAAACTTTTTTCCGGTTTCACGGCCCTCTACTACGAGGGAACTGCTAAAAACATGGAGGAAGCTCGGCTGGTGTGTGGAAGAAGCAAGATTTTTGGTTCATCGTGCAATGTTGACTCGTCGAAGTCTTTTGAGACATGTGGGTCCCGGACGTTAGTGTCTCTAGTGGACCATATTTTTCGGTCGCGCCTCCTAGATTTGAACTTGATAATGTTGCTCGATGTCTTTGCCGTTTAGTCAGACTGCTGGATCCCACATATCAGCCTCCCATAAGAATCCTGTGTACGATGGAATTTTTTTCCTTCGCTCGCGCTACCCTATTCCGAACTTGATAGCATTGCTCGATGGATCTGTCGTTTAATCAGGCTGCTGGGTCCCACGTGTCATTCTCTTATTAGAAGAAATGTGTGCATGATGGAATTTTTTCTTGGCTATTGCCTCCCTGATTTCAACTCGATAACGTTGCTCGATCTATCTGCAGTTTAGTCACGCTGTTGGGTCACTCATGTCAGCCTCACATTACAAGAATCGTGTGTATGATGGAATTTTTTTCTTCGCTCGCGCTACCCTATTCCGAACTTGATAGCGCTGCTCGATGCATATACCATTTAATCAAACTCCTGGACCCCACATGTCATCCTCTCATTCGAAGAAATGTGTGTATGATAGATTTTTTTCCCTCGGTCGCGCCTCCATGTTTCGAACTTGATAGCGTTGCTCACTGCATCTACTGTTTAGTCACGCTGCTGGGCCCCACAGGTCATCCACTCATTAGAAGAAACGTGTGTATGATGTAATTTTTGCCCTCGTTCGCGCCTACGTGTTTCGAACTTGATAGCGTTGCTCGATGCATCAACCATTTTTTCAGGCTGCTGGGTCCCCCATGTGAGCCTCTCATTAGAAGAAACGTGTGCATGCTGGACTTTTTTCTCGATCGCGCCTCCCTGTTTTGAACTTGGAAACGTTGCTCGAGGCAACACCTATATAAGGCTATGCTACTGGGTCCCACATGTCGGTCTCACTATAAATGAAACATGCGCATGATGGACTTTTTTTCAGCCACGTCCGCTGTATTGACCTTGGCAACATTGCTCGATGTGGCAGCCGTGTATGGTCTTGCTGCTGAGGCCCTCATGTCAGCCTCTCTTGTATGTTCTGGCTTGTGGATCCTCGATGCAGCCTTTTTGTTCTGGCGGGTGCGTCCCCGATGAGAACCTCTATGTATAAGTATTTAACTTCTTTTTCAAACCTAACCATTAAATTCGAGGGACGCTGCAGGCTGGTGGGTCCGTGATGTTATCCTTTCCATTATGCGATGTTAAAATGTAAACCCTTTCTCAAAAAATGTAAACCTAAGATATATATAAATATCTACACACAAGCGATTCGAAGTGCTTTGCCACTACACCAAAGATATTTATAGAAATCAAATCATTAAACATGTATTAGTACTACAACTTATGTATCAGTCTTCTAAAAAATTATTTGTGTGTCAGTGTTTATCTATTTTATTAAAATATAAAATGGCAGAGCTCGGGCATCTCAATTTATAAAATGCCACATAATGGAGCATTTTAAAACATGGGTAGGGAGAGTTCTTTATTTTGAGAGGTGGGGGCAATGCCCAAAAGGCCGAATTAAAACGAGTTTGCCTATCTACATGGGTTGCTCTACATAAGCTATACTACATAGGCTATGCTCCATCGGCTCCTTTCTCAAATTTCTCTAGGTTGTGCTCAGCAGTCCACCATGTCTTTCTCTAAAAAACAGTCTCCATGTCCCTCTCATTAGAACAAAAGTGTTTATGTTGGACTTTTTCCTCGCTCGCGCCTCCCTATTTCGAACTTTGCAACATTGCTTGATGCAGCACCTATATAAGGTCTCGCTACTAGGTCCCACATGTCAGTCTCTCTGTAAATGAAACGTGTGTATGATGGACATTTTTCGGTTGTGTCTGCTGTTTTGACCTTGGATACATTGCTCGATGCTGCTTGTGGTCTTGCTGCTGGGGCCCACATGTCAGCCTTCCTGGTATGTTCTAGCTTGTGCATGTCAGCCTACCTGGTATGTTCTGGCTTGTGGGTCCCTGATGTCAGCCTCTCTTTACAAGTACTTAACTTCTTTTTTTCAAACCCACCCATTAAACTCGAGGGACGCTGTATACTGGTGGGTCTGCGATGTCAGCCTCTCCAAAAACAGCATAGCTATATGAAAAAAAAAAGTAAACCTAGATAAATATATGTCAAGCACACATGATTCAAACTCAAAACCCCAACAAATATAAATCGTATGCGTTGCCACTACACAAAAGAAATCAAACAAAAATTATCATTAAAAGCTTTATACTACCTATAACTTATGTATTAGTCTTCTTAAAATATTTGGTGTGTTCATGTTTATCTCTCTTGAAATATAAGGGCAGTGCTACTGGAACCTCAATTTATAAAAAGCAACATAATGTATTAGTTTCTTAAAAACATGGGTAGGCAAAGTTTTTTTTAGATGTGGGGGGCAATGCCAAAAAGGCCAAATTAAAAAAAATGGGTTATGGTCAATGGGCTCCTATCTCAAATTTCACTGGGATGTGGCTCGCCGGATTCAAACACTGACCTCACCGAGGGAGGGGAAAAAGGGATAATTCCTTTCACAGATATTCATGTAAAAATATTTAAAGAAGACACACCACGTGCACCAAAACAGGGCTAGTATCCAATGGCTTCACTTGGTGAAATTACGGTGTATATCTTTATCCTCTAATCTCTGTCCAAAACACATCGAATGGTTTCGATGACACACAGGTAAAAGCTCTAGAGCAACCAGCCAGCAACGGTGATAGAACTTTTGACAAATTCAGTAGCATATAAAAGATTAAGGAGTACAAAATAATAAGACATAAAAATATCGACAGATTCCTAGTTCATATTCATCGGCACTTGACCAATTCATAAGTATTTCAAAGTGACTGATTCAGCAATACACACACTAAAATTCAATACCAGTACAGAGATCGAGCAAATTCTTGTTTCAGCTCTAAAAACCATGTCACACGATCAGTTTGCCCTTTTCTCCAAACACACTCAATCACTGGAACACAATCATTCTCATAATATTTGGTCATATAGGGAACCATCATTTAGATATAGATATACCATACCAGTACGTACTACTCATAGCTCCAATCCAGCAAAAGGTTATCATAGTTTTACCACCCATATATGATTAGTGGAGATAAGACAACCACATAATTAATTACAATAGCATGCGACCAAAGAGCTAGACAGCTAGGAAGTTCATGAAAAGCATGTGGCATTCAGGATAGCCAGATACATCGACCTTGACCTTTCTTCCAATGGTAAGTTTGGCTGCTTTCTGGAACTTGATCCACCTAGAAGTAGCTACCAAACGCCCATTAGTCGAGTTAATAGCATAGCGTCCCTCAACTTGCAGTCCTTCACTCTGCATTGTGCAGACTATTGTGCCCTTTCGTCTGGCCTGGAGTTGCTTTGTGGCACTCTTAGGTAATTTCTGAGTCAAAGCAAGTGATAGATGCATAATTACTAAGAGCAATGCATTGAATCATGTGAAACTTCAGAAGACATTTAGAGTAGTTTATCTTCCACCATATACTCACAAACATAATCCGGTGCGACCTTGTGATGACACAAGTCTAGGATATGCTCTAAGAAGGCACTGCCCAGGGTGATGAAGGAGCTTGTGCCGGTGCCTATGTTGGGGCGGGTGCGGTAGCTGGTGCTGGTGCAGGAGATGGTGCCACTAATTGTAGATGGGCTGGTGCAAGAGCCAAAAGGCCCAGAACTGGTGCCGGCGCCAACAACTTGATGCTAGATTCCTTCAAGGGGTAACTAAGCTGACTGCAGGGATGGTAGAGGCAGATGAGATGTGTACAAGCAAAATGGTCTCGTATACAATAATTACTCACAAAATAGTGATCAGAGGATATGATGAGTATACAAGCAAATTAAGTTACTACCTCCATTCTTTCTCGTTAGGTCAACAGGTGCTGGAGCAGGAACTAGGGCCAGTGCGGGTGCCAGCAGCTTCATGTTGGTTACCTTCTATGGGGTAGGTAAGGGGACTGCAAGAGTGGTCAGAGAGGCATATGAGATGTTTACAAGCAAAATGGTTTCTTATACAACATTTACTCCTAGACAGATATGAGAGTATACAAGTGAATTAAGTTACTACCTCTATTATTTCTCCTACTGAGGTCAATAGGTGCCGTTGCAGGAACTAGGGCCGGTGCCAGCAGCTTGATGGTGGCACCCTTCTAGGGGGTACATAAGGGGAAGCGGACTGCAGAAGTGGTCAAGGTCATATGTTGAGTAAAGACAATGGTGTAGAATAGTTAGTTGCAAGAAAATCATTAGAGGCTGTGATGAGTACAAAAGCAAATTAATTAGTACTACCTCTGTTCTTGGTCCTTAGGTCAACAGGTGTTCGATGGCATGCAAGTATCTACCCAATCTTGCTAAAATCGAATGTTACCTCGTCCCCCTGCTTCAGACCATTCTCACGGACATACTTGGACCAACCTTGTGAGACCAGGCACATGGATTAATAGGATTGATAGAATACTCATACCAACAAGTTGCAACTTCTTTTCCGGAAGCTCATTCGAAAAGAACTCTAAGGTTAAGCATGCTTGGTCTAGAGCAATTCTAGGATGGGTGACCGACTGGGAAGTGGGTAACCGGGTGCGCACGAGTGAGGACAAAGTGCGCAGAAAAGACTAGTGTTGGTCTGTGGGGCCTGTCTAGATATCCTATTAAGCTACCAGGAGTGACACCCCCCGGGCACAGGAGTGGACGGGGTGTTACAAAGTGGTATTAGAGCCGACCTTGTGGTTAAACGGGTGTGTGCGGGTTAGTGGCGGGACATGTGAAGCATGGCGCATGTGGCCCGGAGTGGACACGGCATGGCACATGTGCCGGCACTGGACGCACATACGCGTGCCAAGAGGGAACGTTCCTGAGGTGTGCTTGATCGATGAGGGCATCGATCTTCTAAAGGGTGGGTGTATGTGAGACCAGGCACATGGCTTAATAGGATTGATAGAATACTCATACCAACAAGTTGCAACTTATTTTTCGGAAGCTCATTCGAAAAGAACTCTAAGGTTAAGCGTGCTTGGTCTAGAGCAATTCTAGGATGGGTGACCGACCGGGAAGTGGGTAACCGGGTGCGCACGAGTGAGGACAAAGTGCGCAGAAAAGACTAGTGTTGGTCTGTGGGGCCAGTCTAGATATCATATAGTTTCCGCATGCCTTTAGGGCCCTCACTATGCAGAGTTAGAAACTTCCCCTGGGCCCAGGAGTGGACGGGGTGTTACAAACCTCGACCACCCAAATAGGTGGTGGCCATCGTCTGGAAGACATCCACATCATATAGTTTTTGCATGCCTTTAGGGCCCTCACTATACAGAGTTAGAAACTTGTCGTTTCCAAACATCTTGTTATAATGGGGCGAGCGACACAAGGGACGACCTTCATGAGAAAATTGATAGAAAAGTAAGGCGATAGCAAAAAAAGTGAGATACAAGATCTTACATCAAGTCGGTCTGAACCACTTGGAATCCATACCTGATACCATGGGTACCCTTTGCGAAGGGTGGCCATGCACCATTTTTCTTCCCTCTACCTTTGGAATGGCATACAGGGCCCCCTTTCAATCCACAATCTTGACAAGAGGATGGTAGCAGAAAGGGCTGAGCAGCTGGTGCGTGTTACTGATTGAAATTAAATGGAAAGGTGAAATTATGTAAAGAGCAAGTAAATCTAATAATATAAGACAAAACCATTGCCTGTAAAGCAAATAGATTTGATTTTTGTGAACTTCTGATGAGCGTAAAGATATACTACTAGATGATAACAATACCACGGAAAATCATAACATGTGAAATTTTGGATTTCCAAATTATACCCACTTCTTAGAGAGGTCACAGCCCACCTGGGTACTGTGTTGGCGCTTCCTCGTCGTGCAGACGATGTTTTCTTTTGGTGCGGGCACCAGCAATCTACTAGCCTCTACAATATCCTCAGCCTACGCAGTAGCATCTTCAATCTACATAAATAGCAACAGAACTCAACAGTTCAATACAATACATAGTAGTCATATACTGACTGTATGAGATAGTCAGACAGATCTAGGTCTGGATTCACATAAACACAGTTCCCGAATTAATAAAATCACACATATGTTTTCTGAACATCTGATAAGCATGTATGACACCAAGTGGGTAATAATTAAATCAGACTGCACCATGTTAATAAGGGTATTAAGAAAAAAATACCTTTCTATTTAAGTTGGGCCCTCCCAGCTGGTCAGTGGCCTTGCGCTTGTTTGGTGAGTAGTGGTACTGGTTGGATCCTGCGGCATGTGGGGGTACCATCCTGTTTGCCGCACCTGGAGCACCGCACATTCGCATGTATGTACCACCATACTACAATAAATAAAGAAGAGATGGTGTCACAGAGGCTTCCACAAAAACAGGATGCAGACAGAGACAACTTTTAGCACATGGATACATCCAGGTAGGAGCCAACCACTTTCAGCATTGGAAAGAATGGAAGAGCGCAACGAATATACTGCTACATTACCTTTTTAGGCAAAATTTAAGGGAACCGACCAGAACATCTCTGTCCGTAGTGGCCGTGCGCGCCACTGACCCATAGTTCTCCATATAGAATCTGATGCAAAATCCACTGCATATTACGAGTAGCAACTAAAGGTTATAGAAGTGAAGAACACCAAAATCGAACCCGACCAAATACCCCAATCAGAATAGCGGTGATCATGCCCTGATCCCAAATCCATACATAATAAGTACCTCCAACCCCCCCCCCCCACCACCACTCCCACCCAAATGACCCAATCGATCAGAGCAGAGGGAAGATATCCTGATTAGGTGATTCCGAGGTGAGCAATAAGCAAGAACTCCACAGTCAAAGCATACCGAATACTACTAATAGTACTAATCGTACCCCCAATGGCCCAACCAGAAGCAAATTAAATAAAGACGGATTTCAAGGTGAGAAAATACACCCACCTATTTCAGCAAGAACTCCCCAATTGAAGGTTGCACCAGTTCCAATAGTTTCTTGCTGGATGGGAGCTAGCTAGTTCTTGTCTTGTTGTCGGTAGAAAGGCATGGGAAGGGGAGTAGTAGTACTAGTACTAGTAGGAATGGGTAGTACACTTTTTCTACAGTAAGTATTTTAAGTGGCAGTGGTGGGAACATTTTGCCGAGAGAGCTTCCTGAATTTTTGATCCCAGCTATCACGTGGGGCCTACAGCTGTTTCAAGCGGGACCCACATTAGGGGTTAGTTAAAGAAGGTCCCACATAAGGGGGTGAGATAATTGACCGAGCCAACCTCCTCCTTCCCTTGGTACTCCTTCCAAGGACCAAGAAAATCGCCCCTCTTCGAATCAAATTGATCCCAACTTATACAGTATATCCTTTTGTTGATTCAGTTCATGGAGCATTGAGGGAGGGGAAGGGCTAGCAGCATATGGCACAAGCGCTAGGGCCTCAAAACTGTTTAGGAACCGATAAAAGTATAAGCTCGGATTTCAGACTAGAAACACAAACAAACACACATATATATATACTAATATACGGAATAGTTTCTAATTACAGTTCTGCTAACATTGGCCTAGAAATCATAAGGTAGCTCCATATTATAGAACTACGACAGTAGCGAACCAATCATGGGATAGCTCTACACCCCAAGAGTTTTGCAGTTGGGCTAGTGGTCATGAGACTACCAATGACACCAAACTTACACCCCTGATGGTCAGCAGCCCTACATCAAATCCATCCAGAAGCAGTGTACCTGATCCACAGCCTCGGGTGCAGGATCATCAATGAATAGGTCATCGTCATTACCATCAAAGTCCTCTTCGGTCGTTTGCTTCTGCGATTAGTAGATTAATAGATACGTTTATAGAGAAACATCAAAGACACACAACCTAAACATTTGTCGTTCTACGGATATACCTTGTCATCTGGCATAGCGGTAGTACCAGAAATGAAACCCGTTTCGTGTAGCTTGCGCTTTTTCTATCCTCCCCCATCTTCAAGTTGATCTAGATGCTCAGGATCTGCCTCTGTCAGTTGATCTAGTTGATCAACATCTGCTTCCCCTACTTGATCTTGATGATTAAGATGTGCTTCCCCCAGTTCATATGGAGGATCATATGGTTCACCATGAAATACCCATCTAACATGTGTGCTTAGCATCCCGAATGTAAAAATATGGTCTTCCACTATACTTTGAGGCGGCACCATACGATTCACACACAACCAACAGGGGCAATGTACTTTGAGTTGTCCCAATAAGCTCTAACAAACCCCATAAATCATAGAACACCAAGGATATGTTTAGCGCTGCCTAATAGAGCAATCTCTATCCAAAATCTGACCATTTGTTTAATTATGACATACACTGTTGGTTATTTTTAAAAGAAAAGCACGAAACATATAGATGGAGTACAAAAACTATATATGCCTATGTATTTCAGCAAACATATTGACAACAAAAATCGCCGAAGGTATTTAGGAACACAGATCGAGCGTAGAATAAACTATGACCATGCAGATTGAGGAGAAATGAAACTATGTATTTGAGGAGGCAGATCGGGTGAAAGGGCAATAAAATTCCAACCATATCGAGCTAGAGATAGACGGACTATCGTGGGATCGACATGCCCACCGGTGCATCTCAAGAAGACCGGCGGGTAGGGAAAGCTTCTTCGCGCACGGTGGTGATAAGGAGCGGCCATGAGCACTTCTGTTTTGTGGGCAAGTAGGTGAGGACCTAGGCGGCAGAGGGTGGAAGTTATTACACAGCGCGAAGGGATGGGGAGGGATAACTTTAGAAATTCTGACCTACCCTGCTTTGGGCACCACCATATACGTGGCCCACCTGCCAGTCACCATGGATCAAAATTTATCCAAAAGTTGTCAAACTACAAGTTTATGTTTTACCATGGAAACTAATGCACATAGCATTGTACTTTGCGAACCAATGGCTTTATTTCAACATATATTTAATTTCGTCCCTAATTTTTTCAAAAAAGGGCCAAACTTGGAAATTCGAAAGTAAATTTCAAATTTTGAACCAGACATATTGGTTGATTTTCCAAGATGCACCGATATACCAAATGCGGACATGTCATCATAAAATATGGCCATGACCTTAGTCACCTTTTTTTGGACGATGGTCATCTTTTTGAAAGCCTTGAATTATTTGATAACTGCAGCAAATGCCTAAAAACTCATTTAAATGTTGGAAAGCAACACTCATTGGCATGCGGGTCTAGAGTGTAACAGCGCATCTGAGCGGCCCCGTGTCGGAGCAACGTATGTTTGAAGCTTCGACCTCAAAATTTTGGTACCACGCCCAAACATCGCACACATCCATTCAAATATCCCGCGCATCCATTCAGACATGCTTCATATTTATTTAGAATGCATAATTCTCTTCTATCCCTGCTCCTCTTGTTTGAAAGCCTTGAATTAATGTTCATTAATTTCGGCAGATGTCTATCAAGTCATTAAATGCTCGAAAGAATATAGGCCTGTGGGTCTATCTGACGAGGACAATATCCCAAGTGGGAGTAACATACCTTAGAAGTTTCAACTTCAAGATTTCGGCAGAGTGCCAAAATATCCCGCCCACCCATTCAAACATCCCGCCCATCCATTCAAAACATCCAACTCAAAAAATTATTTTATTGCACAAATTTAGCCTGGAGCTTGAAAGGGCATTATACATTGTGTGAAAAAAGGGCGGTGGCATTTTGAGCCATCATCTTTGTAGTTGCTCCACAACAAAATGGATTGTTGTTACTTGGAAATTCGAAAACAAACTTCAAATTTGGAAATAGACATATTGGTTGATTTTCCAAGATGCACCTATCTACCAAATGCGGACACGTCATCATAAACTATTTCCATGACCTTGGTCACTTTTTTTAGACAATGGTCATCTTCTTGAAAGCCTTAAATTGTTCCAACATTCCAGCAAATTCCTAGAAACTCGTTTAAATACTGGAAAGCAACTCTCGCTGGCATGTGGGTCTAGACGGTGACAGCTCATCTGAGAGGCCCCACGCCGGAGTAGCGTATGCTAGAAGCTTCCTAAATTTTTTGGTATGGCGCCCAGACATCACACCCATCCATTAAAATATCCCACGCATCAATTCAAACATGCTTCATCTCTTTCTAGAATGCAAAATATGCAGTTATGCACCGATCTACCTAACATGGAAACGTTATCATAAACTATGGAAAACATATTTCCATGACCTTGGTCATCTCGTTTGAAAGCCATGAATGTTCATAGATGGTACGCCATATTGTTAAACGGGTTTCTTTGAAAGTTGTCAAATTCTAGCATATTTTTATGGAAACTAGGCAGTGCACATAACAAAATACTATGTGAAAGAAAGACATTGATTTAATTTATATATTTTTTATTTGGATTTTTCTTTCAAAAGGTCCCAAATTAGGCTGCATTATTAGCATTCATATCAAGAAGTTGAGGGGTTGTTTGGTTAAGCTTATCTATTTATTTTAGCTTTATTTATAAGCCACTTTAGAATTTAGCTTTTGGCTTATACCATCATTCAACTATGTCAGAGTAAAAGCTAAAAACAAAGCCAAAAACACGTTCCTCGCTTTATAAGCCAAAAATCAAAAGCCAGAATTAGAGCCCAACCAAACAAATCTCATAGAACTCTTGGCGTTTCTCCCTTGTTTTAGTACTTGGGTACCTTTAATTGTATTTAACAAAAAATATGACCAAGCAGGGTATCATCGACTTGTAGATCAAATTTTGAGATGCTTTCATTAAATTGCGGTAACACCATTCTATTCCACTAATATATATATATAACCATAAAGTTTGAACATATTATTGAGAATTCACGGAATTCTAAACCATAAAATCTAAACCCCTAAACCCTAACCAAGCAGGTATCGTGCACTTATAGATCAAAATTTGAGATACTTTCGTTAAATTGGGTAACACCATTATATTCCACGAATATAAGCATAGAGCTTGAACATTATTGACAATTCCTGAAACCCTAATCCCTAGCTAAACCCCTAAAACCCAAACCCTAAACCCCTATACCCAAAACCTAAACAAGCACGTCGCATGCACTTATAGATCAAAATTTGAGATACTTTCGTTAAATTGGGTAACGCCATTCTATATGGTAGGTGTTTTATTTTATAGTTCAGATTCTAGATTGGGTTTATCTCTATAGTAATTGGAGGGACCAGATTTGATGAATATAAGCATAAATCCTGGGCATTATTGAAAATTCCCTAAACCCTAAAACCCTAAGCCCAAAAATCCTAACCAAGCAGGTGCCATGCACTCATAAATCAAAATCTGAGATGCTTTTATTAAATCAGGTAACGCCATTCTATTAGACGAATATAAGCAGAAATCCTGAGCATTACCGAAAATTCGCTAAGCCCTAAACCGTAAATAACTCATAAAACTAAACCGTAAAATCCTCAACCCTCGATCCATAAACCCTAACTAAGTAGGTACCGTGCACTTATAGATCAAAATTTGAGATACTTTCATTAAATTGCGGTAACACCATTCTATTCTATGAATATAAGCATAAAGCTTGAACATTATTGAAAATTCCCGAAACCCTAAACCCCTAAAACCCAAACCCCTACCAAACACGTAACATGCACTTATAGTTCAAAATTTGATATACTTTCGTTAAATCAGTAACATCGTTCTATTCGACAAATATAAGCATAAATCTTGAGCATTGTCAAAAATTCTCTAAACTTAAACAAACCCTAAAACCTAAATCCTAATAAACCCTAAAACCCCAAACCCTCAACCCATAAACCCTAACCAAGCAGGTACCATGCACATAAAGATCAAAATTTGAGATACTTTCAATGAATTAGGTAACGCCATTCTGTTCGACGAATATAAGCATAAAGCCTGAGCATTATTGAAAATTTGCTAAACCCCCTAAACCCTATACAATCCATAAAACCTAAACCGTAAAACCCTAAAACCCTAAACCCTCGACCCATAAACCCTAACCAAGCAGGTACCATGCACTTATAGATCAAAATTTGAGATTCTTTCATTAAATTGCGGTAACGCCATTCTATCCCACGAATATAAGCATAAAGCTTGAACATTATTGAAAATTCCCGAAACCCTAAACCCCTAAAACCCAAACCCTTACCAAACACGTAGCATGCACTTATAGTTCAAAATTTGATATACTTTTGTTAAATTGGTAACTCCATTCTATTCGACAAATATAAGTATAAATCTTGAGCATTATAGAAAATTCCCTAAACCCTAAACAAACCCTAAAACCTAAACCCTAATAAACCATAAAACCCAAACCCTCAACCCATAAACCCTAACCAAGCAGGTATCATGCACTTATAGATCAAAAATTGAGATACTTTCAATGAATTAGGTAACGCCATTCTATTCGATGAATATAAGCATAAAGCCTGAGCATTATTGAAAATTCGCTAAACCCCCTAAACCCTATGTAATCCATAAAACCTAAAGTGTAAAACCCTAAAACCCTAAACCCTAACCAAGCAGGTACCATGCACTTATAGATCAAAATATGAGATTCTTTCATTAAGTTGCGGTAACACCATTCTATTCCACAAATATAACCATAAAGCTTGAAAATCATTGAAATGCCCTAAACCCTAAACCCTAAAACCCTAAACCCTCAACCCCGCCTAAACGACCCTGGCAAATGAGGTATCATGCACTTGTAGATTGAAATTATATATATACTTTCATAAAATTGTGCTAACGCCATTCCACTCCACGAATATAAGCATAAAGCAGCTTGAACATTATCAAAAATTCCCAAAAACCTAAACCCTAAACCCTAAAAACCATAAACCCTAACCCCTCATCCCTTGAATCCCTTACCAAGCAGGTATCATGCACTTATAGATCAAAATCCGAGATACTTTCATTAAATTGCGATAACACTAGTCTATTCCATGAATATATATAAGCATATATATAAAGCTTGAACATTATTATTGAAAATTCCATAATAAACCCTAAAACCTAGAAAACCCTAAACTCTAAACCCTCTATCCCGAACCCTAAACCCTAAATACCAACCTTAAACTCCTAAACCCTAAATCCTAAAATCCTAAACCATATACCATAAACCCTAAACCCCAAAACCCTCAACCCAAAAAACACAAAGCCTAAACCCAGGCTATATATATCTTGTGTGAAAACTCAATGGGATTTTTAGCCATACTTATTTGTAGTGTCTTCATGACAAAAGCCATTGTCGTCGCTTGAAAAAATGAAATAACTTCAAATTAAGAAGCTTCCTTTGTAAATAATATTTTAAATGCAATGCACCGATTTACCAAATACAGACATGTTGTTATAAACTATAGAAAAGATATGCCCATGACCTTGGTCAATTGGTTTGAAACTCATGCATATTCATACATGGTACGCCATATATTGTATGACAAAATTAAAGCCATTATTATCGATTAGGGCTTTTAAAATAACTTCAAATATGGAAGCTCCTTTTGTAAACAATGTTGAAATGCCAATATGGACCAATCTACCAAACATGGTTACATTATCATAAAGTATGGTAACACAATGGCCTTACATTGGTCATCTAGTTTTTGATAGCCATGAATGTTCAAACATGGTACGCCATATTGTGAAACGAGTTTTTCAAGAGTTATCAAATTTTATATATTTTTCTTGGAAATTAGATAATGCACATAGTGAGACACCAACACAGAAACGAATGCTTGTATTTCGTTTTAGATTCTGTTTCTTTTTTTTAAATGTCCCAAATTTGGTGTCATTACCATTCATATCAAAAGTGTGAAATCTTGCAAAACTCTCAATGGTTCTCTAATATTTGACTAATTCGGTACCTTTAAATTATGTTTAAAAAGTCAAGAGCAAGCTATATCACACACTTTGTAGTTCATAACTAGATATACTTACTTGTAATTCTCAAAAGGTCATTTTATTGCACATATTCAGCTATGAAGCTTAGAAACTCATGAAAGTAGGGCATTATCCATCAAATTTGGAATCTCCTTTTGTAAACAATTGCTTGAAATGCCAAGATGCACCGATCTACCAAATATGGACACATTTGTAAGCTTGATTGGCTAATATGCTTCAATGTATGGAGTAGTACAAAACATGAAAAAGGTATAGAAACTATGGCTGTGACCTTGCTCCTATTGTTTGAAAGCCTTGAATTAATATGCATTAATTTCGGCAGATGTCTATCAAGTCATTAAATGCTGGAAAGCATACAGGCATGTGGGTCTATCTGACGGGGACAACATCCCAAGTGGGAGTAGCATACCTTAGAAGCTTCAACTTCAAAATTTCGGTAGAGCGCCGAAATAGCCCGCCCACCCATTCAAACATCTTGCCCATCCATTCAAAACATCCAGCCCCAAAAATTATTTTATTGCACAAATTTAGCCTGGAAGCTTGAAAGGAAGTTATACATTGTGTGAAAAAAGGGGTGGTGGCATTTTGAGCCATCATCTTTGTAGTTGCTCCACAATAAAAATTGTTGTTACTTGGAAATTCGAAAACGAACTTCAAATTTGGAACCAGACATATTGGTTGATTTGCGAAGATGCACTGATATACCAAATTCGGACACGTCATCATAAACTATTTCCATGAACTTGGTCACCTTTTTTTGGGACGATGGTCATCTTCTTGAAAGCCCTAAATTGTTCAAAAAATTCAGCAAATGCCTAGAAACTCGTTTAAATGCTGGAAAGCAACTCTCGCTGGCGTGTGGGTCTAGACGGTGACATCGCATCTGAGAGGCCCCATGTTGGAGTAGCGTATGCTAGAAGCTTTGATCTCAAAATTTTGGTACGACGCCCAAACATCGCACCCATCCATTAAAATATCCCGCGCATCCATTTAAACATGCTTCACCTCTTTCTAGAATGCAAAATTCCTCTTCTATCCCTGCTCCGGAAACAAGAATCTAAGGAGCACTGCAATAACAGAGCGATATAGGTGGTAAATTTGCATACTCCCAGGTGCATCACCCTATCGATGTTTCCATCCCTTCTACAATATTTACCTGCCCGCCCACTCCGCCATACACTAACTTTTTGGACCCACCATGAAAGTGACCCACATGTCAGTGAGCTAGAATTACGGGAAGTAGAGATTCCCATCGCTTATTGTTCAAAATTCGAACATTTTTTGCTAAACCGAGAGAAAATCGTTGAAATCATCAAATTTGGCTTAGAAGCTTGAAAATTCATGAAACTTGGGAATTATTCGTCAAAAAAATTATACTTTGTGAGAAAATTGGTGCGGTGAGATTTTGAACCACGTATAGTCTTTGTAATTGCTTCACAACGGAAGCCATTATTGTCACTTGGACAATTTAAATTAACTTCGAATTTGGATGCACCTTTTTTGTAAACATTGTTTGAAATGCCAATATGAAGTTATGCACCGATCTACCAAACATGGACATTTTATCATAAACTATGGCAAACATATTTCCATGACCTTGGTCATCTCGTTTGAAAGCCATGAATATTCATACATGGTATGCCATATTGTAAAACGAGTTTCTTTGTAAGTTGTCAAATTTTAGCATACTTTTGCATGGAAACTAGGTAGTAAACATAACAAAATACTCTGCAAAAGAAAGACATTGCTTCAATTTATATATTTTTTATTTGGATTTTTCTTTCAAAACGTCCCAAATTAGGCTGCATTATTACCATTCATATCAAGAAGTTGAGAGGTTGTTTGGTTAAGCTTTTTGCTTTATTTTATAAGCCACTTTAGATTTTTTTTCTTTTGGTTTATACCATCATTCAACTAAGTTAGAGTAAAAGCTAAAAAAAAGCCAAAAACACGTTCCTCGCTTTATAAGCCAAAAATGAAAAGCCGGAAACCCTAACCAAGCATGTATCATGCACTTATACTCTAGACATTATCGAGAATTGAAGGAATCCTAAACTGTAAACTCTAAACCCCTAAACCCTAACCAAGCATGTATCATGCACTTATACATCAAAATTTGAGCTAATTGCGTTAAATTGGGTAACACCATTCTGTTCCATGAATATAAGCATAAAGAATGAACATTATTGAAAATTCCTGAAACCCTAAACCCATAAAACCCACATCCTAAACCCCTAAACCCTCACCAAGCACGTAGCATGCACTTATAGAACAAAATTTAAGATAATTTAGTTAAATTGGGTAACACCATTCTATTTGACGAATATAAGCATAAATCATGAGCAATATCAAAACTTCCCTAAACCCTAAACCCTAAACAACCTCTAAAACCTAAACCATAAACCCTAAAGCCCTAAAACCTTAGCCATAAACCCTAACCAAGCAGGTTTCATGCACTCATCGATCAAAATTTTAAATACTTTCATTAAATAAGCTAACACCATTCTATTATACGAATATAAGCATAAATCTTGTGCATTATTTAAAATGCGCTAAACTCTAAACCCTAAACAACCCATTAAACTAAACCGTAAAACCGTAAACCTCGAGCCATAAACCCTAACCAAGCAGGTACCCTGCACTTATAGATCAAAATTTGAGATACTTTCAATAAATTTATGTAACCCCATTCTATTCCACGAATATAAGCATAAAGTAGCTTGAACATTATTGAAAATTCATGAAACCCTAAACCCCTAAAACCCCAATCCCTAAACCCTTACCAAGCACGTAGCATGCACTTATAGATAAAAAAATTATATACTTTCATTTAATTGGTAACACCATTCTATTAGAAGAATATAAGCATTAATATTGAGCATCATCGAAAATTCCCTAAACCCTAAACCCTAAAAAACCCCTAAAACCTAAACCCTAAACCCCCAAACCCTCAACCCATAAACACTAACCAAGTAGGTATCATGCACTTATAGATCAAAATTTGAGATACTTTCAATAAATTAGGTAATGCCATTCTATTCGACGAATATAAGCATAAAGCTTGAGCATTAATCTAAATTCGCTAAACCCTAAACCCTATACAACCATAAGACCTAAACTATAAAACGCTAAAACCCAATACCCATGACCCATAGACCCTAACCAAGCAGGAATCATGCACTTATAGATCAAAATTTGAGATACTTTCATTAAAATAGGTAACACCATTCTTTTCGACGAATATAATCATAAATCATTGAGCATTATTGATAAATCGCTAATCCCTAAACCCTAAAACCCATAAATCCTAAACCGTAAAACCATAAAACCCTAAATCCTCGACCCATAAACCTTAAACCTAGCAGGTATCGTGCACTTATAGATCAAAATTCGAGATACTTTCATTAGATTGAGGTAGCCATTCTATTCCATGAATATAAGCATAAAACTTGAACATTATTGAAAATCAAAAAACCTTAGCCCTAAACCCTAACCTCCTAACCCTAGAACCCTAAACCCTTACTAAGCAGGTATAATGCACTTATAGATCAAAATTTGAGATACTTTCATTAAATTGTGATGACGCCATTCTGTTCCATGAATATAACCATATATATAAAGCTTGAACATTATTATTGAAAATTCCCTAAAACCTAAAACCTAAATAATCATAAAACCTAAAACCCTGAACAACCCTAAACCCTAAATCATGAACCCTAAACCCCTAAACCCTAAAATCCTAAACAATAAACCATGAACCCCTAAACCCTCAACCCAAAATAAACCCCGAACCCTAAACTTAACCCTAGGCTATATGTACTTCATGTGAAAACGAGGGCAGTGGAATTTTGAGCCATATTATGTATTTTCTTCATGACAAAAGCCATTGTTGTGCCTTAGAAAATTGAAATAACTTCGAATTCAGAATCTTCCTTTGTAAATAATATTTTAAATGTCAATACACACGAACTACCAAATATATGGACAGGTTATTATAAACTATAGAAAAGATATGAACATGACCTTGGTCATCTAGTTTGAAAGCCATGCATATTCTTACATGGTACTCCATATATTGTGATACAATTTTTTTTCAAAAGTTATCAAATTTTAAGATTATATTTTTCCATGGAAACTAGCTAGTGCACATAGTGAGACACAAAGATAGAAAAGAATGGTCGTCTTACGTTTTATATTTTGTTTCTTTGTATTTTTTAAAAATGGCCGAAATTTCGTGTCATTGCCATTCATATCAAAAAGATGAATTTTGAGAAACTCTTGGTGGTTCTCCAATATTTTACTACTTGGTATCTTTGACTTATTTTAAAAAAGTCAAGAGCAAGGTATATCACACACTTTGTAGTTTGAAATTAGACATACTTACTTCAGATTGTCAAAAAGTCATTTTATTGCATATATTTTAGCTAGGAAGTTTGGAAATTCATGAAAGTTGGGTATTATCCATCAAATCTAGAATCTTCTTTTGAAATGCCAAGATGCAGCGGTCTACCAGATATGGACATGCTATCATAAACTGTAGCAGAGATATGGTCGTGACCTTGATCATCTTGTATGAAAGCCTTCAAAATATAATGTTTATCAATTTCGGCAAATGTGTGGAAACTCATTTATGTTGGTAAGCATACTGTCGCTGACGTGTGGGTCTAGACGGGGTCAACATGTGAGAGCTGCCACGTTAGAGTAGCATATGTTGGAAGCTTCAACCTCAAAATTTCCGTAAGGCGCCAAAACATCCCGCGCATCTGTTCAAATATCCCGCCCTGCTTTTTGCAAATGCAAAATTCCTCTTCTATCCCTACTCCGGAAACAAGGACCGTAGGAGTACTGCAATAATAGAGGGGTATAGGTGGTAAATGTGCATCATCCCACCTATATCCCCACATTGACTCTTCCCCACCCACACGCCTCCAACCTCAACCTTCCTCCAGCTGCTTCACCGGAGCTCCTCCACTGCCGGTGCTCTTCACCGGAAATATTTCACCGCCGACTCCCTCGTTGCACCAGATCTGCTTCACCAACACCGTCGTCTTTCCTACGGGGGCCGCTTCACTGAATCACTCATCGCTGACCTTGAAATGCCGAGCCGGCGCCCTCCCACCCGTCCTCGCCGTGTAGGGGTAATTTCTCTTGCTCGTTTGCTATATTTTTGATACTCGTAAGCTATGAAATCATTAGAATGTTGCTCAATATCCTGCATGCTATTGCCATTTTGTTTGGATCCCACATCCGGTAGGTCCTATCCACATCATTAGATTCTCGCTTTTATTCCCTTTCTTACATTCTCACGCTATCAGTTTAATCCTCCAACACCAACTCATAGATGTTATTCTTTCCGAGCGCTCGCACGGGTCATGCAAATAGCTCATAGAGGATCCAACACTAACAATCTGACGCCCAGCAAGGCTAAAGTGTGAGGTTTCCTTGCATTACTTAGGCCAGCTTCTTGTCATGTTAAAAAGTGGTATAACCTGCATGCCTAATAAGTTAATAAGTCAATCTACCTAAGACCTTGCCATGACATTTGCATTCATATTCTATTGTGTTTCTATTTGTGAATGCTTAATTCAGAAAATGTCCATGTAGTTTGAATCATATATCTGGTCATTTTTAATGCTACATTTTGGTGTTTTCACCTGCATTCATCCTTCCAAACCAGTTATCTAGTTTGAAACATACATATGGTAATTTTTAATGCTATGTTTTTATGTTTTGCAAGAGTTTTTATCCTTCCAAACTAGTTAACTTGGTTTTAAATGTCACGCCTTAATGCAGAGAAATGACAATGGAGTACAGGGACCAGAGTACCAACTGCTCGGCTCAGATTCTTCTAGCAGATTGACCAGGAGTCGCACCCGCTCGAGAAGGAGCTACTCTTTGCCTAAACGTGCTACTGTAAGTTCATACTTACTTTAAATGATCTCTACTTTATATAATACTACTTGTTTCCCTTGTTCTTTGTTTTAACCTCTTTCACCATATTTTAGCAGGCTGCAATTAAAACCAAGCAGGAATCCTTGGAAGGCAAGACTGAAACTTGTGATCCCTCTTCCCATTCATCTTCTCATTGCATTTCTAAAGCAAACAACTTAGTTAACATTCCACCTAGAACAACTCCTACAGGTGATAAATTTATAAACGTTATATTGCATGCAAAAAGAAAGGTGTAGCTGCTCTTAGATCTGTAGCTGAAATGTTGAAGAAGGGGACAGATGATACATTGAAGCGAATCGCCATGTACCGATCTCTTATTGATGATACCGACACTTTGTAATCTTTTAGAATTTTGATCTTGTTGTATAACCTATTGTAATAAACTTTTATTGTTGTGTAATAAGTAGTTTTAATTTGTGTGTGTCTATTAACTGATGTCTTGATATTCCTCTATTCTGCCAAAAAGTTGGGGCTAGCAAAAAAGGCCAAAATAGTAACACGTCGAACATTGAAACAACATGCGCATGGACAACCCAAAACGACTAGAAAAGTAAAAGGCCAGAAGGGTAAAAGGCCAGAACAATAGAAGATCAGAAGAGTAAAAGGCTAGAACAGTAAAATGCCAGAATAGTAAAAGGCCAGAATGGTAAAGGCCCGAACAGTAAAAAACCAGATTGGTAAAGGCATGAACAGTAAAAGACTAGAATAGTGAATGGCCAGAACAGTAAAAGGCTAGAAAAGTAAAAGGCCAGAATAGTAGAAACCCAGAGCAGAGAAAGGCTGGATGGGCTAAACAGTGGAAGACTGCAACCATGAATGGTTTCAACAGTAAATGGCCGGAACAGTAAATGGCCAGAATAGTAAAAGGCTAGTATGGTGGCAGACCACTATAGTAACAGACCGAACAGTACTGGCCTGAATAGGCAAAAGCCCAAACTCTAAAGGTCCTAAACAGTAACAGGGCGAAATTCCTAAAAGGTCGGAACAGTAACATGACTGAAAAGTAAAATACTAGATTGGCAACAGGCTTGAACAATACTAGGCCATGTTGGTGCAGGCCTCAAGTGGCCGCACAGTGTTGGGCTAACTTGGGCCTTAAGTAGGCCAAAATAGTGTTGGGCAAGAAAATGTACAGGCTGCTACTAGTTGCAGTACTGGGCCGATTTTAGACAATGCAGGACAAAATAGTAAAGGGTCGTATTCCTATTGGGCTCTCCACATGGGGCGACCCATTTAATTATTAGTAGGCTTTGGCTAGGCCTGACTTCTACCATGGTTTATGTGACCGTTAATGGCAGTAACCGGACGTTAACGGCGGCTGCCACATGGCAGTTTGTGTGACATCAGCAGTCAACACGGCTGGCGAACAGATCTACGATAGAACAAGTTTTCATGGCCGAAGGGTGCGATCCGCCATGGTCAGAAAAAATCATGGTTGATTCATTTGTGATATGACTTTTACCATGAAGGCCATCCGTCGCGGAAGACTTTTTAGCCATGAAAAACGGGCCTTCAACCACGAAAATCGTCCGTTGTAAAAGCCAACTTTTCTTGTAGTGACAGCTCGAGCTAACGTAGATTGCTCTAGCGGTAAGATTGTCTTCAATATATATGATGATCAGATTGTTCAATACTTTCCAAAGAAACAGGAACATAATGGAAAATATGTTCTACCACCTAAGCGTGATCACGCAATAAGATACTTAATGAGAGTTAACCCATTCTTAATAAATTAAGTTTAAATTTTATTTATGATTACTACTTTATTATATGTATGCTCTAATAAATTTGTTTTGAGTCCGTTCAGAGGATTTACCTTAGGGAAGTTGAGAAGCAAGGGAAAAATGAAGAAAATAAAGGGGTTCAATACAGATAATGAGCAGTGGTACGGGCGCGGTATGACCGTACTATGCACCCATACTGAGTCTCGATGAAACCACCAAGAAGAACAATGTTGGTAACAACCAACGGTATGGCCGGGGTACGATTGTACCCCGCGCCCATACTGAACTTCGACGAAATCGACCAAGGTCCCCGTATAGATAATGACCAATGGTACGGCCGGGGTACGCCCGTACCGTGCGCCCATACCAGGTCGACCAGGTTTGATCTCGATCCCTAAAGTTGATCCAACGGTGACGACCAGCGATATGGGCGGGTTGCGCCCGTACCGTGTGTTTCGCCAGGTATAGGCCGAAGGCGGCTAGCTCCTAGCTAGCCTCCTCCTTCTTCTTCTTCCTCTTTATTCCTTGTTCTTTCTGTCTCCACCTCAAACCCTAGCCTCCTAGAACCATTGATTCTTCGTTGGTTTCATGTTTTTGAGTTGGGGAATCTTCACATCGGTAATTTTCTCATCTGGTCCATACTCTATTTTCTAAAATCCATGATTTAATTCATCACATTGGCTATTTAGGTGAGTTCACCATTTTTTGAGATTATTATTGATTTATCACGTTAGGATTTGTAAATTCTACCTGTAATAGTTTGTTCATGTGATAGAAACTTGATGCCTATATTTTTCTTCAAAAATTTCGCAGCATAATGCATAACATTGGAAGGATTTTCCGTTCGGGCGAGGGCTCGGTTACGGCGGGAGCCTCGGGCTCCGCCAAGCCACCGGGTTCGAAGAAGAGGCGCTCGGAGGTGGACAGCTTGAGGACTGCCATGAGCCGAGACTATGAGAGGGTGAGAAACCGCAAGGTTTTGCCCACCAAGACCGTGAGTTCCTCTCCCGCCAAGGTCTTTTGGAGGACTTCGAGCAGATGACTATGCAAGATAGCATGGTTGCCTTCTCCTACCTCTCCATTGACACCTACAAGCTTGCCATGTTCTAGTTCCTTTCATCGTTCCATTATGATCTTGAGGCCCAGGAGCGTAACTGCACTGTAAGTTTTGTACTCAATGGGCAGCTCCACAACCTGACCTTCTATGAATTTTGTGATAGTTTCGGATTCTCCCATGAGGGAGAACTCGATATCAATGACAATGTGCACATAGAGGCAATGCAACCTTGGGGGCAATCCACGGGAACAATGATTACTTGCACAAAAAGAGCGCCACCATCTAGAATCCCACTATCCATTATTTCCATACCTTCCTTGTTAATTCTATTTTTGGAAAAGGTGATGTCGAGGAAATGGTAGGCCCAATGAGTTTCATTCATATGGCCTTGCATCTAGAAATGGTGCACAAGGTAAACTTGGGTACTTCGCTCATCCAGCACTTTCGCCGCCAAAGGTTGGCTTCCGTGGGGGACATTTGTTGTGGTGGGTTGATCACATGGATCGCCTACGCAAATGAATTTGTCCTACCACAGGAAAGAGCTAGGGCTGGCAGTAAGACCCTGGATGACATTCATATGGCTAGCACCAAGTTCATGGGGGTCTATAGACCCAAATGTGCCCTCCGTACTTACTAGTTTTATTTTGAACCTAACGGTGATCTCCACCAAATCTTGCTTCCTTTTGTCCAAGCTTTTGGTTTGCAAGGTAAACAGAGTTGGGTCCTTACTAAGGAGGAGTTCCAGCAGGAACTGATCCTCTCAGGAAGGACTATGCCGCAAGGCGACCACCCCAACTAGGAAAACGCAGCAGCTGGCCAACAATAGCAAGATCAAGGAGAATAAGATTGGCATGGTGTAGGATGGGACGACTACGGTCAACAACACCATCAGCAACAACCTTTCCACCAACACCAACAACAAGGTATGCCTCCACCACAACCGGGATTCAACTATGTCCCGAGGAGTGATTTTGACCAGGTGCTGCATTGCATTGAGAACATAGAAAACACGTTGTATGATGCGAACACCAACATAGTCAACCTCACTCAAGACTTCACATCTTTCATGACCGATTTTCCACCGCTACCCGAACTTCCCTTTTCAGCAGCCACCACCCGACGGTAGCGACAACTGATTCCAGTTAGGAAAAAAGCCTAAGCTTGGGGAGGTTAAACTCCTCCCACCTTTTTGCACTCATATTTTTCTTTCTTATTTTTATTTGTTTTTGTTTCAATGCATGTTTACTTTGATTTTTTTATTTGATAAAAAGAAAAACCCAAAAATATTAGACTAGCTTCTAATTTTATTTGTGCAAATTTCTCTCGGCTCTTGTTGATTCTTTCTGCAGGTTGCTCACTTCTTGTGATTGAGCTATGGAGACGAACGCAAAAGAGTTGGCTCAAGTAGAAGACGAGCAAGCAAGAGGAGGTACCACATTCCTATTTTCCTTCTTCATGTAATTAAGCTTATTCATGAACATTTTATGTTAGTTCGGTTGCACTTGAGTTTGACTCCACGCTTAATTCATTATCTTTTAGGACTTGAGCTCAAATGTTTTTGTCACCTCTTTGGTTAAGACTTTGGACAATTAATATCAGTTTGAAAAACTACTCTTTGGATTCAACTCAAAACTTTTAAGAATAGAGAAAGTGTCTATCGACAACTTTAGTGCCATGTTTTTCTCTTAAGGGCTTAATATTCGTAGTGATCAACCCCGCATACTGATCGTTGACTTGATGATACCTCTTGAAAAAGATTTGTTTGATAGAATCAACTTTTTAGAGTAGGAGAGGGAGATGCCAAAACCTGTATTGACCTGTTGTAAAAAAAGAGAAAAAGATAACAGAAAAGAGAGAAGAAGGAAGTAAAAGTACTTTGTTTCAAATACACACCTTTGGGATGCCAACAACTCTGCTAGCTTCTGAACGATCTATGGTATAAACCCGGATTTAGGCTATGAGTTGATGGCATGAGTGGCATACGTGTCGCTATATGGGAAAAATTATTGGTATTCTCAAAAGGTTGTGTAGGCGTTTACAAAAGAAATTCATTGATCCTTGAGAAAGAAGGAAAAAATTATCATCAAAATATGAGCTGAAAAACTTTCGATACTTTTGATCTTTGGCATCACCTCACCACCTAAAATGTACAATTAGAGTTCTTGATGGGTAAGGAAAAGAAGAGGTATTTGATAGCCGCGATTATCGAAGTGGGTGATTAATGAAAAAGGTCTAAGTTTATCCTTCTTTTGACACCTACATGTGCACCCTAAATTTTGACTCAAGCGACCTCGCTTAAAAACATTTTCACTCTCATAACAAGAGAGGTGCTGAAATAAATTGATTTGCAAAGACTTGCCAAATTTTTAACAATCTCATTTTAGTTATAATAACTATTAGCTAGCGAGTTACTTGCATTTAGGAATCAAGCTTAAGTGCAACTTTTCAGATATATTATATTCGTGTTCAAGGTTGTAGGATTTGATACGATGGAACATGATACAACGTCAAACTTGTAAGTTTTCATCTTGATTCAATTCTTCGCTATTACTCATTATAGCTTTGCCACTCGAGGGCGAGTAACCGCTAAGCTTGGAGATGTTGATAGCTCCAAATTTCATCACTTTTAACTATTGTTTTCCCTCTTGTTTATTGTCGTATTTCACCCAAGTTAACCCTTTTCTACTAACGCTAACATCGTAATTAGCGAATCCATGGTTTCTTGTGATAGTTTTCAGGTAATGAACATTTATTGGGAATCTAATAGAATTTATGGGCTAAATGCACCAAAAGAAGACAATCCCGAATTGGAGCCACTTTCATTGGAGGCGTCCTATATGCATAACGACCACTGGTACGGTCGGGGCACGCCCGTACCGCCCGCCCGTACTACACGATGACGCCTTCCTTATATCAATACAAGTAACTTTTGTGAAAGGGGAGACGAGAAGTGAAGGAGATATGCCCTAGAGGCAAATAATAAAAGGATATTATTATCATATCTCATAAGTTCATAATCGTTTTATATCATGGTATAACTGTATCAAGCGGAAACACTAATACAGGTGTGGTATACAAACAACCCAGGTCCCTAGTAGCCTCTATTTAACTAGTTCATTGGGCAGATGATGATCAAGGTTTCCTGATCATGGGCTAAACAAAAGTCACTAACAATGAGGTCATGTCATGTGATGGACCATTTCCCACCAATGACTATTGCAACACGATCATGTCACTTAGTTCACATTGCAATTATCGAAGAAACAGATTGTTCTAATCCTTAGACTATGAGATCATATCACTCACTATTACCGGAGGGTGCTTTGACTGTATCAACTGCCATCTTGTAAAATGGTGGCCATAAAGGTGCACGTTGGGTAGCCAAAGGAGCATGTTGAGGCAATATTCTTCAAGAGAGGGAATTGTTCTCCTGTGTGATGGGAAGATACAACTGGGCCACTTGGTGAATTACATCTATGTTGCACAACACATGACTGGTGCATGAGATGGTATTTCATAGAACGAGTAAAACAGTACTTGTTGGAAACGAGATTGAACAAGATATCAGGATACCGATGATCAAATCTCACACAAGTCTTGTATCACAAACAAGGAATTTGGATATATCATTTCATGTTCGAACACGATGGAGAATCGTGGAGTGTATAGGGGTCACATGGGCATCCCGGTCCCTCTGTTGATCATTGATATGGATCATGTCTAGAATACTCCCGAACCGAGGGAAACACGCTTAAGGGCAATATGATGCTTGGAGATTGTCCTACTAGATCGAATCATGAAAGAGAGAGAAATCGGAATCGTTCTGGAGAGATCCGAAGTTGTTCGGAGAAAGAAGGAAAGGAAAAGACCAAAAGGTGTTTTAGATAAATGGCAATTTAATATATGCATTTATTATATGCTAATTATGAATTAACTTATACTAAATAAATATTTAAATTCAAATTTACAAAGTGACTTTATCATTAGGCCAAAATCCCAGAGGAAATTGGCCCAAGAAAAGGCCATAGCAAAAAGGAAAACATCCAAAGGTTGCTTCTGCCGCACGTGGGCCTGGTAGCCCACTAAGGTGCACAGGCGCGCAAACATTAGGTTCCAAGTGGGGGGCAGCAGGCAGCCTGGTGCTACTAGCGGGCCTTGGCCTTGCGTCCCATGCGGGCACTGGCGGGCAGCCACAGACTGGCAGGCCACAGCGTGGCCGGCCCACTCGGGCGCACCGCCTAGCTGCCACACGGGGGCTCGCACGCTAGGCCGTGGTGGGAAGGAGGTGACCCACACGGCTGGCCACCGTTGTTGGCATCTGCTACTGCTGCTGGTTGGGCTGGCGCGAGGCTAGTGGCCCACTCGGCCACCGCCTCAAGCCCAGCTGGCTGCAACCCCTCTTTTTGCCCTTTTCTAGTCAATATTAGTCCTATATGGCTTAGCCTTTGAGAAAGGCACACCCCCTTAGCCTATATAAAGGGGTTCCCTTGGGAGGACTAAAGAAAACCCAATAAGCTGTTCTCTGAAGCGTTCTTCCTCGGAGAATACCCCCTCTCTCGGTAGTTGCCTTTGTCGCGGTGTGGTCCCAAGTTAGGACTATGCGCACAAAGTCAACGCATCTGCGGCACGCCGTTGTGCTGCATGGATTCCACTAGGAGATCTACTTCTACAACCCCAACATGGATCAAGGAGTTTTGGGAGTCGTCGCATTGCACTGTATGCATGTGATAACTCAGTGGGGCTATTGAAGCTTCCGGGCCATCATACAAGGACCTGGACAAGGGGGCGACGTGCGGGGATCTTCACGACCTTGTGGTCAGACGGGTACGACTACATCATCCATGCTCCTACATGAGCATAATGCTTTCTCGGTCTTCAAGGGTATGTTACCGATGTCTTCCTCTATTACTACATTACTTCTAGATAGGTCCTTGGGCATTCAAGGTATTCTGCGTAGGTAAATGTTTTTGTTATCTGCTACGGAACCCTTCAGTGGTATCAAAGCCTAGGTCTATGGTTAGTATGCAAGTATGGACAGACACATGCAAAGTGTGGGCATCGATACACTAGTTGTTACCTTCCCACGAGTATTTTTTCATATCGCGACATTGTGAGATGAAGCAATTAAAGTAAACGAAGTACTTAAGGAATAACTTTGAGATGCAAGAAAAGTTGAATTGTTTTGGGGGTTTTGATTGAATGAAGCAATTAAAGTAAAGTAAAACTTAATGCAGAAAGTAAGAATCGCGTGTGTAAAAGAGCTTGGAACTACAATAGAGAAAAGGCGATCTCAGGGAGTGGTGGATACACCGCTAGCAATTTAGACTAAGCAATCAAGATTATTATAACAAATATTCTCATGATATGTACGTATGTGGGAGTTGCTCCATATATGGACAAATAGGCATCAACCACTTCTCACATCATCCTCCATAACCACAGCTGAAAGATAAACGACATCAATCGTATTATCCAGCTATTAAGGGATTTCTCCCGTGGCATGGAAATGACTTTATGAGTTATCCTAGCTTGTTTCCCCAAGTTAGTATGTAAAGAATGACAACAGCTTTATAGTCACAGTAAGTGTTATAATCCCTCCATCTACCAACAAGTAATCCCCGTCATCGTGTCCCCATAAGAGGCAAATATTAAGGAGGTGCACAACTCCCAGCATCAAGATGAAGAGAATTAACACATACACATAATGATGTATAACATAATAATCTTTATCTTATCTCAATCATATGCTAGGGTATCTCCATCTCCCCAAGAACTAAAGATCTACTCAAACATGGAGGCAATCAACATCATGGCAATGGTAATGGAAACGATTATAAATGAATAGTTCTTGTATAAATCCACAACGAGTATGGAAATTACAATAAGATCTAGATGGAGTGAAGATGGGATGGATGGAGATGATGGCGATGCAGCGGTTGATGAATATGAAGATCGATGTCTTAGCCTCCTAGATCTGCGTAGGGCGAAGATGGATCCCTCGGGCAAGTTCCTCCTCCAGATGCCTTCCAGAGGTGAGGTTTCAGCGATTTCTAGGTGTTCTGTATGTCATCTCCTCGATCTAGTTGCATGAGGTGAAACTTTTTGAGGAGGCGGTGGCGGTGCCAACTATACGATCAGAACTATACGACCGAAAAATTAATTCCCGCCGAATAGTTGGTCGTTAAACCGTCTGGATGCCTCAAACGCTTCGGGTTTTCTTCTGGTGTTATTGATATTTCTCAAATAAGCAATTTACGTTGTTTTTGACTCCTTTTCTCCCCAATACAACTGCTCCAAGCATTATGTCCATTGTATCCATCATTTGTCCTAATCAGGGTGAAAATAGACATAAAATGTGCATGCGGACACCGTAAAATACCAAGATCCTACAACTACAGTGCAAAATAATAATATAAAACATGATGCAGATATGCACTCATCAACTTCCCCAAGCTTAGACTCTTGCTTGTCCCGAGCAAGTTTAGCTTAATGGAAGTGATCCTCATATTCATTAAGCCAAGTAGATAAAATAAATGAGGCAATTGCAGCATGTGTTTATCCTATAAGATACATAGGAATGAGTTCATGAATAGTACCTTACTCAAACCATCTGAATAATATTAGCAGGCTTCCACACCTTAGTGATCAATAGTTCACAAAAGATGAATCTCGACATGATGTAAAAGTATTTGGTTCGACCGAATGAGTTAGCGAGGTAGTCCCAAGTGTTTTAGGATTAACATATTCACTTGGGATTCAAAATCTCAAAACGTCTCTTTGTCTTACTACAATATAGTGGTATATGCCTATTTTCTCTTTGCACATTCGCTCTTTTTATCCTCTCTTTTCTTCTCTTTCTTTATATATATATATATGCTCACACTTTTGTTTAAGTGTTGTGCAAAGGAGCTAGCCATACATTCCACTTCATGTAGGAATTCAAAGTTTAACAATCTCAATTACCAAATTCGAATTGTATATGAAGCATCTTTATGACATGAAGACTCTATATCGACTTGTTCTCACTCTATTTTGATAGCACTTTTAAAATTTTCCTTTGTTTGAGGTTTCTTTCTCAACTTGACTAATCAGATTATTTTTACTTTTGTAAATCAAACCATGAACTTACAACATATCAATTAAATTATCTTTATATGTTCCATTAATACCAATGGTGTGGAAGACTCCTATTTTTATCATCAAGTGCAAGTAAAATTATACTCAAGCCATTCATATACCCAATAAGACAAGCACAATCTCAATAATGCTCCATATATGATAATAAACTCGGAATTTCACAAATGAGATCGACTATTCCTTAAGGGAATTCAAATGATGCAAACATTATTTCTAAGCTCGAACTAATGCTAAACTAAAATAGTAATATAAAACTTATAGGATAGATTAAAAGGTCTTAAAGATCTCCCCAAGCTTGGAATCAAGCCAGGCGGGATCAAATAACTCCTTGTTGGTACCTATTCCTCCTCCTGGGTAGGAAGAGTATTGCCTTCTTCCCTTGTGTTGCAATTTCTAGCTATGCTTGCGAAGTGGATGCTGAGCTTGGCCATGTCATATTGAAGCTTCAAAATTTTCTTCTTGAGGAATTTCTTCTCATCTGTCAACTCAAAAACAGTTTTAATCAAGAAACCAACTCTACCATCGATATCATTGACCTTTTTCTCAAGGTCTTTTCTCATCATACAGTAGGAGTCAATCCCTTCTCCAATTGTTTCAACACATGCCTTTGAAGCTTTTTTCCAACTGATAGATCTTATCATGAATCTCATCTTGCCGCACCTTCTTAGGTTTAAGAGGCGACGAACCGAGAGGAGGATTATAATAGGATCCCATGTGGTGACGATAAGGATTAGGGAGATACTCATCCTTGCTCTTTCCCTGCTCTGCTTGCCTCATCATCTCCATCCTTTGCGGGAACATGTCCTCCTAGTTTGGGAGAGGCTTGATCTCTAGGCTGGACGATGATGATGATACTTTAGGTTCTACTTCTTTGATCCTCTTCACGGGCTTCTCTTCTTTCTTCCTCCAAATCTTGTTGACATGGAAGGGATGCATGGCTTTTCTGCACGGATATTGTTAGAAGGGGCTTGTATAGGGATGGCGAGGATTTTTCGAGGTTGGAGGCTGTAGCTCTATGAAAACTTAATGAAGGGGAGGTCTAAAACCCTAGCCGCCGTTCGTAACGAGAAACTATACGGGCGTGACCCGTGTAGGTCCCGTCATATAGTTATGAACCGACTATAGATTTCCTTCTACGATGGAAACAACTATATGGCCAGAACTATACGGACGGGAATTTTTATTCCCGCCATATAGTTGGTCGTTAAACCTTCAGTACTCCAAAAAAAATTAGAGACGGGTCGATAACTATACGATGGCAACTATACGGCCGAAATTTTTATTCCAGCCATATAGTTGGTGGTTAAACTCTTAGTACCCTAGAAAAGAATTTTGATGAAGGCATTGATATCTATACGACGGCAACTATGGCCGTAATTTTCATTCCCACCATATAGTTGGTCGTTAAACCTTCTCTACTTTTCGTAAACGAAAGGGGTGATGTCGAAATAACTATAGGACCACAACTATACAGTCAGAATTTTTATTCTCGCTGTATAGTTGGTCGTTAAACCTTCTGGAACCACCAAAAATTACCTGCTTCTCTGAGAATTCTTTATTAATATGAGACTTAATGAAATATCAAGTTTTGACAGAAAAATGGCATCTTAAATTTTCGACCAATATTAGCATCTCTTGAACGGGATTTTAACATTATCAATCTTCTTTTTCTTTTTTTTATTCGCTAGCGCTTTAAATATTCCTTATTTAACACAAGCTCAACTAAAACTTAATTGAAATTTTAAAAACTTATTCAAATCTTTATTTCGCATGGGTTGACTCCCATGAAGCGCTCTTTTATGGTCAATATCTTGACCATAGTGTTACTCATCTCGTCTCGATTATATCCTTCTTGCAGTTGCCATTTCTTGTATATCTTTTCTTAATCACCTCTTCTGGGGTGGTCACATTTATGGTGACTGCACGTATATCTTATTTTGCTCGATAATGCTTCAAGTGTTGTCCATTTACCACCCAAAGAGAAAGAGAGGGTGTTTTCCCTCGAGCTTCACTGCTTTTGATGAATAAGCTTCTTCAACTATATAGGAGCCTTCCCACTTTAATCTGATCTTTCCTGGAAACAACTTAAGATGAGAATTATAGAGCAAGACCTTGTATCCACTTTTAAAGACCTTATTTTCTATTTTTCTATCATGCCATATTTTCACTTTTTCTTTAAACAATCTAGCATTATCATAAGAATCACTTCTAAACTCATCTAAAGCATGAATATCTAATAAGCGTTTTTCTCCCGCTGCTTTAAGATCATAGTTTAGGTTCTTGATCACCCAAAAAGCTTTATGTTCAAGTTCTAAAGGTAAATGGCATGCCTTACTGTATACCATCTTATAAGGTGTCATACCTATTGGATTTTTAAACGCGGTACGGTATGCCCGTAAAGTGTCATTTAACTTGTATGAACAATCTTTTCTTGATTTGTCCACCGTCTTCTTGAGTATGGTCTTTAATTCTCTATTAGAGAGTTCCACTTGACCGCTCATTTAAGGATGATATGGTGAAGCAACGCGATGAGTTACTCCATATTTGCTAAGGATTTTCCTAAAAGTTCATTTCATCAAATGAGAACCACCGTCAGTGATTAAAAATCTAGGAACTCCAAACCTAGGGAATATAACATCCTTGATCATCTTCACTGAGGCAGCTGCATCTGCATGCCTTGTTGGAATAGTTTCAACCCATTTAGTAACATAATCGACAGTAACAAGAATATGAGTGTAACCATTTGATTCTATAAAAGGTCCCATGTAATCCATTCCACATACATCAAAGGGTTCGATTATAAGACTATAATTCATTGCCATATCTTGTCTCCTACCTATATTACCCCTTCTTTGGCAAGCATCACATTGTTCTACATACCTGTGTGTGTTCTTGAGAAACGTGGGCCAATAGAATCCGGATTGAAGTACCTTTGATGCAGTTCGCTTGCCAGCATGATGTCCTCCATACGGGTTGTCATGACAAGCTTTCGAAATTGCATTCATTTCATGGTTAGGAACACACTTCCAAATCTTTCTGTCAGGTCCATGATGATATAGATACGGATCATCCCAAAAGTAATATTTAAGATCATTAAAGAATTTTATTCTTTGATTTCTTGTCATACCAGGAGGTATAAATTTTACTGCGAGATAGTTAGCATAATCTGCAAACCAAGGATCAGCAATTTCAACGTTTGCTAAATATTCTCCTGGAAATGACTCATTTATAGGTACGGGGTTAGTAATTATTCCCTCCATCCTAGAGAGATGATCTGCTACCAGATTATCCTTACCCCTCCTATCTATTATTTGCAAATCATATTCCTCCAGTAATAAAACCCACCTAATCAACCTGGGCTTTGCATCCTTTTTCACAAGGAGGTGGCGTAAAGCTTGGTGATCCGTATGAACTATTACCTTAGAATTAATGATGTAAGATCTAAATTTGTCACAAGTAAAAATTATAACTAGGAACTCTTTTTCTGTAGTAGCATAATTTTTCTAAATCTTATTAAGAGTTCTACTAGCCTAATAAATAACATTTAAATTCTTTTTGTCTTGCTGTCCTAACACAGCCCCTAAAGCATAGTCACTAGCATCACACATGATTTCGAAAGGTTCATCCCATTTTGGATATTGCATGATGTGTGTCGAAACTAATTTGTTTTTAAGGTTCTCAAAAGCTGCAATGCAATCATGATGTAAGTAGAATGGAGTTTCTTTCTCAAGAAGGTTGGTGAGAGGCATAGAAATTTTAGCAAAATCTTTATAAAATGCTTATAAAAACCGCATGTCCTAGAAACATTTTTAAGTTTTCTATGTCCTGAGGTATTGGAAGATTTTTTGTAGCATTTATATTAGTTTTATCTATTTCTATACCCTTCTCTGAAACCTTATGCGCAAAAACTTTACCTTCTCTTTCCAAGAAACAGCGTTGTTCCCAATTCAAAACCAAATTTGATTGCCTACATCTCTACAAAACTTTGGTTAAATTGTAGAGGCAATTATCAAATGTTGTTCCACAAACAACGAAATCAATTGTTAGAACTTCCAAAGTCTTCTCAACAAGATCATCAAAGATTTTAAAACACATTCTTGAAAAGTCGCAGTTGCATTACATAAGCCAAACAGAATTAATCTATAAGCATATGTGCCATAAGGACAAGTGAAAGTTGTTTTCTCTTGATCTTCCGGTTGTATAGCAATTTTAGAATACCTAGAATAACCATCAAGAAAATATAAATAAGAATTATTACTAAGTCTTTCTAAAATTTCATGCATAAATGGTATAGGTTTATGATTTTTCCGTGTCTCATGGTTTAGTTTCCTAAAATAAATGCACATGGGATATCCAACAATAGGTTTTACAGGAACTACCTCACCATCCTCATTCATAGTAGCATCAAGACCCCCTTGTCTTGGTATGCAATGAGCCGGGCTAACCCACTCACTATCAGAAATAGGATATATTATGCCAGCATCTAATAAGTGTATAACCTCTTTTCTTACTACTTCCTTCATTTTTGTATTAAGCCTTCTTTGTGTATCAATTACAGGTTTAGCATCAACAAGCATGGTAATCTTATGTGATACAATAGATGGATCTATTCCTTTAATATCACTTAGAGTATATCCAAAGGCTTCATGATGCTTAATCAAGACCGAAATGAGTTTATTTGTTTCAATTTCTGATAGATTTTTGCTAACAATAACAAGACATTTATTTTATTATCTAAAAAATCATACCTCATATCGTTTGGAAGTTGTTTCAGTTCAATTGGTGGAGGTTCTTCATCTCCTTTTATTACTAGTTCTTCATAGTCATGTGGATTTTGTGCTTCCGGAACTGAATCAAGGTAATCATCCATGTCTTCTCTCTCCTCATCATCTGGTGCTTCCTCCCAATTAATTAAGCTCCTCTCTAATTCATATTGTGGAGTACTGAAATGAATTGCGGCCAGCTCGGCAATCGTTTTCTCTTCCTTGATATCTTCCACTTCATATGGCCTCTTATTTAGTTTGGTGAAGTGGAATGTCATTTCCTCTTCTCCAAACATCAGTGAAATAGTCTCCTTCTTATTATCAATTCAAGCTTTGGTTATGGAAACAAAAGGCCTGCCTAAAAGAATAGACAAAAATATGAAAATCAAGGGGGTACATGAGTGATCCAATAAAGACATACATATTTCTGATAACACCTTCCGGTTTTATATTAGTTCTATTAGAAAATTTAATAGTAGTGTCTACCGATTCCACATTTGGATTATTTAAATTGTAGCGAAGTTCCTCATAAAGTGATGAAGGCATAATGTTTATAGTGGAAATCGTCTCACAAATTCCGTATAAAAAGGTTTCCACAATATATAGGAGTCACAGGTTTAGAAGTTTCATTACCGCATAATTTACCTTCAATTAATTCTGAGGTTTCAAAGTCTAGCATAACCACTTCATTATCCACTATTCATGTTTCCATAAGATCCTTCAATATAAGATTATTTATATTGGTAGCTTTGGGGTTCTTTTCAGGTTTCTTTAATCTTCTCTTTATTTGTTCTTCCTCTTTTTGATTTTTCTTGATATTCTCTTGAATAGGTTCAAAGGAGAACTCTTCCATTAGCACACTTTCTCTTGCACGCTTCTTTTCTTCAAGGGGTTTATGTGGTTCCCATTCTATAGGTACCTGTAAATGCCCTGCATAATTCTCAATAATTTTCTTTACTGAATAAGAATCAATACCAAGGGTTTTAATCATTGCAAACATTCTTTCATCTGCAAGTAAATCGTTAACACAAGCATATTCAGAATAAATTTTGTAATATTCTCCTCATTTTTAAGATTCTCCGTTGTCTCCCTCATTTTCATTATTAATTTCCAGGCTTCATCATAGGTGTAAGATAGAAAACTACCATTAGAAGTGGTGTCTAGGTTCGTTCTATTTTTATTATTAAGCCCTCCATAGTGTGAGTGATTAACCAATCAGGCAAACAATGATGGGGGCAATTATCTAGATAGCTTTTGTACCTTAGATACCCTTCATACAAACTCTCATCAGGACTATTTTTGAAACTGATAATAATACATCTCATCCTGTGAGCTTTGCTTTCTAAGTAATATTTTGATAGGAAATTGGTTGTCAATTCCGTCCAAGTCCTTGATGCTTTTGCACAAAAAGATCTATACCAGTTGCAAACAGTATTAGAGAGAGTTTGTCTAAACAACTAGGTTTTAACCATATCAAGATTACAATCATCGAATATAAAGGAACAAAGAACATCTTCCAAAAATTGTAAGTGTCCATATGGACCCCCTTCATCGGTTCCTGCAAATTTCTTAGAGTGTACTAGTTCAAATAATAAAGGGTGGATCTCAATTCCATCCGGATTTATGCTTTTGTTGACAATTATAAAAGCGTCCATGGGCAAACCCATTTTCCTTACTGCCTTGTAACATCCCAAAACTTTAATCCAAGCTTATCAAGATCCAAATCCTCAAAATTAGGGTTAACAAAAACTTTTCCATTTCAAAATATGAAAGCATTCATGTGTATGTGCATTTAAATTAGGAATTTATTTGAATTTCCATGGTTCTATGATTCATTGCTTGTAAAATGATTCTTAGGTGAAATAAACATCATCTAAATCATTCCCAAACTTTTCCCAAAGAAAAACAACTCAAAATGAATAAAAGGAGTAAATGGTCATTTTGGTCATTTTAATCCACTACACTACTTTGAGTGTTCCTAGCACTCATTTCCCAACATAATTAATTCTGGATCTTTGCACCCCTTGCTAGTACACATAATGAGGTACCAAAGCCCACTTTGTGATCTGCTAAAAACATTCAAATACTAATTTTAAATGACAGTTTAAAACTAAATTCAATGCATATGCCTAGATCACCCCTATTTCAAAAACCATCCAGATGAACTCCATTTTTAAAACCCTTGCAACCAGAGACTACCTAGTACTAGTGGAGATCACTCAAAAAATTTGAACCCAAAATTCAAATTTTTGCTTCTTGCGGCCATTGTGTCGAACAGGTGGCAAGCACAAATCTTGCAAATCTTAGAACACTATAGTGAGCAGTAGTTTTGGTCACCATTTGGGCCTAACTTGGTCCCCTAGTTCCCCCAGCTAGAACCCCGGCCCTAACCCTCTCTCCCTCTCCACTGTCTGCTCTAGTAAGTCGCTGCCCAAAGCTTTGCCCAGGTCGACCACGGACCACTCGCCTCAGCCCATCCCACGCTCTCCTTCGCTTGCTGGGAGACAAGCGCCATCACACCGCTTAGCCTCGACCAGCCCCCGACCAAAATGAGTGGAGGACAAGCCTCAATTGCTCACACCCTTGCCGCTATCTGCCATGCCGATCACCCTGGAGCGCCGCGCCCGCCAGAGCCGCACAGACCACACCTACCTCTAGCATTGCGTGTCAGCAGCCGCAGCAGGCCCAACAACCACCCGGACATCGTCGTTCGCCGCCTCGCGACCAACAAACCAGAGGAACAGCGTCGAACACCGCCGTCTGCGCGCAGTTCATTGCACGCTCCTGACCAGTAGAGACTTCGCCTTGTCGCGCCTTTAAGCCTCAGAGGACCACCGGGGAACAGAGCTTCCAACGCCGCCCTTGCCCATGCCGAGAGAACCCTGCAGTGTCGTCACCGATGACCTCATCGTCGCCCGTTCTATCCCATCGTCGACCCTATATAAAGCGGCCACCCCAGCACCATTTCTCCACACTCCCACACTCCTCACCTCTCACTGAATCTTACACACCTCTCGTCGAAGCTGCTCGAGCTATGTCTTTCCGGAATTGAAGCCGAAGCCGCCGCGGCAGGAGGAGAAGGGCGTTTGCGATTTAGAGCACCCCAAGCTCCACCACAACCACGCCTCGCCTCGCCGTCGTCTACCAGCCCGTTTGCCTGCCTCGCCGACCTTGCTGGAGCCCTGGTATGCCCCCAATCGACCCCCACCGCCGTGTCTAGGTCACGTTCTCGCCGGAGAGATCCGTCGTCGACGATGACTCACCACCGCTGGATCGTCTTTAGATCGTGTGGCCCAGGATGCTAGATACCGTTTCGATAAGTTCTGCCGCTGACCGGTGGAGCCTGCCTGTCAGGAAGCCCGCTGCGCGCACTGTGCGTAGCTGGGCCGGCCTAGTTAGTTCCCACTCGTGTGAAAGTTTCAAATTTAGTTTTTTCTATTTAGAATTAATCTAGTTTTTGTCCACTAGTTTAAAAATCAATTCTAGGAGTTTGACAAATCCAAATTGCATGAAATCAATTCTGGAGTCCGTTGGATTTAATTCAATTAGAGTTATAGATCTCTCCTAGTAAAAATAACCAAACAGAAGCATTTGTACATTGCAACATTTATATAAAATCAACCAAGATAGATTTTGAGTTGATTCCAACTCTCAAAAATCACATTTCATCATATCTATCTGAATATATAATAATATTAAGGTTTACATGCGGTGACTTTGGACTAGTACCAAAATAATGCTATATAGGCATTTCTAATCACTTTAAATCATTAAATAATGAACTTAAACCAAAGTAATTATGATCCAACCCTTAAATCACATTCTGACATGTTAGAATATGTGGTGATGACATGTGTCCACATGATCCCATATTTTAAGTGGTGAATATTAAATCTTAATTAATTTTTTTAATGAGTAGAATTACTTTTCTAAATTAAAAGGAGGGAAACTATTGAATTAAAATTGTGATGCTTGTGATGATAATAGATCATCAAATATGTGTCTTGGAATGCTAATTAGACTAGTTAAGTATTGTTTGGTGATTGTGTACTTCGTATGTATTTATAGACGATAGTACCGACCATGCTTTCGAGGAGGAGGAGTTCTACCAAGAAGAAGAAGAAGAAGAAGAAAACTTCAACCACTGCACCAACCAAGGCAAGCTAACCCTTGCAAAAATTACTCTAGCAAGCCACCATTAACAATGCAAGATAACACTTGCAAGTTTAATGCTTAGCAAGCTAGGATCAAACTAGATGGGTTAGCAAAGATGCTTTAGGCATGCTTTGATTATATCACTTTGACTAGTATTTACCCCAAGTCTTATTTACAAGCTTTACTTCCTTTACTTTACACAAAGTTCTCTACTTGTCTTGAAGGTAGCATAAAGAGTATAAAACTTGACCTATTTAGAACCCTTTAGATGTCATTCTATGGCATGAGATTGAACCCATCTTTCCCACCTTAGTGAACACTCTTAACTTAGTAGTTTAGAGTAGATCAAAAACTTGAGTCACTTTAGATGGGAACACTTGGTGAAAATGAATTATGAAAACCTTGGAATGATGAGTCATTCTATTGAAATGTTTTGACATGTGTTGAGAAACACCAGTGGTTTATGATGATGAAAATGAGGAGGCATGAGCCTTAACCCTTTTACAAAACTGATGGTTGGATTCAGATGCGATACCATTCCAAATTTACCATACAACCACACTACTTGAATTGGGTAAGGCTTAGCCGGAAATTTATATGCATTAGTATTAGTTCCCTCGCGGGAGAGGTTTGAGCTGAGGCTACCTCTCAATGTTGCCCACCTATGTAGTGCCCAAGATGACTGATGGTCATGGTTGGGAGGCCATACTCATAGGAGCAGTGCTTATACTAGGGTGTGTAAAGGAAAGTTATGTTTGATTATCTGCATACTAAGTATGATGATTCAGGGTTATCCCTAACAGATGTATCGAATCTTGTGGTGAAAGTGTACCACCTCTGCAGAGTGTCAAACTATTCGAATAGCCGCGTTCGCAGTTATGGACAGTTGGAATGGCCATACTGTTTCATTTTCAGATGTTTTCAAAATGACTTAGGAAGGAAATGATGAATCTTGACTTGACCACAATAGAGTTGTGTTTATGACAATAGCTTCCCAACTGAAGTGATTCTAGAACTTTGTTTTATCTTTCATTGCTTTAGAACTCAGCTTAGGTTTCAAACTTAACTTTATAGTTAAACTTAGATTTAGCACTTTTACTTGGAACTATACTACTTGTTAGTGGTAGTTTGCGAGTACTCAAAGAGTACTCATGGCTGTTGTCCCTGGCTATTCTCATGGCCAGACTATGAAGGAGATTACCAAGATGATGGCCAGCCGGACGGCTATGATAACTAGGACTATCTGCCTTCGTCAGCATTGCCTGTGCCCCTGAAGATGGACCCCACTGCTACGCCTATCTTTTATTTCCGCTGCTTGTTGTATTAAGACTGGATCATGAGATCCTTATTTCTGTAAGACCTTATGTATGGTTTGTAAAGGATGATGTACTGTGATATCCAATCCGTTATGTCTCGCAAAAATGGTAATCCTGGGATTGTGAGGTATGGCATAACGGGCATCTGGGATTAAAAATCCGGGTGTTGACAAGTTGGTATCAGAGCCATCCTGACCATAGGAGACCCTAGTTAGAATGGACGTCCGAACAAAAACTTAGTTTCAAAAAAAATCAAAGTGAGTATTTATGAAAAACTATTTCCTCTCTTATCCTTGGGAATTCATTCTTTCTCAAAAATTCATGTGCCCCAAACTTCTTACATTACTACTTAAAATTTGACACACTTGATCACTTCACTAACTTCCTCATCCTTAATTCTTGTAGATGGAGACTCAGTTCAGCAAGTTTTACCAGTTGGGAAACGGAGGTCAGCTGATCTTCGACAGGGATCTAGATTCACTGTCGGAGTTACTGGGACGCCCACACCCGGAGTTTCTTGGAGCTCAACTTCCCGAACCCCCAGGAGGAGACTTACAGTGGCTAGTCACCGCGGATCTTAGAGGAAGCATCGAAGCACCAACTTCTGGGAGAATTCAGTTCTCCTTGAGAGAGAACAACTGGCTAGATGGATTAGCCAGGGCAATGCATGAAGCTCTCGCATGTCTATGTGCCCTCAGCGCCAACCAACTCCAAGGAACCCGTTTTATTCACTATGCAAGACGGGACTTCATGGGAATGCCGATGGAGATGCTAGGTCACCCAGAGTTGAGGCGTCAAGTGGAGAATCTTGACTTCTTGCTGCATGACAGACAGTAGGAACTAGACAATGCTAGAGAGTTAGCCAACCAGAACCGTGCCATTGCCGACCAGAAGGCCTAGACTTTCGCACTGCTCGTCCAGGATCGCCAGTCTCTTTGCCTCCAGCATGCAAAGAAGGATCGCACCATCGCCCGTCTTCGCAAGAAGGTGGCCGACCTCGAGAAGACCATCAAGGAGCAAGAAGCTCAACTTGCTGCAAAGGAAGAAGAAGACAAGGGTGAAGACATCTAGGGAGACATGGATTCTTACCTCAGCAATGATGACGACTTTCTGGAGGAAGATGTTGTGGACTTCTACACTGACGATGAGGACTCTGACTTCATCGACGATGAGTAGATGCACTAGAGCACTATCGTAGCATGAGATGTATCGGCCCCACTGTATCGTAGCTTGCAGAATGGTTCTTCAAACCATCTGTTCTCCCTTTGATTGTTGTGGTGTGTGTTGTATCGTGTGCTTGTTTGCATGAATGAAATGAAGTTAGTTGCATAACCTGAGTCTAACTCAAAGTTTTAGATTTGAAACCCAAAACCATGAACCTTAGAATTTCCCTCTTACCCCTATATCTATCTCAATCTACAGATGACTCGTGAAAACCAAGGAGGGAGCAGCTCATCGCAAGACCCAATGCTGCAGATCTTGCAGAATCTCATCACAGACCGTAAAGCAAGCAGGGCAGAGCGCCAAGCCAACTTAGCAACACTTGAACAGATGGCCCAGATGGCTCTCAATAACCAAGGGCATGGAAATCCGGATCACCATGGATCCAAACTCAAAAACTTTCAGAATACCAATCCCCCAATCTTCAACCAATCCGAAAACCCATTAGATGCTGATGACTGGTTGCAGACAATGGAAAACAACTTAGAAGTTGCAGGAGTTGATGAAAATGAGAAAGTTCTCTTCGCCACCCACTATTTGGCGGGAGATGCCAGAGCTTGGTGGACTAGTATCCGCAACATGAACCATGGTCAAGTGATGACATGGGAAGCATTCAAGGTCAAGTTCAGCCGCACCCACGTGTCGCAACGTTTAGTCACCCGAATGAGAGATGAGTTCCGTGAATTGAACCAAGGAAGAATGACTGTGGTGGAGTACCATGACGGATTCCTGTCACTTGCCAGATATGCACCTGATGAGATCAACACGGAGGCCAAGAAGAAGGAGAGATTCTTGAACGGACTGCATGATGAGATGCACACTGTTGATATGTCCAAAACGTATCTACTTTCCCGAACACTTTTGCTATTGTTTCTCCTCTATACTTGTGTGATTTGGATGCAACTAATGTGGGATGACGCTGTTTTCAGCAGAATTGCCTTGGTGTCTACTTTTTGTGCAGAAACCCAACTATCAGGAAAAATCCCGGAAAATATGCCAAAAATCCTATTTCACCCGAAGACTCCAGGAGCCAGAATACGAGACGGAGAAGAGCCAGGGGGTGGCCACACCACCTGGTGGCGCGGGCCAGGCCAGGCCGTGCCAGGGGGTGGTGTGGGCCCCCCAGGCACCCCCTCGGCCTCTCTCTTCGCCTATAAGGAGCCTTCTGACCTAAAAACTTCGGGGGGTTCGACGTTTTTCCAGAAGGAGTTCCGCTCCGCCGCCACCACCAGATTCCACAAAACAGCACCAGAAACTCCGTTCTAGCACCCTGCCGGGATGGGGAATTGGAGGAGATCATCGCCATCATCATCACCATCGCTTCTCCATCGACCATCCATGTTTCCCCCATCTATGAGTGAGTAATCCCCCGCTGTAGTCTATGGGGATGGTAGGGATTGGATGAGATTGTTCATGTAATGGCATCAGATTGTTAGGGCATGGTGCCTAGTATCTTTTATTAGTGCTTTATGACTTTGTTGCGACTTGTTATGCTTAATGCTTGTCACTAGGGCCCGAGTGCCATGATTTCAGATCTGAACTTATTATTGATTCATTATGATAGTATTGTTCTTGGTCTTATCTACAAGTTGTGTACACACGTTATTGTCCGGAACCTATGGCCCCGAAGTGACAGAAATCGGGTAACCGGAAGGGAAAGGCTTTGATGTGAGGATCACATGTGTTCACGGAGTGTTAATGCTTTGCTCCGGTGCTCTATTAAATGGAGCACCTTAATTGCCTGTAGTTCCCTAGAGGCCCCGCTACAAACGGGCTGGCGGGACAAAAGATGTTGTGCAAGTTCTCATTGCGAGCACGTATGACTATATATGGAACACATGCCTAGGATTGTCTAGTACTTGGATGCTTTATCTTATGTATCTGCAATTGCCCTATGTTCTGATAGCCTTGTGAATTGTCTTGTCCATGCAACGCCCGTCCATCCATCTCTATGTCTACCGCACTCGAATCCCACTGTTTACTGCTTTTTATTACTACTGTCTTTGCTTTACCACTGCTGCTACTTTACTATTCCCACTACAAAACTGTTGCTACTGAGAAACTGCTGTGAGCAAGATTGTTTCCAGGTGCAGCTGAATTGACAACTCAGTTGTTAAGGCTGATAAATATTCTTTGGCTCCCCTTTTGTCGAATCAATAAATTGGGTTTCACTTCCCTCGAAAATACTGCGATACACCCCCTATACTGGTGGGTCATCAACTGTCCTCGTCAACATCCTCTTCGAAGATCTCGAAGAGTTAGTCGACTCTGCCATTCAGATGGAAGGGAAGATTAACTAGGCAAACGACAACCGCAAGCGTCGTATGATGCAGCAATCTGGATCCAGCAGTCATCAGAAGTACCGTCCCAACCCCTCATCGGGATATGCACCAAGGAACAATCGACCTCCAACGTCTCGTCTAAGCTACCCCAACCATACCGGAGGCAATGGGAAGTCCGGAGGAAACAATCACAACTCCGGCAATGCCAACTATTTCAATCGTGCACCTCCCAAGAACAACAACAACAACAGCAACAACAACACTGCACCCAGAACTGACAGCAATGTTGTGTCTGTCGTAGTCAAGGACAAGTCCCAGATCACTTGTTTCGAGTGTGGAGTGAAGGGTTATTCCAATGAGTGTCCCAAGAAGACTTCCTCCAATGCCAATGTGAATGCCCTAGCTCAACAGCAGCGTCGTGTTCAACCAGGAAGAAGATTTGCCCCAGGGAACCTTCACAACCGCAACGGTCGCCTTTTCCAGATGAACGCAGAAGAAGCCCAGGAAGCGCCAGATGTAGTGTTGGGTATGTTTTCTGTCAACTCAGTTTTAGAAAGAGTATTGTTTGATTCGGGAGCATCGCATTCATTTGTCACCGAAGAATTTGCATGCACTATTAAGATTCACCCAACCAACCTAAAGCATGTCATGATAGTTCAAATCCCCGGTTCAACAACCAAAGCTAGAAAAATTTGCAAAGCTGTGCCTATCAAAATACATGGGATAGATTTTTATGCCAACCTAATTGTACTCGGAACCAAAGGATTGGAAGTAGTACTAGGTATGGACTGGATGTCAAAGAATAAAGGACTGATAGACTGTGCTAAGAAAGCCATCACCATGACCAGTAGTTCTGGAGTAACCGTAGAGCATATCTCTGAAACCATACCCCGTCAATTCAAGTTCAACAAGAGCCTAGCCCTACCCACCATAGACCAAGTCAGAGTAGTCTATGAATACCCCGACGTATTCCTAGATGAATTGCTAGGTATGCCCCCAGATAGGGATATTGAGTTCATTATCAAACTAATCCCCGGAACCGGACCCATAGCCCAGAGACCCTATAGCATGAACCCCTCAGAGTTAGTGGAAATGAAGAAGCAGTTGGATGCCATGTTAGAGAAAGGCTTGATTCAACCAAGCGCATCGCCATGGAGATCACCAGTGTTATTCGTCGACAAGAAAGATGGAGGTAATCATTTGCGCCAGATTACAGAAAATTGAATGACGTCACCATCAAGAACAAGTACCCCTTGCTGAAGATAGAGGATCTATTTGACCAGTTGACTGGATGTTGGGGGGATACCCCCGGGTAGGGTCACGTCGGGGTATAGAGGCCGAGTTAGCCGAGGTTCGGCAAGGCCAAAGCAGATGCTAGCTGGGTCACCTCAAGGCAGGCCAAATCACGGAATAACCCGGACCAAGGGACGTCCACCTAACTTAGGTCTCAACCGACTTAAGCTGTAAGTCGGAAAGATGTATCTAACTTTCATGCAGGAACAGGTGTGGCTAGATCAACTACGATCCGGGTCATGTCAAGCTTCTAGGAGAAGGAAGGAATCTCGCTGGTCAAAAGTAGCCCTAGTACGCACGGCATGAGCGAAGCGGACAGAGGCAGGACCAGCGAGGCGTGGCCGACAGAGGTGACGACGCCAATGTCGGCTGACGCAGGCGCCGCAGAGGCTCATGTAGCCTCTGCATGACTGGCACGGGGAAAAGCGACCCGGTCGGCTTACTATTTTGGGAGGAATATGCCTCCACGTATGCCCTAAGTGGAGACCTAGCCACCCCTATATAAGGAGGGCTAGGCCTCTATAGAGGAGGTTAGGTTCTACGGGTTGATCTCTAGTTGGTCTTGTACGGGTTAGCCAGTGGCGAGAGTAAGAGAGTCCCTTCTTCCTCCTCTCCCCAATACAGCTCTAGGAGCACTTGTAAACCTTGGAAGTGAATCAAATATAAAACTTCTGTATGTGGAATCACCTCACTATCCCTCCCTGGATTCCCCTAGTGCATTTAGTCCCCACCTTTAGCCTATCCATGGCATCTGCCGTGACACCACCACGACAGTTGGCGCCCACCGTGGGGCTAGCGGCGCTAGCAGGGGTCAAGATCCGGACAGGAAACCTCATCGGCACCGGCGAACGCATCGTCTCCGGGCTCGTTCAGCGCTTTGGAGCGCTGGACTTTGTCAGCGACAACGCTGGCTGCTTCGGTACGCGCCCACTTCCGCACAACGGCCTCTTCGTCAAGCTCGGTGCGCACAAGGTCTACGTTGCTATCGATGTGTCGTGCGTTCATCCGCGGCACGTCGTCGAGGCAGGGGAGCCACCCCCTAGCGTGGTTCACGGGGCGCGTATCACTCGCTCCCCAGACCGTGCTGAGGTGATGATGACTGCGCCTAAAGCGGGCGCAAGCAAGGGTCCGGCACCAGATCCGGAGGTAACTCCTAAGGCACCGAGGAAAGGTAGAGGTCCTCCGCTAGAGAGGCCTGAGTATGTGCTGCAGGAAGCGATGGATAGCTTGGCAAACCCTATAGTAGCAGCAGTAGATCCGGCTCAGGCGCAGGCCGAGCTAGAGGAAACTAGGCAAAAAATACTAGAGGGTGCGAAAAAGATAGCCGCGGCTCAGCAGTCGTTGAACATGACGCTGCATGAGTACGCAAAGGCAAATAAAGTTGATGCTGTAAAAGTAAAGGGGAGAAACCTCATAAGAGAAATGAACAAAGAGGGAGACACTAGAATTGAGGAGTCAGAGAACTGTTTGCCCGTGGGGCTGCCGAGGTATAGTACCCCGGATAAGAACCTTAGGGCAGCCGATGCAGCTGCATCCGAGTTAGAGGGTCTAACGGTTGAAGCCCGTCAGAGACAGCAAGATAGTGTCAATGAGTTGGTTCGGATCGCAAACAGGCAAAATGAGGAACTGCTCAGGGCTAACCCGGAGAGAGCTGGGGCCTCCAAGATCGTTCATTCAGCGGTGGGTAACCCGGAGAATCCGCTGGAGCCGCATCATCTCCTCATGGTTGTCCTAGGAGAGAAGAGATAGTAACCTCGTCCAGAAGGAACAAACAGATCGTCCCGCATGACCCGACAAAGGCAGGGAAAGGAAAAGAAGTACAGAGAAATGACGATCAACGAAGTGTGCGCCGAGGTGAAGCTGGCCGAGGTAACCGCGACCAAGGCAATGCCGATCAAGGAAACGTTGTAAATGGCAATGTCGGACAGCGTAACATGGCAGGACAACCGCAGCAGCAGAATATACCGAGGCAAGAGCAAAGTGTCGTCCGAGGAATACAACAGAGAGGCGCTCCACGAGAGCAAGACTGGTATAACGATGGATATTCGGAAATGGTGAACGCGGGATACCCAAGGCCGGACTATCATGTGATAGGGTCAAGATTGGGAAGCAGAGATTTGATGCCTGATGATGCCAGGTTAAAACTGGATCGACTATATAGGTCGGAACAGATTGAGTGTCAAGGTCCACCGGGTCATGCGTGTTTTGGGCCCCGGATCATGAAGGAGCCACCGGTACCCAACTTCCAGTTACCCAGAGGCACAAAGACGTATGACGGCAGTACTAAGACGGAGGATTGGTTGATAAACTATGCTACAGCTGTGAAAATTGCTACAGGCAACTTGTGATGGGCTATGAGATACGTACCCCAGATGTTGGAGGGGCCAGCAAGGGTATGGCTAAACAATTTTCTGCCCGGAAGTATTAACTACTGGATGGATTTTGAGGAAATGTTTATCAGCTATTTCCCAAGTACGTATCAGAGGCCAAATAGGCCACAGACCCTAGCTATGTGTAAGCAGAGACCAAACGAGACGAACCGGGAATTTTTAACCCGGTGGTGTACCGTGAGAAACTCGTGTGAGGGTGTGATAGAGTCACAGGCCATAGCATGGTTTGCGCAGGGATGCAAATATGCAAGCGAGCTGTGGCAGAAGTTGCAAAGGAAAATGCCAACCACATTGGCAGAGATGATCCGGATTGCTGATTCGTATGCTTTGGGTGATCCAACTCAACCCAGGCTCGTGTCAAACGAGTCAAATGAGGAGTACTACCAGAGAGATGGAGCCTGATCATCCCGGAGCAACGATTACAGAGGTAAAAGAAGAGATGACAGACCAGATCACCGGTATAGTTTGCAACAAGTTACAGCTATGAATCAAGATCAGCCCGGAGCAGGAGGCACTCAACGTCAAAAAACTGGTGGGGGGCAATGGACACCAAGAAACGAAGGCAAGAAAACTTGGACCTCAAAACAGAAGAAACAGTGGCAAGAAAAGAAGGACCGTCCGAGGTACACTTATGAGTCGATGTTGGATCAGCCGTGTAAATTTCACACGCCAAATCCAAGTAACCTAGCTGGACATACAACAAGGCAATGTGAGTGGATGCGTAAAATAGAACAAGGTGGTTCGGGGAATGCTCGGGCACCCCAGAATGATCAACCTCGGCAGGAGTTACCCCGGCAGCAATTGCTCTCCGGAGCGAACATGCAACAGCTAATGTTGCCTCCCCCTCCGCCGAGGTATGATAACCATGAGAGAAGGGATGCAGTGCATCAAGTAGAAAACCAGCATCAGCCGGATCAGAGGTACCCCGGAAATGAGGGGAGGAATGAGTATAGAGAGCATCATCAGAGCTACTGCGTGTTTACCACTGAGGAAACAGACAGAAAGAGCTTGCAGCACCGACATATGGAGGTGAATGCGGTAATGCCAGCAATGCCGAGGTATATGCCTTGGTCGGACCAAGAAATCACCTGGAGCATTAAAGATCATCCCAAGCTTATGCCGAGTCCTGGTTCATATGCGGTGGTGCTGGATCTGACATTCATTGGGCCAAACATTAACGTGAGGTTCTCCAAGGTACTGATCGACAATGGCAGTAGCATTAACATCATGTATGCGGATACAATGCGCAAGTTGGGTATCTCGGAGAACATGCTCCAGGCTACAAGGACAACTTTCCATGGTATTGTGCCCGGCATTTCTTGTGAGCCCATAGGCAAGGTCCGAGTTGACGTATTGTTCGGCACGAGAGATAATTGTCGGACTGAGAATTTGGAGTTTGAAGTGGTGAACTTAGAAAGTGCGTATCACGCGTTACTCGGAAGACCAGCACTGAACAAGTTCATGGCAAGTTGTCACATTAGTTACTTGAAGATGAAGTTGCCCGGGCCAAACGGAGTGATTACTATCGCTGGAGATTTCCGACGTTCCATTGAGTGTGCGTCGGTTGGGTCTAACCTAGCCGAGTCACTTGTGATCGCGCAAGAGAAAAGAAAAATCCAAGAGGTGGCGGCATTGGCTCAGTCCGCGCAGCAGTATATGCCGATGCTGAGTAACCCGCATGGGAGTGTCTCATTCCAAGCCATGAAAGATACAAAGAAGGTGCCTGTTGATGATATGTTCGCAGAGCGCACCGTAACAATTGGTGCCGGGTTAAATGACAAATAGGAAAGCGAGCTCGTCAACTTCCTCCGTGAGAATCGGGACATTTTTGCTTGGTCCACACAGGACTTGCAAGGTGTTCCGAGGGAGTTGGCCGAGCACTCTTTGAATGTGAGACCCGGAGCAAAGCCGGTGAAGCAACCTCTCCGCCGCTTCGCCGAAGATAGGAGGAAAGTCATCGGAGATGAGATAGCTCGGTTGTTAGCTACAGGATTTATCATGGAAGTCCTTTACCTAGATTGGCTATCTAATCTGGTGCTGGTGGAGAAGAAGAAGGATGATCCGAATGTGGCGGTGGTTTGGCGTATGTGTATCGATTACATGAACCTGAACAAGGTGTGTCCAAAAGATCCATTTCCACTGCCAAGTATATATCTGGTCATAGACTCAACTGCTGGATGTGAACTGTTGTCATTCATTGATGCATATTCTGGTTTCCACCAGATACCTCCAAATCCGGATGATCAAATAAATACTGCATTTATCACCCCGTATGGGGCTTATTGCTATCGCACCATGCCTTTTGGTTTACGTAATGCAGGGGCAACGTACCAAAGATGTATGCAAAAATGTTTGCACGACCAAATAGGTCAAAATGTACAAGTGTATGTGGATGATGTGGTTATCAAGACCAAGGAAGGCAAAACGCTCCTTGACGATATCAGGCAGACGTTCGCGAACTTAAGAAGGTTCCGGATGAAGCTTAACCCGGAAAAATGTACCTTCGGTGTCCCGGCTAGAAAATTACCCGGATTTCTTGTTTCCAGCCGAGGTATCGAAGTTAATCCAACTAAAATCTGGGCCATTGAACGAATGGAACTGCCGAAGTGTCTTAACGATGTCCAGAAGTTCACTGGTTGCCTAGCATCGTTAAGTTGGTTTCTATGTCAGTTGGGAGAAAAGGAATTGCATCTCTACCAACTCATGAAGAAGTCAGATAAGTTCGTTTGGACGCCGCAGGCCAATGAAGCCTTTATACAGTTAAAGAAAATGTTAGCCACTGCACCAGTGTTAGCCTCTCCACTATCAAAGGAGCCAATGTTGCTCTATATAGCCGCAACCAACCGATTGTAAGTGCAGTGACTGTGGTAGAGTGCGATGAAGAGGGTAAGTCAGTGCAAAGGCCAGTGTATTATCTGAGCGAGGTGTTGTCTGCCTCAAAGCAGAACTACCCACACTATCAGAAAGTGGCATATGGTGTGTATATGGCAGCTAAGAAGTTGAGGCATTACTTTGAGGAGCATCCCATCAAGGTAATATGTGAGGATCCCATATCCGAGATAATGAGTAACAAGGATGCGAGTGGTAGGATTACAAAATGGGCAATTGAACTAGCTCCCTATGCACCACAGTATGACAGAAGAGAAGCAATCAAGTCTCAGGCTGTGGCCGACTTTTTTGTGGACTGGGCCGAGGTACAATACGAACCACCGCTACCAGATCCGAATTACTAGAGGATGCACTTTGACGGGTCGAAAAAAAACCGGGCTAGGCGCCGGAGTTGTACTTACCTTGCCAAAGAAGGACCAGCTGAAATATGTGCTACAAATCCATTGCACGGCATCAAACAATGTAGCTGAGTATGAAGCACTTGTGCATGGGCTCAAAGTGGCAAAATAAATTGGGATACGTCAGATCCTATGCTTTGGCGACTCAGATTTGGTAGTACGGCAAGTGTCGGGACTGTGGGACGCCCTTGATCCAAACATGGCGTTGTACAGATTTCATGTGCAGAAGATATCTGGTTACTTTGAGGGATGTGAATTTCACCATGTACCCCGGGTGGAAAATGAGGCTGTCGATGTACTGTCGAAGCTCGGATCAACCCGACAAGCAATTCCACTAGGGGTAGCATTAGAACACCTCAGAAAACTGTCTATCAGGCCGTCCCCAGAAACCGACTCAATTTACGTCCCGGAGGATACAGAATCTGGAGCCGTGCCCATGGACATTGACACAGGAGGTGGTGCGTGAAACCTGGGGACTGCCTCGGCAAACCCGGGGGCTGCTTCGCAAGACTCGAGGACTGCTCAGCATGATCCGGTTGAAGTTATGCCGGTGGATCGGATGGAAATTGATGAAGGTGTTCCCTGTACGAGCAATACCAACTTGGGCACTACCTATATTTCAATTCCTGAAAGATGGAACTTTACCCACTAAGGAGGTGCTATCTAGGCAAACTCAGAGGAGATCAAAGGCGTACACAATCATCAATTCCGAGCTATAGAAAAGGAGTGTGACCAATGTCCTCTAGCGATGCGTTGACCCAGAAGAAGGGCTTGACATCCTCCGAGACATATATCAAGGGGAGTGCGGGCATCATGCCTCGTCCCGAGCCTTGGTGGCAAAAGCTTTCCAGCATGGATTCTACTGGCCAAGTGCCTTAGAACAAGCAGAAGATCTGGTGAGAAAGTGCAATGGTTGTCAGAGGTATGCTACCAAGACACATATGCCAATGTCGGAGCTCAAGACCATACCAATCGCCTGGCCATTTGCCGTGTGGTGTTTGGACATGGTTGGCCCGTTTAAACCAGCAAGGGGAAATATGACTCACATTTTGGTCATGGTGGACAAATTTACAAAGTGGATCGAAGTGAAGCCAATAAGAAAATGTGATGGAGCTACGGCCGTGACGTTTCTCAAAGACATCATCTTGAGATACGGTTATCCTCACAGTATCATAACTGATAATGGCACAAACTTTGCGGAAGGAGCATTTGCGCGTTTCTGCCGAGATAAGAAGATCCGGTTGGACGTTGCCTCGGTAGCCCACCCCGCTTCGAACGGACAAGTGGAAAGATCCAACGGATTGGTATTATCCGGGATAAAACCCCGGCTCATTGAGCCACTGCAAAGATCAGCGGGGTGCTGGATAGAAGATCTACCAGCGGTACTGTGGAGTTTAAGAACAACTCCGAATCGATCAACAGGCTATACGCCATTTTTTCTGGTATATGGGGCAGAAGCTGTATTACCTGCTGACATAGAGCATGATTCGCCTAGGGTCACCCAATATACAGAAGCCGAAGTGCAAGAAGCCCGGCAAAATGATGTTGATCTGCTGGAAGAAGCGAGAGAATTGGCACTATCCAGATCCGCCATATATCAGCAAAATCTCCGACGCTATCATAGCCGGAAAGTAAGCCCCTGAGTTTTCCGAGAAGGCGATCTGGTGCTCCGGTTGGTACAACATACTGCTGGCATGCATAAATTATCTCCTCCATGGGAAGGGCCATTCATTGTGAGCAAAGCATTGCACAATGATTCTTATTATCTTATAGATGCAAAGCCACAGGAAAAGAACAAGGCGGACAGGTCAGGCGAGGAATCTAAGCATCCGTGGAATGTAGCTCTACTTCGTCCTTTCTACACTTAGCAGAGAAGTGTATGTATCCGAGTCTTCTCATATGTCGGTATGTATGCCGGCAGTGAGCCTATCAATGAAATGTTGGCACCTCGAGCAGTCACTCGGGGACTGCCTTAAGAATATTTGTTGTCTTCTGTTATTTATACATCAGCTGGAGTAAGTTGTTTTACTTAACTCAGATTAGTAGTGTGTGAGCACCAAAAATCCAATTCTTCGACTTGCTACTATCCAACAAGAATTGGCTTCATGGAAAGCAAGAGAACAAGTTTGGAATTGCGTAGCACATGAAAAACGACTAAGGAAAAGAACTTAATCGAGCCGACGTTTGTTTTTCGAACTAACCTTGTGTATTTTTAGTTTATTATGCTGATTTATTTTGAGCTAAGCCTAAAAGTTTCCAAGTATTGTTAAGACAATTTTTGAAGCTCGGATTCGTAAGTCGTAAAACTGAATCAAGGTAGACACGAACCGAGCCAAAAGATTGGACGAACAAGAAAGTGAAACTCGGGGACTACGCCCAAGTTAATCCGGCATAAGAACTTAGTAGCAAAATATCACATGTGTACTGGATACAATTCCACCTGGCATACCGGGGATCTGATAAACTTTAAAGTTTTTTCACTTAAGGAGCAGCAGCAGGAAGAAGTTCGGCGTCATCTTGGCTGTCTTCAATGTCCGAGGCATCGCCCTCTTCGTTCTCATCCGATCCATCTTCAACGTTTTCAACGTTTTCGTCACCGGCGGCTTCTAGGAAGCTCGGTCCCTCAGTCCATTCATGAATGGGAGCATATTCGATGAGGCTATGGGCGCAAGCCTTGCGCCGAGCTACCCACTCCGGGTCACTGGTCCATTTGGATCCGGTGCGCATGCGCGCTAAGAGGTTGAGGTCGATCTTCTCGTACCACGTAAGTACGTAGTGGAGAACGGTCTCAGCCGCGGCGCGTCCAGCGGATTCCCTCCAAAGGTGGAGCTGGGTCTCGCACTCCATCAACTTTTCAACAAGAACTGCGGTACCCTCCGGAGTGTCTTCTGTAGGCCAAAAAGTGTTGAAGATTCGGACTACAACGTCAAGGATATCCTTGCCATAGTTCTTGATGAGTTCCACGCGAGATGACAGGCTGACCAACAGGTCCTCCATGTCATAGGGAATCTCTTCAGTGTCAGGAGCAATGGGAGTACCCCTCTCTCGGCGGAAATCAGCAACAGCGGCGCTCGCGATGGCAGTGCCCTCTGGAAATTTGCCTGAAAACGAGATAAGAGAAGCAGGTAAAGAAAAGACATGAGAAGTAACCCAGAGAAATATGCCAGATAAGGGAAAGGAACTTACGTGAAATATGGCTGAGGATCCGAGTCAACTCCCTGGTACAGTCATCACGTCTTTTACGAAGCTGCACAAGTTTAGCGTTCGCCGACTCAAGCTTGACGTCGGCCTCCTAGAGAAGTTCTCGATCCTTGGCAATTTGGAGATTGAGGCGTTCACGCTCTTCAGTATAGTCCTGGCCAACCTTTTGCAGCTCGGATCGGTGTTGTGCTTTCAATTTCTTCATTTCCGCTTTTAGCTTGGCAATCTCATCGTCCTTGATCCGAAGGAGGGCGAGCTCATCATCTTTCTTTTTGAGCTCGGCCTGATGCTGTCCTGCTTGTTCGAGAAAATGCAGCATCATATCAGGCACGGGCACACTATCTTCAAGAGATGCTGAAATAGTTTATTGACCCGGCAGAGCCGAGGTATGAATGCTTGCCGAGCCAAGGAGGAATGGAGATGGAAAGCATAGCAAGGTTGAGCAGATATAACTTACCCTTGATCTGATCTAGATTCTTCCTCATAAGCTTGTTCTCAGCCTCCACCCCAGCTGCGAAAAAAAATGATGGATTAGTTCGACAGAAGAAGATGAAGGAAAACGGAGGAATATCAAGGAAGAAACCTACCCCGTTTCTCGTGTTCAGCGAGAAGTGCGTTATGCTTGGCGCGCAACATCTTATGAGTGTCCAGGAGACGCTGAAACTCAGCGCTCCGGCGGTTGGTGGTCACCTGAAAAGAGTACAAAAATACAACTTAGCCTTGTGTATATTCGAAGTGTACAAAATCCGGGCCAAGTGGAACTTAACCCGGCTCTAGGTGTGTGCATATTCGAAGTGTACAAAATCCGGGCCAAGTGGAACTTAACCCGGCTCTAGGTGTGTGCATATTCGAAGTGTACAAAATCCGGGCCAAGTGGAACTTAACCCGGCTCTAGGTGTGTGCATATTCGAAGTGTACAAAATCCAGGCCAAGTGGAACTTAATCCGGCTCTAGGTGTGTGCATATTCGAAGTGTACAAAATCCGGGCCAAGTGGAACTTAACCCGGCTCTAGGTGTGTGCATATTCGAAGTTATCAAGGAGCTACGTTAGTTTTCTAAGGAGCATCTGGCCGAGTAACAAGTTACTCCCCCAGAGGCTCGGGGACTAATGGTTATATCACTAATATCTACAACATGCTAAGGGAAAGGGGAAGTAACGTACCTCCATCATTCGACCCGCGAGGTTAATTGCCTTAGTGATTGTGTTCATTTGAGCACAAAATTCAGCGGCCCGAACTTCTCCGGAAGATTGTCGTTGTGGACGAACTCCGCCTTGTTCCAATTCATGATGAATTCAATCAGGGTCGGAGGGTATCGCTCACCGCTAGGCATATGGGGCGCCACCAAGCCCTTCGCATGCGCCTCCCTCCTCTCAACCAAGGAAAGGGCCAGGCTGGTGTGCAAAACCATCTGTTGTGCATCAGCCGGCTCGGCAGGGGCGTCCTTCGGTGCTGGAGGCTTCTTCGAAAGCATGGATGCAAGAGTGCGGTGTCCAGCCTCGACGGACGCTGCCCTGGTGGCATCAGGGACCTTTTTGCCCTTGGGCTGCTGAGAGGAGGAGGTGGTTGCAGCAGATTTCCCCTTGGGAGCTACCTGGGTACTTTCTCGCCGAGACTGGGAAGTCTCGGACGAGGCGGAGGGGCTTGGCGCTGCTGCTGTTGACTTGGCTGCCGGAGTTGGTGCTGGTGCCGGAGTTGGTGCTGGACCTGGTGCTGGAGTTGGTGCTGGTACTGATGCTGGTTTCTTCTTCGGTGGAGGTGCTGAGGTAGCCTCGGTAGTAGCTAGTTGCGGCAAAGCCGAAGTGGTGGATGCCGCTGCCTCGGTTGGGCCTGTCTCCCCCACTCCAAGGTTGCCCCCCTCTTGACGAGGTGGTGTGGAACCTGGAGCAGCCACTGAACCCTCCAGAATAGGGCTCAGCGGGCGTGAATCGTCGCCACGAGGGGGAGAAGGGCTCTATCGGAGCGGGAAAGCAATGTTAGATCTGCTCCGGGGGACCTCCACCGCAGCCCTGCCGAATCAAACAGTGTCGGATGAGAAACTATAACAATGCAAGAACAAGTGGCAGAGGGAAAAGAGGCTTACGCATCCGAGGTCAGGGGATCCTTGGGCTTCCGAGCCCTTCGTACAGGGGCCTTGGTTGCAGGCTTGGAGGCAATTTTGTCCCCGGATTTCTTTCGCCTTTTGGCAGGCTGAGAAGGTCCGGAGGAAGAAGTTGATGCAGCTCCCCGCTTCTTCTTCGGTGCAACCGGAACAGGGTCACCCACGGCAAGGGGAGGGTCCTCATGGATCTGCCCACCGGGGTTAGCTGATGCCGGAAAAGCATAAGAAAGGGGGACGGCGTCAAAAGCTTCCATCACCTCGACATCCAAGTCATCTTCATCATCGGGCCAATCTCTAATGGAAGAGAGTTTACCGGTTGGTCGCTTCGTAGCGTCGGTCATTGGAAGGAACATCTCCTGATCCGGCTCCTCCTCATCCGAGGTCTCCCGGTCAGGCGCCCATTTGAGGGAGGGGTCGGTGCCATCCTCGATGGTTTGCTGAAGGAATTGCTAAGGAGAGAAAAAACGACAGAGTTAAATATACAACAGCAACCGACATAAGATTTAATTCAGAGAATGTTTGCAGCACGAAGCTTACTAGGGGAGGAGGCCCATCTCAGCAATAGTGCTCAATTCCCCACGTCCACTCTGAGGAGAAGTCCTTGTGGGTGGTAAAGAGGGCCTTGACCCGGTGGTAAATCTCCGTGTTACTCAACTCGAAAGACGAGGTACAGTTGGGGTCGCGGCCCCAGCTCATGTGACACAATTTATGAGTGCGCTTCTGGAGGGGGGAGATCCGGTTGCGGACGAATGTGATCATGGCGTCCTCGTTGCGCAACCCGAGCTCCTTCAGCTCCACGAACCTTTTGTTGACCTGGTTGGCCAAGACCGTGGGCTTCTTGGGGATAACGTCCCACAACTCCGGGTTAGGAGGACCCGGAGTATAGGGGCGCAGCCGGATCAAGTCTTTGGTGTCGGTGTTCCGGACATAAAAGAAAGTCCGGGCCCATCCCTTGCAGGACTCCAGCCCGGTGACTCGGGGGAAGACGAATAGCCTCCGGGGAGAGATGGACGCAGTTCCGAACTGCGTAAGCTGCTTGTCCTCCGGATCAAGCTGAATGTTCGGAATTACATTACGACGAAGGCCGAAAAACCGGATCCATAGCTCCTTCGTGGGCCATAATCCGGCATAGCCTTCGATCGTGGAGGCGAAAGCAGAGAGAGAGGTGATTGCGTTGGCAGGAAGGTAGTGTGGCTGGAGTTCATAGGTGTTCAACCAATCGTGGAAAAAATCGCTGACTGGCAAACCGAATCCCCGCTGGAAATGTGACAGAAACACCACATACTCACCCGGATTGGGTGAGGGGGCGAGTTCGGCGGAGGCGAGGCATGCGGTGACGCCTGTGGGGATGCGCCTGGTCCGGTAGAGCCAGTCCAGGTCATCCTGGCAGACCCAGGATCCGGCCCACGCACCACAGTCCGCCGTCGCAGTGTCTTCCTCCATCTCCTACTCGACGACGGCGAGCTCCTCTTCAGTCATCTCGAGTTCGCTGCCCTCACTGGTGCTAGCGGCGGTGGGGGGCAGCGGCCTAGACTGACAGCGACCCATGGCGGAGAAGATGCGCAGCGGCGGCAGCGACGCAGATGCGCATGGAAGCAGTGTGGCAGCGGCGCTACTACTCAATCGCGGTGGCGGCGGCGCTGTCGCGGGAGAAAATAAGGAAGAAGACAGGACAGAGGGGCGCGAAAATGGGGAAAGGACCCAAGGGGCGCACCCCTCCCCTTTTTAACCGCTCCCTCTGCGAGGAAGTGGGATCGCGTTTGCGGGCGGGCCACATCATGTGGCCGTGTACACACCGGATTAACCAATCAGCATCACACGGAAGGCCATAGGCGCAGCGGATCCCATGACGCGACGCATTGATGTAGTTAACAAGGAGGCAGGCATGACGTGACGCGCGCACAATAACTCCTGATAGTAACTGTGGCGGTTACTATGGCTGGCCCTTAAAATGAGGCGATGTGATGATTAGCCTCCACGTGGGGAAGCGTACGAGAGAATGAAGAACAACCCAGATGAGAATGTGGTAACCCGGCCAGCAAGTGAAAAGTTGGAATGTGCCAAGGGAAAGTAAATCCATAGAATCCGAGATAAGGTCGTAACCCGGCCAGTAAGGGTAAACTTGGAATGTGCCAAGGGAAAGTAAATCCATAGAATACGAGAGGAGGAGGTAACTCGGAAATAAGACCCAAAGCTCAGTGAAATGGAACCTGATGTGGCCTTAGCGACCAAGGCAGCTAATACCGCACCAGCTTCGCGGACTAATGTTGGGGGGATACCCCCGGGTAGGGTCACGCCGGGGTATAGAGGCCGAGTTAGCCGAGGTTCGGCAAGGCCAAAGCGGATGCTGGCCAGGTCACCTCAAGGCAGGCCAAATCATGGAGTAACCCGGACCAAGGGACGTCCACCTAACTTAGGTCTCAACCGACTTAAGCTGTAAGTCGGAAAGATGTATCTAACTTTCATGCAGGAACAGGTGTGTCCGGATCAACTACGATCTGGGTCATGTCAAGCTTCTAGGAGAAGGAAGGAATCTCGCTGGTCAAAAGTAGCCCCGGTACGCACGGCATGAGCGAAGCGGACAGAGGCAGGACCAGCGAGGCGTGGCCGGCAGAGGTGACGACGCCAATGTCGGCTGACGCAGGCGCCGTAGAGGCTCACGTAGCCTCTGCATGGCTGACGCGAGGAAAAGCGACCCGGTCGGCTTTTTACTATTTTGGGAGGAGGCATATTCCCTGGAATATGCCTCCATGTATGCCCTAAGTGGAGACCTAGCCACCCCTATATAAGGAGGGCTAGGGCCTCTGTAGAGGAGGTTAGGTTCTACGGGTTGATCTCTGGTTGGTCTTGTATGGGTTAGCCAGTGGCGAGAGTAAGAGAGTCCCTTCTTCCTCATCTCCCCAATACAGCTCTAGGAGCACTTGTAAACCTTGGAAGTGAATCAAATATAAAACTTCTGTGTGTGGAATCACCTCACTATCCCTCCCTAGATTCCCCTAGTGCATTTAGTCCCCACCTTTAGCCTATCCATGGCATCTGCCGTGACACCACCACGACAGTTGAGCCCAGGTTTCCTCAAAGATTAATCTTAGGACTGGTTATCACCAACTTAAGATTCGTGTAACGGATATTCTGAAGACCGCCTTTACTACTCGCTATGGTTTATACGAGTATACGGTTATGTCTTTTGGATTAACCAATGCCCCTGCTTATTTCATGAATCTCATGAATAAGATCTTTATGAATTTCCTAGATAAGTTTGTAGTTGTGTTTATCGACGACATCCTTATCTACTCCAAGTCAGAAGAAGAGCATGAGCAACATCTGAGAATCATCCTAGAAACCTTGAGAAAACATCAGTTATATGCCAAGTTCGGCAAGTGTGAGTTTTGGCTGAAAGAAGTAGGATTCCTAGGACATATTGTGTCTGTCGGAGGAGTCTCTGTTGATCTCGCCAAGATCAAAGATGTCGAAGAATGGGAAGCCCCAACCACTCAAACCTAAGTCCGTGCATTTCTCGGATTAGCGGGACACTACCGCAAGTTCGTAGAAGGATTCTCGAGCATAGCCCGACCCATGACCCAATTGTTGAAGAAGGACAAGAAGTTTGAATGGACAGACAAGTGTGAAGCCAGTTTTCAGGAGCTGAAGAAGAGATTGATATCAGCCCCAATATTGATCATGCCAGACATCAAGAAGCCATTTCATGTGTATTGTGATGCATCCAAGATTGGTCTCGGATGCGTGCTAATGCAAGAAGGCAAAGTCATCGCGTATCTGTCTCGACAACTGAAGCAGCATGAGAAGAACTATCCGACCCATGATCTTGAATTAGCAGCCGTAGTTTTGGCATTGAAGACATGGCGTCATTATCTGATGGGTAATCGTTGTGAGATTTACTCAGATCACAAGAGCTTGAAGTATATTTTCACTCAGAAGGAGCTGAATATGAGGCAAAGGAGATGGATAGAGTTAATCAAGGATTATGACCTTGACATTCACTATCACCCCGGCAAAGCCAATGTGGTAGCGGATGCTCTTAGCAGATTGCCGTGTAGGCTAAACACCATGATCAAGGAGAAGCAACCAAGTTTGTATGGGGAGTTGGAGCAGTTCAGAACTGAACTAGTTAGCAAAGGATTCTTAGCTAGCATTGAACTTCAACCCACTTTGATTAGCCAAATCAAGGAATCCCAGAAGGGGAATGAAAGTATCGACGGGATCAAATGTCGTATTGGTACAGGAAAGGTACCTGGATTCACTGAAGATGGAGAAGGAGTACTGTGGTTCAAAGGACGTATCTGTGTGCCAGCAGATTCGGAGCTGAAGCAATTTATCATGAAGGAAGCTCATGATACTCTTTATTCTATCCACCCCGAAGGAACGAAGATGTATCAGGATTTGAAAGAGCAATTTTGGTGGCACAAGTTGAAGAGAGAAATTGGAAGCTACATCGCCAAGTGTGACATCTGTCAAAGAGTCAAAGCAGAGCATTAGAGGCCGGTAGGTCTATTGCAACCATTGCAGATTCTGGAATGGAAATGGGACTCCGTCGGAATGGACTTTATCACCGGTTTACCTACTTATAGTAGGGGAAATGACTCAATCTGGGTCATAGTTGATAGACTGTCCAAGGTAGCTCATTTCATACCGGTCAAGACAACCTACCAGAGTGTGAAGCTAGCAGAGCTGTATATTGCTAGGATTGTTAGTCTGCATGGAACCCCCAAGACCATTGTATCAGATCGAGGAACTCAGTTTACCTCAAGATTTTGGCAGAAAGTCCTGGAAGGATTGGGAACCAAGATGAACTTCAGTACCGCTTATCACCCGCAAACCGATGGACAAAATGAGAGAGTCAACCAGATCCTAGAGGATATGTTAAGAGCTTGTGTGTTGGAATACGGATCAAAATGGGAAGACTGCCTACCTTTCGCAGAATTCTCATATAACAACAGTTATCAAGCTAGTTTGCAGATGGCACCATTTGAATTCCTATACGGAAGGAAGTGCCATACCCCTTTGAATTGGTCGCAAGTAGGAGAGAGTCAGATCTTTGGACCCGACATTCTCCGAGAAGCCGAAGAGAAGGTTCACAAAGTCCGTGAGCACCTCAAGACCGCCCAATCTAGACAGAAGAGTTATGCTGACAAGAGAAGGAGAGACCTGACTTTCAATGTCGGAGATTTTGTATATCTCAAGGTTATACAATTGAAGGGAACCCAACGCTTTAGTCTGAAAGGAAAGTTAGCCCCCAGATATATCGGGCCATTCAAGAATCTGAATTGTCAAGGAGAAGTGTCGTATCAACTAGAACTACCTGAAGAGATGTCATCCATCCACAATGTGTTCCATATCTCGTTACTTTGCAAATGCTTGGAAGTGCCCGAGAAGACTGAAGTTTTCAAGAACATCGATCACAGAGCTGTAGAAATCAACAATGACCTGACCTATCGGGAAGTGCCCATACGTATCTTAGAAGAAGCCTACAGAACCACCAGGACCAGGAGCATCAAGTTTCTCAAGATTCAATGGAGCAACCATACCAAGGAGGAAGCTACTTGGGAGCGCGAAGATTACATTAGGACAGAGTTCCCAGATCTCTTTAGTTCCTAGTTTTCTTTGTAAATCTCGGGACGAGATTTTGTTTAAGGGGGGAAGGTTTGTAACATCCCAAAACTTTAATCCAAGCTTATCAAGATCCAAATCCTCAAAATTAGGGTTAACAAAAACTTTTCCATTTCAAAATATGAAAGCATTCATGTGTATGTGCATTTAAATTAGGAATTGATTTGAATTGCCATGGTTCTGTGATTCATTGCTTGTAAAATGATTCTTAGGTGAAATAAACATCATCTAAATCATTCTCAAACTTTTCCCAAAGAAAAACAACTCAAAATGAATAAAAGGAGTAAATGGTCATTTTGGTCATTTTAATCCACTACACTACTTTGAGTGTTCCTAGCACTCATTTCCCAACAGAAATAATTCTAGATCTTTGCACCCCTTGCTAGTACACATAATGAGGTACCAAGGCCCACTTTGTGATCTACTAAAAACATTCAAATACTAATTTTAAATGACAGTTTAAAATTGATTTCAATGCATATGCCTAGATCACCCCTATTTTAAAAACCATCCAAATGAACTCCATTTTTAAAACCCTTGCAACCAGAGACTACCTAGTACTAGTGGAGATCACTCAAAAATTTTGAACCCAAAATTCAAATTTTTGATTCTTGCGGCCATTGTGTCGAACAGGTGGCAGGCACAAATCTTGCAAATCTTAGAACACTATAGTGAGCAGTAGTTTTGGTCACCATTTGGGCCTAACTTGGTCCCCTGGTTCCCCCAACTAGAACCCCGGCCCTAACCCTCTCTCCCTCTCCACTGTCTGCTCTAGTAACTCGCCGCCCGAAGCTTTGCCTAGGTCGACCACGGACCGCTCGCCTCAGCCCGTCCCGCGCTCTCCTTCGCTTGCTAGGAGACAAGCGCCATCACACCGCTTAGCCTCGACCAGCCCCCGACCAAAATGAGCGGAGGACAAGCCTCAATTGCTCGCACCCTTGCCGCTGTCCGCCATGCCGATCACCCTGGAGCGCTGCGCCCGCTAGAGCCGCACAGACCATGCCTAGCTCTAGCATTGCGTGCCAGCAGCCGCAGCAGGCCCAACAACCGCCCGGACATCGTTGTTCGCCGGCTCACGACCAACAGACCGGAGGAACAGCGTCGAACACCGCCGTCTGCGCGCAGTTCATCGCACGCTCCCGACCAGTAGAGACTTCGCCTTGCCACGCCTTTAAGCCTCAGAGGACTGCCGGGGAACAGAGCTTCCAACGCCACCCTCGCCCATGCCGAGAGAACCCTGCAACATCGTCACCGATGACCTCACCGCCGCCCGTTCTATCCCCTCGTCGACCCTATATAAAGCGGACACCCCAGCACCATTTCTCCACACTCCCACACTCCTCACCTCTCACTGAATCTTACCCACCTCTCGCCGAAGCCGCTCGAGCTCTGTCTCGCCAGAATTGAAGCCGAAGCCGCTGTAGCAGGAGGAGAAGGGTGTTTGCGATTTAGAGCACCCCAAGCTCTGCCGCAACCGCGCCTCGCCTCGTTGTTGTCTACCAGCCCGTTTGCCCGCCTCGCCGACCTTGCTGGAGCGCTGGTATGCCCCCAATCGACCCCCACCGCCGCGTCTAGGTCACGTTCTCGCCGGAGTGATCTGTCGTCGACGATGACTCACCACCGTTAGATCGTCTTTAGATCGTGTGGCCCAGGATGGTAGATACCATTTCGGTTAAGTTGTGTCATTGACCGGTGGAGCCTGCCTGTCAGGCATCCCGCTGCGCGCGTTGTGCGTAGCTGGGCCGGCCCAGTTAGTTCTCGCGCGTGTGAAAGTTTCAAGTTTAGTTTTTTCTATTTAGAGTTAATCTAGTTTCTGTCCACTAGTTTAAAAATCAATTATGGGAGTTTGACAAATCCAAATTGCATGAAACCAATTTTGCTTGAAAGGTATTGAAATTATCTATCCAAGACCGTTGGATTTAATTCAATTAGAGTTATAGATCTCTCCTAGTAAAAATAACAAAACAGAAGCATTTGTACCTTGCAACATTTATATAAAATCAACCAAGATAGATTTTGAGTTGATTCCAACTCTCAAAAATCAAATTTCATCATATCTATCTGAATATATAATAATATTAAGGTTTACATGCAGTGACTTTGGACTAGTACCAAAATAATGCTATATAGGCATTTCTAGTCACTTTAAATCATTAAATAATGAACTTAAACCAAAGTAATTATGATCCAACCCTTAAATCACATTCCCACATGTTAGAATATGTGGTGATGACATGTGTCCACATGATCCCATATTTTAAGTGGTGAATATTAAATCTTAGTTAATTTTTTTAATGAGTAGAAATTACTTTTCTAAATTAAAAGGAGTGAAACTATTGAATTAAAATTGTGATGCTTGTGATGATAATGGATCATCAAATATGTGTCTTGGAATGCTAATTAGACTAGTTAAGTATTGTTTGGTGATTGTGTACTCCGTATGTATTTATAGACGATAGTACCGACCAAGCTTTCGAGGAGGAGGAGTTCTACCAAGAAGAAGAAGAAGAAGAAAACTTCAACCACTACACCAACCAAGGCAAGCTATTATTGGCAAGCTAACCCTTGGAAAACGTACTCTAGCAAGCCACCATTAACAATGCAAGCTAAAACTTGCAAGTTTAATGCTTAACAAGCTAGGATCAAACTAGATGGGTTAGCAAAGATGCTTTAGGCATGCTTTGATTATATCACTTTGACTAGTATTTACCCCAAGTCTTATTTACAAGCTTTACTTCCTTTACTTTACACAAAGTTATCTACTTGTCTTGAAGGTAGCATAAAGAGTATAAAACTTGACCTATTTAGAACCCTTTAGATGTCATTCTATGGCATGAGATTGAACCCATCTTTCCCACCTTAGTGAACACTCTTAACTTAGTAGTTTAGAGTAGATCAAAAAGTTGAGTCACTTTAGATGGGAACACTTGGTGAAAATGAATTATGAAAACCTTGGAATGATGAGTCATTCTATTGAAATGTTTTGACATGTGTTGAGAAACACCAGTGGTTTATGATGATGAAAATGAGGAGGCATGAGCCTTAACCCTTTTACAAAATTGATGGTTGGATTCGGATGCGATACCATTCCAAATTTACCGTACAACCACACTACCTGAATTGGGTAAGGCTTAGCCAGAAATTTATATGCATTAGTATTAGTTCCCTCGCGGGAGAGGTTTGAGCTAAGGCTACCTCTCAATGTTGTCCACCTATGCAGTGCCCAAGATGACTAATGGTCATGGTTGGGAGGCCATGCTCATAGGAGAGGTGCTTATACTAGGGTGTGTAAAGGAAAGGTTATGTTTGATTATCTGCATACTAAGTATGATGATTCAGGGTTATCCCTGACAGTTGTATCGAATCTTTTGGTGAAAGTGTACCACCTCTGTAGAGTGTCAAACTATTCGAATAGCCACGTCCGCGGTTATGGACAGTTGGAATGGCCATACTGTTTCATTGTTAGATGTTTTCAAAATGACTTAGGAAGGAAATGATGAATCTTGACTTGAACACAACAGAATTGTGTTTATGACAATAGCTTCCCAACTTAAGTGATTCTAGAACTTTATTTTATATTTCTTTGCTTCAGAACTCAGCTTAGGTTTCAAACTTAACTTTATAGTTAAACTTAGATTTAGCACTTTAACTTGGAACTATACTACTTGTTAGTGGTAGTTTGTGAGTACTTAAAGAGTACTCATGGCTGTTGTCCCTGGCTATTCTCATGGCCAGACTATGAAGGAGATTACCAAGATGATGCCCAGCTGTACGGCTATGATAACTAGGACTATCTGCCTTCGTCAACATTGCATGTGCCCCTGAAGATGGACCCCACCGCTACAGTTATCTTTTATTTCCGCTGCTTGTTGTATTAAGACTGGATCATGAGATCCTTATTTGTGTAAGACCTTATGTATGGTTTGTAATGGATGATGTACTGTGATATCCAATCCGTTATGTCTCGCAAAAATGATAATCCTAGAATTGCGAGGTATGGCATAACGGGCATCTGGGATTAAAAGTCTAGGTGTTGACATGCCTCAAGCTAGATTAAATGGTGAGTGGTGTCCATTGTTGCGATCCTGCAACTTAAAGTAAAAATTAGTACAACGAAAGTAAATAACTAAAAGTAAAGTGACTTATAGCGCTAAGCTCCCCGGCAACGGTGCTAGAAAATAGCTTGATGACTGCAAGTGCACAGGTCGTTTGTAACTAGTTTCGAAATAAAGATATCGATCCCACAGGGAGCAGTAGGCGAAAGAATAAAATGCTTTTAACTAAAACTAAACGAAGTACTTAAGGAATAACTTCGAGATGCAATAAAAGTAGAACTTTTTGGGGGTTTTGATTGAATGAAGCAATTAAAGTAAAGTAAAACTTAATGCAGAAAGTAAGAATCGCGGGTGTAAAAGACCCTGGAACTACAATAAGCAAAAGGCATTCTCAGGGAGTGGTGGATACACCGCTAGCAATTTAGACTAAGCAATAAAGATTATTATAAAAAAATTTCATGATATGTATGTATCTGGGAGGAGCTCCATATATGGACAAATAGGCAGCCAGCACTGCTCACATCATCCTTCATAACCACATCTAACAGATAAACGACATCAATCGTATTATCCTGCTATTAAGGGATTTCTCCCATGGCATGGACATGGCTTTATGAGTTCTCCTTGTTTCCCTAAGTTAGTACGTAAAGAATGACAACAACTTTATAGTCACAGTAAGTGTTATCATCCCTCTGTCTACCAACAAGTAATCCCCTTCATCGTGTCCCCATAAGAGGCAAATATTAAGGAGGTGCACAACTCCCAACATCAAGATGAAGACAATTAACACATACACATAATGATGTATAACATAATAATCACTATCTTATCTCAATCATATGCTACGGTTTCTCCATCTCCCCAAGAACTAAAGATCTACTCAGACATGGAGGCAATCAACATCATGGCAATGGTAATGGAAACAATTGCAAATGAATAGTTCTTGTATAAATACACAACGAGTATGGAAATTACAACAAGATCTAGATGGGGTGAAGATGGGATGGATGGAGATGACAGTGATGCAGCGGTTGATGAAGATGAAGATCGATGCCTTGGCCTCCTAGATCTGCGTAGGGCAAAGATGGATCCCTTGGGCAAGTTCCCCCTCCAGATTCCTTCCGGAGGTGAGGTTTCGGTGATTTCTGGGTGTTCTGTATGTCGTCTCCTCGATCCATTTGCACGAGGTGAATCTATTGAGGAGGCGGTGGCGGCACCAACTATACGACCGGAACTATATGGCCGGAAAATTAATTCCCGTCATATAGTTGGTCGTTAAACCGTCCAGATGCCTCAAACGCTTCGGGTTTTCTTCTGGTGTTATTAATATTTCCCAAATAAGAAATTTACATTGTTTTGACTCCTTTTCTCCCCAATACAACTGCTCCAAGCATTATGTCCATTGTGTCCATCATCTGTCCTGGTCCTGGTGAACATAGACATAAAATGTGCGTGTGGACGCCGTAAAATAGCAAGATCCTACAACTATAGTGCAAAATAATAATATAAAACATGATGCAACTATGCACTCATCAGTCAAACATATCTAGTTCACATATAGTGGGTGTAAGCCATGTTGCACAGTGAATACACTAAGGTTAAGTTGGCAAGCCTAGCATGTGTAGACATGGCCTCGGAACACAGCGATCGAAAGGTCAAGCACGAGTCACATGGATGATGTGATCAACCGGTAAAGTCCACCCTAGAACCCACATTGATGGTCGTGACGATCGGGAGAGATGTGGGGACTAGGGATCGTGTAATCACTAAAACTGTCTTTAGGGATGATAGTTTAAGTGGGAGTTCATTTGAACTCCATATTATGAACTTAGTCTAAGTCCTTTCCACAAATATCGTGTAGATTATGTCCATCCCCTTAGTTCAGGATATATAGTCCATTAATGAACGGGGAGAAACTTAAGTTAGATGGGTCAAATTTCATCGCCTAAACCAACGCCTAAGTGGATCCTCATAGAAAACCATCTCCTCTTTGTCCTTTGTGAACCTCTAGAAGATTACAGTGATGAATCTGACGGTAGAGAAGATACGACTCTTCATGACCGTCATGATACCTTCGCCAAGGTCGAACCCAAAAGCTAGGATCATCGTCAACGAAAAGTGTATATGTGATATACAAGGTATGAACATTTCCATGAAATGGTTATGCTGGTTTCAAAGTATTGGATACTTAATATTGTTTTAATGAAAATAGGGCCCTCTTCGCAGAGTTATGGAATGGAACAGGACACTGATGGCGTGATCACGGCAAGCAAACTGGTTGATGACCGATGACACTCCTTCCCTCGAAGTTTATCATTAGGATTGGACGATTTGAATAAAAGCTTTGTAATCAAGTTTGTGAACCTTATGAGTGTGTCTTGCTTATTGCGAGACGATTATTCATAGTAATAAGAAACAATTGAGTTGCTCTGTTTTTATGAATGATCTCTTTTATAATTCACATTGGGATTTTGAACATGTTATTCTAGTCTTTATCAGTATGATAAAAGGACGTTTATAAGAATTTCCGAAAGATATCCAAGTTTAAATAATGAATAATACTATTGTTTAAGTCATTGAGGTTACTACATGTTTTTCATGTTAATGAAGATTGGGGTCCTAGATATTTCACCTAGAGACTGTGCAGAACCATGCCTCATCGAGCAGAATGACTAAAACTCCGCACTATGGTAAAACGGTGATATGCGAAGAAGTGTTGAATTTTATACATATGATGTATCGCATTTTCAACATATAGTGGAAATCATTTGTGAGCTGAAGTGAATATGTGTATTTACTTAATGAAACACAATGTTGAAACTGTTTGAATTGTTCAAAGGATTTCAAAATAAAATGGATATATTATTAAGAGCAATTCCAAATTCTTTGCGATTTGATCCAAGAGATTTCAAATTCAAGTTAATAGCAAATTGGCATATAAGGGACTTGTGAAAAACAGTTTCACGAATTATGATGATTGGACTAATCAAATGGTATTGATATTTCTAATAAATTATAATCACAATGTATAAGATACATATGGTCCAAATGATCTTCGAATGGTTTAGCGTTAGGAATTAGAGTTAGAGATTGAATTAGTAAACACTCAAAAGTTTTAGGAACATCAAAAGATTCATGGAAACGGCACCATATGAGATATGGCAAGCTCGAGTTTCTAGAGATTTCGATAGCTTGAGATTGTTGCGAATAGTAAGTCCTTGTGGTACGTTCTTAGTAAGACTATGAACACAAATTCCAAAAAATGCCCGAAAAACACAAAGTTTATATTGTCTTAGCGAGGCACTTCTTTTGAGAAAAGTTTCTTATAGAAGTGTTAGTGGAAAGTAAAAGTGTAAGCTAAAGGTTTTGACCTTACCTCCAAATTGTTAAGAATGTAAAACGGAGTAAGTTTAGGAAACGAACTTTACAAATAGAGAGAAACTAGAATGGTATGATCATAAAGTGTTTCAGCTAATACTTGGTGAAAGTAGGATTCAAGAACTTGTTCTGCCAGTTATAGAATGCCATTCTTGATTCACTTGTCCTATTATTGGAATAAGACATACCTACGAACTACAAAGGAAGTTTGATGAACCTAAGTACAAGAAATGACTCAAAGTCATGAAATCCCAAATTAAGCAACATTTGAGATTATGAAGTAAAAGTTACTTGATCTCATTAAGTAATGGAATTTACTTAATCCTTCCTAATAAACTTCAAAGTTGAAAGGGTGGAAATGAAACTTAAAGGGAAGACATAAAAGCGTATTTTGTCACAAAGATGTTTTGACAAATGCTTAATGTCTATTGAATTTAAGCAACAAATAAGTCCAATTTGGAAATTGGTAAAGGACTGTTCAAAACAGCAAAGTCTTCAAGTATGAAGAGAAAGGTTGTAACTAGTACAACATGCATGTTTGTTCCATCAGGAATTGCTGAAGTCTTGTAGCAGGAAATTCTCGAATTGATGCAAGATCAAAGAATTTTGGATTTACTAGAATTATCAAGAAAAGTCTGCAAATTGAGTGGGAGCTAAGAGGTTTCCCTGATAGAATATGTGGACGGCATATTTGAGTGGGAGATGAGCGTCATCCTAGGAGATCAAATATTGATGCAATATTTGAGTGGGAGCGTGACAATGTTCTTGAATATGTAATTGACATATTAGTGAACAATGTGTTTGGTATTAAGAATGATTAGATATAGTGGATCTATGTGATTAGATCGGGATGTTTAATGAACATTAAATGAGAAAATATTCTGAAAGTGTTTAGAAGGACCTAGTTGAGATTCTGAAACAAGTTCAGAATGAATTTAAGAAAGAGTTGGTTCTTACTTGAACAATTAGGAGAAGTATTGAGTAATGACTCGATGTTTATGACAATGGTTAAATATAGGAAAAGGGATGCACTGCATCAACTATGCCTTGTCCATAGTTTTTCCAAGGTAAAATCTATGTTGTTTATACTTGACATAATGTGACCCATGTTCTTAGATATGAAGAACAAGGATTCTAAAGTGATTTCAGAATCACTGAATTAGAGTTAGTCTTGAACACTGCGAAAGCGTGGCTAGACATCAAAGTGAAAGTGTTGCGCTTTGATTAGAATTTACATAGATATAGAAGTATTAGGATATTTCAATACTACCAAGTATAATTTTGGTCTGGAGAAAGTTCGACTTTCGACTAAGTGTGTTTTATAGTTATATATGACATCTTGAAAGTTCTATTGACTGGTCGATCGTCATTGTATAAGCTAGAAAACAGAAGTCTCACTTTGTCACCAAAATGCTAAAACACATTATATGATAATGGTGTGAATGTCAAACAGTTGAGATTGATAATTTGCAAAATAGGACCTTATGAATCTGGTAAAACAAATTTAGGACAGGTAGTCCTCCTTGAGCAAGCATGATCAATAAACACATATGAGATATATTTATGATTAGTAGCAATGCAGCTAGATTATTTGTACTCTAGTGTAAGTGGGAGACTGACGGAGATATGCCCTAGAGGAATATAATAAAAGGATATTATTATCATATCTCATAAGTTCATAATAGTTTTATATCATGCTATAACTGTATCAAGCAAAAACACTGATACAAGTGTGGTATACAAACAACCTAGGTCCCTAGTAGCCTCTATTTAACTAGTTCATTGGGCAGACGATGATCAAGGTTTCCTGATCATGGGCTAAACCAAAGTCACTGACAATGAGGTCATGTCATCTGGAATGATGTGATGGACCATTTCCCACGAATGATTGTTGCAACACGATCATGTCACTTAGTTCATGTTGCAATTGTTAAAGAAACAGATTGTCCTAATCCTTAGACCGTGAGATCATATCAATCACTAATACCAGAGGGTGCTTTGACTGTATCAACTGCCATGTTGTAAAATGGTGGCCATAAAGGTGCATGTTGGGTAGCCGGAGGAGCACGTTGAGGCAATATGCTTCAAGAGCAGGAATTGTTCTCCTGTGTGACGGGAAGATACAACTAGGCCCACTCGGTGAATTACATCTATGTTGCGCAACACATGACTGGTTCATGTAACATCCCAAATTTTACAATTCCAGATGTTACTAGAAGCATGCATCATATCATATACATCATGGCATTACACAATAAAGTTGCATCAAATCCTTTTTCCCTAAACCCTATTTTTGTATTCTCTTATAGTCATATAAAGACAAGAAGGGGTTATACTAAACCCAACCATCTAAATCCTTGCGAAAATGTTATTTTATAAGCTTATGTTAATATCCTCCTTTTACAAATTTTTAGACACCAATTTCATTAAATTTGAGTAGAGTATGCAAAAGATATTGAAAGAAATGTAAAACAGAAAAGAGAAAAGAAAAATATAAAAAAAAGAACTAACCTAAGCGGGCCAGCCGAGCCAGCCCGCGCCCGCGAGCGAGCGGGGCACACCGCAGCCGCTAGCTGGGCCGGCCCAGACCCCATCCACCCGCGCAGCCCCGCAGCCGCTTACCGGGGGGCCCACCCCCGCTGTCTCTCCCGAAGAGACCGGGACGGACCCGAACAGCGCCGCCACGTCGGGAGCTATCTCCCCGACCAAAAAGGAACTGTTTTCCGCTGCCCCCTCTCCCACGCCTTCGGCAAATAAAAGCCCTAGAACCCCCGCCTACCGAAACCCTCGAAACAAACCTCGGTTCGGCCCCAAGGCTACCGAATCCACCGTTTCTGATCAACCGCCGCCGCCGCCACTAAATCGAGCTTGAAAAGCTCGAAGGTGAGCTCGTTTCCGTCACAGACCTTGGCCCTCTTCTCCCCCTCTAACTTCCCCTTGCAGTACTAGGTTGCCTCATCTCTTTTTCCCACGTCTCCAGAGCCTCGGAGCGCCCGCAATTTTAGGTGGAGTTTCAGTAGAGCTGCAGGGAGCGGTTGTTGATAGCCGTCAACAGAGGAGGAGGAGGTCTACGCTGATCTCGGGAAAGGAACCACGAGGAGGAGCCGCACGCTATCCACCACTCTGTCGTCCCGGGGAACCACCTGACAGCCGCCGAACACCTCCACCCGACCGCGTCGCCGTCGTCCTTCGTCGTCGTCGAGTCAACGTTGTCGCCAGGTAAGAGACCATCAGTTCTCTACTGTTAGATCAAAGATCGTCGGCATAGATTAGAAATACACCGCGAATCGGTATGGGCCAATAGTAGCACGCCGCATGGCACGCTCCGTGTCAGCACCGCGTCGCTTAGCTGGACCAGTCCGACGCTGCCACTTGTCGCCCGCGTAGCTGCCCCGTCTGTAATTGTATTTAAATAGTCGGATATTGTTTTAATCTTGTAAAATTCGCAGTAAATCAAATTCTTGTCCAAAAATTGCGTATAATATACCATTGGATTCACAAAATTGTGTAGAACACAGATCTGCAATAATATTGCTAGTTTACTGTACTGTTTTTGTGGTAGGATTTAAAGTTTAGTTTGGAGTATTTTAATTATAGGAAAATAATCGTAACTCCGTTTTAGTTGATTCTTCTTGCGTTAGCTATGTATCTATGAGATCTACTAATGATATCCCCAACAGAATACCACCCCTGAATAATATTATTGGTCTCATTTGAACCCATATTTGCATATTACCATGTTGCATGCATGCATAATTACTTTTGTGGCATTGTTTTGTGCAAGTTGTGATTGGATCTATGTTTGTGTTTCGTTAGATTATTCGGAGTGTGCTAAGGAGTACTGTTGTGTAGAGTGTTGCTCAGATAAAGGCAAGTTACACCATTGTTCATGTTTATGTCCCTGTTTTGACCATGCATGTTTTACTCTTCAAATTATGTAGTACGCATGTGTAGGATTTTGGTAGATTTTCTTAGTATTATTTTGCAAGTGCGGTTTTGTACTATGCCATGAGTAGCTCTATGCTTAGGATTTTCCATCCCAATAGGTTATCCTGGTTTTGCTAAGTTATGCTTGCTATGCTATATATATAAAGTACTGATGGGGGGTTCGAAAGACTCAAAATTTTCTAAGTATAAAAGCTCTCTCGAGCGAAACTTTTCCTCTCAAAACCCCCTTCAAAATAAAACTAAGTTTTCTTTTGGTTGGAATGGTTGTCGGGTCAATGAGTGGAATTTGGTGGAGGACAGCCGCCCAGGAATCAAAGAAGTCTGCCATGTTTCAGAATTCAGAAGCTTCCAGTGCAACCACAATACATATGGGCTCTATCTTGGCCTAGTACTTAGTGGGAAACCTCACCGGGGTACCAACATTTGGAGGTTCTTAGCACGGTTGGATCCAGCTGGTAGAGGGGCTACTAAGGGAAATCCTCGCCATGGTCTTCTCTGTAAAAGGACTTGATCGTGGATTGTGGGGAACGTGCACAAACTCTTGAGAGTATTGCAATCTGATCGATCAGCCGAGTTCACGAAAAAGAACACTTGACATCTAAAGGATGGAGCCTCGGAAGGATCTTCCTCTCTCTTTCCAAACTTAAAGTTTCTTTAAAACCCCAGGGCGTGCGTAATATCACCAATTGGTGGGATTTTGGGAAATTGGTGCATAATATCCAAGTGCTGGGTTGATTGGACACTTGGTGCGTAATATCCCTGTGTTCCACTTGACCCTATACAACTTATTCAAATGTTTACAAGTAAGGTAAAACTCTCTCTCTCTTTTCTTCTTACTTAGAGAAAATTGGCTTAATGCAAAGGAACCCCAAAGCCTACTCCAAGGCTTGCATGTAGAGTTAGTCTTATTCTTTCCTTGGTGTAATTTTCCAATACATTCAAAGTATTGACCCAACTTGTTGGCTGCACGCCGTATGTGCAGAATACGGAGATTGAAAGGTGCGTGGGGATCGCGGGTCTTCATGCAACTAGCCTGAGGCGTTGATATACTCAAGTTTTATTAGTTTCCGCTGTTTTATTTGAGCTAGCTATAAGCTATGCAAGTTGTAATTAATATACTTTGGATTATTCGTGTAATAATGACTTATGTTTTACATGATATTCATCGACTATGAAGTGCTAGCTATTGATCCAGGGACTAGCATGTTAATCACAGGGACTTAGGATATTTACGATCCGAGGTCACAACAGATGGTATCAGAGCACAAAGTTGTCTGTAGGACGTGATCCCTAGGATTAGAAACCACCTTTACCGTTGTGTGATTTTGCCTTCTATATTCTTCTAAGTATTTATGTTCTCTAGTAATTTCTTTTCCTTATCACTTTGTATCTAATCTTCAATCTCCTAACTTAAAGCTGACGAGCTTCTACTACGACACCGCCGAAGACATTAAGTACCCGCGCTTTGGGGAATGCCTTCTCGACATCATCAAGACATTGGAGCTGCCCATGTCGTCGATCAAAGGAAGTGAGTTGGGGAAGATGCACAAGGAAGGATGATGGGCGATCGAAGTCATCCCACCGAGGCAAAGTGAGGCTGAACCCAAGACGGAGGCCATTGTGCTCGACATCGTCAGGGACTCCAAGGAGAAAGGACTTAGCACGAGCATGCAACAGCTCATTGGACGCCTATGTGGGCGCCACCATGAAGAGGTTGAAGGCCACTACATCAATATCTTTGGAAGGCATGATGAGAAAGGAGTTCCAGTGGAGTTAACCCTGGAGGAAAGGGTGACATCCAAGCATCGAAGGATCCAATACCAAGACTTGGAGTGTCACATCAACGATCTTGAGGAGGGAAGCTGCTTTGAGATCATGAAGAATGACGAGTTATGCGCTCTAGTCAAGGAGAAGGACGATAAGATCGAAGAGCTGGAAGAGAAGATCAGGTCCCTAGGAGGGAAGCTCATAGCCCAAGACAAGAAGTCCGCTAATCAAGAGAAGAGGGTACAAGATAAGAACAAGAGAATTAGGGAATAGAGTCTGTTACTTGCGAGAAACGAGATGGAGTTCAAAAACTTTTCTCTCATGATCAAGGAGCTGCGAGCCACCAAGAGGAGCTTGGAGGAGAAGATCGTGCCTATGACTAAGGAGTCAAACTTGATTGAGGAGATGCAAGAGGAGAAGAAGGAACTTCAAGAGAAGCTCAAGGCTGATACACAGGAGATGCAAGAGGTAAATGAACTTCAAGAGAAGCTCGAAGCTGCTACACAGGAGCCGCATGAGGTGAAGGAAATTCAGGAGAAGCTCGAAGCCACGACAAAGGACATGGAGCTATACAAGTCAATGCTGGAAAAGGAAGGCTTCTCTATTGAGGACGAGGAAGTGGATGATGAGTAGGGTAGATAGTTGGACCACCTTTATTTTTATAGTTAAACGTTATTCGCGATTGTAATAAGTACCAAAACTATATTGGTTTAGTTAACTTGGATGATTTGTGTTAAACTTTGTGCTTTGTGTGCCTTTTGTGTTCCTCATGTGTTTTTATTGTGTTTTCATAAGGGTAGGAGTTTATTCCTTAGTCTTTCTATCTATCTATTAACTTGTTTCCCCAACCCCACAGATGGTGAGGCGTGGGAACAATAATCTGCCTCCGGAGATTGCACAACTTCTGAACTCCCAGAATTAGCTAATCCAACTCCTCACCCAAAACATGCAAAACAACAACAATATGCCGCATCCGCCACCTCCGTCGCCCCAATAGGATCGCTTACTCGGTTTTTGAGGTTGAACCCTCCTACCTTCTCAAGTAGTTCTGAGCCAATTGTGGAAGATGACTGGCTCCACACCATCAACAAGAAGCTAGACACCGTCCAAGTTGTTGGAGCTGACAGGGTGCGCTTTGCCGCGCACCAACTTGAAGGACCTGCTGCTGAATGGTGGGATAACTACCAAGTCACCCACCCTGATATTGATGCTATAACCTGGAACCAGTTTGAGGGGGCCTTTCGTACTCATCATGTAGCTGTTGGTGCCATGTCACTAAAGAGATGTGAGTTCCACGACTTGAAGCAAATGCACCACTCTGTCTCCGAGTATGGGGACCTTTTTAACAAGCTGGCGCGCTATGCACCTGATGATGTTTCCACTGATGCAAAGAGGCGGGAAGAGTTCCTAAGGGGACTTAACGATGAGATATCCATTCAACTTGTGGCTCTAAAGTTTGATAACTATCAAGATCTTCTAGACAGGGCAATTGTGGTTGAATCAAAGAAAAAGAGTATAGAGAACCGCTAGAGAAAGTCCACCTCACACAAGCATAACTCAGCTCCATACCAGAAGCAACGCACTTCGTCACCACCACCCCACAACCACAATGGCCACAACCACAATGGTCATCGTCATGGTGGACATAACCACAACGGCCATAAGCACTACAATGGGAAAGGAAATGGCAATGGGAAGGCCCTGAGTGAGGTGACATGCTTCAAGTGTAACAAGAGGATGAAATTGGGAATGGCAATGGGAACAGCAATAGACACAACCATGGAAATGGGAATGGGAAGAAGCCGAATCCATTCATCAAAACCACGGTGAATCATGTCTCCGTGGAAGATGCTTGTGAGGCACTAGACTCCGTGATTGGTAAGTTCAAGCTTAATTCCATCCCTGCAGTTGTTCTTTTTGATACTGGTGCATCACATTCATTCATATCAAGGGTATTTGTGGATAGAGGCAGGATACCTACAGAGACTATTAGTACTCCTCTAAGGGTAAGTTCTCCTGGAGGAGAAATAGTGGCAAACTCTAGATGTTGTGGGTTAGAACTAAGGATTGGCACACACATCTTTCCCACAAGTCTAGTCGTTCTAGAATCACAAGGCTTAGACATAATTTTGGGCATGAATTGGATGATCAGATATGAGGGAATCATAGATTGTACCAAAAGGACTATCACACTCACAACACCGAAAAAGAAAAGGATCCGCTTTAAGATAGCTTTTGCACTTAAGGGAAGTATGGTGAACTCTCTTAAGGGGCTTAGCTTGGAGGATGTGCCAGTTGTGAAGGAGTATCTAGATGTCTTTCCGGAAGAATTACCAGGGATGCCTCCTGACCGAGATATCGAGTTTCTCATTGACTTGATGCTCGGGACAGGACCGATAGCCAAAAGACCGTACAATATGGATGTCGATGAGTTGAAGGAACTTAAGAAACAGCTTAGAGAGAAATTGGACAAAGTCTTCATTCAACCAAGTGCATCATCCTGGGGAGCACCTGTCTTATTCGTGGATAAAAAGGATAAAACCAAGAGGCTAGTTGTGGACTATCGATCATTGAATGAAGTGAGAATCAAGAACAAGTACCCTCTACCCAATATCAATGACCTGTTCGATCAATTAAAGGGAGCTAGTGTGTTCTCTAAGATTGATCTCCGATTAGGTTACTTCTAGTTAAAGATCCGAGAACAGGATGTACCCAAGACTACCTTCACCACAAGAGATGGGTTGTATGAGTATACCATGATGTCTTTTGGTCTAACCAATGCCCCAGCATACTTCATGACTATGATGAACAAGGTGTTCATGGAGTACTTGGATAATTTTATTGTGGTGTTCATTGATGACATACTCATATACTCCAAGGATGAGGAGGAACATGAGAGTTATCTACGCCTAATTATGGAAAAGTTAAGGGAACACAAGTTGTATGCCAAGTTCAGCAAATGCGAGTTCTGGTTAAATGTAGTGGGATTCCTTGGTCATATTGTGTCAAAAAAGGAGTTGTCGTGGACCCAAGTAAGGTAGCTTCCGTGACAGAATGGGAGTTTCCTAAGAATGTGGGAGATATCACGAGTTTCTTGGGCCTTGCAGGATATTATCGTAGGTTCATTGAAAACTTTTCCAAGATAGCAAAACCTATGACCGAATTGTTGAAGAAAGAAAATAAGTTCCAATGGACCGAGGCATGTGAAGCAAGTTTTCAAGAACTGAAGAAGCGCCTAGTAACAACACCAGTTTTGTGTCTGCCTGATATCCAAAAGGTTTCCAAGTCTATTGTGACGCTTCTAGATAAGGACTTGGTAGTGTACTGATGCAAGATGGGAAAGTAGTGTCATACGCCTCCCGGCAACTTAAGAACCATGAGAATAACTACCCAGACACGATTTGGAACTAGCATCATGTGCATGCGCTCAAGGTATGGAGACATTATCTCATGGGCAAACATTGTGATGTGTTCACGGATCACAAGAGTCTGAAAATATCTTCACCCAAAAGGAGTTAAATATCAGGCAAAGGAGATGGCTTGAACTCATCAAGGACTATGACCTGGACCTGCAGTACCATCCTGGGAAATCCAATGTTGTAGTTGATGCTCTAAGCCAGAAAGTCTATCTAAATGGACTTACTATGGGAGAAATCCCAAAGGAATTGTGCGAACAGTTCAAGGATCTCAGGTTAGAAATAGTTCCGGAAGGATACTTAGCGACTATGGAGATAGTGCCAACGCTTCTGGACCGAATCAAAGAGGCCCAGAAGGGGGACAAAGAGTTGGAAGAAATAAAAGTTAACATAAGCAAGGGTAAATCAAAAGGGTTCCATATGGATGAACAAGGAACGCTTTGGTATGAGAAGCGTTTGTGCATTCCCGATGACCCCGATATCAGGAAGTTTATTCTTCAGGAGGCTCATGATTCGCCTTACTCAATTCATCCCGGTAATACAAATATGTACATGGATGTGAAGGATAGATTCTGGTGGAATAACTTGAAAAGAGAAATTGCTGAGTACATCTCTTTGTGTGACGTATGCAACAGAGTTAAGGTGGAGCATCAGAAACTAGTAGGGCTGCTTCAACCATTACCTGTGCTCGACAAGTGGGACAAGGTAGGCATGGACTTTATCACAGGACTACCCTAGACTCGTTCTGGGTATGACTCTATCTAGGTGGTAGTCAATCATTTCACCAAAGTGGCTCACTTCATTCCCGTAAAGACCACCTATACGAGTGCCAAACTCGCCAAGATTTATATGTCAAGGATTGTAAGCCTGCATGGTGTACCTAAGGGAATTGTCTCTGATAGGGGTACCCAATTCACCTCGAAGTTTTGGCGACAATTACACGAATCTCTAGGGACACGGCTAGAGTTTAGTACTGCTTTCGACCCACAAATAGATGGCCAAACAGAAAGAGTTAACCAGATCCTAGAGGACATGTTGAGAGCTTGTGCCCTAGAGTATGGGTCTAGTTGGGATGGCAACTTGCCATATGCAGAGTTTTCGTACAATAACAGTTATCAAACTAGTATCAAGATGCCTCCGTTCGAAGTTCTATATGGCAGGAAGTGTAGAACTCCCCTGCTATGGAATGGAGTTGGAGAACGTAGTTTGTTTGGACCTGAGCTGATCAAGGATGCCGAAGAAAAGGTAAGGAATATTCAAGACAGGTTAAAAGTAGCCCAATCTAGGCAAAAAAGTTATGTTGATTCCAAGCACCGAGATGTAACTTATGAAGTGGGAGACCGTGCATACCTCTGAGTTTCACCACTACGAGGAGTTAAGAGATTTGGAATCAAGGGTAAGTTGGCACCTCGATTCATAAGGCCCTATAAGGTTTTGGCTCATGGAGGGGGGTTGCCTATCAGTTGGAATCGCCTGAAGTATTGACTGTTCATGATGTATTGTATGTGTCACAACTAAAGAAGTGTCACCCGGAGATGGCTAAAACACCATTAAGAGATATAGTTCCCCTGGATGAGGTTCAACTGGAAAACGATCTCACCTATGAGGAAAAACCCACCAAGATTCTAGAAACAGCTGAGAGGATTACTCGTACCAAGACTATCAGGTTTTGCAAAGTTCAATGGAATCACCATTCCGAGGAAGAGGCCACGTGGGAATGTGAAGATGATCTAAAGACAGAACACCCACACCTATTTGTTAACCAACCTGAATGTCGAGGACGAGATTCTTCTTAAGGGGGTAGGTTTGTAACATCCCAAATTTTACAATTCCAGATGTTACTAGAAGCATGCATGATATCATATGCATCATGGCATTACACAATAAAGTTGCATCAAATCCTTTTTCCCTAAACCCTATTTCTGTATTCTCTTATAGTCATATAAAGACAAGAAGGGGTTATACTAAACCCAACCATCTAAATCCTTGCAAAAGTCTTGTCTGTAAAAGGACTTGATCATGGATTGTGGTGAAAGTGCACAAACTCTCGAGAGTATTGCAATCTGATAGATCAGCCGAGTTTACGAAAAAGAACAGTTGAGCATCTGAAGGACGGAGCCTCAAAAGGATCTTCCTCTTTCTTTCAAAACTTAAAGTTTTTTAAAACCCCAGGGCGTGCGTCATATCGCCAATGGGTGGGATTTTGGGGACTTGGTGCGTAATATCCAAGTGCTGGGTTGATTGGACACTTGGTGCATAATATGCTCGTGTTCGACTCGACCCTATACAACTTATTCAAATGTTTACAAAGTAGGGTAAAACTCTCTCTCTTTTCTTCTTACTTAGAGAAAACTGGCTTAATGCAAAGGAACCCCAAAGCCTACTCCAAGCCTTGCATGTAGAGTTAGTCTTATTCTTTCCTTCGTGTAATTTGCCAATACATTCAAAGTATTGACCCAACTTGTTGGTTGCACGTCTTATGTGCAGAATCCGAAGATTGAAAGGTGCGTAGGGATCGTGGGTCTTCACGCAACTAGCCTGGGGCGTTGATAGACTCAAGTTTTATTAGTTTCCGCTGTTTTATTTGAGCTAGCTATAAGCTATGCAAGTTGTAATAAATATACTCTGGATTATTCGTGTAATAATGACTTGTGTTTTACATGATATTTATCGACTGTGAAGTGCTAGCTATTGATCCAGAGACTAGCATGTTAATCACGGGAACTTAGGATCTTTATGATCCGAGGTCACAACAAATGTTATCAGAGCACAAAGTTGTCTGTAGGACGTGACCCCTAGGATTGGAAACCAGCTTTAGCATTGTGTGCTTCAAAAAATCCCCCGAGTAAGCGATTAATAGGCCGATTAATCGCTACTAGGGACCTAACCGTGTCGATTAACACTAATCGGTCATGTTAATCCTTTAGCCTAACTAATAGCTCTAATAGACCGGTTACTAGGTATATTCCCGATTAACTACCAAACTTGGTCAAAAAAGTTGCAAAATTTTCAACGCATATCGCCCGTCTAGAGGAGGAGGATAAACGAATGAGGGCACACGCTGTCAGTTGGTTAATCCTGATTCGCATGTGACTCTAAAGATTAAGTAAGAGAGGAAAAGCGTACATGTTTTAATCAGCTTTTTGGTTCAAGAGAAGTAGGGTCGGGCATATTGAGGCCCATATACTATTTTTTCTTATATACACGTGTTTTAAGTGTTAATTTGCGTAGGTTGCACCGATTAATAGTCGACCGATTAAATCAGTTAATCGTCTGAATTCCAATTAGTCGCTACTCCCAAGCCGACCGAGCAGTTAACGATTACCAATTTCCTTACCATTCTTCTAAGTATTTATGATCTCTAGTAATTTATTTTCCTTATCGCTTTGTATCTAATCTTTATTCTCCTAACTTAAAGATGATGAGCTTCTACTACGACACCAACGAAGACATCAAGTACTTGCGCTTTGGGGAATGCCTTATCGACATCATCAAGACATTAGAGTTGCCCATGCCGTCGATCAAAGGAAGCGAGTTGAGGAAGATGCACGAGGAAGGATGTTGGGCGATCAAAGTCATCCAACCGAGGCGAAGTGAGACTGAACCCAAGACGGAGGCCATTGTGCTCGACATCGTCAGCGACTCCAAGGAGAAAGGACTTAGCACCAGCATGCAACGGCTCATTGGACGCCAATGTGGGCGCCACCATGAAGAGGTTGAACGCCACTACATCAATCTCTTTGGAAGGCATGATGAGAAGGGAGTTCTAATGGAGTTAACCCCGGAGGAAAGGGCGACATCCAAGCATCGAAGGATCCAATACCAAGACTTGGAGTGCCACATCAACGATTTTGAGGAGGGAAGCTGCTTTCAGATCATGAAGAATGACGAGTTATGCGCTCTAGTCAAGGAGAAGGACGATAAGATCGAAGAGCTGGAAGAGAAGATCAAGTCCCTAGGAGGGAAGCTCACAACCCAAGACAAGAAGTTCGCTAATAAAGAGAAGAGGGTGCAGGATAAGAACAAGAGAATTAGGGAACATATTCTGTTACTCGCGAGAAACGAGATGGAGTTCAAGAACTTTTCTCTCATGATCAAGGAGTTGTGAGCCACCAAGAGGAGCTTGGAGGACAAGATCGCGCCTATCACTAAGGAGTCAAACTTGATTGAGGAGCTGCAAGAGGAGAATAAGTAACTGATGGCTCAGTGTTGATGTAGAGCTCGTTGGGAACCCTAAGAGAAGGTATGATGAGCACAATAGCAAGTTTCCCTCAGTTATGAAACCAAGGTTTAATCGAACCAGTAGGAGCAAGGAAACACCCCAAAGGTGTTGCTAGCTGGGCCTTGGCAGGGCGCACTACCGGTGCTAGTAGCAATGTGGAGACCTGCACAACACAACCACAGAACTTTGTCCCCAACTTGCGATGAGGTTGTCAATCTCAACGTGTTTTGCTAAAAACAAAGGATTAAACGTATCGAATGGAAGGAAGTAAAAGTTTGTAGAAAGTGAACACAAAGCAGTAAACAGTTTGTAGATTGTATGTAAAAGAAAAGGACCAGGATCCATAGTTCACTAGAGGTGGCTCTCCTTATGATAGATAACATGCTGGGTGAACAAATTACAGCGGGGCAATTGACAAACATCGAGAAAGCAATACATGCATATACTAATCATATTGACTCCTTTAGAACTTGATTGGGCATTACAACATTATACATAGACCGCCATCCAACTGCATCTATGACTAATAATCCACCTTCAGGTTATCATCTGAACCCCCTCCAGTATTAAGTTGCAAGCAACAGATTATTGCTTTACGAATTGCATGTAATGTAAACAATACGATTGTTCTATGAACAAAGGATTGTTGTTTTCTCCCTTGTAGCAACAGCACATCTAGTAACTTAGAGATTTCTGTCACTTCCCCAGATTACCAGAGGCATGAACCCACTATCGAGCATAAATACTAACTCTTGGAGTTGCTAGCATCTACTTGGCCAAGATAGCTACTAACAACGGAAAGCATGCAAGATCACAAATAACAAAGACATGATAGAATCGATAATCAATCTGAAATAGCATCTCAATATCCATCAGATCCCCGCAAACACAACATGCAAAATTATAAATAGATGATCTTGATCATGAATGGAGCTCACAAGATCTAGACATGAAAGCACAAAGGAGGAGAACCAGCCATCTAGCTACTACATGGATCCGTAGTCCAAAGATGAACTACTCACGCATCACACCGGAGGCTTGCATGGTGATGAAGAAGGCCTCCAGGGTGAATTCCCCTCTCTGGCAGGGTGCCGAGAAGAGCTTCAGATCCCTCCCAATCTAGGGATGGAGATGACGGCGGCTACATACTCTTTCGTGGATTTTTGATTGGGTACTTAGGGTTTTTGTCCCGAGGGCATCTTATAGGCAGAAGGGGAGGCCGAGGGGGTGCCGGAGGCAGCCACACCACCCCCTGGCGCAGACCAGGCTGGGTTGCGCGGCCAGGTGGTGTGGTGGCCCATGGCCCCTCTCCGTCTCGTATTCTAGCATCTAATGACTTCCGGAAAATAGGCACTTTGGCTTTTGTCCCGTCCAATTCCGAGAATATTCATTTTCTGACTTTCCTGGAACCAAAAACAGCAGAAAACAGGCAGCTGGCACTGTGGCTCTTGTTAATAGGTTAGTCCAAGAAATCATATGAAAAGTACTCCAAAGTGTGGACAAAACACAAGAAAGTGGATAAAACCAAGTATGGAACATCAAAAATTATAGATACATTTGCAATGTATCAACATCCCCAAGTTTAACTCCTGCTCGTCCTCGAGTAGGTAAGTGATAAAAAGAAAGAATAATTTTTTAGGTGACATGCACCATCAAAGACTTGATCAAAGTATTTGTAAAACATTCAAAGCTGGGATCACAGTACTTCAATCATAACATGAAAGACAAGGTTCTAGCAATAATACAAAGAAACTATGATGCAACATGAAAAGGCACAAACAAAAGATTCATGAATAACAATGCTTTGCAAGACGTTTGTTTGTTTCACATAAAGAAAACATAGCATAATAGTATTCAGCTTGTCACTCAATAGAGTAGCAAATATAAATGCATAGGACACCTTCAAAGTTCATAAGAGTGACTAGATACAAATAGTTTAAAACAAGCAATATCAAGTTATGCATCAATCAACTAGTCTTGGGACAATGCACATAGAACTAAGAATGGTGTCGTGGTGGTTTCACAGCAGACGCCATGGATAGGCTAAAGGTGGGGACAAGATGGACTAGAGGAATCCAGGGAGGGATAGTGTGGTGATTCCACACACAGAAGCTTTGTATTGTTCAAGCTAGATGAGTTACAGTGTTGTGCTCCTTGAGCTGTATTGGGGAGAGGAGGAAGAAGGAACTCTCTACTCAAATGCCCATCAACTAGTCAATGACTCCATAGAACTCAACCCCTTCTACATAAGCCCTAGCCCTCCTTATATAGGGGTGGCTAGGTCTCCAATTAGGGAATACGTGGACGCATATTCCAGGGAATATGCCTCTTCCCAAAATAGTAAACCGACTGGGTCACTTTTCCCCGTCGTCAGCCATGCAGAGGCTACGTGAGCCTCTGCGGCGCCAGCGTCATCCGACACAGGCGATGTCACCCTTGTCGGCCACGCCTCGGTGGTCCTAGCCTCTGTCCGCTTTGCTCACGCTCTGCGCACAGTGGCCACCTTTTGACCAGCGAGATACCTTCCTTCTCTTGCAAGCCTGATATAACCCGGATCATGCCTGGTTAATCCGGCCACACCTGTACCTGCATACAAGTTAGATACATCTTACTGACATATGACATAAGTCGGCCGGGACTCAGTCAGGCGGACATCCTCCAGTCCGGGTTACTCCGTGATTCGGCCTGCCTTGAGGTGACTCGGCCAGCACTTTCTTTGACCTTGCCGTACCTCGGCTAACTCGGCCATTATTCCCCGACATGACCCTACCCGGGGTATCCCCCCAACATTAGTCCCCGAAGCTAGTGCGGTCTTAGCTGCCTTAGCCGCTAAGACCACAGCAGGTTCAATTTTACCGAGCCTTTTGCTCCTTTTGCGAGTTATCTCGTAGTCCGGATTCCATAGGCTTACTTTCCCTTGGCACATTCCGAGTTTTCACTCGTTGGCCGGGTCATCCTTTGGTTATCCAGGTTATCCTTCCTTCCCTCGTACGCTATCCCACGTGGAGGGTAATCATTATCTTGCCTAATTTTAAGGGCATGCGCCAGTAACCGCCGCAGTTATTGTCAGATATTACTGTTGCACACGTCACATCGTGTCTGTCTCCTCGTTAACTGTATCATAACGTCACGTCGTGGGATCTCCTGCGCCTTGTGGCCCTTCCTGTGGCTTGTCGCTGATTGGCTGATCTGGATCATACACGGCCACACCGTGTGGCCTGTCCGCACAGTGCGATCCCACTACTTCACAGGGGCGTGGTTAAATAGGGGAGGGGTGCACCCCTTGGGTCTTTTCCCCATTCTCCCACCCCTCTACCTCTTCTTCTTCTTCGTCTCCCAGCGACAGCGCCGCCGCCGCCGCATGCCGTGCACCGTTCCTCGCGCACCAGCGTCGCCGCTACTTCCGCGCATCTCCATCGCCACGGATCCGCGCCAGTCCAGGCCACTGCCCCCCACCGCCGATAGGGCCAGTGAGGACAGCAACCTAGAGATGACAGAGGAAGAACTCGCTGTTGCGGAGAAGGAGATGGAGGAGGACGCGGAGAACTCCGAGCGCGGCGCCTGGGCTGGGTCCTGGGTTTGCCAGGATGACCTAGACTGGTTGTACCACACCCGGCATCATCTCCCGCCTCGCCGCTGAGGAGCTTGCTCCCTCACCCAATCTGGGTGAGTTTTTAGTATTCCTCTCCCACTTCCAGCGTGGGTTCAGCCTCCCTGTCAGTGACTTCTTCCACGACTGGCTCAACACCTACGAGCTTCAGCCACATCATCTTCTGGCAAACGCCATCACCTCCATTTCGGCCTTTGCTTCCACCATAGAGGGCTATGCCGGATTGTGGCCCACTAAGGAGCTCTAGATCCGGTTTTTTGGCCTCCGCCGGAATGTGATTCCGAATAGAGATCTTGATCCGGAGGACAAACAACTTACGCAGTTCGGCGCTACCTCTATCTCTCCCCGGAAATAGTCTATTTTTCCCCGAGTCACGGGGCTCGATTCCTGCAAGGGCTGGGCCCGAACCTTCTTCTATGTCAGAAATGGCACGGATGAAGATCTGATCCGGCTGCTCCCCTATGCTTCGGGTCCTCCTAATCCGGATCTGTGGGACCAGATCCCCAAGAAACCCATAGTCCTGGAGAACCAAGTCAACAAACGGTTCTAGGAGCTGAAGGATTAGGGACTGCATAACGAGGATGTAATGATCACCTTCGTCCGCAACCGGATCTCCCCTCTTCAGAAATGCACGCATAAACTTTGCCACATGAGCTGGTGCCTTGACCCCAACCGGACCTCCTCATTCAAATTGAGCAACACCGAGATTTACCGCCGGGTCAAGGCCCTCTTTACCACCAACAAAAAATTCTCCGCTGAGTGGGAGTGGGGGATCGAGCACTTCTGCCGAGATAGGCTTCCTCCTGCGGTAAGTCTCGTGCCCCAATCTTTTTCTGAGTTAAATCATATGTCGGATTTTGTTGTATGTTTGATCCCTTCGCATTTTCTTTCTCTTAGATGTTTCTTTAGCAAACTCTTGAGGATTCCACCGAGCCTTCTCTCAAGTGGGCGCCTGATCGATATGCCCCGGGCGAGCAGGAGCCGGATCAGGAGATGTTCCTGCCGTTCCCTGATGCGACCAAGCGACACACCGGTAAATTCTCTTCCATTAGAGATTGGCCTGACGATGAAGATGATTCCGACGTTGAGGTGATGGAGGCATTTGACGTTGTCCCCCTTTCTTATGCTTTTCCGGCATCAACTAACCCCGGTGGATAGATCCATGAAGATCCTCCCCTTGCCACGGGTGAGCCAGTCCCTGTCGCATCAAAGAAAAGGGGGGCCGCATCTGCTTCTTCCTCCGGACCTTCTAAGCCAACCAAGAGGTGAAAGAAGTCCGCAGACAAAGCTGCCACCAAGTCCACGACTAAGGCCGTAACCTGGCAAGCTTGCAAGCCAAAGGAGCCTCTAACCTCAGATGAGTAAGTTACTTCTTCCTTATCCAATTTTCTGCTTCGTGCCTTTCTCTTGTTGTAACTTACTGTTCGTCGCTTGATTCGGAAGGTCTGCGGTGGAAGTTCCTCAGAGTGGATCCGACATCGCCTCGCCGCTCCGACATAGCCCTCCCCCCCCCTCGTGGTGACGATTCATGCCCATTGAGCCCCATTCAGGAGGGTTCAGCAGTTGCTCCGGGTTGTAGCCCACCTCGTCAAGAGGAGGGAAACCTCGGAACAGGGGAAAGTGGTTCTGCCGAGGCTGCGGTTGCTCCCTCTTCGGCTCAGCTGCAACCAGCCACCACCGAGGTTCCTTCAGCACCCCCGCCAAGACAAAAATCAGCACCAGCACCAGCAGCACCAGCACCAGCAGCACCAGCACCAGCATCAGCAACAGCACCAAGCCCCTCCGCCTCGTCCGAGTCTTCCAAGACTCGGCGAGAAGGCACCAGCAGCACCAAAGCTAGCACTAAGGCAGCACCCAAGGCCAAATCCATGGCTCAGACCTCCACCTCTCAGCAGCAGCCCAAGGGCAAGAAAGCTCCTGACGCCACCAGAGCAGCGTCTATCGAAGCTGGACAGCGCACACTTGCGTCCATGCTTTCGAAGAAGACCCCACCAACGAAGGACACTTCTGCCAGGTCAGCTGACGTGCAACTTGTTTTGCACACCAGCCCCGCTATTACCCAAGTTGAGAGGAGGGAGGCCCATGCCAAGGGTTTGGTCGCGCCCCACATGCTTAGCAGAGAACGCTATCCTCCGACCTTGATCGAGTTTGTTAACAACTAGAACAAGGCAGAGTTCGTCCATAATGACGATCTCCCGGAGAAACTTGGGCCAGCCGAGTTTGCTGCACAGATGAACACCGCTGCCAACACAATCAACCTTGCAGGTCGGATGATGGAGGTACGCTACTTCACCTTTTCCTTAACATGCACTGGTTATTATTGATATAACCATTAGTCCCGGAGCCTCCGGGGGAGTAACTTGTTACTCGGTCGGATGCTCCTTAGAGAACTAGCGTAGCTCCTTAGTAACTTTGAATATGCACACACCTAGAGCCGGGTTAAGTTCCACTTAGCCCAGATCTTGCACACTTCGAATATGCACACACCTAGAGCCGGGTTAAGTTCCACTTGGTCCGGATCTTGCACACTTCGAATATGCACACACCTAGAGCCGGGTTAAGTTCCAATTGGCCCGGATCTTGCACACTTCGAATATGCACACACCTAGAGCCGGGTTAAGTTCCACTTGGCCCGGATCTTGCACACTTCGAATATGCACACACCTAGAGCCGGGTTAACTTCCACTTGGCCCGGATCTTGCACTCTTCGAATATGCACACACCTAGAGCCGGGTTAAGTTCCACTTGGCTCGGATCTTGCACACTTCGAATATGCACACACCTAGAGCCGGGTTAAGTTCCACTTGGCTCGGATCTTGCACACTTCGAATATGCACACACCTAGAGCCGGGTGAAGTTCCACTTGGCCTGAATCTTGCACACTTCGAATATGCACACACCTAGAGCCGGGTGAAGTTCCACTTGGCCTGAATCTTGCACACTTCGAATATGCACACACCTAGAGTCGGGTTAAGTTCCACTTGGCCCGGATCTTGTACACTTCAAATATGCACACACCTAGAGCCGGGTTAAGTTCCACTTGGCCTGGATCTTGTACACTTCGAATATGCACATGACTAAGCTATCCTTTTGTACTCTTTTCAGGTGACCACCAATCGTCGGAACGCTGAGTTTCAGCGTCTCTTGGACACTCACAAGATGCTGCATGCAAAACATACTACGCTTCTCGCCGAATAAGAGAAAAGGGGTAAGTTTTCTGCTTGGCATTTTTCCCATTTCTCTTCGTCTTTTCTGCCGAACTAATCTTACATTCGGATTGGGCAGCCGGAGTGGAGGCCGAGAACATCCTCATGAGAAAAAACTTGGACCAAATAAAGGGTAAGTCATTTTTGCTTAACCTTCCTCTGCGCTCTATCTCCTTTTCTTCTTGGCTCGGCAAATATTCATACCTCGGCTTTGCCGGGTCAACAAACTATTTCAGCCTCTCTGGAAGATAGTGTGCCCGTGCCCGATATGATGCTGCATTTTCTCAAACAAGCAGGGCAGCACCAGGCCGAACTCAAGAAGAAAGATGATGAGCTCACCCTCCTCTGGACCAAGGATGAAGAAATTGCCAAGCTTAAGGCAGACATGAAGAAGCTCAAGGCGCTCCACAAAGCCGAGATAGACAAGGCTGGCTAAGACTTTACTGAAGAGCGCGAACGTCTCAACCTCCAAATTGCCAAGGACCAAGAACTGCTGAAGGAAGCTGACACTAAGCTTGAGTCGGCGAATGCTGAACTTGCGCAACTCCGGAAGAGGCGTGACAACTGCACTAAGGAGCTGACCCGGATCCACAGCCATATTTCTCGTAAGTTCTTTTCCTTCAGCCGGTATGAATCTCTCTGGGTCAACTTTCCTCACTTGCTTCACTTGTCTTGTTTTCAAACAAATTTCCGGAGGGCAATGCCATTGCAACTACTGCTGTTGCCAAGTTCCGCCAGAAGAGGGGTACCCCAATTGTTCTTGGCGCTGAAGAGATTCCTTATGACATGGAGGACCTGCTGGTCAGCTTGTCTTCTCATGTCAAAACTATGAAGAACTATGGCAAAGATATCCTGGATGTGGCAATCCGGATCTTCAATGCCTTTTGGCCTGATGAAGATACTTCGGAGGGGGCCGCTGCTCTTATTGCCAAGTTAACGGAGTGCGAGACCCAGCTTGATCTTTGGAGGGAATCTGTTGGACGCGCCGGAGCTGAAATCGTTCTCCACTACGTGCTTACGTGGTATGAGAAGATCAACCTCAATCTTCTTGAGCGCATGCGCACCGGATCAAGGTGGTCCAGTGACCCGGATTGGATAGCTCGGCGCAAGGCTTGCGCCCATAGCCTCATTCAATATGCCCCTATTCATCAATGGAACGAGGGACCAAGCTTCCTTGGCGCCTCCGACGACGAAAACGCTGAAGATGATTCGGGTGAGGAGGAAGAGGATGAAGCCTCGGACGTCGAAGGAGAAGAATATGATGCTGAAGCCGAGGCTGGAGTTCCACCTGCTAGCACCGAGTTACCTCCCCCTGCTACTCCTTGATTAAAAACACTTTGAAGTTTATCAGATCCCCGGTATGCTGGGTGCAATTGTATTAAGTACACAAGTTATACTTTGCTACTAAGTTGTTTGTGCCGGATTAACTTGGGCGTAGTCCCCGAGTTTCATTTTCTTGTTCCTCCAATTTCTTGGCTTGACTCGTGTCTACCTTGGTTCGGTTTTATGACTTACGAGTCTGAGCTTCAAAAATTGACTAAACAATACTTGGAAACTTTAGGATTAGCTCAAAATAATTCAGCATAGTAAACAGAAAGTAAACATAAGGTTAGTACGAATAACAAATGTCGGCTTGATTAAGTTCTTTTCCTTAGTCATTTTTCGTGTGCTACGCAATTCCAAACTTGTTCTCTTGCTTGGCATGAAGCCAAATCTTGTTGGACAGCAGCAAGTCGAAGAGTTGAGTTTCTGGTGCTCACACACTACTAATCCGGCTTAGGTAGAAGCAACTTATGCCAGCCGACACATAAATAACAAATACAGAAAACCAACATTAAATATCCCTAAGGCAGTCCCCGAGTTACTGCTCGAGGTGCCAAGATTTCATTGATAAGCTCATTGCCGGCATACATACTGACATATGAGAGACTCGGATACACACACTTCTTTGCTAAGTGTAGAACGGACGAAGTAGAGCTACATTCCATGGATGCTTAGATTCCTCGCTGGACCTATCCGCCTTGTTCTTCTCCTGTGGTTTTGCATCAATGAGATAGTATGAGTCATTGTGTAATGATTTGCTCACAATGAATGGCCCTTCCCATGGGGGGGATAACTTATGCATGCCATCAGTACGTTGTACCAACCGGAGTACCATATCACCTTCCCGGAAAACTCGGGGGTTTACTTTCCGGCTATATAGCGTCGGAGATTTTGCTGATATATGGCGGATCTAGACAATGCCAATTCTCTCGCTTTTTCCAGTAGATCAACATCATTTTGCCAGGCCTCTCGCACTTCGGCTTCTGTGTATTGGGTGACCCTGGGCGAGTCATGCTCTATGTCGGCTGGTAATATAGCTTTTGCCCCATATACCAGAAAGAATGGCGTATAGCCTGTTGATCGATTCGGAGTTGTTCTTAAACTCCACAGTACCGCTGGTAGTTCTCTATCCAGCACCCCGCTGATCTTTGTAGCGGCTCAATGAGCCAGGGTTTTATCCCGCATAATACTAATCCGTTGGATCTCTCCACTTGTCCATTCGATGCGGGGGTGGGCTATCGAGGCAACATCCAGCCGGATCTTCTTATCTCGGCAGAATCGTGCAAATGCTCCTTCAGCAAAATTTGTGCCATTATCCGTTATGATGCTGTGAGGATAGCCGTATCTCAAGATGATATCTTTGAGGAATGTCACGGCCGTAGCTCCATCACATTTTCTTATTGGCTTCACTTCAATCCATTTTGTAAACTTATCAACCATGACTAAGATGTGGGTCATGTTCCCCCTCGCGGGTTTAAACGGGCCAACCATGTCCAAACACCATACAGCAAATGGCCAGGTAATTGGTATGGTCTTGAGCTCCGACATTGGCATACGTGTCTTGGTAGCATACCTCTGACAACCATTGCATTTTCTTACCAAATCCTCTGCTTGTTCTAAGGCACTTGGCCAGTAGAATCCATGTCGGAAAGCTTTTGCCACCAATGCTCTGGATGAGGCATGATGCCCACATTCCCCTTGATGTATATCCCGGAGGATATCAAGCCCTTCTTCCGGGTCAACACATCGTTGGAGGACATTTGTGACACTTCTCTTGTATAGTTCGGCATTGATGATTGTGTACGCCTTTGCGCGCCTCTGAATTTGCCTGGAAAGCACCTCTTCACTGGGCAAAGTTCCATCTTTCAGGAATTGAAATATGGGCAGCGCCCAAGCTGGTATAGCTCACACCGGAAATGCATGCTCATCTACTTCCATTTGCTCCACTGGCATAACCTTGGCCGGATCTTGCTGCGCAGTCCCCGGGTTTCCTAAACCACTTCCCATGTCAATGTCCATGGGTACAGCTCCGGACTCCGGATCTTCCGGGACGTAGATTGAGTCGGTTTCTGGGGACAGCCTGATAGATGGTTTTCTGAGGTGTTCTAATGCTACACCCGGTGGAATTGCTTGTTGGGTTGATCCGAGATTCGACAATACATCAGCAGCCTCATTTTCCATCCGGGGTATATGGTGAAACTCGCATCCCTCAAAGTACCCAGATATCTTCTACACATGGAATCTGTAGAATGCCATGTTTGGATCAAGAGCGTCCCACTGCCCTGAGACTTGATGAACTACCAAATCCGAGTCGCCAAAGCATTGGATCCGACGTATTCCAATTTATTTTGCCACTTTGAGCCCATGTACAAGTGCCTCATATTCAGCGACATTGTTTGATGCTGCGAAATGGATCTGCAGCACATACTTCAGCTGGTCGTTCTTTGCCGAGGTAAGTACCACTCCGGCGCCTAACCCGGTTTTCGTTTTTGATCCATCAAAGTGCATCCTCCAATAGTTTGGATCTGGTAAGGGTGGTTCATATTGCATCTCGGCCCAATCCACGAAAAAGTCGGCCACAGCCTGAGACTTGATCGCATCTCTTCTGTCGTACTGCGGAGCATAAGGGGCTAGCTCAATTGCCCATTTTGCGATTCGGCCACTCGCATCTTTGTTACTCATTATCTCAGATATGGGGGCTTCGCATATCACTTTGATTGGGTGCTCTTAAAAATAGTGCTTTAGCTTCTTGGCCGCCATATACACACCATATGCCATCTTCTGATAATGGGGATAATTTTGTTTCGAGGCTGATAATACCTCGCTCAGATAATATACTGGCCTTTGCAGTGACTTACCATCTCCGTCGCGCTCTACCACGATTACTGCACTTACAACTCGGTTGGTTGCGGCTATATAGAGCAACATTGGCTCTTTTGATAGTGGGGAGGCTAACACTGGTGTAGTGGCTAACATTTTCTTTAGTTGGATAAAGGCTTCATTGGCCTGCGGCGTCCAAATGAACTTGTTCGACTTTTTCATGAGTTGATAGAGAGGCAGTGCCTTTTCTCCCAACTGACATACAAACCGACTTAAAGATGCCAGGCAACCAGTGAACTTCTGGACATCGTTAAGGCACTTCGGCAGTTCCATTCGCTTTATGGCCCAGATTTTAGTTGGGTTAACTTTGATACCTCGGCTAGAGATAAGAAATCCGAGTAATTTTCCAGCCGGGACACCGAAGGTACATTTCTCTGGATTAAGCTTCATTCAGAACCTTCTCAGGTTTGCGAATGTTTGCCTGATATCATCAAGGAGCGTTTTTATTTCCTTGGTCTTTATAACAACATCATCCACATATACCTGCACATTTTGACCAATTTGGTCGTGTAGACATTTCTGCATACATCTTTGGTACGTTGCCCCTGCATTACGTAAACCAAAAGGCATGGTGCGATAGCAATAAGCCCCATACGGGGTGATAAATGCAGTCTTTATTTGATCGCTTGGGTTCAGAGGTATCTGGTGGAAACCAGAATATGCATCAATGAATGATAATAGTTCACACCTAGCAGTGGAATCTATGACTTGGTCTATCCTTGGCAATGGGAATGGATCATTCGGACACGCCTTATTCAGGTTCGTGTAATCGATACACATACGCCAAACCACTGCCACGTTCGGATCATCCTTCTTCTTCTCCACCAGCACCGGATTAGATAGCCAATCTGGGTAAAGTACTTCCATGATAAATCCCGCTACTAGGAGCCTAGCTATCTCATCTCCGATGACTTTTCTCCTGTCTTCGGCGAAGCGGCGGAGAGGTTGCTTCACCGGCTTTGCTCTGGGTCTCACATTCAAAGAGTGCTCGGCCAACTCCCTCGGAACACCTTGCAAGTCATGTGTGGACCAAGCAAAGATATCATGATTCTCGCAGAGGAAGTTGATGAGCTCGCTTTCCTATTTATCATTTAATCCGGCACCAATTGTTACGGTGCGCATTGGGAATAGATCATCAACTGGCACTTTCTTGGTATCCTTTGTCGCTTGAAATGATACACTTCCATGCGGGTTACTCAGCGCCGGCATATACTGCTGCACGGATTGAGCCAATGCCGCCACCTCCTGGATTTTTCTCTTTTCTTGCGCAATCACGAGTGACTTGGCCAGGTTAGACCCGGCTGACGCACTCAATGGAACGTCGGAAATCACCAGTTATGGTGACCACACCATTTGGCCCGGGTAGCTTCATCTTCAAGTAACTGATGTGAGTACTTGCCATGAATTTGTTCAGAGCTGGCCTGCCGAGTAACGCGTGATATGCGCTCTCCAAATTGACAACCTCGAATTCTAAATTCTCAGTTCAGTAGTTATCTCTCGTGCCAAACAACACGTCAACCCGGACCTTGCCAATGGGTTCACAGGAGATGCCTGGCACAATGCCGTGGAAGGTTGTCCTTGTAGCTTGGAGCATGTTCTCCAAGATACCCAACTTGCGCATCGTGTCCAAGTACATGATATTGATGCTGCTGCCATTGTCAATCAACACCTTTGAGAACCTCACATTGATGTTTGGCCCAATGAATGTTGGATCCAACACTAGTGCATACGAACCAGAACTTGGCATAAGCTTGGGATGATCTTTGATGCTCCAGGTAATTTCCTGGTCCGACCATGGCATATACCTCGTCACCGCTGGCATCACCGCATTGACTTCCATGTGTCGACGCTACAAGCTCTTTCTGTCTGTCTCTTCTGTAGTGAACACGCAGTAGCTCTGATGATGCTCTCTGTATTCATTTCTTGCCTCATTTCCGGGATACCTCTGATCTGGCTGATGTTGGTTTTCCACCTGGTGCACTGCATCCCTTCTCTCATGGTTTTCATACCTCGGCGGAGGGGGAGGCAACACTAAATGTTGCTTGTTCTCTCCGGAGAGCAATTCCTGCTAGGGTAACTCCTGCCAAGGTTGATCGTTCCGAGGTGCCTGAGCATTCCCCGAACCACTTTGTTCTATCTTCCTAATCCACTCACACTGCCGAGTCGTGTGACCTGCCGGGTTACTCGGATTTGGCGTGTGAAATTTACACGGCTGATCCAGCATTGCCTCATTGGTATACCTCGGATGGTCCTTCTTTTCTTGCCACTGTTTTCTGCTCTGGCGTCCAAGTTTTCTTGCCATCATTTCTTGGGGTCCATTGCTGCCCTCCGGTTTTCTGACACTGATTACTCCCTGCTCCGGGTTGATCTTGATTTACAGCAGCAACTTGTTGCGAACTGTACCGGTAATCTGGTCTGTCATCTCTTCGTTTACCCCGGTAATCATTCCTCGGGATGATCCGGCTCCATCTCGCTGGTAGTACTCCTCGTTTGACTCGCTTGACACTAGCCTAGGTTGAGTCAGATCACCCAAGGCATACGAATCAGCGATCCAGATTGTCTCTGCCATTGTAGTTTGCATATCCCTTTGCAACCTTTGCCATAACATGCTTGCATATCTACACCCTTGTGCAAACCATGCTATGGCCTGTGACTCAATCACGCCCTCACATGAATTTCGCACTGTGCACCAACGGGTCAAGAACTCCCGGTCTGTCTCATTCGGTTTCTGCTTGCACATCGCTAGGGTTTGCGGCCTATTCGGCCTCTGATACGTACTCGAGAAGTTACTGACAAACATCTCCTCAAAATCAATCCAACAATTGATACTTCCAGGTGGCAAGTTGTTTAGCCATACCCTCGCTGGCCCCTCCAGCATTTGAGGTACATATCTCACAGCCCATCTCAAGTTGCCTGTAGCAATTTTCACTGTTGTTGCGTAGTTGATCAACCAATCCTCCGGCTTGGTGCTACCGTCATATGTTTTTGTGCCTCTGGGTAACTGGAAGTTAGGAACCGGTGGATCCTTCATGATCCGGGGCCCAAAACATGCAGGACCCGGAGGACCTTGACACTCAATTTGCTCCGACCTATAAAGCCGATCCAGTTTTAACCTGGCATCGTCAGGCATGAAGTTCCTGCTTCCCAACCTTGACCCTATCACATGATAGTCCGGCCTTGGGTATCATGCGTTTACCATTTCCGAATCACCATCATTGTATCTATCTTGCTCCTGTGGAGTTGCTCTCTGTTGGATACCTTGGCCGACACTTCGCTCTTGCCGTGGTATATTCCGCTGTTGCGGTTGCCCTGCACCCGCTGAGTTATGCTGCTCGGCATTGCCATTCACAGCGTTTCCCTGACCGGCATTGCCTTGGTCGCGGTTACCTCGGCCAGCTTCACCTCGGCTCACACTTCGTCGATCCTCATTTCTCTGCACTTCCTTTCCTTTCCCTGCCATTGCCGGGTCATATGGGACTATCTTCTTGTTTCTCCTCGCCGAGGTTACAACCTCCTCTCTTCTTGGTCCTCCATGAGGTGATGATGCAGCTCTAGCGGATCTCTTCGGGTTACCTACCACTGAATGAACAACTTTGGATGCCCCAGCTCTTCCCGGGTTAGCCCTGAGCAATTCTTCATTTTGTCTATTCGCGATCCGAACTAACTCATTGACCCTATCTTGATGTCTTTGCCGGGCCTCACCCGTCAAACCCTCTAACTCGGACGCAGCTGCATCTGCTGCTGTGAGGTTCTTTGCCGGCGTACTATACTTCGGTAGCCCCATGGACAGAACATTCTCTAATTCCTCAATCCTAGTGTCACCTTCTTTGTTCATTTCACTAATGAGGTTTCTCCCCTTCACTTTTACGGCATCTACCTTATTTGCCTTTGCGTACTCGTGCAGTGTCATGTTCAACGACTGCTGAGCCGCTGCTATCTTTTTCGCACCCTCTATTATTTTCTGCCTAGTCTCCTCTAACTCGGCTTGTGCCTGAGCCGGATCTCCTACTGCTGCTACGGGGCTTGCCAAGCTATCTATTGCTTGTTTCAGCACATTCTCTGGCCTCTCTAGTGGAGGACCCCTACTTTTCCTTGGTGCCTTTGGTGTTACCTCCGGATCTGGTGCCGGATCCTTTCTCGCGCCAGTGTCAGGCGCAGTCATCATCACCTCGGCATGGTCAGGGGAGCGAGTGATACGCGCCCCACGAGCCACGCTAAGAGGTGGCTCGCCTCCCTCAACGACGTGCCGTGGATGAACGCATCACACATCGACCGCGACATAGATCTTGTGCGTGCCGAGCTTGACGAAGAGGCCGTTGCGCGGGAGAGGTCGCTTGCCGAAGCAGCCAGCATTGTCGCTGACAAAGTCCAGCGCTCCAAAGCGCTGAACAAGCCCGGAGACGATGCGTTCGCCGGTGCTGATAATGTTTCCCGTCCGGATCTTCACTCATGCTAGCGCCGCTAGCCCCACGGTGGGCGCCAACTGTCGTGGTGGTGTCACGGTAGATGCCATGGATAGGCTAAAGGTGGGGACAAGATGCACTAGAGGAATCCAGGGAGGGATAGTGTGGTGATTCCACACACAGAAGCTATGTATTGTTCAAGCTAGATGAGTTACAAGTGCTCCTTGAGCTGTATTGGGGAGAGGAGGAAGAAGGAACTCTCTACTCAAATGCCCATCAACTAGTCAATGACTCCATAGAACTCAACCACTTCTACAGAAGCCCTAGCCCTCCTTATATAGGGGTGGCTAGGTCTCCAATTAGGGCATACGTGGAGGCATATTCCAGGGAATATGCCTCTTCCCAAAATAGTAACCGACCGGGTCACTTTTCCCCGCCGTCAGCCATGCAGCGGCTATGTGAGCCTCTGCGGCACCAGCGTCATCCGACACAGGCGACGTCACCCTTGTCAGCCACGCCTCGGTGATCCTGGCCTCTGTCCACTTTGCTCACACTCTACGCATAGTGGCCACCTTTTGACCAGCGAGATACCTTCCTTCTATTGCAAGCCTGATATAACCCGGATCATGATTGGTTAATCCGGCCACACCTTTACCTGCATACAAGTTAGATACATCTTACTGACATACGACATAAGTCGGCCGGGACTTAGTCAGGCGGACATCCTCCGGTCCGGGTTACTCCGTGATTCGGCCTGCCTTGAGGCGACTCGGCCAGCACTTGCTTTGACCTTGCCGTACCTCGGCTAACTCGGCCATTATTCCCCGGCGTGACCCTACCCGGGGGTATCCCCCCAACAAATGGCCACTGTGCTCTCAAAGTAGGTGCATAAATATAGAAGGTGGAGACTCAATATAATGGTGGAAGAAAGGCCTTCATAAAAGGAAGTAGGGATTCAAGTCTCATAAAGAGCTTCCAAAAATTATGGTACTTATAGCTTTCAGCTCTCATTGCTCCTATCATAAGCATCTTGAAGTGATTAAGGTTAAAGTGAACAAACTATGGTGTACATGCTTGATGAAGTATAAGTTAGAAATCTCATGTCCCTTGTATACGAGGGCCGCTCCTCATGCTACTCAAGTTTAGTCACCGGTGAGTTCTTGTCATTGTAAGTACATGTGTATCATAGAGAACCGCCAACGGGGTACCCCTTGCCCGATGATACGGAAGAATCCCCATATCAAAATGACAAGGCAAGCAGACAACGAGCATCTCAGCAATCTTCTTATTTACCATGGGAATATGGTGCTTTTTCCTCTCTTTCCTCTTTTCATAATATCTTTTTTTCTTTTTCTCTTTTTTCTCAATATAGGACTCTTTTTTATAAGAAGAATGCTTCATAGACAGCTCATTATGGTTACGCTGCAGGTTTCCACCATGTCAGCATGGATTATACCAGCAGCCCAGGAGTTTCTCTAACACATATACATAACTCCATGGACTTACAAGCTCCCCTTTCATTTCACACCGACGATATCCATATACAAAAGAGCATGATATCAACTAGGTACAAGTACCAAGTGCAATGTTGAAAGTGTTCCCCATGAAAGCATGGTTCTGCTAATTCCCAACAAATAAGTGCAAGCATATACAACATAGACGACACAATGGTTCAAGTTTATTAAGGGCAAGAAAAGTAAAGTGTGCCATCAAGTTCGTGAGACCTTTAATCACTAGTTTTCTCATAACAAGTTTAAGTTGGAAGGTAAACAAAAGCATGAATATACTTGGAATAGCATAAGCTAATATGTAGGTATGGTGGACTCTTTGGAACAACTTGGTTTAAGGAGTTGGATGCATGAGTGGAACTCATACTTTGTTGTGGAGGCTAGCAAAAGACTAGGAGCGACAAACTAAGAGAGCAATAATGGCCATAATCATGCAGAGCGACAAAACATCATTGATCAAAGCATAAAGTGATACTACAAGTTGAAAACTAAAGGATCATAAAGGCTATGGTGACTTGAGATAGTAATAACATGGTGTGAGCATGCGCCAAGTCAACCCAAATAAAGCATCAAAGGAGAATACCACTATACTATGCTTTAATATGCTAAAACAACGCATGATTCATCCAAGGCACATTAAGCAATCTCAATTGTTTATAACAAGTCATGGTTCAGCAAAGAATACTAAGCATAAAGCCAAAACAATATCAAGCATAGGCCACTGTCAAAAACAAGCTCTTTTTACCACATAAGCATGAACTTTCCTACTCTTTTCCAAACCAAACCAAACTATTTGCAAACCAATGTATAGAAGAGGGGGTCCAACCAATTTATTCAGAAAATGAAAAACCAAAACGAAAACGAAAAAGAAGACGCTCTAAGAACAACACAATGTGCATGAAACAATAAAAATGAAGCGTTTGGAAGAAACCTAGGATTTTTATTGATGAAGAAGGGGATGCCTTGGGCATCCCCAAGCTTTGATGCTTGTACTTCTTGGATATTTCTTGGGGTGACACGCGTCGCATCTCCAAGCTTGAGCTTTAGTCCATCCTTCATCTCATTACTCATTCCTTCCATACACCTAAAAATTTTCTTCATACAAAACTTCACACAATCTTTATTAGCAACATTAGTCTACTCAAGATAAATAAGTCTTAAGGTTCAGTTCCAACACCACATAAACTTCCATTAGAACACTAGCTACTGTAACACTTCTCTCAAAAAGCTCAATTCCCCAAAAGAACTCAAAAAGGAACCAACAAGAAGCAAATGCAAAAAATGGTAGAAATCTGTCAAAACAGGCCAGCAGGTAAAGACTAATTTTTTAGAAGACCTTCTGTTGCTCAAATAAAAAAGTGTTGAACTAAATAAAGTTAGATAACAACCTGGGGCAGAAGCACAAAAATTCATGCCTCAAAAGGACGTTCAGAGATTTTACACGAATTTTTATGGTGAAGCACAGAAATCTGTTTCGGGACAGCAACTTTCCCAATCATTACTTCTCTCTCATTAGAGGTTACTCTTGGCACAAAAAGCAAATAAAAAGGATAAGGAGCAGTTATTACTGAAGTAATAACTTCCAAAACTCATCTAAAAAATTTAGGTTATCTCCCAATAAGTACTTTTCTTTAACGCCTTTAAGTTAGGCATAAGAAGCAAAGAAAGAATCAAGTGTTCTCAAATGAAGAAGCATTAAGACCAATACCAGAAATATTTTCAACAAGGCAAGGTATATCATCCAAATAAGTTCTAGAGGATCCTCTCTCAATGCTCCTAGGTTCACTATTCTCATCAAAAGGGTTTGCAGGAATAATCCAATCAAGATTCTTTTCTATGGCATCATGTATTGCTACTAGTTTAAAGGGTATTGGTATCTTAGGTTCCTCCCCATTAGGTTCGGTTTTGTTCATCTTTTCTCGTGTACCAACAACATCTACACATGATCCTAGCATATTGAAACGTTCAAAGACTTTTCTAGCTTCCTTGGAAACATCATAGAACTCCTTAAACAAAATTTCTGGAATAAAATCCCTCTTTTCAGGGTCCTAAATTTCTTTAAGCTTAAGAAACATTACTTACATTAAGGGGTTGAGGTTAACAAACCTAGCTTCTAACATATGAATTAAAGAAGCTGCAGCAATCTCATACTTTGGAGCAAGTTCTGCAAGGGATCTATCCTCAGTATCTTCATGTTTGCTAACATGATTAAAGAATTCTTCAATATTATCTTTCCCAATTATAGAACCACTACCAATTGAAAGGTCTCTCAGGGTGAATTTAGGGATCAACATGGTGAGCTAAGGAAGAGGTGACAACTAAAGGAGACTTATTTTTTTGTGTGTTTTTCAAATAAGAAAGCAAACTAGTAAAACTAATTTTTTTGTGTTTTTGATAAAGAAACAAGCAAACAAAGCAAAAAGAAACTAAGCAAAACAAAAATAACAAAGTAAAGAGATTGGTTATGAGGGACTCCCCTTGTGAAGATGTCCTTGACTCCCCGGCAACGGCGACAGAAAAATGCTTGATGGCTCAGTGTTGATGTAGAGCTCGTTGGGAACCCCAAGAGGAAGGTATGATAAGCACAGCAGCAAGTTTCCCTCAGTTATGAAACCAAGGTTTAATCGAACCACTAGGAGCAAGGAAACACCCCAAAGGTGTTGCTAGCTGAGCCTTGGCAGGACGCAGTACCGGTGCTAGTAGCAACATGGAGACCTGCACAACACAACCACAGAACTTTGTCCCCAACTTGCGATGAGGTTGTCAATCTTACCGTGTTTTGCTGAAAACAAAGGATTAAACGTATCGAATGGAAGGAAGTAAAAGTTTGCAGAAAGTGAACACAAAGTAGTAAACAGTTTGTAGATTGTATGTAAAAGAAAAGGACTGGGATCCATAGTTTACTAGAGGTGGCTCTCCTTAAGATAGATAACATGCTGGGTGAACAAATTACAGCGGGGCAATTGACAAACATCAAGAAAGCAATACATGCATATACTAATCATCTTCCTTTGGAACTTGATTGGGCATTACAATAATATACATAGACCGCCATCCAACTGCATCTATGACTAATAATCCACCTTTAGGTTATCATCTGAACCCCCTCCAGTATTAAGTTACAAGCAACAGATTATTGCTTTACAAATTGCGTGTAATGTAAACAATACGATTGTTCTATGAACAAAGGATTGTTGTTTTCTCCCTAGTAGCAACAGCACATCTAGTACCTTAGAGATTTCTGTCACTTCCCCAGATTACCAGAGGCATGAACCCACTATCGAGCATAAATACTAACTCTTGGAGTTGCTAGCATCTACTTGGCCAAGATAGCTACTAACAACGGAAAGCATGCAAGATCACAAATAACAAAGACATGATAGAATCAATAATCAATCTGAAATAGCATCTCAATATCCATTGGATCCCCGCAAACACAACATGAAAAATTACAAATAGATGATCTTGATCATGAACGGAGCTCACAAGACCTAGACATGAAAGCACAAAGGAGGAGAACCAGCCATCTAGCTACTACATGGATCCGTAGTCCAAAGATGAACTACTCATGCATCACACCGAAGGCTTGCATGGTGATGAAGAAGGCCTCCAGGGTGAATTCCCCTCTCCTACAGGGTGCCGGGAAGAGCTTCAGATCCCTCTCGATCTAGGGATGGAGATGACGGCGGCTACAGACTCTTTCGTGGATTTTTGATCGGGTACTTAGGGTTTTCGTCCCGAGGGCATCTTATAGGTGGAAGGGGAGGCCGAGGGGGTGCCGGAGGCAGCCACACCACCCCCTGGCGCGGGCCTGGCTGGGCCGCGCGGCCAGGTGGTGTGGTGGCCCCCTAGCCCTTCTTCGTCTCGTATTCTGGCATCTAATGACTTCCGGAAAAATAGGCACTTTGGCTTTTGTCCCGTCCAATTCCGAGAATATTCATTTTCTGACTTTCCTGGAACCAAAAACAGCAGAAAACAGGCAGCTGGCACTATGGCTCTTGTTAATAGGTTAGTCCAAGAAATCATATGAAAAGTGCTCCAAAGTGTGGACAAAACACAATAAAGTGGATAAACCAAGCATGGAACATCAAAAATTATAGATACATTTGCAATGTATCAGTAACTTCAACAGAAGCTCGAGGCTACTACACAAGAGCTGCAAGAGGTGAAGGAACTTCAAGAGAAGCTCGAAGCTGCTACAGAGGAGCCGCATGAGCTGAAGTAACTTCAGGAGAAGCTCGAAGCCACGACAAAGTACATGGAGATATACAAGTCAATGCTTCAAAGGAAGGCTTCTCTATTGAGGACGAGGAAGTGGATGATGAGTAGGGTAGATAGTTGGACCACCTTTATTTCTATAGTTAAACGTTATTCGCGATTGTAATAAGTACCAAAACTATATTGGTTTAGTTAACTTGGATGAGTTGTGTTAAACTTTGTGCTTTGTGTGCCTTTTGTGTTCCTCGTGTGTTTTTATTGTGTTTTCATAAGGGTAGGAGTTTATTCCTTAGTCTTTCCATCTATCTATTAACTTGGTTCCCCAACTCCACAAATGGCGAGGCGTGGGAACAATAATCTGCCTCCAGAGATTGCACAACTTTTGAACTGCCAGAATCAGCTGATCCAACTCCTCACCCAAAACATGCAAAACAATAAAATTCGCCGCCTCCACCTCCTCCGTCACCCCAACAGGATCTCTTGACTCGGTTTTTGAGGTTGAACCCTCTTACCTTCTCAAGTAGTTCTGAGACAATTGTGGCAGATGACTGGCTCTGCACCATCAACAAGAAGCTAGACACCGTCCAAGTTGTTGGAGCTGACAGGGTGCGCTTTGCCGCGCACCAACTTGAAGCACCTACTACTAAATGGTGGGATAACTACCAAGTCACCCACCCTGATATTGATGTTATCACCTTGAACCAGTTTGAGGGGGCCTTTCGTACTCATCATGTAGCTGCTGGTGTCATGTCACTGAGACGTGAGTTCCGCGACTTGAAGCAACTGCACCGCTCTATCTCCGAGTATGGGGACCTTTTTAACAAGCTGGCGTGCTATGCACCTGATGATGTTTCCACTGATGCAACGAGGCAGGAAGAGTTCCTAAGGGGACTTAATGATGAGATATCCATTCAGCTTGTGGTTCTAAAGTTTGATAACTATCAAGAGCTTTTGGACAGGGCAGATGTGGTTGAATCAAAGCAAAAGAGTATAGAGAACCACAAGAGAAAGTCCATCTCACACAAGCATAACTCAGCTCCATACCATAAGAAACGCACTTCGTCACCACCACCCCACAACCATAATGGCCACAACCACAATGGTCATTGCCATGGTGGACATAACCACAACAGCCATAAGCACCGCAATGGGAATGGAAATGGCAATGGGAAGGACCTGAGTGAGGTGACATGCTTCAAGTGTAACTAGATAGGGCATTATGCAACTAATTGCCCTGAGAGGATGAAAAATGGGAATGGCAATGGGAACTTTACAAATAGAGAGAAACTAGAATGGTATGATCATAAAGTGTTTCAGCAAATACTTGATGAAAGTAGGATTCAAGAACTTGTTCTACCAATTACAGAATGCCATTCTTGATTCACTTGTCCTATTATTGGAATAAGACATACCTACGAACTACAAAGGTAGTTTGATGGACCTAAGTACAAGAAATGACTCAAAGTCATGAAATCCCAAATTAAGCAACATTTGAGATTATGAAGTAAAAGTTACTTGATCTCATTAAGTAATGGAATTTACTTAATCCTTCCTAATAAACTTCAAAGTTGAAAGGGTGGAAATGAAACTTAAAAGGAATACATAAAAGCTTATATTGTCACAAAGATGTTTTGACAAATGCTTAATGTCTATTGGATTTAAGCAACAAATAAGTCCAATTTGGAAATTCGTAAAGGACTGTTCAAAACTGCAAAGTATTCAAGTATGAAGAGAAAGGTTGTAACTAGTACAACAGGCAGGTTTCTTCAACCAGGAATTGCTGAAGTCTTGTAGCAGGAAATTCTTGAGTTGATGCAAGATCAAAGAATTTTGGATTTGCCAGAATTATCAAGAAAAGTTTGCAAATTGAGTGGGAGCTAAGAGGTTTCCCAGATAGAATATGTGGACGACATATTTGAGTGGGAGACGAGCGCCATCCTAGGAGATCAAATATTGATGCAATATTTGAGTGGGAGCGTGACAATGTTCTTGAATATGTAATCGACATATTAGTGAACAATGTGTTTGGTATTAAGAACAATTAGATCATTAGATGGATGAAATTCAACTTGAATTAAATACAGTGGATCTATGTGATTAGATCGGGATGTTTAATGAACATTAAATGAGAAAATATTCTGAAAGTGTTTAGAAGGACCTAGTTGAGATTATGAAACAAGTTCAAAATGGATTTAAGAAAGAATTGGTTCTTACTTGAACAATTAGGAGAAGTATTGAGTAATGACTCGATGTTTATGATAATGGTTAAAACAAGGAAAAGGGATGCACTATATCAACTATGTCGTGGCCATAGTTTTTCCAAGGTAAAATCTATGTTGTTTATACTTGACATAATGTGACCCATGTTCTTAGATATGAAGAACAACGTTTCTAAAGTGATTTCAGAATCAGTGAATCAGAGTTAAGTTTGAACGCAGCGAAAGCGTGGCTAGACATCAAAGTGAAAGTGTTGCGTTTTGATTAGAATTTACATAGATATAGAAGTATTAGGATATTTCGATATTAGCAAGTATAATTTTGGTCTGGAGAAAGTTCGACTTTCGACTAAGTGTGTTTTATAGTTATATATGACATCTTAAAAGTTCTATTGACTGATAGATCATCATTGTATAAGCTAGAAAACATAAGTCTCACTTTGTCACCAAAACGCTAAAACACATTATATGATAATGGTGTGAATGTCAAACAGTTGAGATTGATAATTTGCAAAATAGGACCTTATGAATCTGGTAAAACAAATTTAGGATAGGTAGTCCTCCTTGAGCAAGCATGATCAATAAACACATATGAGATATAGTTTATGATTAGTAGCAATGGAGCTAGATTATTTGTACTCTAGTGCAAGTGGGAGACTGACGGAGATATGCCCTAGAGGAAAATAATAAAGGATATTATTATCATATCTCATAAGTTCATAATAGTTTTATATCATGCTATAACTCTATCAAGTGGAAACACTGATACACGTGCGGTATACAAACAACCTAGGTCCCTAGTACCCTCTATTTAACTAGTTCATTAGGCAGACGATGATCAAGGTTTCCTGATCATGGGCTAAACAAAAGTCACTAACAATGAGATCATGTCATCTGGAATGATGTGATGGACCATTTCCCACAAATGATTGTTGCAACACGATCATGTCACTTAGTTCATGTTGCAATTGTTAAAGAAACAGATTGTCCTAATCGTTAGACCGTGAGATCATATCAATCACTGATACCGGAGGGTGCTTTGACTGTATCAACTGCCATCTTGTAAAATGGTGGCCATAAAGGTGCACGTTGGGTAGCCAAAGGAGCACGTTGAGGCAATATGCTTCAAGAGCAAGAATTGTTCTCTTGTGTGACGGGAAGATACAAGTAGGCCCACTCGGTGAATTACATCTATGTTGCACAACACATGACTGGTTCATGAGATGGTATTTCACAGAACGAGTAAAACAGTACTTGTTGGAAACGAGATTGCACAAGGTATTAGGATACCGATGATCAAATCTCGGACAAGTCTTGTATTGCGAACAAGGGAATTGGATATATTCTTTCAGGTTCGAACACGATGGAGAATCGTGGAGTGCATAGGCGTCACATGGGCATCCCGGTCCCTCTGTTGATCATTGATATGGATCATGTCTAGAGTACTCCCGAACCGAGGAAACACGCTTAAGGGCAATACGACGCTTGGAGATTGTCCTGTTAGATGGAATCATGAAAGAGAGAGAAATCAGAATCATTCCAGAGAGATCCGAAGTTATTCAGAGAAAGAAGGAAGGAAAAGACCGAAAGGTGTTTCGAATAAATGGCGATTTAATATATGCATTTATTATATGTTAATTATTAATTAACTTATACTAAATAAATATATAAATTCAAATTTACAAAGTGACTTTATCATTACGCCAAAATCTCGGAGGAAATTGGCCCAAGAAAAGACCACAGCAAAAGGCTGCTTCTGCCACACGTGGGCCTGGTAGTCCACTAAGGCACACAGGAGGCAGGCACTAGGTGCCACGCGGGGGGGGGGGGGGGGGGGGGGACAGCGGGTAGCCTGGCACTGCTAGCGGGCCTTGTACTTGCAGCCCACGCGGACGCTGGCGGGCAGGTCGTGGGTTGGCCGACCCACCCGGACGCACTGCCTACCTGCCGCACGGGTGCTCGCATGCTGGGCCGCGGTGGGCAGGAGGCATCCCACCTGGCTGGCCACCATTGCTGGCATCTGCTTCTATCGCTGGTTGGTCCAGCACGATACTAGTGGCCCACTCAGCCACCGCCTCAAGCCCAGCCAGCTGCAGCCCCTCTTTTTGCCCTTTTCTAGTCAATTTTAGTCCCATATGGCTTAGCCTTTGAGAAAGGCACACCCCCTTAGCCTATATAAAGGGGTGCCTATGGGAGGACTGAAGACAACCCAATAAGCTATTCTCTGAGGTGTTATTCCTTGGAGAATACCCCTTCTCTCTCAAGTTGCCTTTGTCGTGGTGCGATCCCAAGTTAGGACTATGCGCGAAAACTCAACGCATCTGCGGCACGCTGTTGTGCTGCAGGGATTCCGCCAGGGGATCTACTTCCACAACCCCAACAGGGATCAAGGAGTTTCAGGAGTCTTCGTATTGCACCGTATGCATGTGATAACTCGGTGGGGCTATTGAAGCTTCCGGTCCATCGTACAAGGACCTGGACAAGGGGGCAACATGCGAGGATCTTTGTGACCTTGAGGTCGGACAGGTACCACTACATCATCCACGCTCCTACATGAGCATAACGCTTTCTCGGTCTTCAAGGGTATGTTACTGTTTTCTTCCTCCATTACTGCATTACTTCTAGATAGGTCCTTGGGCATTCAAGGTATTCTGCGTAGTTATTTTTTTTGTTATTTGTTATGGAACCCTTCAAGAAGAACCACAGAACAGAAGATACAGCCGCCGCAAGCCATGTAGAGGAAAAGATCTGATCTGGAAGAGGAGAAGAACTTCGCCTCATTCCTCGACGATCTCCAACCTCTAAACCACACACTCCACCATCATTCCATCATTGCTTAGAGAGAGAGAGATTGACACTTGTAAGATTAGGGTTTGATACTTTGATCTACCTTCGGTTTGTATTTGATTTTATCTTTAATCGCTATTGTGGTTTGCTACAATAACTTTGAGATGATTTTTACTTGCAATACAATTATGCCTTTGATTTGTCTTCCTCTCAAGTCTAAGTAAATCCCCATAGGCGTGGGAGATGTAGGAGATTGATGAGATGTGTTGTGCCTCCTTTAAATCCATCCATTTGTGATCATTGTAGTGTTTTATTTAAATAATGAGAATGATTATCTATGTTTGCCTAATGCTTGTTATCTAATTTAAGGGCCCAGGTAACATGATCCAAAGATCTCATAGTTATGAACTTGTATGCTAGTAATTCGGCGACCCCCGTGTGACACGACCGATATTAATGAAGAGCTATTACTACTCGAGGACAACAAAGAACCATCAAGATTAAAGCCTTGATTCGATCACGAGACCTTAATTAATGACTGACCATGGTCGTGGTAACATGCAAATGGATCATTGGGATTGGGAAGAATTGGCCATGAGGACCCCTAGTCGGTATATGGGTTGCTTGTCTACTCACTTATAAATAAGAAATATCACTCTCACTTCTTCCACTTATTCCATTTGGCACTTTCACTTTCACTATCACCATGAACTGTTTCTCTTCACGCCTAACTTCTCATCTACAGGACCTTTACACACCTTTCGCATCTTTACTTTTATGCAATTTACTTATTTCCTAAGAAAGTTTCCTCGATCTTTTGCTCACCACTTCCACCATCAACCTTTGCAGTCAATTCACTCAAGACCTGTGACGCCTTGGGTGCGACAGAAACACTGCATAAAACACTTTCCTAGGCTCCTTGTTGGGATCGATATAAAAACTATGATTAATACTTCCGCGGAAACATTCTCTGACGAACCTGTGCACTTGCAGAACATCAAGATATTTTCTGGCACCGTTGCCGGGGAGCTAAGCGCTAAGTGTTGTTTCTTGACAACAACAATTGTGGACACCATTCATGATCTCCGTCGAAGACAGAGGTACCACTTGATCAGGAAAAACTTATTTACCTCCATATATTGATCGTGTTCCGATTGAGATACGATTCGAATTTATTGAAAGATTTACTAATTCATATACTATAGACGTGAACAACTTGATTCCATTGATGGCAGATTTGACCATCACCCGAGGGGCCGCACCTGAGCTACCTTTAGGAGAATATGGGAGTCCATCTAGGCACTTGAGGAAAATGCCTATTCTTTATCCTGAACTTGAAGGCCGAGAATTTGAAATATACCATCAGCTAATATATATGATGAAAGAAATTGCTTTCACAGGAAAAGAAGAGGAAGACCCTAGTGACCACTTGACAAGGGTCTATGACCTTTGCGCTACTCTCAAACCAGCAAGTTTATCAATAGAGTTTGTACTTCTTAAACTCTTTCGCTTGTCTTTAAAAGATAATGCTTTTGCTTGGTTACAATCATTACCCAATCATACTGTAAAAAGTTGGGATGATTACATCTGAGAATTCATGCATAAATATTGTTCATTTACTAAAATCATGCGGATCAAATGAAGTATAACAAACTTTCTTCAAACAATTGGAGAAGCCTTTTATCAAGCATGGAATAGATTTTATGCAATGATTATGAAAGCCCCAAATCACGGTTTTCACAAGAACTTAGTTATTCAACATTTTTATAATGGGCTTAATGACGAGACAAAAGAGATGATTGATCTATCTGCAGGAGGAGCCATATGCAACTTGACACTGCCAGAATGTGTAAAGCTTTTCGAGGTAAGATCCTTTAATGACGAACAATACAATCCAGTTGAGGATATTGAACCACGGAAAGGTATGATTCACATACCACCAGATCCTATATCCCAAGTCAAAAAATCCATGAAAGAAAAAGGTATAGCTTCAGAACTTGTAAGAGAGAACAAAGTTGACATTCTTCAAACTTATGTAATAGAAGATGACATAAATCTTGTAATGCAGAAGTTTAAATATCAACCGAATCAATTCCGTGAGAAAAATTATAAATGTCTTATGACACAAGAAAATAATATAAGACATCTGACAGAAGTCTTTGATGATTTGGGTCAAGCCATAAAACGTTTAGATAGATGTCTAAGTATGGTTAAAAGTCAGTGTGAGCAAATAAATGAAACCCAAACTTTGATTTTGAACCAAGGAAATTTCAATATTGTTTCTACTAACATTGTTACTAGGCGTGGTACAGAAACTCAGGAGCCACAAGGACCACCTTGGTATCAAGAAGAACAAGCTCAAAAAGCAAGAGAGACTCAGGAGATGAGTCAAGAAGAAGAGGATTTAGTTGATCCCCAGGATGACATTGATTATGAGGCCCTAAAAAAGGAAAATTAAGCTTCCAAAACGTGATTATGATTTAGTTATCCAGGTGTTGCTGATGTAGTTACCAAGTGTTGGTGATATAATTACCAAGGTGTCGAGTGCAAAGTTACCAGCATGACTAAGAACTAGTTACTAGGGTATATATTAACTAGTTACCAACATGATTACTATAATGTTAATAGGGTTTCATATAATTAGTTACCAATATGGTTATTATGGAGTTACTAGGGTGTCGAGTAACTACTCCCTCCGTCCCAAAGCTTAAGCCTTATTTTTTTCAAAAGTCAAACTATGTAAAATTTGACCAAGTTTTTAGAATAAAATATTAATATTTACAATATGAAATCCATACCGTTTGATACATCATTAAACATAGTTTTACATGATATCTATATAATATCATAGTTCTTATAGTTTTTTCTAAAAGTTTGGTCAAACTTTCTATAGCTTGACTTTTTAAAAAAGTATAAATCTTAAACTTGGGATGGAGGTAGTAGTTACCAACATATGATTGATGTTGTTACAAAGGAAATAAGTAAGTAGTTTTCAAGTGCCATTGATGTAGTTACCAAGGTATTGAGTGAAAAATCATTGACCAAGAAATAGAGTGAAACGTCACCACCGTGGCGGTGTCGAAGTTATCAAGACGTCGAGTAAACAGTTATGAACAACCACGAGAACTCACACATTACAATTGATAACTCATGAGCTCGAAAAGCGTCGGCAAAATATCCCAAATGACATATACCTTTGAAACTAGTAACTACCTTTTAGTTAACCCGGTAATTTATATGTTGCAGATTGGTAACTTCTAAGTTTCAAAAACATCGATACATTCAACCTAGATAAGTTTTAGCCGGTAACAATTTGTGAACAACACATTAACTCTCACATTACATGTTGCTAACTTATGAGCAAAAAAAGCCAAACATTTTAAAATGACATGCACTTTTGGGGCTAGTAACTACTTATATTTAACCTTGATAACTCACATACCGGGTGTTGGTTAATTTTATCGAAAAGGTAAAAAAATCTTAAATCGTATTTTTCGTATGAAAGATAATGCATTTTAAAATTTTGAAACCGGAAAGAATTTTGATGGCATCACCATTTTTGTCTTCTATTGTATTTATGATGTTTTTTTGCCGTAAGTATTTATGATGCTTTAACTGTTGCTAGCTCAAGAAGTTGCATATAAAAGTAACATATGTGAATGTTTGGTACCTATACCTACAAATACATAATGTTCTATCTATAAGGGTAGTCCAATAACAAATGAATGAAACAAAAGGCGTAAAAAATCAACAATGTTTCGGAAATCCTAAAAAAAGACCGACCTTCTCAAATGCCTGTCACATGGGTTGTCATCGCGCAAGTGGCGGCTTCTCCTTCGCGCGGTCCTCCTAATAGGACTATGCATGCTTGCCAAGTGTTGCAATGACAGAGAGGGAGATACGGGAGAGCGAGAGTACATATTTTCCTTTATATTTTTCAAATCCGATGATTCAAAATAAAATATTTTGAGAACCGCTTGTCCCAAATACGAATCGTTTTTACTTTTGAGCTCCTCAGGAAATGACAAACGGACGCTACGACCAATGCACCCCTTTAAGATGTTTATGAAATTTTGATTCACCATAGACGTCTTGATTTGAGACGAAGCCGAGCTGTAGAACGAGGAAAAAGGAAAAATAAAAAAAATGAACACACATACACGCTAATTAAACTAGAAAGGTCGGACTGCACGTCCAGACTGCGACATGTGTCGTACGGAGAAAGGCTCGTGCGCACCAAAACAGACCTTCGCGAACATTTTCTGGAAAAAAAAAAGCAGCAACGACACGTCCGAGAGAAGAAGAAAACTGAGCAGCCCAGAGATGGAAGAGTGGTGAATGGTGTCGCATATCTCAGATTCCGACCCTTCGTCCCATAAAAATTGTAGCCCAGCGTTCGAGGCTAAGCCCAGGACGGACAACTAAAAAGGATGAAAGAGGCCCATTGGTATCCTGACATGGCAGCCCCACCAGTATTCGGCCGCACTATGATAGCCAGGCTCCGACGCTTGTTCTCGTCCGGCAGTCTGACAACCAGCACACCAACCGTACCGGGCCAGCGGCCGCGGTGCCCGTCCGTCCTTGCCACTGTCCTCCCCCAATCGCGCCTTGCTTCTGCCAGATAGCGCAACGGAGGGCAGACGCCCATGGCCGGCGTGGCAGGCCCCACCGTCCTCCGCCTCCGCCCCAGGGCCGCCTCCCCGTCCGCGACGGCCTTCTCCGCCTCTCCTCGCTGCCGCATCAGCTCCGCAGCTTACTCATATCCCAAGGCAATCCTCCCTCCTCCTCCTCCTCCCCCTCCTCCTCAAACGTCCCAAAAAATTCCCGTGTTCGTCCACTCTTTCGTGTATGGCTGTTTGTTTGGTCGGTGATTAGGCAGGGTTATAATTAGCTGCTGGTGGAAGTCCCCATTCGCATAGTTCGAGAAGGAAGATTTTAGTCCATCTATTCGGTGTGATGTCAACGTGCCAGTGAGTTTGACGAACTCATTAATGGTAGACATTGTTGTACGGATGCAACACCTAAAATTGTTTAGTATGGCCGGCCGTATACTTCTGTGATTCTGGATGCTATGAACTTGAAAACGTACTGAATTGTTTGTAGCAGTAATGCAGTATACTAGCTTAATGACACGGGTTATCTCTCAGCTTGCAAGGTCGTTTGCTGTTCAGAGGGTAAATGGTAGTAGGATGCAGCACCTGGATACTCTAAAAGGTAAAAAGGAATTCCTTGGTCCATCTATTTTCTCAAAAGCCCTTTATTGGATCCACAAACCCCTTCACGCTGATTTACCATGTTAGTAGGAAAAGTTCTAAGAAGCTCCAGCAACCATGACGGAAGGCTTCATACTAAGCGGTTTATTTCCTTCGCTGCTACGGACAAACAAGATCCAATTGCTTCACCTTCCTCATCCACGACGGTGTTACAAGATACCGATAGTAGTACCGCAGATTCCTATACATTTGGCAGCTCCTATTCTAAGGAGATGGGTGTTGGAAAACCGGGATTCATCTCATTTCATGGTGGCAGCTCTCAGACGTTAACTGTTGAGAGTGTGCCACATCCGGGCAAGGAAGCATCTAGATTAGTATGGTTTGTTGGTCCAACTATCCTTGTGGCCTTCTTGGTTCTTCCATCGCTGTACCTTCGCAAAGTACTCTCAGCCGTGTTTGAGGATTCCTTGTTGACAGGTATCCTTTCTGTTGTCATTCAAGAATGTGTTCTTTCCATCCTGGATCATGCTGTTTCGGCAATGCTGATAGTGTCTTTTCTCTTATTCCCATTGTAATTTTTACAGAACCACCTCACAGTCCCACTTTTTAATAATCGAGCGAAGTCAATTATATTGGTTTCCACTTAAATGTATCATGTATATGTGCCTGTCAGTGGCAGCGAAGGCATATCTGTAGTTGATAGTTGAAAAATATGTTATTCCATTGCTTTACATCCAATCATTCCTATACACCTCATGACGGTTTTATGTTGCTTAAATGAACAGTCATTCATCCATGGGATATTTACTCATCTACTCCAAAGAAAATACACATACCATTCCACATTTAGATGAAGTCTGGGCATAGCTTCATTATTTGATAGATTTTTGTTGTTGTCTGCAGATTTCCTTATACTATTCTTCACTGAGGCTCTTTTCTACGGAGGAGTCGGGATTTTTGTCCTGTTGATTGATAAAGTCTGGAGGCCTTTGCAGCAAGTAGCACCTAAGAGCTACATCTGGTCAAAAGCTAGATTTTTTCGGATTTCTTCAGTAACAACCATGGTTTTGAGCCTGATAATACCACTGCTGACAATGGGCTTGGTTTGGCCCTGGACTGGACCAGCAGCTTCAGCTACCCTTGCACCTTATTTGGTAGGTCTTGTTGTACAATTCGCATTTGAGCAGTATGCTCGCTATCGGAAATCACCTTCGTGGCCAGTTATTCCTATTATCTTTAAGGTAATGTGGTTCTTAATTTATCAAGTTATTACTTGTATCCTGAAGTTGCCTTTTCTTGTTATAATCAAGTGTGATTTGGTGGACATGTATAAATCATTTATGCAATCTGTTAAGATGGTAGTCATTACTCATTAGTTATGTTCTGATGTTTTGGATTTTGGTTTATCCAGTCTTGTTAGAACTAACGTGGGGCCACTTGAAGAACCTTATTGTGTATATGAGATAACTAGACTGACTATGCTCAGAAAAAGTAAACACCTTTATTCACTGCCTTGTTAGAACTAACGTAGTAACTACCTTTATATAGGTGGTAGGAGTGGGACACTCCCTAATAATATGGAACTAACCTCTACTCCCTCTGTTCCAAAATATAAGATGTTTTAGCTTTGTGAAAGGAGTGTATCTAGACACTTTTAGTGTGTAGGTTCACTCCAAAGCTAAATGAACCTACACACTAAAAGGAATCTAGATACACTCCTTTCATAAAGCTAAAACATCTTATATTTTGGAACGGAGGGAGTAGTCCTTAAAAAAGAGCAATTAGCCCCTACTTTCATAACAATAAGATCCTTATACATTTGTGGTTGGTATCCTTATTCTGTTAGATGGTACGGCCTGCTGCTTTGTCCGTACCACCGGTCCTCGACAGGCAGCTCGTCCTTGACAAGATCCTCGACAGGCCATGGTCACAACCCATTTTTTTAGATGATGGCTGCAACCATTGTAGCCCCACACCAAGGAGATGTTGTGTGGCTTGCTCCTTGTGAAGATGAAAAATAAAGCTCCAATATGGCAATACCAGATGTTACGGGATAACTTGCTAACTATTCTAATGGAGCTGGAGGATTGTTTTATTGCTTGCTTGGTCACAATGGAGATCAAAGCCCCTTCCATATATGTGGGCCTCCTGCAGGCAATTTTGAAGCTAACCAAATCAAATAAATCATAATCCCCTCACAAATAACAAGTAATCCCACAAATTTCAGATAACAAGTAATCCCTACTTTCTTTACGAAAGGTCCATATCCATATTTGGTTGTGCACATAACAAAGAGTAGCAACTGAATTTGGGAGCATTGAAGGTCAGAAAAAAAAACTTCAAAGAGGCTAGCAGATAATATTCTCAAAATGTGAAGTTATAAGCTACATTACTACTAACAGGCTTACTCGGCCAACCATATAATACTCCCTTCTCTACCGTCCATCCTTGAGAAATAATAATAACTTTGTACCTTTGAGTCAAAAAGAAAAAGGAAAAAGGTCATTATATTTATGAGAAACGATATGATGTGCACCCAATAACTTACTTGGTTACTTAGTTCATGTATGAATTCTGTTCTGGTCGAGGGTTTTAGGCACAAGTCACAAAACAGATTATTCGGAATGGATGGCCCAGTCCTCATTTCTGTGACCACTGCTGTTGTGAATGAAAAAAAAAAACTATAGATACATATGTAGAAGAAAGCCAGGTGGTTTGTAATCTTGTTTCTGTGAGCCATGTTATTTTCATTTCATCTTCAAATCTGGCGCCATCTACTGTAATCAGCTCATGTTCATTTCAACAAATCGTGTAACATGTTTCTTTTTCTGGAAGCAACACATTTGCATTTAGTTGATGTTCTTCCTGGAGTGAAGTATTTCAATAGTTCTTAGCATGTCTTGACTACTGCTGTTGTGAAATGACAATAGTAAACTCTATTTATACATATATATGTAGAAGAAAGCCAGGTGGTTTGTAATCTTGTTTCTGTGACCCATGTTATTTTCATTTAATCTTCATATCTGGCGACATCTACTCTATTCAGCTCATGTTCATTTGAACAAATCATTTCATTGCATGTTTCTTTTTCTGGAAGCACACACATTTGCATTTAGTCAACGTTCTTCCTGTAGTGAAGTATTTCAATAGTTCTTAGCATGCCTCATTTACCTTCACTTTTGCCTATCTTCCAGGTCTACAGGCTTCACCAACTGAACAGGGCAGCTCAGCTAGTGACAGCACTCACCTTTTCTGTTAGAGCAACTGAGGCAACAAACCAAACTTTGGCTATTATGAACTCCTTAGGGGCACTACTGACTGTCCTTCAAATTCTTGGTGTTATCTGCGTATGGTCACTCTCGAGCTTTCTGATGAGGTTTCTTCCCTCTTCAGACATTCCAGATCCTTGAATTGTAGCAGCTGCTGCACTTACACTAGTTAAACTATTAGCCTCCACACTGTAAATTTATTCACCTGGAGCGAGTTGACATGTCTGAAGAGATTGTTACCTCTGGTTTAGGGATTAAACTGTTTCAGCTGAGGAACTGCAAAGAAATTATCCAATTCGTAGGTCTGGAAATGAATAAACTGAAAATAAGAGAGGTAACCATGTTGGCTCTGTAGGATGTCATGCATACCATTTTTATATGCTCACTGGGCTAATTTTGACTGAAGGTACAGTGTAGATTAGTTTATTTAATACTCCACCAGTTCTATTGCAGTGTTTACATTGTGAGAATATGAACAATATGTTTGCTTGCAACCTAAGGGTATTTCAGTACGCCGTTATCATTGGACCAACCGTTTTGAGGTATTTATGCTAAGATCGGTAGCTAGGGAAGGAGCTGAATCCAGATGATTGAAGTAGCGATGTCTTTTTTTTTCAACTGTTCTTTTCTGCCTTCGGAGGACCTATTGGCCATGTAAGCTACTGAATTCAGCTAGGTAATCCTGAGTTAGGTGCAACATTTTTTTTCAAAATAGAAATTAGGTGCATCATGAATCACCTTTTCGCCATATTTACTGTTTTCGACTTAGTAAGCTACATTCAGTGGGATTTTTGGGTGGGTTCTACAAGAACCCAGTGACTTTATATGTTCGTGATGTTCTGTGAATATACAGTAAGCTACATTTAGTGGGATTTTTGGGTGAGTTCTACAAGAACCCGGTAACTTTATATCTTTGTGATGTTCTGTGAATATACTCTTAGAGTTTGATATCTATATGATTATAAGAGATTTACTGCTAACTACTGTGGCAATGCATAAGCAATATTTTGATGGAAGTTGTATGTAACCTCAACTGTAATTTCAGAACTATGGTGCCTTGTTGTTCTGATATGACTTGAACGGTTCAGCAGTGCTAACAAATCAGAGTTCTCCCTGAAAGCTTGTGACATAATACTTTCTTCCAAAACGGATATCTGTTCATAAATTCGTCATGTTTATCTCCAATTGAAATTTGTGCCCTGTGACATGTGCAGCCAGGTCCCAGATGCCATCGAGAATTCATATGACATGTTAAAAACCCTATTAATAAATATATTACTCCCTCCGTCCGTAAATAACTAACTTGGATTTGTCTAGATTCGAAGGTATCTAGACATATTTTAGTGTATAGATACATTTGAATCTAGACGAACCAAAGTCAGTTATTTCTCGACGGAGGGAGTAATATAAAGAGGCTATTTAATTGTGTTTATATGTAATTATTATATAGTCACTTAGCGCTTCTGGTCTTGTTGAAGCGACATGTTTATGGATTCCAAGTCATGAATTATATGGGGTGCAAAGAAAAAGAAAAGATCAAAATTAGGTGATGTGTGCTTGCTCCACCTGGAGGATTGGAATCTGATAAATCCAAGCCTCCGTATCTGAGTGAAGCGAGCACTTCGCCACTAATGTTTAACACACGTAGCACATCCTTCTGTGCAAAAGGTGGCCGGGCTGTCCAAGAGGGTTTTGTCACAGCCGGATTGGAAGTTTTTGCACCATTCATAGTCATTTAGCGCTTCGGTGGGCAACACATGATTATGGCTATCTGTATTCTATGTTGTTTTGCATACCACCGTAAACAAGAAGCAGTTTCTGCCAGTACTGTATCATTTCTGCATCCTCGTCCCTTGATAACTGCAGATCTGGTTTGTTTATCCGCAAATGAAAACCCGCAGATCTAAATATGTCCCCCCTTCAAGAACATAGACAAGAAAGCAAAAAATACTCCCCTCAAATCCATAATAAGTGTTGCTGATCTAGTACATTTTTAAAACTAAATCAGCGGTACTTATTATGGATCGGAGGGAGTATTTCTTTATCAAATCACAAATTATATGTGTGGAGTGCAAAGAAAAAAAGAATGGGTGAAAATTATGTGTGCTTGCTCCACCAGGAGGATTGGAATCTGATGAACTCCAAGCCTCCGAGCTGAGTAAAGCGAGCACTTCGCCACTAATGTTTTAACACACGTAGCACATCCTTGTGTGCAAAAGGTGGCCGGGCTGTCCAAGAGAGATTTGTCACAGCCGGATTGGAAGTTTTTGCACAAACAAGCAGTACCAAGGAGAAGAAACCAGGCCTGAAACATCACATACTCGCATAGAAAAAAAGCTCAATAGATAAAAGATAGAGCTAACTCGAAAGAACACAGCAGTATAAGGTCAAGAAAATGCTACTCCTATCTAATCTAGCAAGAGCAATGGAACAAAGGTGTTGTGGAGGAAGCTGTGAGCTTGCCGGCCTTATATAGAGGGCCTGGCGGCTGGCCGGTCATCTGGTTCGCATTGGTGGCTAGGGTTTCGACGGGGCAGGCGATCTCGGGCAGCGGGCAGCGCCCCAATTGGCACTAACTTACCAATATCATGCCTGCAACTTGCCAGCGATGATAGGTGTCTGCTAGTATTATCTTTACCATATAAAATGGCAACTTGCTCTGGCATGGTCGGCCTGGGCGCTCCCTGGTGTTATTGCTAGCTGTAAAAAAAATCCATTTACTAGCTGTCAAACAAATCGCATTTAATACCGAGATTTATATCATGCTATTAGTGGCAAGAAATAAATATCGATATATTTTGTTTATATTTGTGGAAACGAAAATCTCAATTTATTAATGTTATGAAGTGGCCCGAAAATCTGAAAGATCCTGCATAGTACTGCGTCGAGTTGCGGAAATCCAATTTGGTTCACGAGTGTGCAAATGAACTCATTGTGTGAAAACATATTTCAAGATATCAAAAAAATTGGAAAAAAATATTTGCATGTACATTTGGACAATAAATATTCGTACACAAGTTTGCAGGTGAAAAGAACATCTTAGATGTTGAACGTAAAATAGACAAATTTTAGTGCTCCAACGTGTTCACGGACTTTTTTGTCTTTTTACACAAGCCACATAAAATATTCATTCTTTCTAAAACCTTATGTACCAGCATAGAATGTCTGGATGTATATATGAAATTTTTGTTCATATTTTTTTGGCAATTAATTTTTTTATGACTTTTTTGTAATAGGGTTCATTTGCACCTCGGAGCCAAAACACCGCATCCGTCGAGTTGGGCTTATCACATTGCATGGACTCTTTTTTTCTCAATAGGGAACCTGGGCAGGCCACCTACTAGCTGAGGTCTAATATTATGGTCTTGGACATGGAAAAGCCTAATAATCAGGCAGTGACCTTGCTGGCCATTCACTTTACAGTCCGCTAGTTGACGAGCCGGCGCTCTAACCGGTCGAAGTTGTGTGTAATTAGATAAAAGCCTACTAATCAGGCGATATCTATCTCGCACTCCTCCGCGTTGACTTATAGGCATGTTTATCTGCTTGCATGAATTTTGGATATTTTGTAGCTCGGTTCAACACGCATGAGCTAAAATAGGAGTTGGACCATGTTCTGTAACCAGGTTGGTTGTGCAGGATCCTATTGGGTGTGTGAGGGCATAAGGGTTTAGGGTTTAGGCAATAAGTGTTGAGTTGCCATGTGTGTTGGTTTTTGGGCTCGGGTGGTGCCGATCAAAGAACATATTTGGTTGCGCACAAAGCAGTTTTTCACATCCAATGGAATGAAAAACCAGGCATTTTGTTGGCCATGCTTTCTGTGTTCTAGGCTGGCACGGAATTTAAAGCAGAGTCTAGAGAAACGTCCGAACCTACCGTTTCCATGGGGACAAGAGCTGGCCAACGCAATGAGAGGAACAACATGCACGCGGGGGAGGGGGGGAGCATGGAGATGGCGGGAGGTGAAAATCTGGCAACGCGGTTTGGCATGAAATGTAAGTTCACATCCCTCTTAGTCGGTCACCACCCGCGAAAAACAAATTCGTCCTCATTTTCCTCTTGGGCCTCGACGGTTTAGATCCATGGCACCGGCTGCTGGTGTCTTCACAAAACTCTGACACCGACTCCTTCACTCTATCATCTCTGGTATCGGTAGCTAGGGCCTTGCACATCTGCGATAATAGCTTATCCTCAACAACCTCTCATCCCTGTCATCTCCGGCTCCGGCATCTTCAACCATGCATGCACACACCTATAACCCCCTCCCTCCAACATTAGCTCTATAGCTAGTTTTAGACAGTAGGCTCAAGATGAGCCTGAATTTGAATTAACGAATCCATCAACCAGCCAGGGATTACACAAGGCGACCCACCCACAACACAACACCACCCGACACAACACACCACCACACACCACCACGGCTGGACGATACAAGGGAACACCCTGAACATCTTACAACTCAGCACAACAAGCTAGAACCGAAGGAACTTGCAAGGTGAAGACTACACCGCTCCAGCACCAAGATAACGGGTAGAGAAGGCATGACGAATCACTGCCAAGAAGTACAATGGAGATTGTGCTCGAGGAATACACCCTAGACTACAAGCACCAAACACCCTCATATTCTCACGCCGAAGAGGGGCCCTACCCTAGCCTTGGTTCGAAGGCTAGGAACCATCGGACATGAGAGCAGCTCACCCGAGAGCTAGACAGGTGTTGGACTCGAGCCTCGGGACAGCCACAAACCACATCGCCCTTGGACCACCCGAGAGAAGCAGGAAAGCCACTAGGGGAAACTGCACAGTACAAAGCCCTCACCTTCAACTCACCTCACCGAGCACCACACTCCCAAGGCAACACCTCTAAGGAGGACACAACGTGCAGCATGTCGACGTTGCCCAATCCACTGGATTTTGGGCTTTCTCCCAGGAGGTTGGTCGAGGTGTAAGCAGGGGACCTCAGCTAGCCTCCAAGGAGGGAGAACGACGCCCGAAGGCGTCGCTTCCACTGGGCCATGCTAGGCGACCTAGGGTTTCCCCCGGTCCCGAGAAAACCACCATCACCCACCGCGTTCCAGGTCAGGGAGAAACCACCGCCTTCCGCTGAAACTAGTGGAGGAGGGAGCTGAAAGGGGAGACACAAACCAGAATTGACGGGAGGAATACCTCCATGCCGCCGTCGCCGCTCGCTGTGTCGCACCTCCCGGGAGGTCGAGGCCGATGGCTAGAGACTCATGTGATGATGCACTACTAGGAAAAGGGTTATAAGTAGATCACATACCCGTGGCACACGGATTAGGTGGTGCCCCACGGGTAAATAGTCGTGGCGCATCTACTAGAGATGCCCCACGGGTAGGTCACTTACCCATGGCGCATCTTCCAGAGGTGCGCCACCACTATGTATGAGCCAGGGTGACTGTTGTCATACTCCACTTAGCCATGGCGCACTGCTTACAGGTGCGCCATGGCTATCTTCATACCGGTGGCGTACCTGTAAGCAGTGCGCCACGGGTAAGTTGGGTACGACCAACTCTAGAGCTAGGTCATCTTACCAGTGGCGCATGGCTCACTATTGCGCCACAACTACAATTCGTACCCATGGCGCACTAGTGTGCCATGCGCCATGGGTAAGCTAGCCCCCATTTTATACTAGACAACCACAACTACCACCACCACCTCCCACTTCACTTTTCCCTTAGCTTATTCTTTCTCCTTAGATTTGGTTTCCCTCCTCATCCTTCCCAACTCATTTCTTCCGCTTTTTCACCCGGTGTAGCTTGTTAAACTTACCTTTAATGCTACATACATAAGAGAAAAGCCCCCACAACTCTTAGCTCTACTAAGGTCACCTCTTTCCATCTTCTCGGTCTCTCATCTCGTAAGTTGTCCATGTGTAAGAGGATGTGCATGTGTGTATGGAGGATGTGCATGTGTGTATGGAGGATGCCCATGTGTTTGTAGGATGCTCATTTGTTTAGAGGATGCTCTCATGTGTTTGTGTGTTAACGAGTTGCCAATGTTTTGCCAAAATGTTGATTCATTTCCATTTCGGAAAATTTCTGGCATTTCGCAAAGGTACTACTTTTAGGATAGGTCATGCCGAAATTTTCTAGCAACCTTTGCATGCATGTATTGGTTGTGTGGTTCTAAACTTATAATTCTCTTGCGGATCACTACTGTACCGCACAGACAACCATGTTTAGCATAATGAGCGAAGGCATTGTGGCTAGATTTTTGAAATGCGCGATGGCCGACATGATAGTGAAGGATATATGCCATAGAGGCCAATAAAAAAGTGATTTTATTGATACATATATAATTTTCATAATAAGTTGTATATCATGATATAATTTTATTAAGTGGAAACACTAATACATGTGTGGTATATAAACAACCAGGTCCCTAGAATCATCTAGTACAAGTTTGTTAGGCAGATGACGATCGAGGTTTCCTGATCATGGACTTGATTAAAACGTCAATTGACAGCGAGGTCACTTAATAAAGTGATGGACACACCCGACCGTAAAATTGCAATGTGATCGGGTCACAAAGTTCAGCATTGTGATGTCTAGCAAAGCGTAGTAACTTAATCCTTCGACCGTGAGATCATGTTTAATCACTATCTCTCGCGACTACTTTGATCACATAGCCTGTCATGACCGTAATTGGGTGGCTATAAAGGTATGCATTGGGTATTCTAAAGGAATAGTTGAGGCGTATGTATCGAGATCGAGATTTGCTTGTCCGGGTGAAGGATAGATGCTTTGGACCCACTCAGTGAGATTACATCAATGAGCTTGCAACCACGTGACTAGATCACATGGATGTTGTTGGAAATATGCCCTAGAGTCAAATAGTAGTAAGGACTATTATCATATTTCATATAGTTTATGATTAAGTTTTATATCATGCTATAATTGTATTGAGTGTAAACATCAATACACGTGTGATATACAAATAACCAGGGGTTCCTAGTGAAACTCTAGTCACTGGTTCATTGGTCAACAGATGATCGTGTTTCCTAATCATGTGGCATTTATGCCAGTTGGAAATAAGGTCATCAATACCCAACCTAAACATCGTGACCCGATCATGTCACGAAGTTCAAGTTACGATGATTAGAAATGGATCCTCGTAGACTATTCCTTAGACCATGAGGCTATATCAATCACTGTCTCCCGAGAGTGCTTTGATATCATCAAACGCCATCTGGTAATATGGTGGTTATAAAGGTGTGTTCGGGTGTTCAAAGGAAACCGTTGAGGCAATATATGTCAAGAGCGGGATTTGTCCGTCCATGTGACGGGAAGATACTCAAGGGCCCACTCAGAGAGGTTATATCCAATAGCTGCGCAGCGTGTGATTAGATCACAAGGATATCACTTGTCGGAACGAGTCAAGTAGCATTGTTCCGTAACGAGATTGAACACGACATGGTGATGTCATTGATCAGATCTCGGGCAATGCAAGTATCGAGTGACAAAGGGAATAAGACACAATTGTCCCGGTTCAAACGACGAAAGATCTTCATGGAACGCACAGGGGTCACATGGCCATCCAGGTTCCTCTGTCGATCATTGGTGCGGGAGTGTCCCGACCATGTCTGGAGTGTTCCCAAACCGTGGGGTATCACGCTTAAGGGCTTGATGATGCTTAGAGAGTGTTTATAGGATCGATGGAATCACCGAAGAAGAGTAGGGAGAAAACCGGAAGGGTTTCGGTAAGTCTGGAGGATGTCCGAAGTGGAGGTGGAAGGTGTTCCATGGCCACGGAGATTGAATAATATGTGAATGAATGTTAAATATTGATTTAATCATTTATTCATAATTATTTAATAAAGAGAAAATCAATTTAATGGTCAAAGGCTTAATGGGCTAATTTCCGGAGGGAGAGGGCCCATTAGGGAAAGGAGAGAGAGGGAGAAGGGGCCATAGGGTGGCCGGTGGCCCTATTGGGCCAGCCCCCCACGTGGGGCCCATGAGGGGGTGGTCGGCGGTGCCTCCCCCTCCCCCTCCTCTCCTTTAGTCCCACCCCGGGACTTTGAGGGAGGGTGTACCCCCTCCTCCCCCTATATATAGTGGGGTATTTGGCCAAGATAAATACACCAATAATCAATAAAAGGTCTCCCCACTTTTGGGAGGACCTCTAATTGATATTTTCTCTCTCCCCCTCTCTCTCTCGTGACCGTGGTCCCAAGTCTGGACTGCGCGAGCGAGAGACATCTTCACCGCGGAGCGCCGTCATGCTGCGGTATTCGGATCCAGGAGCTCTACTTCCGCAACTGCTGCTGGATCAGGGAAGCGGGAGTCATCGTCAGGCACCGGACGTGTGTAACGCCCCGCGAGGTGTCGCACTTGAGGCACTCAAGTCGTTGGAGCCAGAAGGAGCGCAAGGACTTCATCACGACCTTGAGGTTGGCTTCGGCTCGTCTACATCAACCATGCTCTCCTGAGCGTTGACAACGCTTTTCGGTCTTCAAGGGTAAGTTTGCGAAAAGCCCCTCCCGTTACTGTATTACTAATAGATAGGTCCTGGCAGCTTCAAGGGTTCAGGGGTGTAGAGTAAAATTTATTGTTTTCATACGCGGAACCCCTATAGTGGTATCAGAGCTAGATCTATGCGTAGTAATGCTAGTACGGGTAGAACACACGAGATGTAGCGTGTGGGCGTTGATCTTTTAGTTGTTACCCTCCCACGTGTACTAGTGTATACTGTATTAATGCTTGATGAAGCATGAAATAGATCGTATGGACACCTAGAGGTGGGGTGAATAGGTGCTACTCCAAATTTTAATACTTTTTCAATTTTAGGCTTAGCACAAAAGGTAATTTCTCTAGATAAACTATTAGGTGGAATTTCCCTATATGCAAACCTGTCTACTAGCAAGTAAAGAGCGAGAGGAAGAGGAACGGGTGAACCGTAGTGAAGCACGCGGAGACACAGGATTTGTTTGACCGCAGTTCCTTCCTTGTTAAGGGAAGTACGTCTACGTTGGAGGGGTGGGCGGTACTAAGACCACCACGCCACAATAGGCCTCACCCTGTTCTCCGATGGATCTCGCCACCAAAGGCCTGATCCACCTTTCCACTATAGGGACCCTTCGAGGCGGGTACCAGCGCCTTTACACAACTAGCGGGGCACAACTCCACAATCAACTTGGAGGCTCCCGAAATGACAACAAGCTGCCACAAGAATCAAGTTATCAAATACAACGAACAAGATCTTGATATTGACAAGAATACTAGATCTAGGATTTCTCCAAGTGAATGGAGAGGAGTTGATGCGCTTGATTCGTGATGATGATGTTGATCCTCTCCTCCTTCAATTCCCCCAAAGATCAAGGCCTTTGGGTGGTTGAAGTGGGAGATCGAGAATAGGAGCTCTTGCACAATGTCTGGACAATTTCGAATGAATCAAGAGTCCTGAATGTTGGGGAAGAAGGCGTATTTATACCCCCTTCCAAGACCAGCCATTGGAGACTTTGGGGGCCGGATTATCCGGCCCAAGTGAGGGCCGGATTATCCGGCCTGGGGAAAACTCCGCCCCAGACTCGGAATATCCGGCAGATAGTCCGCCCCCCTATCAGAGCGTCGCGCCGAGCTTGCCCTTGATCAACTTCTGGGAGCCGGATTATCCGGCCCCATATGAAGGCCGGATTATCCGGCCTGGGGATGAAAAACCGCCCCAGTACAGATTTTCCAGGAGAAAATCCGACCGGACTCCGAGCGATGCGCCTTGCCATGCTTTGCTCAAAAACTGGGGCCCGGATTATCCGGCCTATGCGACAGCCGGATTATCCGGCCTGGGGAAGAAAAACTGCCCCAGTTCGGATTTTCCGGGGGAAAATCCGACCGGACTCCGAGCGACGTGTCGTGGCACCCTTTGAACAATGAGGTAGGCCGGATTATCCGGCCCTTGGTGGGGCGGATAATCCGGCCCCCCTTAAAGCTTCCTTCATACTTAGCGCACATGAATAATCTCCACAGTATTGTTATCTAACACACAAAACAAGGAAAACATGAAATGTTCTTTCAATCTCCCCCTTTTTGGTGTTAGATGACAATACCAGGATTTGCAGGAAAGAGTCACAGGACAACCAGCAATAGACATGGAAGAGACTCCCCCTAATTGTGTGCATATTAGAGTTTTGCATTGGAATACAAATGCACACAAATAGGTGAATCTATTCCATAGACATATGAGCAACATAAACATACCACCAGGGTAGACGGAAGGCATCCTTGAAATAGCCTCAATTATTACCGAGATAACCAATATAAGCGCCTTCCTTGATAAAGATTTCCAGCATAATAGGATATGAATAGATGAGTCCATAAGCATAATCCATGAGATAAATCCATAAGCACAATCCATGAGAGAAATCCAGACAACCACTGACATAGAGTCTCAAAAAAACCACAAACCACAAATTTAAAGTTCAACGCTAAATGGGCATAAGCGAGAAAACGACAAATAGAAATATGCAAGAGCTTATGCCCGACCCATGCAAATCCACGAATATCCTAATAGAACTACTTCGGAAGTCGAACGATCAGGGGAAGGATGGATATGCGTAATATCCAAGTCAAGTATAAGTTGACAAAGGTAAGCGTGAATGCTTTAGGCTGAGAAAAGTGGACAGTAAAAGCCAAAATAGACTTCCTTTACCTATTTCTAGATAGATTGATGTTCAATGGAGGGAAACTTGCCATTACTTCTTTCCTTTGAAATTGTACATGTTTTTTATTCTTAACTAATTGTATCATTTTTTGTTCCCACCTTTCGTTGCATCCTCCACCTACCTATCCCCCTTCCTGTTCAGGAACCAACTGGATCAAAGTGAGGCAAAACATTGTCTATCTCCTAGAAATAGTCTTTGTCGAGCTCAAGCTGAATTCTCTCATTTCTTAAATTTGTTTAGTATTTAGTAGCCAGGTACAAAAAAAATTAAAAGGGCATCCCCCTTTGGCACCGAGACACCAAAAAGGAAGAAGAGCGATGCTAGCGCCCCACGGGATCACTCGTAGTCCTCATCCTCGTCCTCGTCCTCGTCTTCATTCTCGTCCTCATCCTCATCTTCAAATCTGAAATTTTGTTGTACACAGATTCAGGCCCGTGCGTCCCCAAACAACACCCCCACAAGGTGTACAAGGGACTTGTGTGCAAGAATAGATGGCTTAGGGGTAGGGAAAGGCTTAGGATTAAGAGAGCCAAACTGAGATGGTACTAGGCACTCAACATTGCAAGATCCAAATCAAATAAAAGCCAAGATTGAGTGTAATTCCCATGAGAACATGAGAGAGCAAAAACAGCCAAAAAGATCCAATTCTCCTCAAGGGAGAGGGCGATGGCCGACGCCACCTTGTTGGAGTGTATGGTGTGACATCACGAAGATATATCTTGGGTTCACGACCAATACTCATCAATAAGCTCACATATCACAAAATGATATTAAGAGAAATGATTTATCTTGCTTTTGGCATGATGGGGGGAGGGTTAGCCCAATGAGTTAGGACCACACTCCCTCTATATCCATGCCCACACCTAGACCAAATAGGACTAAGATGTACAAGTGAGTGCATGGGTAATCAAGACAAACTCCTGGAATCAATGATATTTAGCTCATTCCTCAAGTAGCAGAATCTTGCTTCATCAAGTGGCTTCGTAAAAATGTCCGCAAGTTGGTTATTCGTGCTCACAAAATATAGATCAATATCGCCTCGAGCAACATGGTCTCGAATAAAATGATTCTGAATCTCAATATGCTTTGTCCTTGTGTGTTGGACCGGATTGTACGCAATTTTGATTGCACTTTCATTATCACGTAAAAGAGGCACTTTGTCACTTGACACCATATTCCTTTTAAAGTTTGCATCATCCACAATAACTGAGTGCAAGCGCTGGCAGTAGCAACATATTCAGCTTCGGCGGTGGAGAGAGTTATACAATTCTGCTTTTTAGATGACCAACACACAAGAGATCTTCCCAAGAATTGACAAGCTCCAGAAGTGGATTTTCGATCATCCTTATCACCAGCCCATTCTGAATGAATATAACCACATAGAGAGAAATTGGATCCCTTGGGATACCAGAGACCAAAGTTAGGGGAATGAACCAAATATCGAAAGATCGTCTTGACCGCCACTAAGTAGCTTTCTTTAGGAGCTGCTTGATACCTTGCACACACCCCCACACTCAACACAATATCAGGTCTAGATGCGCAGAGGTAAAGAAGAGAGCTGATCATGGACCGGTATACCTTTTGGTCCACATATTTACCATGTGGGTTAAGTTCAAGATGACATTTTGTTTGCATCGAAGTGGCGACACCATTAAGATCTGTCATCTTGAATCTCTTGAGCATGTCTTGGATGTACTTTGCTTGATTGGTGAAGGTTCCTTCTCTAAGTTGCTTGATCTCGAATCCAAGAAAGAACCGTAATTCCCCCATCATAGACATGTCAAACCTGTCAGTCATAAGCTTTGAAAATTCATCATTAAAAGCTTTATTAGTAGAACCAAACATGATATCGTCTACATATAGTTGGCATACGAAGAGTTCCCCCTTAACCTTCTTAGTAAAAAGAGTGGGATCGATTTGCCCAACTTCGAAGCCATGGTCTAGCAAAAGCTCTTTAAGGTGCTCATACCACGCACGTGGGGCTTGTTTAAGGCCATAGAGTGCCTTATCGAGTTTGTAGACATGGTTTGGGAAGTTAGGATCCTCAAAGCCCGAGGGTTTCTTTACATATACCAACTCATGTAGAGGACCATTAAGGAAAGCACTCTTGATGTCCATTTGCTGCAATTTAAAATTGTTATGGGCATCATAAGCAAGGAGGATACAGATGGACTCAAGGCGAGCCACTGGAGCATAGGTCTCTCCGAAGTCAATGCCCTCAACTTGAGAGTAGCCTTGTGCTACAAGTCTTGCCTTGTTCCTCACAACAATGCCATTCTCATCTTGCTTGTTTTTAAATATCCATTTGGTGCCGATAACATTGCGTCAATCTTTGGGTTTCTCCACGAGTTTCCAGACCTTGTTGCGCTCGAAATTATTCAATTCTTCATGCATAGCAACAATCCAATCCGGATCTTCAAGAGCTTCAAAGACCTTCTTGGGTTCCACCATTGAGATGTGAGCTTGATGCTCACCAAAACTGGCCAATTCTCTTCTTGTAGAGACCCTTTGTCGAAGATCACCAACAACCTTGTCGAGGGTGTGACCCCTTAACTCAAGGTTCCGATCAGCCCGAGCCTTGCGACGAAGTTCAATAAGTTTGTTGTCTCTTGGTGGAGTAGTTTCATCACTTGAATCTTCATTGGAATCATTTGCTCGACCTTGATCAGAATCTGGGAGAACAGTAGTAGGTGGTGATGAAGCATGCCCTTGAGATGAGTCAGCAGCCGTAACAGGAGACTGCTGAACAACAGGTGAGACAGGGCCGGATAATCTGGCTGATGGAGTGGCCAGATAATCCGGCCTGGGAGTATTTGTAGCAGCTTCATCAGGCTGCCTGGGGCTTGCTTGAACTAGCGAGGGGCCGGATAATCCAGGGCTGGCCGAAAAATCCGGCCTAGAGCTTGCATCGATATCTTCAGCACCAGGGGCAATATGGTCGTCAGGAGCGGGGTGGCCAGAAAATCTGGTGTCCACCGGATAATCCGGCCTGGAGCTTTCTGGAACATCTTGACCTTCAGCAGTTGATGGAGATGGTGTAGAAGTTGCTCCCGTGGTTGGAACATGTTGCGAATGTGTAGATGAGGGCTCTACATGAGTAGAGCATTGTCCTTCCCGATCCGCCACAAGGGGTTCCTCAATGGGGCAGAAAAATCCCACGCCCATTCTTCTTATGGCATCTTGGGGTATTTCAACATCTGCATCACAAACACCAACTGGCTCCGCACGGGAACCGTCATTTTCTTCGAATACCACACTACAAGATTCTACAACAGTTACGGAGAGCTTATTGTAGACTCTATAAGTGTGGGATTCGGCACCATAACCAACAAAAATACCTTCTAGAGCCTTAGATTCAAACTTAGATAAACGAACTCCCTTGATGAGAAAGAAACACTTACACCCGAATACCCGAAAGTATGAGATGTTTGGGTTGTTACCAGTAAGTATTTCATATGGAGTCTTGTCCAAGATCTTACGGAGGTATAACCGGTTGGATGAATGAAAAGCGGTAGAGATTGCTTCACCCAGAAGTTATATGGAGACTTGAATTCGGCTAGCATTGACCTTGCCATGTCCATTAGAGTCCGATTCTTCCTCTCGGCTACACCATTTTGTTGAGGGGTGTACGCAGCGGAATATTGATGTCTAATCCCCTCTTCACTTAGAAACTCATTTAAGGTGTAGTTCTTGAACTGAGAGCCGTTATCACTTCTTATAGCCAGAATAGAGACGTTGTGTTGATGTTGAACCTTGTTGGCAAAGTCGATGACAATTTGTTGAGTTTCACTCTTCAACTTGAAGAAATAAACCCAAGTGTATCTTGAGTAATCATCAACAATCACTAGACAATACTTCTTCCCACCGAGGCTTGCATGAGATGGAGGTCCGAAGAGGTCCACATGAAGGAGCTCCAAGATCCTTTTTGACGAGATAATAGACTTCCTTCGATGAGGAGAGTCATGCATTTCCCTTCAACACACGCCCTGCAAACACGATCTTTGGCAAAGGAGACATTTTATTTTAGTCCAAGGATGTGGCCACCCTTGTGGAGACTTTGCAAAGTTCTCATATTGACGTAGGCTAGTCGGCGATGCCATCGCCAACCCGCATCAGCCTTTCCAAAAAGACACATCGGGCCTGTAGTGGTTTTCCCCGAAAAGTCCACCACGCGCAGGTCATTTTCGACATATCCCACGAAAGCGACTTTTAGAGACTTGCTCCACAAGAGTACCACCAAATCAGCATCAATATAAACTGCAAAGCCCATCTTACCAAGGGCGCGAACTGAAAGTAAGTTGTACCCAAGGGTCTCAACAAGCATGACGTCCACGAGAGAGATATCGTGAGCCACCACAACTTTGCCGAGACCCAATACCTCAGATTTTGACTTGTCACCGTAGGAGACGATTATATGATCATGATTTGGCCGCATCTCCATGATGATCTCCTTGCTTCTGGTCATATGACTTGTGCAACCGCTATCGAGTACCCATTTAGAACCACCGGAAGCATAGCCCTGCAAGAAAGTTACTTCTTGGTTTTAGGTACCCATTTTTCAATGGGTCCTCTCATGTTAGTGACAAGGGTCTTGGGGACCCAAATAGACCAAGGAATGTAACAATCATAAGGGCCTACATAACTAGCATAAACATCACCATAATGACTGTGATATAATTCAAAGTTAGGATTGTTAGCCCCTGCAAAACCATTATAATTAGTCTTGTCATTGGTAATGTTGCTAGTCTTTGGTTGAGCAGTCTTGATCTTCTTCTTCTTGTTGTTTTTCTTGCTCTTTGTATTGGGAATGTAACCAAGACATTCTTTTCTATTGTTTGTCCTTTGCTTGCTCAGTATCTCATCAATAACCTCTTTACCTTTGTGTTGAGAACCTCTTGCAAGATCTTCTTTTCCATAAGATGATGTGGAGGTACTTGGCACATCATACCATTTCAATTGAGTTTGGAGCTGGTCATGAGACTCATTTAAAGTAGAATGATCACTCTTCAATGCCTTGTGAGCACTTTCAAGATTATCAAACTTCTCCAAAAGTCTAGCATGAACAACCCCAAATTTAATCTTTTCTTTCTTTAGTTTCTTTACCTTGGTAAGTGCATGGTCACGTTCTTTGATGAGCTGAGCCACACCTTCTTCATGTGACTCCTCAATGGATTTGAGTCTCTCTTGCAAAGATACTCGAGCTTCCTCTTCTTCTTCCAAGGCATTCTTCAAAGAAGCTATCTCTTTCAATTCTGCCCTTTTCTTCAAGAAGATCTTCGGCTTGAGCAAGTTGACTCATAAGAGCATTACAATGGAGTTTGTTCTCACCTTGCAGGTTAGTGAAAAAGGTGTCCAAAGCAATAACTTCTTCTTTCATTTTAAGACTGCCATGATCATCCATATCCAAAATTATGTTAGTCTTAGGAAATGAGGAGCTAGAACTTGATACCTCGGACCCTCTTGCCATTAGGCAAGTGGCGTTGTTGTTGATGACGTTCTCGTTTGGCGAGTCGAAGAGAGATGATGGAGTCGATGTGGTGGCTATAGCAGCCACCTCGCGTGTAATATCTTCCTCCTCTTCATCTTCACTTGCAGAGGAGTATTCTTCTTGTGCTACTAAGATGATCTTGGGTTGCTTCTTGAAGGGGCCATTCTTCTTAATAAATGGCTTCTTCTTAGGTGCTTTAGATTTTTCTTTAAGAATGAGCCTGCCACCATTGTCTTCTCTATTTTGATACGGACACTCGGCTACAAAGTGCATCCTATCTCCACAGTTGTAGCAAGTTCTCAGTTTTGGGCCACTTTCTCTTCTTCCATTTGACCCGTTCTTGCGCTTGAGTTCCGACTTGGCTTTGGCAGGATCCTTCCAAAAGTTCCTTGCATAGAACGCCATGTACTCACCATGAGCATGTTTGACTTCATCGGGGTAGTCCATGGAGGCCCCCTCAAATGCTCTTTCATCCTCCTCTTGCTCAACAACATTGGCTTTTAGAGCAACATTGACACCCTTTTGGATTCCAATGGCACGAGCACGGGAATCTTCAGCATTCTTTGCTGCCACTTTGAATGATGCCATTTCTTGCATGACCTCATTAGATGTCATTTGATGGTAGTTATGTCTACCTTGCAGGCTCTTCAAGTCCGTTGGATCGAAAGGCATTAAGGCACTCACATATTTTCTTTTTATCCATGCATCATCAATGTGAGTGGCTCCATGCTTTCTAAATGTTGTTGCGATGCCCTTGAGTCATCTATACATGTCTTCATGGTTTTCACCATCCAACATGTAGAATCCCTCAGCTTCATTACTAAGGGCATCATACCTATTCCTTCTCATGCTTTCATTCCCAAAAAAGAGATCCGTAAGAGCATCCCAAGCTTCTTTAGCTATGTTGAGATGTTCAATGTGTGGCATGTCCTTGGGACCCACACCAAGCTGTATCATGTGGAGAGCAGTGGCATTCAATTGGCTGCCCACAACTTCTCTTCTTGTTAGGTTGGTTTGATCTCCAATATGAAGACCCTCTTCAATAATCCTCCAAAGTTCAATAGAAGAGCTGCAAACATGAGACTTCATTAAGAATTGCAGTGAGCTTGGGTGGATCACCCCTATTGTTTATATGAGGATGAGGGACAGGTGGGTCGGGGGAATATACGTGACGAACCTCACTATATTCCTCCTTACCACTTCCCTTCTTGGAGGTGGACCCATTAAGTTTTTCACCCTCTGTATCATCATCCTTGGATCCGGTGTTACCCTTTTCCTTAGATGATGGTGTGGCTGCCTCAGAGGAGGATGGAGATGGGGCTATGGATGATGTGAGACGAGCAATCATTTGATTCATCTCCTCCATCTTGGCCTCAAAGGATTTCGACAAGATTGTTTCCAATGTCTTGAGATCATCCATTATGACCTTATCCACAGCCTCATTCCCATCACCCTTGGTACACATACTACTCTTAGGCGGTTAAGCCCGAATTAAGAGCCGGGGCTCTGATACCAATTGAAATGTATTGTATGGGCACCTAGAGGGGGGGTGAATAGGTGCTACTCCAAATTGTAATACTTTTTCAATTTTAGGCTTAGCACAAAAGGTAAATTCTCTAGATAAACTATTAGGTGGAATTTCCCTATATGCAAACCTATCTACTAGCGAGTAAAGAGCGAGAGGAAGAGGAACGGGTAAACCGTAGTGAAGCACGCGGAGACACATAATTTGTTTGACCGTAGTTCCTTCCTTGTTAAGGGAAGTACGTCTGCGTTGGAGGGGTGGGCGGTACTAAGACCACCACGCCACAATAAGCCTCATCCTGTTCTCTGATGGATCTTGCCACCAAAGGCTTGATCCACCTTTCCACTATAGGGACCCTTTGAGGCGGGTACCAGTGCCTTTACACAACAAGCGATGCACAACTCCACAATCAACTTGGAGGCTCCCGAAATGACAACAAGCTGCCACAATAACAAAGTTATCAAATACAACGAACAAGATCTAGATATTGACAAGAATACTAGATCAGGGATTTCTCCAAGTGAATGGAGAGGAGTTGATGCGCTTGATTCGTGATGATGATGTTGATCCTCTCCTCCTTCAATTCCCCCAAAGATCAGGGCCTTCAGGTGGTTAAAGTGGGAGATCGAGAATAGGAGCTCTTGCACAATGTCTGGACAATTTCGAATGAATCAAGAGTCCTGAACGTTGGGGAAGAAGGGGTATTTATACCCCCTTCCAAGACCAGCCGTTGGAGACTTGGGGGTTGGATTATCTGGCCCAAGTGAGGGCCGGATTATCCGGCCTAGGGAAAACTCCGCCCTAGACTCGGAATATCCGGCAGATAGTCCGCCCCCCTATCAGAGCGTCGCGCCGAGCTTGCCCTTGATCAATTTCTGGAAGCCGGATTATCCGGCCCCATATGAAGGCCGGATTATCCGGCCTGGCGAGGAAAAACCGTCCCAGTTCGGATTTTTCGGGAGAAAATCCGACCGGACTCCGAGCGACGTGCCTTGCCATGCTTTGCTCAAAAACTAGGGGCCAGATTATCCGACCTATGCGAAAGCCGGATTATCCGGCCTGGGGAAGAAAAACCGCCCCAGTTCAGATTTTCCGGGGAAAATCCGACCGGACTCCGAGCGACGCGCCTTGGCACCCTTTGAACAATGAGGTAGGCCGGATTATCCGTCCCTTGGTGGGGCGGATAATCCGGCCCCCTCAAAGCTTCCTGCACACTTAGCGTACATGAATAATCTCCACAGTATAGTTATCTAACACACAAAACAAGGAAAACATGAAATATTCTTTCAAAGCGGCCCCCAACCGACTTTACGCGTTCATTCGCGAGACTGGTCCACGCTTGACATACGGCTTGTACCGTATAAAGTGGCTTAGGGGGTGTCTGTCTCTCTTGCATTAGTTGGTATGCCATTTGCAACGGAGGGCCCCGAAAGGGGTGTAGTATAGACAACTACTTGATCAACGTTGTGCTAAAAGTTCGTAGGTAAGAACGGTTCTTGTGCGAAAGCCCATTCAGCCACGTAAAATATGCGAAGATAAAGGAGAGGTGTCTAACTTTGTTTTACAGGGGGGCGTTGCTTTGTGATATGGTTGTGGAAAAGGTAAAGTGATTACCTTTTGTTACATAGTAGTAGATAGTCACAGAGGTGACGAACTACCATGCCGGAATGACACCAGTACCCTGGTGTCTACGGCGCCGGAACCCAGTGACGGTAGATGGAGATCACGACGTGAAAGACCATATCACATAGAATTTACATTCAATGTTATTGTTTGTATATCTTATTGTGTGCTAGTCTTAGATACTCGACGGTAGCCTAATAAGATGATCCCTGTTAAAATTACCAACGATTGTGTCCCCCCTTAGTGTGCACCACCAAGAAAGTTCTTCGGTATGAGGCAGGCCGTGATGATCGGGTGTCAGACATATCTACGTTCACATACAGTGGGTGTAAGCCATGTTGCACAGCGAAAACACTAAGGGTTGACTTAGCGAGCCTAGCATGTACAGACATGGCCTCGGAATGCGGATGGTCGAAAGATCGAGCACGAGTCGCATGAATGATGTGACCGACGTTTAGAGTCCACCCTTGAACCCACATTGATGGCCGTGATGATCGGGGGAGATGTGGCTGATAGGGTTCGTGTTATCACTAGGAACCCTTCTGGGGATAGGCATTTCTGAGTGGAGTTATTATTAACTCGTTTAATTATAAACTTAGTCTAAATTCCTTTTGCAATTATAAATGTAGATGGCTCACCGTGAAGCTTAATTTGTCATTGAGGATTGGGTAAAGGGTGAGAAACTTAGACTTGATGGATCCAATTTCCCTAGTTGGCTTGTGCGCCTGAATGATCTCCTTACTAGGAATCATGTGGTAGACTACATATGCTCCACGATGGATTTGACTGAGCCAGACTACTTTGAGACCCCACAAGAGCTGGCAGACCGCTACTATCGTCAAGAGATGGCCACCTACATTCAGATAATAATGTGTTACGGGATGGTGGATGAACTACATCCGCTCATGGGTGATCTTGATCCATATTCGATGGTGGATCAGCTGAGAGCAGAGTTCATAGGCCATGTGCACATGTGGAAGCACGAGCTGCTTGGAGAGTTCCTTTCCATACAGATGGAGGAGCATACATGTCTGAAGGGTCACTTGGAGCGCATGCTTGATGCACACACAAGATTGGTTCACTTTGTGGATTACTGGATGGTTGATCCATTTGTGATAGACGTACTGCTTCGATCGTTGCCTCCTAGCTATGAAGGACATGTCCGGAGTAGCATCATGAGTGGTGATACAGAAACATTGGATTTCCATGAGTTCATATTATGTTTCAGAACGTAAAGGTTGAACCAATCACCAGAGAGGTCGTCAATGACGAAGGTATATATTTGATATACAGTTTTATAAATGTTATAATCTTGCAAACACATTTGTAGTGTTAAGTATATCTGATACTTGTTCTGTTTTACTGAAAATGGGTCCTTCTACATGAGAGGTGCTTGTTGGAGAGGAGGTGATGTTGCGTGTTGATGACAAGCATGATGATGATGGCCGATGACACTCTCCCTCGACATTTATCATTTAGTTTATGTTTTAGGATGATTATTGTAATTAAGAGATTCTGAACTTCGTTAGTGTGTCTGACACTTCGTGAGACGATCATTCATATGAGTTTGTAACAAATAGTTGTTCTGCTTTTATGAATGATTTCTATTCGTGTTCATATCTTGTTTGATTATGTGTGAATTATCCTTATTGTTTGAAACTAATTGATAATGCATGAACATTTATAAAACATTAAAATGCCTTGTTTAAAATACCGAACTTAATGATATATTCATTAATGAATGAAACCATTGTTTAAATTCAAAGTTATGTGATAATATGTGAAATTCATTCGATTTCTTATCACATATAAATCATGCCTAAGTTCGGCAAAATAACTTGAACATCGTGTATTACATGAATACAAAGTGTTTAATGAATTGTTAAATAGAATACATATTCAATGTATTGTGTTTTAACGAAAATGGTAATTATCATTATATGATTGTTTAAATGTGTAAAGTAGTTTACCAAAGGAAACATGAATATGAAACTATTTGATTTGATCAGGGTGTTTCATCAATAAAAGGGTATAAATATAAAAGAGAATCTAATTACTGTGATTTGATCAATAGTAATGAAATTCAACTTTATAAGAATGGCATAAAAGAAATTGTGGAATGCGAAGTGTTATGAAGCGTCAAAATGCAAAGCATGACAATGTGATATTAGATATCAAAGGGGGTTGAATAGAAGGCACCAAATAAATTGTTGTAGTGTAGATGTAGAGACCCTTAGCTTAGAAATATTTAGCACTCAATTAGAATGTAGTGAACCATTTGAATTCGTGAAAGTTTTGGGGTTATTCGATGTAACCAAAACAAATAGCGAATATGTCCTTGTAGAGTATTCATTGGAAACTTTGAATATGAAATCCATAGCTAAAACCAAAAGGAAAGCAAGATTCGTATTGCTTGGATTTTGATACATTCTTGAGAAAGCTCACTTGTAGTGATGTTTCTCGATTATGAAGCAAATGGAAGACAGTGAAAAACATAATGAGGATTCAAAAGCCTGCATCAGAGTGTTGAGAAGCGCAACGGACAACGTTCCTGAACGATTCTCTGCACAGAAGGAAAGAATCAATGATATTGGTCATTATGTTTTCTCCACTTGTGTTTTCACTACATGAAGTAGGATTCAAAATGTAATCCATATCTTGTATGGAGACATTTGTGAATCATTTGTCATGATTCTTGGAATATGACGTACCTACGAACAACAAAAAAAATGGTAAACTAAAATTATGAGAAATCCTAAAAGCAAAATTCACTTGAGATTAGAAAGCAATTAGTTGCTAAATCTCACAAGTAAAAGGGGTTACTTGGAATTTTCCCAAATGACTGCAAAGCCATAGTGGAAAAAGGGGTGAATGACAAAAAGCACAATTTGTCAAGGATTGGACAAATTCAAATGAATTTGATTCAAGTGTGCTAAATATCAAGTGGATTTGAAACTAGTAAAAGTACTAGTATCTCATAGTAAATCTCCAAGTTTGATATTTGATCAAAGGATTTTGAAGTTCTTCAAAATAGTAAGGAGATATTCAATTTGCATAAAATTGAGTGGGAGCTATGAAAGTCTTCCTGAAACAATATGTGATTGACATATTTTTAAGTGGGAGTAATATAAGTCTCAAATTCAAATATGTAGGAACATATTTTGAGTGGGAGCTTATAGGAGTAGTTCTTAAATATGTTAAGGATGAAAGCACAAATACTTATAAATAATGATTTATAAGATGTAGAAGTTGATAATAACCGTATTATGATATTATCTAGTATTCCTTAAGGAATTCTGAAAAATGTTTCAGAATAGAAGTTAATTAAGGAACTAGTCCTTAATGACTGAAATTAGGAATAGTATTAAGTTTAACATCAATGGTTGAAAGAAAGAAAAGGATGATCATGATCCACTATGTTGAGACATAGGTTCTGTCTTAGTAAACCATGATGATAACTTAGCATAATATGTGATCCAAATAAGGAACGTTTGAAAGTGATTAAGTTCGAATCACAAAACGTTTGAGCTAAGTTTGTATGCAGTGTCTAATAGAGAATTTGCAGACATGTTTTCCAAATCCATAAAGGATGACATATCTTAAAGCATAAAGAGTTATGTTATAAGGGAATATGTTGGAAACTCCTGTAGATACCAATTAAAGTCAAGTAGGAAGCGAGGTGAACAAAACATCGAAAGTTGCACAGAGTGCACTAGTGTTTCGATGAATACATTTATAATAATAGATAAGGGTACCATCTAAAGTGCTGTATAATGTTATGGTGGGGCTAGTTCGCTTTTAATGTAGAATGATGTGTCCCAGGGCACAGTGCCCATGAGAAAGCCCTCGAGGTTGATCTAACGTCACTGTAGGCTCCTGGAATCAAGCCTCGTTCTGCTGCCATAGCGACGATGCATACGCAAAGATGCTATCATGTGATGATAAAGTATTAATGTAAATCAAGGTGACATTAGTAAGTTGCAAAGGATTTGGGACTGTAAAGTACAGACCCAATACTCAACCTCTTCCTTGAGCAAGCATGTTCAGGGTACCGGGTATATGGTGCCAATGATTGAGAACAAATGCAGCTAGTGTATTTGTACTCTAGTGCAAGTGGGAGACTGTTGGAAATATGCCCTAGAGTCAAATAGTAGTAAGGACTATTATCATATTTCATATAGTTTATGATTAAGTTTTATATCATGCTATAACTGTATTGAGTGGAAACATCAATACACATGTGATATACAAACAACCAGGGGCTCCCAATGAAACTCTAGTCACTGGTTCATTGGTCAACAGATGATCATGTTTCCTGATCATGTGGCATTTATGCCAGTTGGAAATAAGGTCATCAATACCCAACCTAAACATCGTGACCCGATCATGTCACGAAGTTCAAGTTACGATGATTAGAAATGGATCCTCATAGACTATTCCTTAGACTGTGAGGCTATATCAATCACTGTCTCCCGAGAGTGCTTTGATATCATCAAACGCCATCTGGTAATATGGTGGTTATAAAGGTGTGTTCGGGTGTTCAAAGGAAACCGTTGAGGCAATATATGTCAAGAGTGGGATTTGTCCGTCCATGTGACGGGAAGATACTCAAGGGCCCACTCGGAGAGGTTATATCCAATAGCTGCGCAACGTGTGATTAGATCACGAGGATATCACTTGTCGGAATGAGTCAAGTAGCATTGTTCAGTAACGAGATTGAACACGACATGGTGATGTCATTGATCAGATCTCGGGCAATGCAAGTATCGAGTGACAAAGGGAATAAGACACGATTGTCCCGGTTCAAACGACGAAAGATCTTCGTGGAACGCACAGGGGTCACATGGCCATCCAGGTTCCTCTGTCGATCATTGGTGCGGGAGTGTCCCGACCATGTCTGGAGTGTTCCCAAACCGTGGGGTATCACGCTTAAGGGCTTGATGATGCTTAGAGAGTGTTTATAGGATCGATGGAATCACCGAAGAAGAGTAGGGAGAAAACCGGAAGGGTTTCGATAAGTCTGGAGGATGTCCGGAGTGGAGGTGGAAGGTGTTCCATGGCCACGGAGATTGAATAATATGTGAATGAATGTTAAATATTGATTTAATCATTTATTCATAATTATTTAATAAAGAGAAAAATCAATTTAATGGTCAAAGGCTTAATGGGCTAATTTCCGGAGGGAGAGGGCCCATTAGGGAAAGAAGAGAGAGGGAGAAGGGGCCATAGGGTGGCCGGCGGCCCTATTGGGCCAGCCCCCACGTGGGGCCCATGAGGGGGTGGTCGGCGGTGCCTCCCCCTCCCCCTCCTCTCCTTTAGTCCCACCCCGGGACTTTGAGGGAGGGTGTACCCCCTCCTCCCCCTATATATAGTGGGGTATTTGGCCAAGATAAATACACCAATAATCAATAAAAGGTCTCCCCACTTTTGGGAGGACCTCTAATTGATATTTTATCTCTCCCCCCTCTCTCTCGTGAGCGTGGTCACAAGTCTGGACTGTGCGAGCGAGAGACATCTTCACCGCGGAGCGCCGTCGTGCTGCGGGATTTGGATCCGGGAGCTCTACTTCCGCAACTGCTGCTGGATCAGGGAAGCATGAGTCATCGTCAGGCACCAGACGTGTGTAACTCCCCGTGAGGTGTCACACTTGAGGCACTCAAGTCGTTGGAGCCAGAAGGAGCGCAATGACTTCATCACGACCTTGAGGTCGGCTTTGGCTCGTCTACATCAACCACGCTCTCCTGAGCGTTGACAACTCTTTTCGGTCTTCAAGGGTAAGTTCGCGAAAAGCCCCTCCCGTTACTGTATTACTAATAGATAGGTACTGGCAGCTTCAGGGGTTCAGGGGCGTAGAGTAAAATTTATTGTTTTTATACGCGGAACCCCTACAGATGTAATATGACGGGAACGATTAAACGTGTTTGTCGGTAACAAGATCGAACTATATATGGATACATGAGATCAGGTCTTGGACAAACCATGTATCGTTATGCAAAAGGAATAAGGCTCAACATCTAAAGATTCAAACAAACAATCAAATTCGTGGAATATGAAGGGACCATCTAATGCATGTAAAATGCATACATGAACTTTGTAGTTTGTTGACATGTATTCCCACATATTTGCAACATATTTAATATTATATCCATATTTTTTTATTAATTTTTGGGATTTACCGATGATCCTCTTTATTTTGGTTATAACCCTCTGTTGGGTCCGCAGCATAGAAAACAAAATTTTTCCTACGATGAGAACTATACGTCAAGATCTATCTACTAGATACAGAGCAACGGGTGGACATACATCCATGGAGAACTTACCCTCGAAGACAACGAGTTTTGTTAACGAGTAGGAACTCGTGGTTGATGTAGTCGTACGCTTGCCGATCTCAAGATCGTGTGGAAGTCCGAGCGCCGCAAATTAGCAGCGCATCCGTCCTCGCACACACGTTCAAGCCACCGGACAACCTCGACCTCCTCGCTCCAGCGAATCAGCCGAAGCAGCAACTCCTTCCAGACGCAAGGCCACCGGGAACATGTATCTCGCTAATCCGAGACCATGGGGAAATATCTAGAGGGGGAGAGAGATCCTTCACGAGGAGGTGTGAGGATGAAGGAGGGAATGGGTGGCCTTTTATAGGAGGAGGGGGTGCCCCCTCTCCATGGCCGGCGCATGGGGGGTGACTCCTCACCTCCCCCATTCATGCGGTGGTAACCCCTCCACATTAAAATGCCCCTTAACATTCTCTTTTAAATTCTCCACTTTAAATGCATTAAATTTCTCCAAATTTAATGCTCTCTCATTTAATAAAACTCTTTTATTTATTTTATTCAGAATTTTTTTAATTACTTTAATTAACAAACATTCACATAAAACCCCTTGCAACATTTCAATATCACATGCAGAACCACTTTCTGCAATTTCACCCGAAACAATTCCGGTTTCTATCGAAACATTTCCTACGCTTTGCAAACCTTTTGTCTGGAACATATGTGCTCCTAAATGGTGTCCGGCAACCCTTAAGTGTGTCACCCTACGGTTCGCGAATAATGCAGACATGATTGAGACTCCTCTCAAATCAATAATCAGAAGCGGGACCTGGAGATCCATACTGACTCCTGCACATTCAACGATGACTTCTGTGATCGTGAGAACCTTTAACGTTAGCAATTTAATCCCTTTGTCTCATGATATAATACATGTCCGAGATTCGATCATCGGTATCCAAATACCTAGTTTGATCTCGTTACCGACATGCACTCTTTTCTCGTTCTCGTGATACATCATTCTAGTGATCACATCACTTGCTTGCAATCTATCTTAATGTGATATCACCGAGAGGGCCCAGAGTATATCTATCCGTCATCTGGATTGACAAATTCCACTCTTGATCCATGAGCCTCAACATAACACCTTCGTAGTACTGAACCCATCTTTATAGTCACCCTGTTACGGTGTGACGTTTGATGTTCACAAGATACTCTTCCGGTGTTAGCAATTAACATGATCTCATGGTCTAAGGACTAAGACTACTTTGTATGATGTTATAGCAATATAAACATAATGACTTGATCATAATGCTATACTTCGGATGAATGTTCATCACATCATTTCACAAATGCTGTGACCTTGTTATTAACAACATCCAATGTCCATGATCAGGAAACTTTGATCATCTTGTTAATCAACAAGCTAGTCTATAAGAGAGGCATAACTAGGAACCCTTTTTGTTTATTAAACACACATATATTGATGTTTCCTATCAATACAATTATAGCATGCAAAATAAACATCTATCATATACAAGAAATATATAATAACAACTTTATTATTGCCTCTCAGAGCATATTTCCTTCAGTCTCCCACTTACACTAGAGACAATAATCTAGTTTACACAGTGATAAATCTAATACCCATGGAGTTCTGGTGTTGATCATGTTTTGCCCTAGGGAGTACTTTAGCCAACGGATCTGCTACATTTAGGTCCGTGTGCACTTTACAAATCTTTATATCTCCATCCTTGACATGCTCGCGGATGGAGTGAAACCGGCGCTTAATATGTTTGGAATTCTTGTGAGACCTTGGTTCCTTTGCGTTGGCTATGGCTCCATTGTTGTCACAATAGATCACCATCGGGTCCAACGCACTGGGAACCACACCCAGTTCTGTAATGAACTCTTTCATCCAAACTGCCTCCTGCGCCGCTTCTGAAGCAGCAACATATTCCGCCTCCGTTGTTGATCCAGCCACCACAGGTTGTTTGGAACTCCTCCAACTAACTGTTGCTCCGTTCAAGAGAAATACGTATCCGTATTGAGACTTAGAGTCATCCGGATCGGTGTCAAAGCTAGCATCGATATAACACTTAGCGACTAGCTCTTCTTCACCTTCGTATATAAGAAACATATCCTTAGTTCTTCTCAAGTACTTGAGGATGTTCTTTACCGCTATCCAGTGTTCTGAACCTGGATCAGATTGGTACCTACTAGTTAAACTAATAGCATGTGCCACATCCGGTCTTGTACATAGCATGGCATACATAATAGAGCATATGGCCGAGGCATAGGGGATCTTATCCATCATCTCTCTTTCTTCCGCCGTAGCCGGACTTTGAGTCTTACTCAATGTCTTGCCTTTCAACATAGGTAAGAACCCCTTCTTACTTTCGTCCATATTAAACTTCTTTAATATCTTATCAAGGTATGTACTCAGCGATAGCCCAATTAGGCGTCTTGATCTATCTCTATAGATTTTAATGCCTAATATATATGAAGCTTCACCAAGGTCCTTCATCGAAAATTTGTTGTTTAGATAACTTTTAACACTGTTTAAAAGATCTATATCATTTCCAATCAATAATATGTCATCCACATATAATATCAGAAATGCCACATTGCTCCCACTCACTTTCTTGTAAATACAAGCCTCTCCATAAGTTTGGACAAATCCAAACTCTTTGATCACCTCATCAAAGCGGAGATTCCAACTCCGGGATGCTTGCTTCAGTCCATAGATGGATCGCTGAAGTTTGCACACCTTATTAGCATCCTTAGGATCGACAAAACCCTTTGGTTGTATCATATACAACTCTTCTTCAATATTACCATTGAGGAACGCAGTTTTGACATCCATCTGCCATATTTCATAATCGAAATATGCAGCAATTGCTAACATAATCCTAACCGACTTAAGCATCGCTACGGGAGAGAATGTCTCATCGTAGTCAACTCCTTGAATTTGTCGAAACCCCTTTGTGACAAGTCGAGCCTTATAGATGGTTACATTACCATCAGCATCAGTTTTTCTTTTGAAAATCCATTTATTCTCAACGGCCTTTCGATCGTGAGGTAAGTCCACCAAGGTCCAAACCTAGTTTTCGTACATGGATTCCATCTCGGATTTCATGGCTTCTAGCCATTTGTTGGAATCAGGGCTCATCATCGCTTCTTCATACGTCGCAGGGTCATCTATTTCATCAACCATGAAATTCACAACAGGATTGCCGTACAGTTCAGGAGCTGCACGTGTCCTGCTTGACCTACGAGGTTCGGTAGTGTCCTCTTTCGGAGTTTCATGATCATTATCATTAGCTCTCTCTTCATCAGGTGAAGTCAACTCTGAAACAACTTCCGGTGCTGTGCTACTCGCCATTTCATGAAGAGAAGGTTCAATAACCTCTTCGAGTTCTACCTTCCGACTACTCACACCTTTCGCAAGAAACTCCTTCTCAAGAAAGGATCCATTCTTGGCAACAAAGACCTTGCCCTCGGATCTGTGATAGAAGGTATACCCAATCGTTTCCTTAGGGTATCCTATGAAGACGCATTTTTCCGCTTTGGGTTCGAGTTTATCCGGTTGAAGTTTCTTCACATAAACATCACATCCCCAAACTTTAAGAAATGACAGCTTAGGTTTGTTTCCAAACCATAATTCATACGGTGTCTTTTCAACGGATTTAGATGGTGCCCTATTTAAAGTGAATGTAGCGGTTTCCAGTGCATAACCCCAAAATGACAGTGGCAAGTCAGTCAGAGACATCATAGATCGAACCATATCCAATAAAGTACGATTACGACGTTCTGACACACCATTACGTTGTGGTGTTCCGGCAGGCATGAGTTGTGAAACTATTCCACACTCTTTCATGTGTGTGCTAAACTCGTAACTAAGATACTCTCCTCCACGGTCAGACCGTAGAAATTTGATCTTTCTATTACGATGATTTTCCACTTCATTCTGAAATTCTTTGAACTTTTCAAAAGTTTCAGACTTGTGTTTCATCAAATAGATATACCCGTATCTACTCAAATCATCCGTGAAAGTAACAAAATAACGATATCCACCTCACGTCGACACACTCATTGGTCCACACACATCAGTATGTATGATTTCCAATAAATCTGTCGCCCATTCCATTGAACCGGAAAACGGCGTTCTAGTCATCTTGCCCATAAGGCATGGCTCACATGTATCAAATGATTCAAAATCAAGTGATTCCAAAAGTCCATCAGAATGGAGTTTCTTCATGCATTTAACGCCAATATGACCTAGACGGCAGTGCCACATATATGCAGATATATCATTATCAAGTTTAATCCTTTTAGCATCAACATTATGAATATGCGTAATACTACTATCGAGATCCAATAGAAATAAACCATTCAACACAGGTGCATGACCATAAAAGATATTATTCATATAAATCGAACAACCATTGTTTTCAGATTTAAACGAATTACCACTTTGCATCAAACATGATCCGGATACAATGTTCATGCTCAGTGCAGGCACCAAATAACAATTATTCAGGTTTATAACTAATCCCGACGGCATATGGAGAGGCAGCGTTCCGACGGCGATCACATTAACTCTTGATCCATTGACGACCCGCATCGTGACCTCATCCCTTGCTAGTTGTCGCTTGTTCCGCAGCCCCTGAACCGAGTTACATATATTAGCAACCGATCCCGTATCAAATACCCAGGTGCTACTGCAAGTACTAGTCAAGTACACATCAATAACATGTATATCACATATACCTTTGTTTGCCTTGCCGGCCTTTTTGTCCGCCAAATACTTGGGGCAGTTGCGCTTCCAATGGCCAGTCCCCTTGCAATAGTAGCACTCGGTGTCAGACTTAGGGCCAGCTCGGGGTTTCTTTTCAGGCGCGGCAACAGATTTGCCGCCCTTCTTTCCCTTCTGCTTGCCTTTCTTGTCCTTCTTGAAACCGGTGGTCTTATTGATCATCAACACTTGATGTTCTTTCCTAATCTCCACTTCTGCAGTCTTAAGCATTGACAGAAGCTCGGGAAGAGACTTCTTCATGCCCTGCATATTATAGTTCATCACGAAGCTCTTGTAGCTAGGTGGCAGAGATTGGAGAACACGATGTATTCCTAAGTCAATGGGAATCGTTATTCCCAAGGACACAAGCTTATCGGCGTACCCAGACATTTTGAGTACGTGCTCACTAACGGAGCTATTTTCCTCCATCATACAGCTAAAGAACCTTTCTGTAGCATTATAACTCTGTACGGCAGCATGGGTATCGAAAATCATTTTCAATTCTCCCATGGTATCAAAGGCATTGCCATTTTCGAAACGCTTTAGGAGTATGGAGTGTTCAAGATATGTAATGAAACCTTGTTTGACATGGTAAGATCAAAGGTGTCATTTATAAAACTGCCATTATATATTAAAGATTAAAGCTTTAGTGCCTACAGCTTTTACACTGAAAAGAGCTCCATCGTGATCCGTTGACACCATATAAGTCATGGTTTGGGATAAAACCCAGGTTGTCCTTTCTTAAATTTTTGGTATGCTAGGCATAAGTAAAATGTTTACAACCAAAGTCGGATGAGCATGTCTTTGTAGGTTATTTCGAATAACCATTGGGTATTCCTCCATAACACCGAAGACAAAAGTGTTTTTCGCTTAGAATGTCGAGTTTCTTGAGAAGGAATTTTTGGTGAAAAGTTAAGTGGGAGGACAATAGAACTTTGACAAGGTTGTTGAACCTTGGCTAATATGTGCTGAGTTGCGTAGCGTCGGTAAGTGTCCTGGAGGCAGCAACAATGCTCATGGCTCACGTGCCTCAAAAGTTGTGGTCACGGAGATCTAAGTTCCTATTGAACCAAGTAGGTCGGGTAAGTAATCAAATGCCAAGATTTGAGAGTTAAATCATTGTTGTTTGACAATGATGAACCGACTACATGCAAATAATCAATGATGGGCCCTGACTTCGTTAAGTGACTTGAAGCCATAAAATCCGTGATAATTCCATACACGAGAAATCAAGCTTTGAATTTGAAAGACCCTCTAGAAAGGTGCAAGACCTTACAGTCGTATATGGATCTATAAATAGACATGGATGTTTCACATCTATGAAATAGTCGACATGTCGGAAAGAGTTTACGACAATGTTCAAGGAATTGACTATGATAAGATTTGATCTTTCATAGCGATATTTAGTCTGGACGGATTAATGTAGCAACCACTACATATATTTTGGTATATGGTAGTTGAACAAACAAAACAAGTTCTTCTAATAGAATGGTTACCTAGGACGTGTACATGACACGATCCAAAGGGTTTTGTTAAATTAAAAGGATGCTAAAAGAGTATGCAAAACTTCAATGGTTGAAGTGAGCATCGCGGAGTTGGAATCTTCACCGTATTGAAACCGTTAAAAGGTTTAATTTCATCAGAGACGATGAAGATGTTTGCATTTTGCAAGAAATTAAGTGGGAGCGCTAAGACATATTTCTAATACATTATGTGAAAGACATATTGTTGATTAGAAATGATGTATCTTTTATTGACACAGGTTAAGAATTTCATTTCGATGAAAGACTTAGGCATAACCCAAGAATTAGGCATCAATGTCTATATGAATAGATTGAGGCGCTAATATGGTTTTGCCAAATGTACATAGATAAGATGTTGAATGAGTTCAATATGGAAACAGCAAGAAAGGTTCTTAATGCACGGAAAGGACTGAATCAAGATTCAAGTGTGTTGACACGAGATTCAAGTGTTTTGACACTTGGTGAAATCACAAGAATATTTTGATCAATCATTCTTTGAGATGTACACATCCAGATATGTCCTATGCTCTAAATGTTATGAGCATATACCAGAATGACTCATAAGATGATCATTGGACAATAGTAGGGATATTCCTATGATCTTTGGAAGAACTAAGAATATATTATTTATATAGTGGTGACAGATAGTTCATTGTAAATTGTTACATTGATACTAGTTTTGTCACAAATTAAGTTTATGTCAATTTAAACTATGGGTGGCACAATGTAATGGAAAGTAAGTTCCATAACGGATTTGGTTGAGTACCAAAGTTAAAACATTGTGACAGATACTATAACAAAAGGCTAAGTATATGACTACTATTGTAGCAGCAAATGAGGGCATTTGCGTCAAGTAGTTTGTTAGCAAACTAGGTGTGGTTCATAGCGGGATAATACTATGAAGATACATTGTATGACAATTGTATCAACATGATTTAATCCCAAGGAACTAAAGGTCTCACCAAAGGACCAAATTTATACAATGCCATCTCATTGGAGAATGAGTAATGCGTAGAGACGCAAGGACATGCAAATACACACGGACCTGGAAGTGTCAGATCCGAAGATTATGTTTACCACTAGAAATAGTGTCTATACAACACCAGAAAGCCATAGGTGTTGAATGCACAAGTTTTTAACTAGATTATTGACTCTAGTGCAAGTGGGAGACTGTTGGAGATATGCCTAAGAGGCAATAATAAAGTGGTTATTATTATATCTTTATGTTTATGATAAATGTTTACATCCCATGCTATAATTGTATTAACTGGAAACATTAATACTTGTGTGTTTTGTAAACATAAAAGAGTCCCTAGTAAGCCTCTTGTTAAACTAGCTTGTTGATTAATGGATGATCATGGTTTCCTGATCATGGACATTGGATGTCGTTAATAACAAGATCATATCATTAGGAGAATGATGTAATGGACACACACCCATAGTAAGCATAGCATAAGATCAAGTCATTAAGTTCGTTTTGCTACAAGCTTTTCAAATGCATAGTAACCTAATCCTTCGACCATGAGGTTATGTTAATCACCATCACCAGATGGGTACTTTGATGACATCAAACGCCGCTTCATAACTGGGTGGTTATAAAGGTGGCATTGGGTATTCTGAAAGTATGTGTTGAAGCGCATGGACCAAGATTGGGATTTGTCCATCCATATGACGGATAGATATGCTCTGGGCCCTCTCGGTGGAATGTCATCTAGTTAGCTTGCAAGCATGTGACTAGGTCATAAGGGATGACATATCATGGAACGAGTAAAGAGTACTTATCAGTAACGAGGTAGAACTAGGTATGGAGATACCGACGATCAAACCTCGGATAAGTAGAGTATCGCATGACAAAGGGAATTGGTTTCGTATGTTAATGGTTCTATCGATCACGAAGTCATCGTTGAGTATGTGGGAGCCGTTATGGATCTCCAGATCTCGCTGATGGTTATTGATCGGAGAGGTGTCTCCATCATGTCTGCATATTCACGAACCGTAGGGTGACACACTTAAGGTTCGAAGTTGTTTTAAGTAGATATGGAATGTGCGTTGGAGACCGAATGTTGTTCGGAGTCTCGGATTGGACCCGGGACATCACGAGGAGATCTGGAATTGTCCGAGGAATAAGATTCATATATTGGGGATCATTTTCTAAGTTAGGAAATGTTCCGGAGTATTTGTATGGGGATTCTAGAAGGTTTCAGAATGTTATGGAAGGTTCTAGAAGATTTCTTGGAGTTTACTTGAAAACCAAGAAAGGATCAAGGAATCCTTGTGGGGCAAGACAAGGAGTAGTGGGGGAGGAGGACTCCTCCCCCCACTCCCAATCTACCGGCCAAGGAGGAAGGGGAGTCCTAGTAGGACTCCCCCTCCCATGGCGCCTCCCTCCTTTAAATAGAGGGGTGGAGGCACAAAGCCCCTTGCCCCTTCTATTCTCTAGATCTCAAGTTGCCTCTCTCCTCCTCCTTCCCTCTGCTCTGGCTTAGGCGAAGCCCTGCATAATTCTCTACTCCACCACCACCACCACGCCGTCGTGCTGCTGGGATTCCGTGGAGAGATCTACTACCTCCGCTGCTCGTTGGAACAGGGAGAGGAAAGTCTACTTCGACTCCACACGTGTGACCGACTGCGGAAGTGCTGCCGGAACGCGGTGCCGGAAGGATCGTCTACTCGATCTTGAGATCGGCAAGTGATCGACTACATCACGAGATCCGATCTCGTAACACTATTCGGATCTACAAGGGTTAGTACAGATCTATCTCGTTGCACATGTCTAATAGATTAGATCTTGGCTTTTATCTAGATTAGATCTGGGTTTTGTTCGTTCTTGCGGTAGAATTTTTTTGTTTTCCATGCTACGAACCCATCATCTCCACCTTCTCCAACATCTCCACTATCATTATCATGATGAAGAGGGAGTAGTACACCTACGGACTATGGGTTTGTGGCAGTAGATTGATCTATTTATCTCTTGTTCTTCATAGATCTTAGTATCATATGATCTACCCAACATGATTATGGTCATATATGTAATTCCTATGTGGTGGATCCTTATTTGATAATTTGATATATGAGATTGGAACCCATTATGTGTAAGATGTATCAGATGCATATCATGTACCCCATTCTTAAGTACTTGTTTTGATCCAACTTGTATGCAAGAGCCCGTGTGGGGAGAAGTGTGTATTAGATGGAGTAGCATGGTGGTAGTGATTGGATATTGATAAAAAAATCTATGATCTACTATGATTTTTACCTTTCTTTTGCTACCTCACTAGGGATTAAGTGAATTCATGTGCTATAATTATCTTGTGACAGCTAAATAATCTTGTTTGGTCAAGGTAGCATATTTGTCATTCAAACATCGTGTCATATTGCTTAAGGCTATACTCTGTGTAATGCTTAATTCAATATTTGCTTGGAGTTTTCCCTATTTTGTTGAGTATAAGAGATATGTGTTGCATCATATTTATGTTAGGACGTGATGTCCATATGAATGCTTATCAAACACATGTTTAAGTTCCATTAATATTATGTCTCTGATAAATTGTTTATGTCCACTGCAACTTAAAAAGATAGTAGACAAGTGAACCCATGAACCCCGGTCCATAAGAAACACCTTTCCAACACTATTATCACACTTTACATTTGTTGCAATATTTTAATCCGAAAATACAAAAATACTTTCTTCATTTGCAATCATGCAACAAAACCCAAAAACAACCAAACTATCACCATCATCATCGTGTTTGCTTAGTTTACTTTATTGCACTTTTTTTCATATTACTAATACGAAACCTTGTGCTTGACAACCACACAGTGGAGTTGGGGACACAAGATAGGAACTTTTCTTTACATGTTGCTTGATAGGAGAAGCGGAATTAACTTCTGAGATAATTCCCCAAGAGACAATGATGACACTTCTTTTTTCCAGCAACAAAGACATGCTCGGTAGACTTGTCTAGACTATCAAGGATGATGGTCTCGGACACCTGGGCATCTGGATAGTCAGGGAAAGGTATGACCGATATATTTTGTAGAACCCATGGAAAACATGCTAGTAGCAAGACCAAACGTGAAGATCGGTTGCATGTGAGTGGATTTATAGATGGGCTTGTTGAGGTACTTGGTGTCCTTGGGGTGATATTAAGGAAGGAAATGTGTTAGCAGCAGTACAGATTTTAGATCAAGTGAACCAAGTTGAGGTTACTTAACCAAGACGTGGTCGCTATAGTGCTTAGCCTCCAATACAATGGTGAAGGTATCCTTATCCCATTATGCACCTAAGGTCTCTAAGCCTAGACACATGGATCCACCTAGTTCTCCATACTTCTTAGGATGGTTCTACACCTAAATGTGAGGATATCTTTGTGCCAAAGAACACAAAAATAATCTTGGCAACATCATTCGGCTGCACCTCCTTGAATCCCTTTTAAGTCCCGTCCCCATTGAAGATGAGATCACACATCTTGTTGAGAAAAAAGGTCGATAGGAAAGGAGGCTACTAAAAGGACAGGATGTCGCCTAGAGGGGGTGAATATGTGATTTAAAACTATTATGATTTTGTCTCTAATAAACACGTAATAAAACTACTATTTCATTTATCAAGCACAACACCTAAATATGGTAGCCTCAACTATGTCACCAATAACACTTATGCTAAATAGGACAAGCAACATGGTGATAATGAGTTATATTACTTTAGGCACGAAGGCTATCACAATGTAAAGTGTGTAAAGTACATAAGTAAAAAAGCTCAGGTATAGAAAAATACAAGGCACGTGGAGACAATGATTTATCCCAAAGTTCACTTCCAAAGAAGTTAGTCTCCATTGGAGAGGTGTGGAAATGTAAATCACTCTGAATGCCACAAAAGGCTCACCTTGAGAAGTGGTTGCTAATGGACACCAAACACCACAAATGCTCTTCTGAAGATGCAAAGGCTCACAACTCACCTACACCATAAAATCTCACCTTATTCTCCCATGTGCGCACTACCAAGACAGACACCTGGTCCACTATGGAACACTTGAAGATGGTCACCAAACCTGTAAAAGCTTGGGGCAGTCTCCACAACTTAATTGGAGGATCCCAAGAAATCACCACGAAGCTTTACACCACCAAGATTGAGCTTCAAGGCTACTTCAACCGCCTAGGGTTCCAAGAATCCAAGAGTAGCAAGCTCAGAAACTTTCACCAGCGGAATCCTCATTGAGAAATCAAACCGATGCAATTAATGTGATGGCAAGAACACAAGAAGTGCACAAGTGCTTCTCTCCAATGTCCCACCAAATAAGTAATTCTATGGGGAAATATGAGAGGAAAAACACAAGAGGAAATCCATAAAAGACTCCAAGATCTAGATCCAATATGTTCTCCTCACTTAGAGAAGAAATTGGTTGGTGGAAATGTAGATCTAGATCTCCTTTCTCTCCCTTTTCCCTCAAGAATATGCAAGAATCATGGGAGGGAGAGGAAGAAAGAGCAAAGATTCAAGGTCAATAATAGAGGAGACAGAAAATCGGAGAAACAACTACCCTTGGGGAGGAAGGGACCTTATATAGCCCCCCACTAAAACTAGCCATTACAGGCCAGTAACACTTGAGACTTTGGCCTGGAGACACCAAAGACTACGGATTGAGTAGAAGGGATTTCACCACTTGATCGCAACTCACAAAAGTTTATCAGAGGAGATTTCGGCCAGAGTCTCCACCCCCTGAAAACTAGCAGAAGCAACCAAACAAAAATGATCATAACTTGAACATATGAACTCCTTTTTTGATGAACTTGGGCTCATTTAGAAGATAATAGCAATCTCTACAAGATAATGTAGAGTAACATCATAGTACAACAAGGTAGGATAAAATCACAAGATTAAAGTGTTGAACTCTCTATAAAATACGAACCGGTAAACTCAATGCAATAATATTTTCATACAAAATCCGTTTTTGATGAACATGAGCATGTTATGAAGATAACCACAAGCTCTATGTACTCACAAGGATAAGATCTGAATAACAAACAAGAAAAATAATTCCAAGGATGCAAAGGTTTGAGCTCACTACAAACGATATGGCCAAGCTACTCACTTGAGAGACCATCTTGATCATATGACTACCTATCGTATAAGCCATTCACTCAACCAATGCCATGATACCGGTAAAATAGAAAACCTATCAATATCATACCTTTTCCTTACACATTTCACTTGACCTAGATGATGAAAATCTTGTCCTCCTCAAAACGGAGCACCTTTCTTGAATGAGCTTGGTTGATGAAGACTCGTAAATTTCTCCCCTATACCACTATGGGAGATTATACCTTAGACACATCTTCACATGTCCATTATCCCCAAATGGATGGCAAGCTTCAAGCATAAAGACTCTTTGATTTGTCCATCTTGAACTTGCACTATGTCTTGATCAACTTGGAATATTTTCTTCTCACTTCATAATAATCATGATGTCTTGAAGGTAACCATGAAAACTCACTCAACCTTCTCATTCTTCAATACATGTTTGCAATAGGCTCATCTCTCGGATGGACATTCTTTTGATCTCTCTATGAATATTATCTTGGTCATCACTTGATATTCTTTGCTTTATTCTTCTTTTTACCTTGAAACTAGCAGATGGTCTACAAGAATTTCCTATGGACAAAACCTTCAATTGTAACTCAATGCAAATATTAGTCTTTAGAGATTGACATTAACTACCAAAACCATACATGGATGCACACATGCTATTTCAATCTCCCCCATTTTGGTAATTGGTGACAATCCCTTTGAGAGGGTTTATATAAGAAACTTAGCAAGCAAATGCATGTGATGTTAGTGGAAGCACAATATATAGAGCAAACTCCCCACAATCTATACAAGGGTGAATGAACTTGAATTTCATTGCATATATTGCCAACCATTATCGATGGTGGAGTTTTTTCTATATATTCAACATGCATAGCAACAACAAATATGCATGAGCATGAAAGGAAAATGCTTAATCGAAAAACCCAAAGCATAAAACCAAATTCCCTTAAACCCTCTAAACTTCTCCCCCATTGGCAACCATTGCCAAAATGGGTGAAAACTTTAGAGGCCGTTATAGTGAGAGTTCCTCCATAAGGGTTGCATATGTTCCTCCAATAACTTCACAACTATTCAGTGATACGGTGTATGCTAGTGTGGATCTTGCGTGTGTGCAACAATCACATTTTTTCTGATTTTGTCAAGTTTTACAACCCTCATGGTGAGATCCTGCTCCATCCTTGCAACTTTGACTATAGAATCATGCACAATGTTTAGGACCTCTTTGGATCGCACGATTGAAAATGCATGAATAGGAAAATCACAAGAAATTTATAAGTTTGTCTGTGCAAAATAGAGGATTTTAAAACACATGGAAACTATTAAAACGATTCATTTGGATGAAAAATATTAAAAACATATAAAAATTGGATCGATCCTAAGCACTTGAGTCTAAATATGAGGTTGGAGTGGATGTTTGAATTTCTATGGAATTGAGTAATAGAGGTCAAATTCATAAAAATTTAGGTAACACCATTCCTTTGATCCAGAAGCAATCTGTAGGAAAAATCATAAGGATTGGAATACTACAAAAAATCTATGAAATTTCTACAATCTAAAGAGGATCTTAGGATATATTTGGTTCACATGATTCCCAGAACCCATGAATATGAAAATATCAGGATTAGAATATAATGTACGGTTGAATTCTACATGATTTAGAACCTGCAAAAAAAATCTGCAAGGAGTGTTTGACTCGCAAAAAACAAAAAGTTGTAACATAAGGTCTCACTTGATGACACCCCCCCCACACACACACGCGCATTACTAAACATTCCAATACTACGAATCAAATGGTGAACACAGGGAAAATTTGAAAGGATGAAAATCCTACTCTCTCCATCTCAAAATAGATATCACGAATTTATCTAAATTTAGATGTATCTAAATAGTATTTATAGATACATCTAAATTTAGAGTCACATTTATTTTGAGACGAGAGAGTACAAAATTTAGAAGTATTTCTTTGGCGTGTCTACTCTGAACAAGAGACGAAGGGCACCGGAGGATATCTCCTCCACTTTTCGCTAACCAACATCACACAATATTTGTCGAGCAGAGGCCAGAGGGGCCGGTTTCATGCATTTTTTGCTTGGACAAATCCGCGGCTTATAGCACCGGACCTCGTAAAATATATTTCTTTAGACACGGGCTTGGTTCACCGCCACGCTTGCTCTAGAGTCAAGCAATGCTCTGAAGTATAGATCCGAGCTTACAGTCAATGGGCTACCGCTGGTTACAGTGGACAGTAGCAGTCAAAGATAGAGCAGTAGACAGGCCGGACAGAGAGAGTTAGCGAGGCGAAATATGAGGTGAAAACACACTACAGATGTGAAAACTTTGAGTAAAGCAACAGTTTGTGTTAACCGCGGTGTCTGATTGATTCAGCGCGCGTCCGTGCATGCCCGTCGCGGCGACAGAGGTGCTAGTCCCCGCGACAGCTCGTCCAGACCCACCGGCGAGCACGCAAGGATGGCGCGGCCCAGCGGATCGGCGCGCACCGCCGGCGCGCAGGGCACCCACTCCCACCGCTCCACGGCACTCCCATCCTTCCCCTCTCGCAGCTCGTAGAGCACGGCGCCGTTGGCCAGCTCGGCCGCATTGTACACGTACCCTCCGGTGGCGCTGCCGCGCACCCCGATCGACGGCGACATCTCCTCGTCATCCTCCTCGTCCTCGTCCTCCTCGCGTGGGAAAAGCCTCCCCGACATCTCGCTCGGCATTGCGTCGTGCACCACGCCGGGGGACAGATCGAGGGCGTCGCCGTCCACCTCCCATGTCTGGATCACGACCCTGTTCGCTGCTCCCTCGCCTTGGCGCTTCGCCCCGAAGAGGACCAGCCGCTCGGCGCCGGCGCGGCCAGGCGCGACGCCCCACGTGGAGACGCTGGCGTCCGGTGCGAGGCGACGGGTGGGACCCCACAGCCTCTTCAACGGATCGAACCAGCTCGCCCACCCGGTGGTTCTGTCCGCAAGATAGACTCTCTGATCGGTCGCGGCCACCGAGAGCCACGTGGCAGCCGCGGACTCCCGGAGCGCCGCGGGCATCGGATCGCACGCGATCCAGTTCCCGCTCTCGTGGACCTCCACCGCGGCCGCGTCCTCCCCCTCGGCCAGCGCAAGCTGGCACGCGCCCCCGAGGGCGACCACACGGTCGCCTACCGAGGCGAAAACAGGGTCGACGCGCCACACGCTGGGAGCCTTCATGGAGACGCACGCGGACGTTCCAAGAGGGTCTCCGGCGACGTCGAGGCCGGACAGGGAAAGCGCGCAGACGCGGTCTCCACGCGCGCCGAGCACGAGGCGCACGTGCGACGGCGTGGCGTGGCGCGGGGCCTGCACGGTGACCCACGCGCCCGAGTGGGGATCGTACGCCGCGGTGCGACGACGGCGGCCGTGGAGGTGGACGACGAGCCAGGGCAGCCGCCGCGGGCGCCGGCGCAGCGCGGATCGCACCGCGCGGAGCCACTCGCGCGAGACCCCTGCCGTGGCAGCGAGGTCGGCTGCCGGCACGCGTTCTACCACCGACTCGAGGACGTCACCGTACAGGTACAGCGCGGCGAGCGCCGCTGAGTCCGCGCCGTCGCCCTCGGCCTCGGCCTCGCGCTCTTCTTGTTCTTGGCGCTGCCGCCGGTGCTTCGGCTCGTGCGCTTGGATTCCCACGCCCATTTCCGAATTACGGTACGAGCCCACGATAAACAAGACAGGCTCTAGTACTACCAGATAGTATCGCCGGATCTCTGATTTGGATTTGGGCTTGTGCAACTACAGATGGCGAGCTAAATAGCCAAGGCGAAGTGTGTGTGGGAAGGGAAAGGGATGACCGGGCGAGCACTCGAGCAGTGGCCACTGAAAATATGAAACTGGAGGGGACGAAATAAACGTGTAAAGTGTAATGCGCAGTTGGCCCTTTGAAAACTGGAAGGACAAGGACGTACTGACTTATCTTTTGCCGCCAAAGCTGAACGAGCTACTATCAGCGTTCGTCAGGTTCCTGCAGGATATTATCATCTGCTGCTGCTGAGCTTTGTGAACTTTGGGGGGCGCCTGGCGAATGGAAGAGTCAAACAAGACTCGTCGCCTGTGATAAGATCAACGCCACTGGGTTATGTCTAGCACTGGCTACTACTACTAGTTACTGGAGCCGGTAATAAGGAATTTTGAGACCAATAACTCTGCAGTGAAATTGCGCACCGAGGACAGGCTGCGCGATCGAACCCTGACGTTCGCCAGTTTGGCGATTGGGTGCCTAGAGTTATCATCTTCCTATTTCAGAATCTTATCGGCACGGTAGGAGCGTCATTGTCAGACAGACAGGAACCACTACTTTTCTAGAAGATCGCCAAGCTCCCAACCGCAAACGGAGAGTATTATCTTGTTAGCATGTCATGTCGGAATCAGACGGATGGTGCGCAGATTTCTTTCTGTCTCGCTCGCAGAAAACACTTTTCTACTCCATTATGGAAGCCCACGGTTTGAGTCACTCTCGCGCTGTTCGCAATAATACAGTCTCCATAATACGGATACTCGTGTGCGTTTGATACTCGACGGGCCGAGGACCGGGTTATTGTACCGTCACTGCACGAGGCGGCGCCGCTGGGGGAAACGGTCGGAGCCGGCAGTGCCGCCGCCGCTGTGGTTTTGTCTACTACTACCTCTGTTCTAAAAAATATAAGCTTTTTTAATTTGTCTACTACTATCTCCGTTTTAAAATAGGGAGTGCCTAGATCTCAGGCGTCTGAGAACTTTTTAGGTGTAAGTTGCTGATGTCATCCTAATATTTGTGCTAAGTTGCAACTCATAAGATTTATACTAATTCTCAGTTGCAACCTAGTTGTAACTCATTAAATTTTTAGTTACACCCTAGTTACAACTCATGTGTAACTTTCACTTTTCACAAATCACGAGGTAAATTAAACGGTGAAAAAGATGACTGACCTAAGAAGTTCTCAGGCGTATGAGAACTAGCAAAACCGTTCAAAATATAAGATTTTTTAGAGGTAGTAGTGGTTTGATCGTAAAGGGTAGAGGTCGTAAGGCCGGCCGAGTGGCAAGGACAGACAAAGGCGGTCCTAGTCCTTCTCTTGGTGGCTGCAGGGTACGGGTCGGATCGGTAGCATGACAAAGTTGTCCCTCACGTCATCGCACTACGACATGCATCCTCTATTTCTTCGGACCAAGTGGCTCGCCTCACCGCCTGCGCTTATCCGGTACGAAGCCACCACTTTGGAAAGCGCCGTCAGTCTACGACACGACGAAGGCCGTGTATGGCCGACCGAGGTTTTCTCCACTTTGATCGTTGAGAAAAGTCTAGATCGGTTGGCCAGCAGCATGGACAAAGCCGGTTCCCAGTCTCTTTCTTGGTGGTTGCAGGCTTACTACAGCCTACGGGGTCAGTAGAGCATGAACAAATTTGTCCAAATTTGTTCGTCACGTCGTCGCGACTGTCCACCGGAGCATGTCCAGCGGCCTCCTCGAATCAGGCATTATCCCGCTTTTTAAATAAAAGTCAAATCGACCGTTACATAGTGGTGAGAAGTTCCTCTTACAAGCAGATCAAAGATGCACTGTGAAGCTAAGACATAACTAGTTTGCCACCGAAGACGATCGAAACTCCACGACAACGCCTCCAAAAAGGTAACAACGCCACAAGTGTCACCGCCTCGAGACCACAAGGGTCTAGGATTTTCACCTGGAGCCCTAATGTGATGAGAGTAGCCACAACAATGCCCTCAAGATGGATAACGACACCCACATGTGTCGTTGTTGTCGACGCTGAAGTGCTGGGGCTTTCGCCAGGAAAAACTCTTGCCACATTCGGTATCTCGAACCACACCAATCTTTGAGCCGAGCTTCCAAACGTGATTTGGGCGCTACCACCCGGCACCCGGGAACTCGCGTCCATGTAGCGAGGAGTGTCGCGTGACCTGCGAGGCGAAGGAAGGAGCTAGGTAGAAACCGGAGGGCATCATCGGCTCGTCCACCTGGAGGAGAACCGTCCTCCACCGCCATAAGCAATTGCCAGCCGGACGCGGCGGCATGGCCACACCAATCCCGGACAGGCCCAGATCAGGCTCGTAAAGGCCCCGCAACCACGCTACAGCATGAAGGCCACGCCGCCGCTACCCTACTACTCGAGCCCCTCCACTGCCCCCACCTCCAGAGGTCGACAACGCCATGCACAGACATTAGCCATCCGAGAACCCCTTATGCATTCAACCACGATCACATGATCAGTGAGTCCGAGGCATAATCGACAAGTATCAAAGAATACATCCGTTACATAACGAATATAAGTCGAGCATTAATGCCTTTATGGCTATAACTTACATAATCTTTGACGGGCTAACATCAATCATTAGCAGCGGAACTTCATTGAAACGTCGATCCCAAGTCACGCCTTAACCCTACAGGAAATTGACTGGGAGAACATCCTACCTCACATAGTCGTTAATGCGTCCTTCATATTCACCATCGTTCTCGAAGTTTGGCCAAGTAAACAACTAGGGACAATACTAGTGAGTATGTTTGAATGTACTTGCAAAACCACCTCAAGAGGAACATAAATAAAGGATATGCAGGATGATTGTGGTACTAGGATGGATCTATCTAAGGTTCTTTTCTAAATTAGTTTCTCTTGCAGATATAGCATCTCTATATCTTTGTTGAAAACCTTTCGAAAACATTTGAAATCAAAAACCACTAGGTTAGGATCACCCACTTTTCCTTCCTGATCATCCCATGACGAAAACGCTTACTTTCCTTTCCGGACATCCCATGACCAAAACACTTTTCCTTCCTTTCCGGTCATCCCATGACCAAAACACCTTTCCTTCCTTTTCGGTCATCACATGAACAAAACATTTCCAAAGTCTTTGCTTTTCAAAAACCATTTTGAAAACAAAACCAACACTGCTAAGAAGCAACTTTCCCAACCGTCCATGACTGCGGACACAGCTATTCGAATATATTTACATTTTATAGATGTTATACACTTTACTAACAAGATTTGATACATCCTCCGTGATCACCACAGATCCTCATACCACAATATGCGGGGTTTAGATAATCAAACAAAACTATTGGAACGCCTAATCTAGCATGGGACCTACCATATGAGGTGTTCCTCTCAACACTAGGATGTCAGGAACCAAAAACCAACTCCTCTCGAGTGTGCACTTTCAATGGGAGGCTCATAGTATCGTCCGTCTTCCTACAAGGATAGTTCGCATCTCCCCAGGTCATTATTCCCAACAAATGACCCTTCCATTAGGGAGACTCCCATTCGAGGGATATGAACCCTTATAAGTAGTTGCGAGGAATCCCATACCAGAATAAACAAACTTCAAGTCAAGCCCCATTTCATCCTAGAGTAATGTGGTTACACTGTTTAGGTTTTTTTTAGTAAACTACATAGAACCGGGTGTGTTTTCGTAAATATTTTTACTCCTTTTTCTTTCCAGTAACATTGAAAAATAAAAAAATTCCTTTCTCCAAAACATCCTCTTGGTAAGGCAGCCTTCCCAAGATTTTAGCTATAAAACCATTTGTAAACTGTTCAATGGGTTCCCAACCTATAGTTTTGCTTTGGCCGAATAAGGGATGTCAAGGGGGCATGGTGTTAACCACCGTACTAATAAACAAGGGGAAGAATATGTGTCATCAAGGGTTTGTACTTAACAGTAACATTTCATACTAACTTGGAGATCCAAGTTACTACAAGATATAAAAGTAGTACGGTAAAACAATATAATTCGCATAAAGTAGATCAGTAAAACATGCATAAAATAAATATTAGGACAAGCTTATGAACAAGTATCTGGCTTTTCTTGGTAGCACTTTGTCCCTGGACTTTCTCTTCTAGATACACTAATACTCCTCGCACATCTATCATCGCAATCAAGTAAGACATGCAAAACACAAGCATTCATATATCAATCACCACACCACATTCAGTACACCAAGTCTAGCTTAGACTTGGGTAAAACACACAAAGATAATTATTACTGAAAGGAAACTCTTAGGCTTTCCTTAGGGCATTTCATAAAATAGTCTTTTTGGGCTTAAACTTGAATAACACATAAAAGGGCATGCATACATGTATTTTAGCAAAAGCAACTTTCCATAAGAAAAGTGTTTTGAAAACACCTAGAGTGTGCTACTAAACCTACTAAACCCAACAACCAGGGTTTTAGCCCAAAATACCTTGCAAGTAGTTTTCAAATACTTACATTATTAAAATCAGGCGTATAAGCACTTAATTAGGCCTTTAGTATAAAATTATTTTTCAGCATGATCAAGTCATACCACCATATTTATATGAATTTTACGAGCTCAATAAAATTTGATTTGCATTTTTATCGTTTATATTTATTTTCTTATGATTTTTCTAGTGAAATCAACTTCTGTTTTAGTATTTAAATCACTACAAATTCTCTATGAGTCAAATAATTATTTCCTCTGAGGCTTGGATATATCCTTGAGTAAAAGATCATTGAGATTTGGAATGAACTCAAAATAATAATTTGAATGACCTTGTGAATAGTTATGCATTAATATTGTCTTTTTCATTACTTTTATTTTATAGATTTTTTTGGAAGTGGACCAAGGGCCCATGCAAGGTAGCAAGGATACCTTTTGGTAGAAATTGGTTTCAAGGGAGTTGGAGTTGTCAATATCCATATCATGATTTTTTAGTGAAATTTACACATTTGTGGAGATTAATTCTCAGAAAAAGTACAAATATTATTTTGGCAAGGATTTGGTACTGCATGTTGGAGAAAATAGTTAGGAACTAGGGAAAATTTAGATCTTGGGGTTTTCAGGTATTTTATATTTTTAGAGGGATTTATTCCAACTTGCAGCAGACATATCTAGTCAAAAATTATTAAAGGATTTCAGGAAAACATATCACATGGTCCAGATCTAAGTCACTATGGGCCGCATTATGCCATGCCGGTCCAAATCACCAAAGCCACGCGTTAGAGGCACTGGTTTCAAACCGCATAGGCAGGTCCAGCAGTCAGCCACGGCGGGCTGTGAAGAGGTACCGAGCAACGAGGGTTGTTCAATCTAGTAAGGATCGATGACCCCTAGTCATCGTCTTCATTCAGTTGCGCGAGCCGGCAACGGAACCCTAGTGCGAGCGGGCGGGGACTAGGGGCTCACCATAGGTGCTCCGCCAGCGATGGAGAGGCGACGGGGCGACACGATGCTCCCAGACAAACCGGACAAGGGTAGCATGAGGAGTCCTAGCAGCGGAAGGATGGTTCCAGTGAGGGTGCGGGCGGTGATGTTTCAAGAGTCCGATTTCCCTGCATGCCTAAAGAGAGGATATGGGAGGTCGAAGTTGAGGAGAAACCAACCTAGAAGCTTGCATAACTGGGAGGAGTTCCTCCACCTCCTGGTCAGCAGAGAGGGACAGAGGTCTGTTGGAGATATGCCCAAGAGGCAATAATAAAAGTGGTTATTATTATATCTTTATGTTTATGATAAATGTTTACATCCCATGCTATAATTGTATTAACCGGAAACATTAATACTTGTGTGTTTTGTAAACATAAAAGAGTCTCTAGTAAGCCTCTTGTTAAACTAGCTTGTTGATTAATTGATGATCATGGTTTCCTGATCATGGACATTGGATGTGATTAATAACAAGGTTATATCATTAGGAGAATGATGTGATGGACACACACCCATAGTAAGCATAGCATAAGATCAAGTAATTAAGTTCGTATTGCTATAAGCTTTTAAATGCATAGTAACCTAATCCTTCGACCATGAGGTTGTGTTAATCACCATCACCGGATGGATACTTTGATGACATCAAACACCGCTTCGTAACTGGGTGGTTATAAAGGTGTCATTGGGTATTCTGAAAGTATGTGTTGAAGCGCATGGACCAAGATTGGGATTTGTCCATCCATATGACGGATAGATATGCTCTGGGCCCTCTCGGTGGAATGTCATCTACTTAGCTTGCAAGCATGTGACTGGGTCACAAGGGATGACATAACATGGAACGAGTAAAGAGTACTTATTAGTAACGAGGTAGAACTAGGTATGGAGATACCGACGATCAAACCTCGGATAAGTATAGTATCGCGTGACAAAGTGAATTGGTTTCGTATGTAAATGGTTCTATCAATCACGAAGTCATCGTTGAGTATGTGGGAGTCATTATGGATCTCCAGGTCCCGCTGATGGTTATTGATAGGAGATGTGTCTCTGTCATGTCTACATATTCACGAACCATAGGGTGACACGCTTAAGGTTCGAAGTTGTTTTAAGTAGATATGGAATGTGCGTTGGAGACCGAATGTTGTTCGGAGTCTCGGATTGGATCCGGGACATCACGAGGAGATCCGGAATTGTCCGGAGAGTAAGATTCATATATTGGGGATCATTTTCTGAGTTAGGAAATGTTCCGGAGTATTTGTATGAGCTTTCTAGAAGGTTTCGGAATGTTCCAGAAGGTTCTGGAAGATTTCTTGGAGTTTGCTTGAAAACCAAGAAAGGATCAAGGAGTCCTTGTGGGGTAAGACAAGGATTCGTGGGGGGGGAGGACTCCTCCCCCCACCTCCCAATCCGCCGGCCATAGGAGGAAGGGGGACTCCCCCTCCCATGGCGCCTCCCCCATTTAAATAGAGGGGTGGGGGCGCCACCTCCAAGCCCTCCTCTACTACTCCAAATCTCCGTCGCCTCTCTCCTCCTCCTTTCTTCTGCACAGGCATAGGCGAAGCCCTGCAGAATTCTCTACTCCACCACCACCACCACGCCGTCGTGCTGCTATGATTCTGTGGAGAAGATCTACTACCTCCGCTGCTCGCTGGAACGAGGAGAGGAAGGTCTGCTTCGACTCCGCACGTGTGACCGACTGCGGAAGCGCTGCCGGAACGTGGCGCCGGAAGGATCGTCTACTTGACCGACTGCGGAAGCGCTGCCGGAACACGGCGTCAGAAGGATCGTCCACACGATCTTGAGATCGGCAAGTGATCGACTACATCAACCACGAGATCTAATCTCGTTAACGCTTTCGGATCTACGAGGGTTAGTTCCTATCTATCTCGTTGCACATGTCTAATAGATTAGATCTTGGCTTTTATCTAGATTAGATCTGGGTTTTGTTCGTTCTTGCGGTAGAATTTTTTTGTTTTCCATGCTACAAACCCATCAGTGGTATCAGAGCCGTATCTATGCGTAGATCTGTTGCACGAGTAGATAACAATGTTTTTATGGGCGTTGATGCTTTTGTTGTCGGTGTCTTAGCGTGTACTTTGCATCTTGCGGCATGGTGGGATGAAGCGGCTCGGGCTAACATTACATGTCATCGCACATGAGACTTGCTCCACGCTTGACGTGCAACTTGCTTTGCACAAGTGGCTTTGCGGGTGTCTGTCTCTCCCACCATAGTTAAGATTCAATTTACAATGAGCATCTGACAACACTTGTATCAACGTTGTGGTCCTTGTTCGTAGGTAAGATCGGTCTTATGCGAAAGCCCCAAACCACGTAAAACATGCAAAGAAAATTAGAGGCGTCTAACTTGTTTTTGCAGGGGTTTTGTGATGTGATATGGCCATCATGTGATTATGATTGTATTTGATGTATGCAATGATCCTTGTTGTAATATGGCAACCGGCAGGAGCCTAATGGTTGTCTTTAATTCTGTTAAGACCTGCGTGTCTATTCATCTTGTAATAGCTTTATTCCAAGTAGTTGTAATAGTTGCTAGTGATGATGGACAACCATGAAGCGGCGCCACGGACCTTGACGCAATGCTGGTGATGATGGAGATCATGTCCGTACTTTGGAGATGGAGATCAAAGGCGTAAGAGGAAAGGGCCATATCATATCACACTAATTATGAATTGCATGTGAGGTTAATCCTTTATGCATCTTGTATTGCTTAGATCGCGACGGTAGCATTATAAGATGATCCCTCTCACTAAATATCAAGTAATAAAGTGTTCGTCCTTAGTTGGCACCGTTGCTAAGACTCGTCGTTTCGAAGCATCTCGTGATGATCGGGTGTGATAGACTCTACGTGTGCATACAACGGGTGCAAGCTAGATTTGCACATGCGGAAACTAAGGTTAACCTTGACGAGCCTAGCATGTACAGACATGGTCTCGGAACACGGAATATCGAAAGGTAAAGCATGAGTCATATGGATGATATGATGAACATGTTGATTGTTCGCCTTTAAAGCTACATCATCTCACGTGATGATCGGACTTGGTGTAGTGGATTTGGTTCGTGTAATCACTAAAACAACTCGAGGGATGTTGTTTTTGAGTGGGAGTTTATTTGTAATTTGGATTAGTCAAACTCAATTTATCATAAACACAATCAAAGTGAATTTGCATAGTTTGTTATAGTCATTGGCATCCGTTTACCACCTTACGCTTAGTTATAGTTGAGATAGTGGAACTATAGAAATTCTGGATATTTACTTTACGAACTGGTATCGTATTGTTTTTTGAGTGTCAATCTAAAGTTTATAAGTCCTATTGCAAACTTTCAGCAAACTCTATTTGCTCCATGAAGTTTAATAAGTAGTATTAAATCAAGAGTAACAATTCCAGTGTTAGTATCTAATGTATCATGTTTGCCTCCATGATTCTTGATACTCAAAAGATTGTTTTTTAATATCAAGTTTATCTAAGAGTTGAAAGCAATGTTTCAGAAACCATCATATGGGAAAGGTATTGCGATATCTAAAACAATGTGTTGGTTACAACATGATAGAGTATACGTCCTCATATTTGATGAGAATTTGTGAAGTTTGGAGACGCTAGTCGTCCTAATCCTCCAAAGGTTTTGAAAAAGAAACATTATACTCGCAATTCACCTTTATAAGCTATAGCAGCTTGATCATGAAAGTTGTCATGATAAGGATGAATAGAAGATGTAAGTAAAATGTTTACTACACTAAAAGATTACTAAAGAATGGATTTTTGAAAGAACACCAAACATTTGATGATGGTGATCCACCTCAAAGTGCAAGTCCAAAGGTATTAGTGGTTGACTATATACGCTTTGTACCATGTGTCATGTTGATGACACCACTGTTGATGTTGATAGATTCTTTTAAAAGAAAAGGAATTGCTGAAAGAAAATCTATAAAATATTTGGTAGAAAATAAAAGGTTGGAGATGTCCAACTTAGGCGTATAGAAGATATACATGTTATGGTTGTATTCCTTGCTTGTTAAACAATGTGGTTCTGAGGTATTGGATACCGAATTGGTTGGTATGAAGTGTCATACAGGACAACACAATTCATGAACTGCAATGGCCTAAGTAACTAGCAAGAGAATATGTGATGATGTTCATCGAAAACAAACAAAGGGTTGTTATGTTGCTCGTTAACATAAAAGCTTGCCTTCAAGATTTGTTTCAATAATTGTTATTTTGATCAGGTATTATGACGACAAAAGGTTGTTCAAATAATAACCGTATTCCATAAAGGATAGATGAACTTTTACAAGTCTAGTGGGAGAAATCACATCCATAAACACTATTGCTAAAATGTCGCAAGACAAATGATTGAAAGATCACTTATGAAGTGACATCGCTGTTTAAATTATATTTGAAAGAAAACATGAAGAAACTCCATGTTGATGGAATTTTGGAGTCTTTTATTTTGATCAATTGACGCATGTGAGACTTTCCTCGAGATAATTGAAACTCCGTCCATAGGCTAGAGAGGAACGGATGACTAGCTTATTGGAAATTGTGCATGCTGATGTGCATAGTCCATTACGTGTAGCCATATGCGATGGATCTTTTTGCTTCATATGCTTTCTCCGAAAATTTGAGTGAATATATCTGTATATTTACTTAATAAGGAGGAAGTATGAAACATTTGAAAGTTGTTCAAAGACTTTCAAGATGAAGTTGAAAATCATTGTAACAAGAAAATAAAGAGTTTATGATTCGATCATAAAGGAAGATATTTGAGTTACATGTTTAGCAAAAACACCTAAGACTTGAGGAATTGTTCTATGATTTGTGTTTTCCGATAAACCATAGGAGTATGGCATATTCAAGAGATAAAATCAAACCATGTTTGAGATGGTAAGATCAAGGGTGTCATTTATAAAACTACCAGTATGTTTTTAAAGATTAAAGCTTTAGTGACTACCGCTTTTACACTGAAAAGAGCACCATCGTGATCTGTTGAAATGACACCATATAAGTCATGGTTTGGGATAAAACCCAGGTTGTCCTTTCTTAAATTTTTGGTATGCTAGGCATAAGTAAAATGTTTACAACCAAAGTCGGATAAGCACGTCTTTGTAGGTTATTCCAAAGAATTTGTTGGGAATTTATCCATAACGCTAAGGACAAAAGAGTTTGTCGCTTGGAACGTCAAGTTTCTTAAGAAGGAATTTTTCGTGAAAAGTTAAGTGGGAGGATAGTAGAACTTTGATAAGGTTGTTGAACCTTAGCTATATGTGCTAAGTAGCGCAGCGCCGGAAAGTGTCCCGGTGACGGCCACAATGCTCATGGCTCTCGTGATTACAAAAGGTGTGATCTCGGAGATTAGAGTTCCTATAGAACCGTGTGGGTCGGTAAGAATCAAATAGTAAGATTTGATAAGCAAGTCGTTATTGTTTTGACAATGATGAACCGACTACATGCAAAGAAGCGATGATGGGCCCTGACTCCATAAAATGACTAGAATTCATGGAATCCGTGATAGCTTCCATACACGAGAAATCAAGTTTCTGAACTTTGAAGACCCTCCGGAAAGGCGTGAAGCCTATCGGTCGTGTTTGGATCTATAAAGAAATAAACATGGATGTTTCGAATCTATGAAATAGTCGACATGTCGGAAAGAGTTTACGACAATGTTCAAGGAATTGACTGTGATAAGATTTGATCTTTCAGAGCGATATTTAGTCTGGACGGATTAATGTAGCAACCACTACATATATTTTGGGATATGGTAGTTGAACAAACAAAATAAGTTCTTCTAATAGAATGGTTACCTAGGACGTGTACATGACACGATCCAAAGGGTTTTGTTTTTTCAAAGGATGCTAAAAGAGTATGCAAAACTTCAATGGTTGAAGTAAGCATAGCGGAGTTGGAATCTTCACCATGATGAAACTGTTAAAAGAGTTTAAATTCATCGGAGATGATGAAGATGCTTGCATTTGCAAGAAATTAAGTGGGAGCGCTGACACATATTTCTAATACATTATGTAGAGAACATATCGTTGATTAGAAATGATGTATCTTTTATTGACCGTAGGTTAATAATTTTCATTTTGATGAAAGACTTAGGCATAACCCAAGAATTAGGCATCAATGTCTATATGGATAAATTGAGGCGCTAATATGGTTTTGCCAAATGTACATAGATAAGATGTTGAATGTGTTCAATATGGAAACAACAAGAAAGGTTCTTGACGCACGGAAAGGACTGAATCAAGATTCAAGTGTGTTGACACGAGATTCAAGTGTTTTGACACTTAGTGAAATCACAAGAATATTTTGATCAATCTTTCTTTGAGATGTACACATCCAGATATGTCCTATGCTCTAAATGTTATGAGCATATACCAGAATGATTCATAAGATGATCATTGGACAATAGTAAAGATATTCTTATGAGCTTTGGAAGAACTAAGAATATATCATGTATAAGTGACAAATAGTTAAAGGTAGTTCATTGTAAAGTGTTACATTGATACTAGTTTTGTCACAAGATACAAATTAAATTTATCTCAATTTAGACTATGGGTGGCACAATATAATGGAAAGGATGTTCCATGATGAATTTGGATGAGTTCCAAAGTTGAGATATTGTGACGGATACTACAACAAAAGGCTAAGTAGATAAACTGCTATAGTAGCATGAAAGGAGGGCATTTGTATTAAGTAGTTTGTTATCAAACAAGGCGTGGTTCAAAGTGGGCTAATACTATGAAGATATATTGTGTGACAATAATATCAACATATTTTGAGCCGAAGGAACTAAAGGTCTCACGAAAGGACCAAATTTATACAATGCCATCTCATTGGAGAATGAGTAATGCGTAGAGACGCAAGGACATGTAAATACACACGGACCTGGAAGTGTCAGATCCGAAGATTATGTTTACCACTAGCAATTGTGTCTATACAACACCAGAAAGCCATAGGTGTTGAATGCAGAAGTTTTTAACTAGATTATTGACTCTAGTGCAAGTGGGAGACTGTTGGAGATATGCCCAAGAGGCAATAATAAAAGTGGTTATTATTATATCTTTATGTTTATGATAAATGTTTACATCCCATGCTATAATTGTATTAACCGGAAACATTAATACTTGTGTGTTTTGTAAACATAAAAGAGTCTCTAGTAAGCCTCTTGTTAAACTAGCTTGTTGATTAATTGATGATCATGGTTTCCTGATCATGGACATTGGCTGTGATTAATAACAAGGTTATATCATTAGGAGAATGATGTGATGGACACACACCCATAGTAAGCATAGCATAAGATCAAGTAATTAAGTTCGTATTGCTATAAGCTTTTAAATGCATAGTAACCTAATCCTTCGACCATGAGGTTGTGTTAATCACCATCACCGGATGGATACTTTGATGACATCAAACACCGCTTCGTAACTGGGTGGTTATAAAGGTGTCATTGGGTATTCTGAAAGTATGTGTTGAAGCGCATGGACCAAGATTGGGATTTGTCCATCCATATGACGGATAGATATGCTCTGGGCCCTCTCGGTGGAATGTCATCTACTTAGCTTGCAAGCATGTGACTGGGTCACAAGGGATGACATAACATGGAACGAGTAAAGAGTACTTATTAGTAACGAGGTAGAACTAGGTATGGAGATACCGACGATCAAACCTCGGATAAGTATAGTATCGCGTGACAAAGTGAATTGGTTTCGTATGTAAATGGTTCTATCGATCACGAAGTCATCGTTGAGTATGTGGGAGTCATTATGGATCTCCAGGTCCCGCTGATGGTTATTGATAGGAGATGTGTCTCTGTCATGTCTACATATTCACGAACCATAGGGTGACACGCTTAAGGTTCGAAGTTGTTTTAAGTAGATATGGAATGTGCGTTGGAGACCGAATGTTGTTCGGAGTCTCGGATTGGATCCGGGACATCACGAGGAGATCCGGAATTGTCCGGAGAGTAAGATTCATATATTGGGGATCATTTTCTGAGTTAGGAAATGTTCCGGAGTATTTGTATGAGCTTTCTAGAAGGTTTCGGAATGTTCCAGAAGGTTCTGGAAGATTTCTTGGAGTTTGCTTGAAAACCAAGAAAGGATCAAGGAGTCCTTGTGGGGTAAGACAAGGATTCGTGGTGGGGAGGACTCCTCCCCCCACCTCCCAATCCGCCGGCCATAGGAGGGAGGCGAGTCCTACAAGGACTCCCCCTGCCATGGCGCCTCCCCCCTTTAAATAGAGGGGTGGGGGCGCCACCTCCAAGCCCTCCTCTACTACTCCAAATCTCCGCCGCCTCTCTCCTCCTCCTTTCTTCTGCACAGGCATAGGCGAAGCCCTGCAGAATTCTCTACTCCACCACCACCACCACGCCGTCGTGCTGTTGTGATTCCGTGGAGAAGATCTACTCCCTCCGCTGCTCGCTGGAACGAGGAGAGGAAGGTCTGCTTCGACTCCGCACGTGTGACCGACCGCGGAAGCGCTGTCGGAACGCGGTGCCGGAAGGATCGTCTACTTGACCGACTGCGGAAGCGCTGCCGGAACGCGGCGTCGGAAGGATCGTCCACACGATCTTGAGATCGGCAAGTGATCGACTACATCAACCACGAGATCTAATCTCGTTAACGCTTTCGGATCTACGGGGGTTAGTTCCTATCTATCTCGTTGCACATGTCTAATAGATTAGATCTTGGCTTTTATCTAGATTAGATCTGGGTTTTGTTCGTTCTTGCGGTAGAATTTTTTTGTTTTCCATGCTACGAACCCATCAAGGTCATGGGCTGCTGGGAGGTGAGAGAGGCAAGGGAGTGGAGTATAATGGGAGTGGTGGGAGGAGTTAGGGTACCATGGGGCTTATTTCCAAGCAAAGCCATCCTCAATGGACTATGTCCATTTGGACAAGTGAGAGGGGGTGTTGAGCATTGGTTGGTCTATGGAGGCGGTGGAGAGGGGGTGTGATGCCAGAGAACAGAGGAGGGGAAGTGGCTCTGTCTTAAAGATCCAGGGGTGCTCTGATCCTCCATCTCGGATGGATTAAAGAAAAGAGAGGGAGATGGAGCTAGGGTTATCCTAGGCAGATGACCAGTGGGCCAGGGAGGTGGAGAGAGGGTCGAGTACTCAACGATTAAGTGGAGAGAGGGGTGGTGGCTGCTGGGATACATTTAATCTCCAAGATTTGCTAAGATATGGCATCTTTTCTTATTTCTTCTCTCCAAGCACAAAAGTACAAGGTGAAGTGGGGGTGCTACAGTGCTACTACAGTAGCACGACCAGAGAGAGGGTGGGTGCTGGAGAGATCAAAAGGGCAAGGTTTTGTATGATCCAATTGATTTTTGAGGATTAGAGATACTTATGCATACATGCATACATGTCTATTTTTATTTGAATCATAACACAACATCTGTCAAGTAGAATTGGGAAAGGTGTTTTAGGAATGATGGTGGTGTTAGGGAGTATTACTAAGCCTTATTGACAAATAATTTAGTTAGGACTTATTTGCTTATTAAAGCTTGCATTATCTAAACATGGCATTTTCATAAGGAAAGGTGAATTGTATTTTTAAGATCTTTGAGAAGGACATCGTGGTATTAATGATTCCAAGATGCTCTAGGACATGAGGTAGTAGGAGGTACATACCTCATGATTTATTAGGGAAGGAATTACAAGAATGAATTGATATTCATTCTTATAGGCATTTTAAATTTAGGAAAATATATATCCCAATTTATAAAGCAAATATTTCAAAAAGGTTGGTTTAGATAACATGTAGGATGTTGGGGTTATGATGCATGGGTTTAGGAGCAAGGTCAAGGATGATAAATGCTCCAAAAGGTTTTTGTGGAGGGAGATGGTGGAATTTTGTAGAACATTATCTAGGCCACAAAACTGTGGTGACCCAGAATACCACTACATGATGTAGTACACTATAGTCATTGACATAACACCAATGAAACACCGATGACTAGTATTACATCCTTCAGAGGTACAACGGAAACACAGTAGGTCCAAGATATGACTATAGATTACAACTTGACTCTTTACAAAAGATCCAGAGAACACTCTAGGTTAAAGAGAGAGAAAGAAACTTCTTAGAAAGAAGAACCAGAAATTATAACTCAGAACTATCTATATAAAAAGACTAGCATCTAAATTATCTGGCTTGCAATTGCTGCTAATTAAATGCTTCTACAGAAGTAGGTTTTATGGCTAGAGTATCTACTCCTATCTAATCATGAACTTTGTTTTCACTTCGGTTGATGTATATGTTGACTTCATTGACTTTATTGAAGAACTTGACCTGTCGATGATGGTTTTTTGAGCAGAAATTGATGTTGACATCGTCTTCAATGGCTTAGAACCTAGCAAGGGTTAATAAGGTATTTGTGTATGCAATGTCTTAGAACCTAGCAAGGGTCTAGCACGCAACATGGGCCTGCCCTCAGCATTCGTGGACAGGAACCCACTCTATGAGAGGCGCTCTAGGGGCGACAACGCTCCGCACCCGTCAGGTGGTAGGGCCCACCAAGAGCCGACGTGGCTTGGTGAGCCCATGCCGGCTACGGACTCTTGCCGTCACGGGGCCCACCGAGAGCCAACGTAGCATCGTAATCCCATACATGTCACAGTTTATCGCGGACTTGGGCCCTTTGAGAGCCGATGTAGTATCGTGAGCCCATGCCGACTGCGGTTTCTCGCTAATGTGGGACCCGTCGGGAGCCGACATGGCCACGTGAGCCCATGTCGATCGCGGTTTCTCCCTACAGTCAGTCTCGTTCATTGTCGAGATGGCAACCTAGATGGCACGCTTACGTGGCTGCTTGCGTACGTCTACGATCTATCTGACAGCGCCACTTCTTCCCTGAAGGATGAGATCGTTCATGTTCTGAGCTTACAATGTAGAGTCTAGTCGTACGCATGTTGTCGCGAGCGCTAGCTCGCTTCTAAGCGTTATCTCTCAGCGAGGTCGTGCGGTGGGTCACGCTAACACGACTTTTTTTGTGAGAGATGCATTCAATATAAAATAGTTCTCTCGGTTATTTGTGTATGCATTGCGTTAGTTAGGTCCTCTCCTCCCCTACACACATCCTTCTTCCCCTCATCTTCATTGTCATCCGCATGCATCGTTATGGTGAGGACACTCATAGCTCGCAATGCTGGTGCCAACGGCGGTGAAGCAAAACAAACTGCCGGCATGGGGAGACAACAGGATATGCAACGAGAGCCGGGACGCTTCGCAGGACACGAAAGGACGATGTCTGCCGATGGCGGCATAGTGAACCACACCGGCGAGATTCTTATGCTCGTCGCTGCCTTGTGCGTACCGCCATCTATGAGAGGTAGTGAGCGATGCACCGCGCAAGCTGCTCCTTCTTTCGCTGCAGCAGGCCGTTTATTACAAACGACGTCATGAGGACTGGATGTGTTGTAGGACTAGATATAGTGAAATGGTGTTATCCTCAGGAGTCTTGATGTGAGGTTATTAAATTGTTTCTATCATTATAGTATTGAGGAGTCCATCATGGTGGTATGATATATCCTTCCCTTAGTCATCATTTGATATTAGTTTCCAATTTAAGAAAAAGTCTTGAACCTATGTGTGTGCATTTGTATTCAAATGCAAACCTACTATATGCACACATTTAGGGGGAGTCCTTTTTCATCCTTGGAATGATGTTGTTAGTAGGGCTCTATTGCAAATCATAGTATTATCATCTAACACCAAAAATGGGGAGACTGAAAGAACATTTCATGATCTCTATTGTTTTGAGTGTTAGATAACAATAGCAAGGATTATTTAACTGGGTGTTTAGTCCTACAGTTTATTTTCTTCCCAAATGCAGCTAAACAGAGTTTTGGGGGAGATTATCCGCCCCTGTCAAGGGCCGGATTATCCGCCCTTTCCCCAATCACCAAGCGTGGGCTAGGCTCGTCATGCAGTACGGGGGTGGATTTTCCCCACGAATTGTCTGGCCAGGGCCGGAGTTTTTGCCCAGGCCGTATAATCCGCCCCTATAGGGGGCCAGATAATCCTCCCCAGGGCTTCTTCAACGAGTGGCCAAGGCACGTCATGTAGAGTGGGAGGCGGATTTTTTCGCTGGATTATCCGACTAGGGCCGAACTTTGTGCCTAGGCCGGATAATTCACCCTCTCAGGGGGGCGGATAATCTGCCCCTAGGTTTTTCTACAAACGGCACCAAGGCGCGTCAAGCGTTTAAGGGGTGGATTTTCCCCCGGTTAATCCGACCCGGTCGGAGATTTTGTCCCGGCCCGGCCCGGCCCCCAATTTCTCCAACGGCAGCTTTTTGGATGGGGGTATATATACCCCATCAGATTCTCATTTCAGATCTCTTGGATCCCACGAAAAAGTGTTGTACTGTTCATATCGATTCAAGCGAGATCTTCACATTCAACCACTCAAAGGCTCCGGGTTTTGGGGAATCGAACGAGGAGGCTTTGATCTTTATTGGCACCAATCAAGATCTTCATTTACCCTCCATTCACTTGGGGGATTCTTGATCTAGAGTTTCTTACGATTTTCTAGATCTTGGTTATGATTATTGATAAACTTGTTTCTTGTGGCAGCTTGTTGTCATCAGGGGAGCCTCCAATTCAGTTGTGGATGCGTGCCCCGGTAGTGTTGTAAATTCACCGGTTCCTGCCTAGAAGGATACCAAATAGTGGAAGGTGGATCAGGCCTCTCGTGGCAAGATCCATCGGAGAACAGGGTAATGCCTTTTGTGGCATGGTGATCTTAGTACCGTCCACCCCTCCAACGCTAACAAGGAAGGAACTGTGGTAAACAAACCCTGTATATCCGCGTGCTCCACTATGATTACCTCATTCCACTCCTTGTCGTTACTCACTTAGTAGTCAGGTTGACATATAGGAAAATTCATCTTAGTTGCATATCTAGAGAATTTACCTTTGTGTTAAGCCTAAAATTGAAAAAAGAGTTAAAATTTGGATAGCACATATTCACCCCCCTCTAGGTGCTCATACGATCCATTTCAGTGTGGTGCACATCCACGAAGACATGTGGAGGCATGAGGAAATGAACCGTCATGAACTCTAGTATGTGCGCAAATCGAGGAACCACTGTTAAACTCCGTTTTCTATGTAACGTTCGGTCAAATCCGGTCAACTTTAATACTAGGGCCCACACTGTTGCATCCCATCAGCTGCTCAGGCTGATGCTTGAGTTCACTAGGCATCATCCCTAACGTCATCAACCATTCAAAATCCTTCACGTCCTTCAAGAGGACTCGATTAAACATTCAACTACATCCATGAGTACGTCATCTGAGATGAGCATCTCCTTGGGTGACACGAAGAGATGAGCCTACGAGAGGTAACAAGACCTGAGTCTTTGCTCGAGTCTACAACTCAACCAAACACTAGGGGGCTACTCCTATCAGGAGCGCTGATCGCACACTCGATTTGTTTTCGGGTCAATAGTAACTGCGACTACACGATGCAAGACTTGAGTCTCTGCCCAAGTCCATGACTCCACCAGACACTCGGGGGCTACTCCAATCTGGAGTGCTACATGTGCACCCGATGTACTTCTGGGTTTATTCTAACAAGAAGTAACCTTCACCTGAGGGATTAAAAGGCTTCGAGATTTTAACTAAATCTACAATTCAACCAAAAACACGGAGGATACTCCCATAGGGAGCGTTGATCGCACACCCAAGGATAAAGAGAAACAATTGCATTGATTGCATCCGTGGTGTCGAGTGATAGTCATCTGAAGCAACACAAAAAATTGACCTGATGTACTTTCGGGTCGATACGGAGGAACATGGTCGACTTCGACCATACTACATCAACAAACAATGATAATGGAGCCTATGATGTCCATTGTGTCGGTTACGTCCATAGTGTCAATTGATGATTGTGAAACTTATGACTATAAGTCTCTGCTCAAGCCTACGACTCGAACAGACACTTGGGGGCTACTCCCATAGAGAGCGCCGCCGGTCACGCACCCTATAAAAAACAAAAATATGCAACATATGTCCATTGTGTTGACAATGTCCACGATGTTGATTACTTGCTGAAAAACAACCGAAAACTAGGCGACTTCGCCCTCTATGCACCTTATGCCAATGTCGAGTTCAGATATAACATCTCCTTGACCACCCGAATCGCATCCATTGCGATAAATATTCGGATGTTGTATCTATGACACAAAGATAAGACCTACAGATCCTATCTGATGGCCTGATAACCACATTCCCTGCGCTCTAGTAGATAAATTCCATGCCTATGGTGATGAAAATCCCGACGAAAACATTGGGTATATACTTGTTGACTGGAATTCGCCTCAGTAAGGCCTCCGCAGCATGAGTCGAATTACTCCAGCTTATACCAGATTTGAGTCCGGGGACTTAAATATGAGTAGGCAACGTTGTTTTTTCCCAAGAGCAATTAACTAGTCCCGATCTATCGATCGCACTAGCCACGTTTACCAACATCCATATGAACTGCTAAAAATACACACGACCATCTGACCCAATGAACTTCTGGGTCAGTACCATTCACCTTATAAGGTTGGTGACTTCTAAGTCTCCGCTCGAATCTACGATTTGAATGGACACTCAAGGGCTACTGACATAGGTATGCCCAACGGGCGTTCACCTTTGGCATATCTGGTCTGGCCTAGCTAGAGGCCCACATGACAATATGTTGAGATCTCCAAAGCCCATAAAGGTTCGGGTGAAGCCAAGCCCATAAAGGCATTGACTCCTTAATGGAGAAGACAAATACTACATAGTAATCCTTCAGGGTTACACTATCAACTTGTAACCGACTCAAACGGTACCCGAGATCTAGCTTCCTCATATAAAGTTTAGGAGGGACCACCGGGGAGGATAGCAAAAAATCTCACCGCATACGTGCCAGATCCAGTTAGAGCAAATCCTGCCATCTCGGCACCATTGTAACCTTCGGCTTCTTCATCAATCAAGAACAGACAAGCATGAGTACGGTTTTCCCTTCGGGGGCCTGAACCTGGGCAAACTCGTGTCCCCTTGTTTGTCTGTTAGCCTACGAAGTCTCTAGCGCATACCTCTTCCTCGAAAACCCAAGTCTATAGACCATGGGCATTGACGTGATTACCCCATGTCACCGCCACACCTCAAGGTGAGCCATTTATGGTGTTCCGGGAGAATTACGCCATCGTACCTCTTCAATGGAGACGTTCTTTGGAAGTAAACTTCGGGATAAAATCATCGTCTCCACGTCCATCGGTTATCTCTATACCCGAGCCCTTTACTTATAAATTTGCATGGTGATAGCCATCATGCTTGAAGTAATCTATCTTGCTATCACCTTGTTGCTTGTCTTTCTTAGCATAGTTTGTTGATGCACTTAGTTGAACCTAGTGAATTTAGGTTTTATGCTTGATAAATTAAACGCTAGCTTTATTCTATATTTATTAGAGCCTAAACCGTAATTATTTTAAACACTTATTCAACCCTTCTCTAGGCGACATCCATTGTCCTTTCACATGGTAATATCAGAATTGGTCCAGAAGCAATATTATAGAGAATATTGGTACCAAGAGTACAAGGAGACATCTCAATTCCTGTTGTGCAATGGCTCATCAAGTGGCCACATGGGAGGACTCAACTTTCATCTAGAAAGTATTTCCATAATTTCATCCTTGAGGACAAGTCTGATCTTTGTCCGAGGGAATTGTCAGCCTCAAGCTCGGCTAGTCCATTTAACTGCTCTGTTTTTGGTTGTCGGGATCATCATCGACTACAAGATCTTCAATCAACGACAAACATCGCTTCTTACCGCTTCGGGCAAGCTCGTCAACGACCACCATAGATTGAAGATCCGACGGCTACAAGTGATCTAGGCGTTGCTATTAACTTTTCCCTCTAAGCGTTATCATCTCACCTGTTCACTTGCTTGTCACTTAGCGGAACCCCTCTATTTAGATCGATCCCGAGCATTCTAACGACATATTCCAAGTATTGCGTTAAACCCTAGCCTCCATGCTCTGGATGGCATGAGCTCTCGTCTTGTGAACCTCTTAAAACTCCCAATTTAATCAAGTATCTGGAAACGAAAGTTCCCACAATTTTGTGTCTGAATTTTATTTCTCTTCACCTTTTTTTTGTGAAACGAGGTAAAATAAAACAATGCTAGGAGAAACTAGAAACTTTTTTAATATAGTAGAAGCGGAACGGGGTGACAATTTCGAAAATTCATCCTTAACAGGAATCGAACTCCGAGTCGCTGAGATCTAACCACTAGGCTGCCGCTCTCTGTTCACCGAAAATTAGTTGTAGCATATCATATCACTGCAGCGTCACTGCACGACAGCATGAGTGGCCGACCGAGGTTTTCTCCATCTTGATCGACCGAGGCCAACTTTGGTTGGTTAATCCGATCAGTTCATCGATGGTTGAGAAAAGTCTAGATCGGTTGGCCAGCGGCATGGACAAAGCCGGTTCCCGGTCTCTTTCTTGGCTGCAGGCTACTGGCTACGGGGTCAGTAGAGCATGAACAAATTTGTCTGTCACATCGTCGCGCTGTCCCCTAATCCTTTTGGCCAACTCCAGGAGCTGAGAAATTGCAATCATGGCGAAAAACCGCGTCGCCGTGGAAAATCACAGTTCAGAATCAATAAATCGTGACATGGCCTAACGATAAAAGGTCTTTTGTGAAAATTACAGTTGATAACAAATCTTGGTGCGATTTTTGGAGTTACAGATCTTGACACCATCTAGACGCGGTCTTGTCAATTCGAGGAACGTACGTACGTCGTTTCTCTCCTATCCAGCCCCGCAAATGAATAATTACAGATACGCTGCTTCTTGAATCTGAAATGATACGCTGCCTTGTACTTGTACATACTCCCCACTTGACTTGAGTTGAGTTGAGTTAGTTCCTCTTGTTCTTGGAGCCGAAGCGGAGTACGAGGTAGAAGAGGACGCGGTAGAAGACGGCCCAGCCGAGCAGGTAGAGCACCATCCACCACTTGCGGTCCGCCTCAAAGCTGATGGCGAGGTTCTTGAGGATGGAGTCGCCGTCGAGCAGCGGGTCCGTGGAGAAGAGCCGTGTGCCGCGGAACTCGTTCATGAGGAGGCCCTCGTAGGGGTACTTCATCGTGGAGACGGTGTTCATCCACTTCCACCCCCGCGGGATGCTGTGGCTGTTGACGAAGTAGCCGCAGAAGAGGAAGAAGAGCGCCGTGAAGGCGATCACCGCAGCGTACCTGGGTCAAAACCGGGGAGACGTCAGCGCGGTGGCGGGCTATGCGGATCCTAATTCTAGCTCAGCCCGTTCAAATATGTCGAGCCGGCCCTGATGGGCTGGGCTCAAATATAGCCTGTCTTACTACATGGACTTGGGCCTTGGCCCAGTCTGATAGTAATTTCCCCCAAATCTGAAAGAAATATCCTTTTGCTTACCCGAGGATGAAGTTTGGCACGATGGAGCTGATGAAGACGACGAAGGAATTGGTGGAGAGGAGGGAGGCGTAGAGCATGACGAGGAAGTAGACGAGCTCGCCGTGAAGCCCGATGGCCCACCAAGTGATCAAGGCGTACACGGCCGACTGGAGCAGGAGGAACGGCAGGTACGTGATGACCCCGGCGACCACGTACGCGGACGCACGGTACGCGTTGTGGGAGGTCTCCCTGATGAAGATGAACCGCTCCTGGATGAAGGCCGGCACGGCGTCGTTGGAGGAGAAGAAGAAGACGCAGACGGTGAAGATGAAGAAGCTGAGGCGGTTCGTGATCCCCTGCGTGTTGTCCTTGGGCTTGGTGAACATGGTGGCCATCAGGAAACCCATGACCGTCAGCACCATCAGCCGGGACATGAACAGCTCCGGCGTGCGCCGGATGTTGGTGAAGTTGCGCCGCATCAGGACCCACACCTCCACCGCGTACGAGTTTGCGAACTTGCCGCGGTGCCCCAGCGCGTTGATGCCCACGCCGGGGGCACCCGTGGCGGACTTGTGCTGCGCCGGCGAAAGGTAGTCGGCCTCGTTCACCGTGTAGACCGAGATGCTGCTCAGCGGCGTCGGTGTCCCCATCACGATCTCCGGCGCGTACCTGTTTTGATCTTTCTTGGGTCGCCGGGACGGCGTGAACGGCGCTCCGCTCCAAGGAGACTTGGAGTGCTGGCTCCTGAGGCTGTGGTCGAAGTCCTCGCCCCCGGGTCCAATCGGGGTCGCAGGGATACTAGACACGAGGGAGAGCCCCTCGGCGGCGAGCTTGCGTGGCTTGAGGCCGGTGAGGCAGAACTCGGCGAGGGCCTTGACGCCGAACTCGGACTGGTCGTACTCCTGGATGACGTCGAGTAGGTTCTCGATGGAGTTCTCCCCTTTGGGCACCTTGCGGCCCATTCGAGCGAGGTGCGCGGTGACATCCTTGGGTCCGCCGCTGTACATGAGCATGCCTCGTGCCAGGATGATGAGGTGGTCGAGGAGCTGCAGGATCCGCGACGACGGCTGGTGGATGGTCAGCACCACGGTGCTCCCGGCGCACGCGATGTCGTGCACCTTCTCGATCACGCTGTGCGCGCTCGTCGAGTCGAGCCCCGACGTCGGCTCGTCGAGGAACAACAGCGACGGCCCGTGGATGATGTCCACGCCGATCGAGACTCGCCGGCGCTCACCGCCGGACACCCCCCTCGTGCCCTCGTCCCCGATGTACGTGTTTCTTGTTGTCTGCACATGCAAAGGCATCATTGGTCGATTGTGTCACACACAGTCACCACATACAGTTCCGTCAACACATACTGTACTACAGTATATAGCAGCGTGCAAGGATTCATTAATTACCGTGAGGCCGAGCTGCTCGATGAGGTTGTCGACGCGGAGCTTCTTGTCGGCGGTGGACACGGTGGAGCCGAGGCGGAAATCGGCGGCGAACATGAGCGTCTCGTACACGGTGAGCATCGGGAAGAGGCGGTCGTCCTGCATGACGTAGGCGGACGAACGCTTGATGACGCTGGGGCTCATCTCGACGCCGTCGAGCGCCACGCGGCCGTCGAGGCTGGATATTCGCCCGGCGAGTGCGTCCAGGAAAGTCGACTTGCCGGCGCCGCTGGGGCCCATCACGGCAGTGACGCAGCCCTTGGGGGCGTACCCCGTGATCTCGTGCAGCAGGTCCACGTCCTTCTTCTCCCACTCCCCGCCGACCCCGCGCTGCTTCTTCACCACCGTGTACGTGAGGCTGGTGAACTCCAGCCCGCCGGTGAAGCCGAACCGGCTGCCGCTTTTCGCCATTGGTTTCTCATGCTCCATCGCCGCCTCCAGGTCTCGGTGGCCGCCGTGCCGGTAGTTCGGCTGCGCCATGCTGCTCGCGCGCGGACACTAGCTATACTGTCTACTATGTGCCAGTCGAGTATGATGTTTTTTGTAACCATCCAATGCGTGTGCATATAAAAGCTTTGGCCGTTTTATTAGCATGCCACAGCAAGGCTTGGGGATTTTGTCCCCTTGGTATGAGCCACTGTCGGGCGTGAGAAATGAGGATGGACAACGAGATGACCTTGGAGTGAACGTTGGTAAGGTCAGTTTTTTGGTTTGGACCGCCGAGAGAGGTGATTGGCAGTTTGTCCTCGACAGTATCATGGAATCATAGTGACATAGCAGCTATTTTTTTTGGGACATTGCTTCTGGAATGCTCAAATTTTGGAGTCAAGTCCGCGAAAGGAAGGATACCACCAGGTGCCTACTATTTTTGTTCCGAACTCTGAAGCTATAGCATCAAAGTTATAGCGAGAAAACGAGATTCTAACACGCCCACTATTTGGCGCTGTTTTAATTTATTTCGCTTGGTATAAATTAGACACATACTATTTATGAAACATGAAGATAATATATAGTGTGCACGCTAGATTCGCTGCGTTCAAGTTATAGCTCGCTATTAGCACAGCACGTCCCATCCCTGACTGGACATCTTCGACGGGCGCGGGTAAAGTATGTTGTTGCTGCAACAGGAAAATCCAGGACATAACCGTAAGGAGAACCGACATATTTAGAATAAACATAATCATCCTTGGCTATGTATAGAACATCAGAAGAGTTATATTTTCTAGCAAAATCATCATGCATAGGGCCGTAAGTTTTGGTGTACATGGGGCTGGAAGTTCCGCTCCTGGAAGTTCTGGCGACCAGGGACGAAAGTTCTAGTTTCACGAAAGTGGGCATTCTCCTCTCATGTGTCTTCTCTCCTCCTTCTCACGGGCATCCTCGCCAACAAGCCCGTAGGAGCAACTCGAAAGGATGCTCTAAAATAGGACACCACCTTTTGGTCTTAGGGCACCACTTTTTTCGATTTTATGGCACAGATTATAAGGGCACCTATTTCAGGTGATGCAAAATAGGGCTTCAGCTAGTTTTCAGATGAAGTAAAATAGGGCTTCGACCAGCACATCAAACATTATAACTTTTATTAAACACATTTTAAACGTAGAAACATATCCTACACAGTTCGATACGTTGAACACATTCTACACCATCGGCACTACACATCCTACATTTCGGCTACCCTACACCAAACCATTGACACTACATTGCACTACTCCTTGTGGCTGCTAGTAAACATGTCCAACGAAGACTCTGTTGTCAGAGTCCACCTTGACAGTCGAGGGGTCAGCCTCGTCATGTTTCTTCTTCCTCCCTGGCTTCTTCTCCTTCATGTCCCTCCTAGCGTAGAACTCTATCTCCATCTGCACTTCATCCGGATGCGCCCATGTGTACCTCCACTACAAAAATACCCCCGTGCGCGGCATCTTTTTTGGCGATACAAGTGAAAAGTAACCGCAAAAGTTGTTTACCCGGTGGATGAGCATTGTGGATGAGCATTGGCGGCACCAAATTTTCAAAGTGGCACCGTATACGCCGTGTTAGACTCGATACCGGTGGATTTTAGTGCAGCGGTAGGTGGTACGCAAAAGCCGGGTTTTTGAATGTCACGCTCCGGCGGAGGAGGCATTATGTATTGTGACATGCATTGCAATCCACATGAAAAATGGGTCTAACATTGTAGAATTGTCAAACACGTCCCTCTGCATGTTTACGCACGTGTCTCGCTGATAGGTGTGCCACCACCGGTGAGATGTTTGACTAGCAACTATTTATGCACCGGTCCAGGTACGCACTTATCCCCGATATCCACCCACCACTCGTCCTCTCGAACCAACCTCAATCATATCTTGCTCGTCCGATGATCAAATATTGGATGGTCGACGGCATAGGTGACACACCAGGATGGTTCCGATTGATAACGAACGAGAGCGGTGCGGTGGCATCGTAAGTTATCTTCATGAAAGGTTCGTTTTTCATTCTCAATTTTTTTCCGATCTCTCGATCATGTTGGGGTATTACGGTCTCGGGATGGAAATGTGTCGAGATGGATCGAGAGCGACTTCCGGAACGACATCGATGGGAAGTGGCGTCACCGATGCGACTGTGATCTGTTGCCGCATCGGCTAGTAGCATACGAGGGTGTAGATACTGGCCGCCTATTCATGGGATACCACTATAAATCCCCAAGGTGCACCTTGGTGGAGTGGGTTGATAAACCGCAGACGCATGTGGATGTTGGAGATATGACCTAGAGGCAAATAATAAAGATGTTTTTATTGCCATATCTCAAATATTCATAATAAGTTTTATGCGATGCTATAACTGAATTAAGCGAGGACATTAGCACACGTGTAGTATGTAAACAAACTAAGTCTCTGGTAGCCTCTAATCAGCTAGCTCATTGGTCAACTGATTTGAGGTTTCCCGATCATGGACTGTTATGTTAATTGACAATGAGGTTATGTCATTGAGTGAATGATGTGATGGACATACATCCAACTTTAATATTGCAGTGAGATCCAATCACAAAGTTCAACATTGCGATAACTAAGAAAACATAGTAACTCAATTCTTGACCGTGAGATCATATATAGTCACTATCACCGGAGGCTTCCTTGACTGCATCAACTGTCACACCGTAATAGGGTGATCATAAAGGTGTCTCTCAAGTATTTCGAAGGGGTAGGTTGAGGCGTATGCATCAAGATCGAGATTTTCCATCTGCGTGATGGATAAATACTCTGCGCCCACTCGGTGAGATTACATCTACAAAGTTTTCAAACATGTGACTAGGTCACGAGAATAAGTAAATGTGTTTGTCAGTAATAAGATAGAACTAGGTATGGAGATACCGAAGATCATATCTTGGACAAACTAGGTATCTTGTACCAAAGAAAATGAGACTCGACATTTAAGATTCAAGCGATCAAGTTAATTCATGGAATGCATGGAGGCCATCATGGGTTTCCAGATCCTATTGTTGGTCATTGACCATAGAGATGTCTTGACCATGTCTGTGCATTCCCGAACCGTAGGGTGACATGCTTAAGGGTAGATGATGCTTAGTGATTGATTCGGGATTGTTGGATAAAAGAGAGGAGAGTAGCCGAAATGTTCCGTATGGATTTGAAGGTTGTTTGGAGTGATCCGAAAGGTGTTTCGGAGCGAAGGGAATTAAATAATATGTATTTAATATTATTAATATTAAAAATATATTTTTATTTAATATTTTAGGGGCAGCCCACCTAAATGGGCCTCCCGGAGGAAGGGCCCATGTGGGCTAGCCGCCCCCTTTGGATAAGGAAAAAGGGGAAGGTGTGTTTAGGGCTTGGCGCGGGGGGTGGGGGCCACCTATGGTCGCCGCCTCTCATCTCCCTTGGCCACCGACCCCTCCCTAGGGCGCACACCCTTCCCCTATATAAGGAGAGCCTTGGGGAGGAGGAGCACACAATTCCTTGGAGGCATTTTCTCTTTCCTCCCCTAGAGCTCTCTCCCTCAAGTGTGGTTCCACAATTGGAACACGCATATGGGGATAGAGGTTTCTCCACCATACGCACGCCCTCGTACTTCTGGACTCTCGGTTTGGATCAATATTCTTCCATTGATTAGCTGGACTAGAACCCGGGGGATGTTGTCTACATCGGATGCGTGTAAAATTGCGGAGGTGCTGTCAGTTGTAGCATAAATCGCTTGTACGCCTGCACGGTATGAACACCGAATCCATATTGTCAACACCCGGATTTTTAATCCCAGATGCCTGTTATGTCATACATCGCAATCCTAGGATTACCATTTTTGCGAGACATAACCGATTGGATATCACAGTACATCATCCATTACAAATCATAATAAGGTCTTACACGAATAAAGGATCTCATGATCTAGTCTTAATACAACAAGCAGCGGAATAAATAACAAGCGTAGCGGTGGGGTCCATCTTCAGGGGCACAGGCAATGCTGATGATGGAAGATAACCCTAGTTATCATAGCCGTCCTGCTGTCCTTCATCTTGGTATCTCCTTCATAGTTTGGACATAGTAATAGCCAGGGACAAAAGCCATGAGTACTCTTTAAGTACTCGCAAACTATCACTAATAAGTAAGGTAGTTCTAGTGGGAAATGCTAACTCTAGGTTTATTTGTAAAGTTAAGTTTGAAACCTAAGCTGAGTTCAGAAACAAAGAAAGATAAAATAAAGTTCTAGAACCACTTAAGTTGGGAAGCTAGTGTCATAGTCACAACCCTGTTGTGGTCAAGTCAAGATTCATCCTTCATATCATAAGTCATTTTGAAAACATCTGACAACGGAACAGTATGGCCACTCCAACTGTCCATAACCGCGGACGCGGCTATTCGAATAGTTTGACACTCTGCAGAGGTGGTACACTTTCACCACAAGATTCGATACATCTGTCAGGGATAACCCTGAATCATCATACTTAGTATGCAGATAATCAAACATAACGTTTCCTTTACACACCCTAGTATAAGCACCTCTCCTATGAGTATGGCCTCCCAACCATGACCATCTGTCATCTTGGGCACTGCATAGGTGGAAAATATTGAGAGGTAGCCTCAGCTCAAACCTCTCCCGCGAGGGAACTAATACTAATGCATATAAACTTCCGGCTAAGCCTTACCCAATTCAGGTATTGTGGTTGTACGGTAAAATTGGAATGGTATCGCATCCGAACCCAACCATCGGTTTTGTAAAAGGGCTAAGGCTTATGTCTCAACATTTTCATCATCATAAACCATTTGTGTCTCTCAACACATGTCAAAACATCTCAATAGAATGACTCATCATTCCAAGGTTTTCACAAGTCATTTTCACCAAGTATTCCCATCTAAAGTGAATAAAGTTTTGGTTTAGCTCTAAACTACTAAGTTAAGAATGTTCACTAATATGGGATGCTAACCTCAATCTCATGCCATAGAATGACATCTAAATCTAACTAGATAGGTCAAGTTTTATACTTTTTATGCTACCTTAAAACAAGTAAAAGGACTTTAATAAAGTAAAGAAAGTAAAGCTTGGAAATAAAACTTGGGGTAGGTAGTAATTAAAGTGGTATAACCAAAGTATGCCTAATGCATCTTGCTTAGGTTATCTAGCTTGCATTGTTAATGATGGCTTGCTAGTGTAATACTTGCAAGTGTTAGCTTGCCTTGGGTAGTGCAGTGGTTGAAGTTTTCTTCCTCCTCCTCTTAGTAGAATTCCTCCTCCTCGAAAGCTTGGTCGGTACTATCGTCTATAAATACATACGGTATACACAATCACCAAACAATGCTTACTTAGCACACTAATGCACACATTTGATGATCTACTACCATCACAAGCATCACAAGGTTTTGTTAACTAGCCTCATTCTTTTTATTTGAGAAAAGTAATTTCTACTCATTGAAATTAACTAAGATTTAATATTCTCCAATTAAAATATGGGATCATGTGGACACATGTCATCACCACATATTCTAAACATATGGGAATGTGATTTAAATGTTGGATCACATTTTAATAAGTTTAAGTTTAATATTTAATGATTTAAAGTGACTAGAAATGCCTATATAGCATTATTTTGGTACTAGTCCAAAGCCACTACATGTAAACCTTAATATTATTACATATTCAGATAGGTATGGTTAAATGTGATTTTTGAGAGTTGGAATCAACTCAAAAGCTATTATGGTTGATTTTAGAAAAATGTTTGAATGTGCAAATGCTTCTGTCTTGTTATTTTTACTAGGAGAGATCTCTAACTCTAAATGAATTAAATCCAACGGGCTTGGATATATCTTTTCAGAAGCTTTCCAACAAAATTGGAATCACTCAATTTGGTTTAGTAAATCTTCTTGAATTGATTTTTGAACTAAGGGACACAAATAGTTTTAAGTCTAAATAGAAAAAAACCTATTGGCTAGCGTGGGAAAGCAAATGGGCCGGCCCAGTGACGCTCAGTGGTGCAGAGGGCGGCTGACAGGTTGGTCCCGCTTGTCAGCGAGACTTAAAACCCGAAACGGTATCAAGCGATCTAGGCCACACGATTAGAACGCGGATCAACAGCTCACAGTCGGCGTTGACGACGGACTCGTCGCCGGCGAGACTAAACCCTAAACGAACGGTGGGGGTCTACTAGGGACGTACCAGGGCTTCAGCTAGTGCGGTGAGGCAGGCGATCGAACTGGACGGCGACGACAGGCTCATGCAAGGTCGCGGCAGGGGCTGAGGTGGACTGAATCGACGGCAGCGTCTCCTCCTCTACTGCGGCTACCTCCGGTGAAATTCCGGTGGCCTGCTGCTCGAGCTGCTCCGGTGAAAGGTGGGGAAGGACTGGTGGAGAGAGGGGAGTCGAATGGTGTGGAGATTGAGGCTAGGGAAGGCCTCCTTATATAGGCTCGAGGAGGGTACCGAGGGGGTGACAGCGAGCTCGTCGATGACGATGATACCGCGTGCTATCGGCATGGGCGGCGTAGGCGGACGGTGGCTTGCCTCTTGGCGGTGCTCTATGGCTTAATGGCGCAGCTAGGGGCGGTGGCATTTGGTCGGGAGCGTCGCGTGCTCTAGGAGACAGGGGCGGTGTTCGACGGCGATCACGGCGACTATCGATCGCGCGGCGATGCACGCCCGTGTCTAGTGGGTTGCTGGGGTCGAGGAGGAGCGGCGTGCGGGGTTTGGTGCCAAGGCGCGGTCTGCTGCGGGCTGGTGGCGATCGCGCTCTGGCGCGCTCTGGCTGCGCGCAGAGAGAAAGGGCGACGAGGCTGGGGAGTGGTCCAGGGGCTGGGGTTGATCGAGGGGTGGACCGTGGGCGGCGGTAGGGTGGCGCCTAACTCCCTGGAGCAGCAGAGAGGGGCTGGCGGTCTCCTGCGCCTTGTGCACACTTGACCGGCGAGCATGGCGTCGGGGCGGCATGGCACTAGCGCCAGGGGCTAGGGCTAGAGGTGGGTTTGGTCTGGTTGGGCCTGGGGGAGACAAGGATGATCAATGCGACCCAAATGGCTCGACAAGATTAGCTCCAAAACAGTAATAGTTAGGCCATAATGATTCTGCTAATAAGGTGTTTGATCAAATGGCCGCATGAACAAAATATTTGAATTTTGAGATGATTTTTGGTGGAGTGATGTAACTTATGCTTAAGCTTCTATGTGTGCTTGGGTTTTTGAAATGGAGTTCATTTGAGTGGTTTTTGAATTAATGTGATCTTGATACATACACCAGATTCAATTTTCAAATGTCATTTAAATTTAGTGTTTGAAAGTTTTTGGGATGAAACAAAGTGGGCCTTGGTACATCACTACTTGTACTAGCAAGGGGTGCAAAGAACCACAATTGTTTCTTAATATTTGAGTTCTAGGAATAGCCAAAGTAGGCTAGGTGATTAAAATGGCAAAAGTGACCATTTGCTTATTTTATTCTTTTTGATTTTTTTCTTTGGGATTTGTTTAGGAATGATCTAGATGATTTTTAATTCACCTTAGAATCATTTTACAACCAATGGATCACTCAAACATGGCAATTCAAAACAACTCCTAATTTAAATGCACACACATATGAATGCATAATGATTTTAAATGGAAAAGTTTTTTGTTAACCCTAAATTGGGTAGATTTGATCTTGATTAACCTTGGATTAAGTTTTGGGATGTTACAAACCTTCCCCCCTTAAACAAAATCTCGTCTCGAGATTTAAGAAGAAAACTAGGAACTAAAGAGATCTGGAAACTCTGTCCTAATGTAATCTTCTCGCTCCCAAGTGGCTTCCGCTTCGGTATGGTTGCTCCATTGAATCTTGAGAAACTTGATACTCTGGGTCCTGGTGGTTCTGTAAGCTTCTTCCAAGATACGGATGGGCACTTCACGATACGTCAGATCCTTGTTGATCTCAACAGCTCGGTGATCGATGTTCTTGAATACTTCAGTCTTCTCCGACACTTCTAGGCATTTGCGAAGTAACGAGATATGGAACACATTGTGGATGGCTCACATCTCTTCTGGCAGTTCTAGTTGATACAATACTTCTCCTCGATGATTCAGAATCTTGAAGGGTCTGATATATCTGGGGGCTAACTTTCCTTTCAGACTAAAACGTTGGGTTCCCTTCAATGGCGAAACCTTGAGATATACAAAATCTCCGACATTGAAGGTCAGGTCTCTCCTTCTCTTGTCAGCATAACTCTTCTGCCTGGATTGGGTGGTCTTGAGGTGTTCATGGACTTTGTGAACTTTCTCTTCAGCTTCTTGGAGAATGTCGGGTCCAAAAATCTGACTCTCTCCTACTTGCGACCAATTCAAAGGGGTACGGCACTTTCTTCTGTCATCGGATTGAGGACAAGTACACCATGAGGGGGTCCTCGAGGCATGCGGAAGAGAGGGGTGTGAGACGTACGGTATTCCGGGACGGTGAGAACACAAGTTTACCCAGGTTCGAATCCACCGGCTTTGGACGGATCCTACTCCTGCTAGCAATCCAGTAATACGGCAGAGCCGGAATATGGGTTACAAGGGTTTTGCTTGTGCGAGTTGAGATTGTAGACTATTGTGGTGTGCCCTAAAGGCTCTCCCTAGGACGGCTTATATAGATATCCGGCCTAGGGTTTACATGAGAGATCTATCCGGCCACGACTAAGAGTTGGTTACAGAGTACATCTTGAACTACAAGTAACATTACGGGCCTAAGTCGGTAAGTCTTCTGGGCCTTCCCATGGCTGGATTGGACTCTGTCTTCCCCCTGACTGGGACGCCCGTGAAGCAAAGCTCTAACCCGAAGTGGGCCACCCTGGTCAGAGAGGAACTGTGAGGATACCCGGAAAGTATATCCCCAACAGCAGCCCCTGGAGGCCTCCAAGATCCAAAGTCGGATTTATCATCGTCTAGCTTGATCTTCGGCTTGCAAAATCTTGAAGGGTTCCTGAAACTTCACAACAAAAAATACGATCCGGGTCTTAAAAATTAAGTCGGACCTATCAACAGGTTACTCGGATTTTCCAGCTTGATTTCAAACTAAGCTAGAACTTGGTCCCTGACGCCACCTGACACAAGTCATAGTCAAGTCACGTCATTTGACAGGCATTCCGTCAGCATGACCGTTGGTGGGTCCGTGGTTCACGGAATCGAGGCGTTGTTTCAATGCATGCGTGGAGATTGAGGCGACGTAATCATCGCGTGGGTCCTTCCCAGTTCCTTCCACGATGCGTGGCGGTTACACTATAGCATTTGCACGAATCTTGGTGCAGTTAGGTGGATACAAGGGGTTAGGATTTTCTCCTTCTCCTTTCACCAGTCCTTTGCCTTTTCCTCTCCTCCCAATCTCCCTGCGCGCATAGAGCTCCCCCGTTCCTCCCCCAAAGAACTCCTAGCGCCGCCCATTCTAGGTCAACTGCTCGCCGGAGAAATGGCTTCATCTTCCTCTTCCGGCTTGTCGGTAGCGGCGGCGGCGACGGAAGCGGTGGTAGAGAAAGAGAGCTTTCGCGGGCTCTGGATTCCCTGCGTGGTCAACGACGAGGGTCTCAAGAACGTGGAGAAGGAAGGGCTCCTCCGCGCCGACGAGTGGTGGAGAAGCTTCGAAAAAACCATCCCCAACCCGCGCGCCGGTGAGCGGGTCCACTTCGGCACCCACCTCGATAGAGGTTTGTCGTTTCCTCCCTCGGATTTCTTTTCCGAGGTGATTGATCATTACGGAGTTCAACTCCATCATCTTCCTCCTAACTCTCTCTTAGAGATGAGCGCTTACGCTTCTTTGTGTGAGGGCTTTCTCGGCATTAGGCCGAGTTTGACTCTTTTCCGGTACTATTTTCATGTCCGGAGAAACTCTATTACTGCCGGTGTTCCTTACATCACCGGTACTATTAGCTTTTCGCTTAGACGCAAGCGCGCGTACCCCAAAATCTTAGCTAGTGACTCGGTCAAACAATGGCCAGCCACATTTTTCTATCATACGGATATTCCGGCTCCCGACAAAGCTACTGCTTTGCTAGCTTTTGTTGACGGAGCTGCCACGGCCCAACCATCCTGGGACGAGGCCGCTCCGGCTCTCACCGACGATCTGTTCCTCGCTAAGAGGCGGATCGAATACTTGATCAAACACAAGGGACTAAAGGGATCCGACTTAGTCCAATGCTGGGTCTCACGCCGGATCTAGCCCCTTCAGTACCACGGGAATCGACTGATGCAGGCCATCACGTCATCCAAGGAAGACTCCCTCCGCATCATCCCCAAATCCTACACCACTCAGGGCTACATAAGCCAGATCAAGTGGCTGATCAGGGAGCGGATCGAGAGGAGGATCCCGGAGATTTCTCTGGATATGCTCACGGCGGAAAACCCCATAGCGCCGGTAAGCTTCTATCAGTACACTTTTTATGTGTTTCAATCTTTGAGTTACACTGCAATGCTGATATGTTTTCTTATTTTCAGCTTGCTGACCTCCCCGAGTTGGAATTTGCTCCGCTCGAAGGATATCCTCCTGAGTTTTCTCAGTAGACAGAGGTGGTCCCATTGACGGACCTTGCGCTCAAGAAGCGTAAAGCTCCGACCGTGGCTGTTGGCACAAATGAGGTGCCCGTTGTGAAGAGGTAACTTTCAATCACAACTTCCGTCTTTGTACTTTACTCAGATTTCTTTCCGAGATGCAATGTTTCCGACTTTACTACATTCTCAGAGCAAAATCGATCATCAAGGGCAAGGGGAAGGGAACTTCTTCGAAGCCTATGTGACAGACGAAGCTCACCATAGCTTCTCCTGCCGTAGCTCCTCCGACTCCTGCCCCTCAACCTTATGCAACACCGGTGACCATTCCTTCTCCGGTTGTCGCAGAAGACCCGGCTCCTTCAACGGAGCCCACGATCCTTGAATCGCAAACTGACGTCACCATGGGTGAGTCAGATCTAGATAAGGGTGAACCCTCTTTGGGTAATGATCCCTCGACAGAAACCTTCGCCGAAAACCTTATCAGCAATCCGGGACTTGCCAAGTTTGGCTTGTCCCGGAAATCTGCTGAAGAAATCCAGCGGCTCGCCAGGCAATGCCTGGAGAAAAGTACTTTATCTGCCGAACAAGAAGCGCAAGAAGCAGAGGACGTCAAGCACTCCAATCTTCTTGAACAAGTGCTTCTCCGCAACGAGAGGATCAGGTCCGGGGAGCTTCCAACTACTCCTGTGACCCCTCTAACTCTCGCTGAGAAGGTTGTCGTTGAGGTGAACGCGAGTTTGGATAAACTCACTCGCGAACAATATGTAAGTCGGAATTCCAACTCCTGTTTTTCCTTTATTTCATATCATATCCTCTAGCCCCCAAGCATGAAGTAGGATAAGTAACCCGGGTTTATGCTTCATTAGGATGCCAAAGAATGAACTAGTGTAGCCCCCAAGGCTCGTGCTGATATTAGCAAAAATATTAGCCCGAGTCTTTAGTAGCTTTCTGACTTTGGGTATTCTGACTTACATAAAGTATATTCCTATAACCAGGATTTATTAAAGAATGTCCGTGATAAGCAGAGAGAGATCAAGGCTCTCCGACTTAAAAATGCTAAACTTAAAGTTGCCAAGGATGAAGCCGAAGGTAAACATTCCGAGACTCAAACCTTGTCTTTGTTTTTTCAATGTAGAATTTTTCTGAACTGTTGTTCTTTTTGACTTACAGCGATGGTGAAACAATCCTGCGCCATGATCGAAGAGGCTAAGAACCTCAAGACCTTGGTGGTGGAGAACAAGGAGCTTCGCCAAGAGCTGGATAAGCTCAAGGTGGATCATGAAAAGAGCATAGCTCAAGTCCTTGAATCCTCCTCCATGGCTACTGAAGAGTGTGATCGCAAGATCACTGCTCAAGATAAAACAATCTCGGACCTCAGGAATGAACTTAGCAGAGAGAGGAACCTTTCCCAGGCGCTCAGGGCTGAACTCCAGAGTCTCCGGGAAGAGAAGACCAAAATTGACGATGTCATTTTTGGTACGTTCCATCTGTCTGACTTGTCTTTTTCTTCGACTTCTATCAATGTCGGATTTTTCTTAACTTGTTTTGTGTATAGGTCCTCTGAACTTGACGGACTCTTCTTCCACTGAGCCCCGCACCCACCGGCTTACCCAAGTCGGTGACCTGCTTCATGACTTTCGCCAATCCCTTCAGGACATCGGCGAAGCTCTCAAGATTCCAGACATGCACAGCATGTCAGATTTTCAGGTGCGGGACAAGGCAAAGGAGATGCCGCAACTTTTTCGGGATTGGAACATGTCCTACATGCGGACCGCGGCGCAGAACGCTCTCACCATGGTCATGAGCCACCATGGAAACATGGAAATATGGCAAGTGACCAGAGGGTACTGCAAAGTAGATGAAGATGGCCAGGAGCAGGACTTCAAGCCATCATGCACTCCTGCGCCGGATATGGGTGTCATGTGGCTGACTTGACCAGTTACGAGACCCCTTTCTTCACCCACGTGGATACTCCGCCTCCTCCTCTAGAAGAATCAGCAGAATTTTCCGACGATAAATGCACCACCTCGGATGCGGACATCTCAGAACGATACCAAGGCGGCGTCTCCAGCGAGCCGACAGTTCCTTCATCTCCTCCTGCATCATAGATTGTCAGAAACATTTTGTATTATCTGAAAAACATGATGTGTCTGTAAATGTGAAGTACTATTATATTTGCTAGTGCTAAGCTTTTGATCTATTCAGCACTTTTGGCTTTTAAACTTTTTGCGTGCCTGAAATGTTTACATAAGCACTTGTATTTTTTCGCCCATGCTTATCGTTTATCTGGCTTTCCACCTCGTCCCTTTCGTGAGCCGGCTAAACCTTCTGCCGGAAACTTTGCCGAGCAACGGAGCTCAATTGCTAAACCAGTTTAAACTCGGAAACAAAGCCAACTTCTAGTACCAACAATTCACTACTTGGAAAATGCCCGCATCTAGCAATCAGACAAATAACCAAAGTAAAGACTAGAATTTTTTTAGAGTTATACCCGAGGGTAGCAGTTTTAGAATCGGAAATCTAAACCAGAATGAGCATGAGCATAAAGTACTTTCAAGCATTCTGGGATTTTCGACTATGACATGATCATTCAGAAATAAGATGGTAAAAACTTCTCAGAAAAACTTGAGGCAACCAAAACTTTTATTTCTCACAGAACATGTACATATATATGATTACAAAGAAGGATAAACTTAAGAATAAAAGGGACGTAGCTGAGCAATATTCTACGGTCTGTCTAACTCATCCGGATTTGTACTGCCTCCAGCTCTCTTTCTCTTCTTAGTAGCAGGTCTTTCTTTGACTGGCCTCATGTCAGTTAAGTAGTACGATCCATTGTGCAATACTCGACTAACTAAAAAGGGCCCTTCCCATACTGGGGAAAGTTTGTGCTTTCTTTATTGCACAAGCCGGAGAACCAAATCATCTTTATTGAAAGATCTATTTCGGTCTCTCTGGCTATGATACTTGCGTAACTTCTGCTGATAGGCTGTAGATCTCATTTCAGCAACGACGCGGACTTCTTCGACTAAGTCGAGATCATTTTGTCAAGAAATCTCGGCATCTTATTCAATATACGCGGCTACTCTAGGAGAAGTATGAATCAAATCACTAGGAAGAACTGCTTCTGCGCCATAGACCAAGAAGAAAGGTGTGTATCATGTTGACCTGTTTGGAGTTATTCGTAAACTCCAAATTACATAGGGTAGTTCCTCTGCCCAAGCCCCCGCAGCACGTCGTAGTGGTGCTTCGAGTCTCGGTTTTATCCCTTGTAGGATTAAACCATTTGCTCTTTCGACTTGTCCGTTAGCCTGTGGATGCGCGACTGACGCAATGTCAAGCCGGATATTTTGCTCGTTGCAAAATTCAGCCAATTCTCCCATAGAGAAGTTACTCCCGTTGTCCGTGATAATGCTATGTGGATAACCATACCAGATTATAACATCCTCGACAAATCTTTTGGCTGTTGCTCTATCACAACTAGTGATAGGTTTAGCCTCAATCCATTTTGTGAATTTATCCACCATCACTAGGAGGTGAGTAAATCCGCTTGGAGCTCGTTTAAATGGTCCTACCATATAAAGCCCCCAGACCACAAAGGGCCATGTTATAGGTATTGTTCGAAGCTGATCAGTCGGAACATGAGCTTGCTTGGCGTACTTTTGGCAGCCTTTGCACGTCTTGACTAATCGTTCGGCATCTGCCTGAGCTATAAGCCAGAAAAATCCGTGTCTAAAAGCTTTTGCCACTAAAGATTTGGCTGCAGCGTGGTGACCACACTCGCCTTCGTGGATTTCCCTTAAGATTTCCACTCCTTCTTCCGAAGATACACAACGCTGAAACCCCCCAGAAATACTCCGTTTATGGAGCTCACCTTTAACAATAGTATAGGCTTTTGCTCGTCGAATAATCTGCCGGCTCAGAACCTCGTCTTCGGGTAATTTGCCATCTACCAGATAATCTAGGTAGGGTTGAGTCCAGCTAGGAATTACAGCCAGAACTGCTATCAAAGGTGAGTCGGATTTGGTCAGATATTCCTCATATACTCCCTTTATTGAGGGAACTTTGAGGTGCTCTAAAAAAGCGCCATCCGGGACCTCTTTCCGCGCAGAACCTATCCGAGATAGTGCATATGCTTCCTCATTTTCTGCTTGAGGGATCTATTGAACTTCAAACCATTCGAACGATTTAGATAGATCATCCACGATAGCTTTATATGCTGCCATGTGTTTATTTGCATTACAAATATCCGACACTTGTTGAGCAACAAGATCCGAATCTCCATAACACATCAAACATCGGATGCCAATATCCTTAGCAATCCAGATTCCATGTAGCAGTGCTTCATACTCGGCAATATTGTTTGTCACTGTGAAGTGGATCTGCAACACGTATAGAAGTTTATCTCCTTGGGGTGATTTGAGCACCACACTGGCCCCCGAGCCCCCACAAGCCTTAGACCCATCGAAGAAAAGGGTCCAATATTCCGACTCAGGGAGGATCATGTTCTCCTTTGTCTCTGTCCAATCAGCGACAAAGTCAGCAAGGATCTAGGATTTGATTGCTGTCCGAGGTTTATACTCAATATCAAAAGTTGAAAGCTCTATGCCACATTTGGTGACGCATCCTGTGGCGTCACTGTTGTTGATTATATCTCTCATGGGAGCTGTGCTCACCATGGTAATTGGATGCTCCTGAAAGTAGTGTCGTAACTTACGAGATGCTAGAAAAACACCGTAAGCCAATTTTTGATAGTGCGGATACCGCTGTTTTGATTCTGTCAGGACCTCGCTGACAAAGTAAAGCGGACACTGCACCAGGTGTTCCTGATTTTCCTCTGGTCATTCCACCACCATGACGATACTAACGACCTTATTTGTCGCAGCAAGATAGAGTAACATCGGTTCCTTAGGTTCCGGCGCTGCAAGGAAAGGAGCAGATGAGAGTACTTTCTTCAGGTCTTGCAGTGCAGCTTCGTTTGTCCAAACAAAATCTTTGGTCTTTTTCGGGAGTTTGTATAATGGTGCGGCTCTTTCACCAAGCCGGCTTACAAAGACTGACCGCAGCAATGCAACCAGTTAATCTTTGTACGTCCTTCAGGCGAGTTGGCCTAGAAATATTGAGTATAGCCTTGATTTTGTCCCGGTTCACCTCTATGCCTCTTTGAGACACGATGAAACCTAACAAGTTTCTGGTTGGTATTCCAAAGAAGCATTTCTTCGGGTTAAGCATGATGTTGTATTTTTTTAGATTGGCAAATGTTTCCTCTAAGTCAGAAATCAGTGTTTCCTTCTTTTTGGACATTACCGCGATATCATCCACGTATGCATGTACATTGCGTCCGAGTTGGTCAGGGAGGCAACACTGCATCGTGCGCTGGTACGTAGCTCCCGCGTTCTTCCGCCCAAAAGGCATCGTAACAAAATAGAAGGTTCTGAAAGGGGTTATGAATGAAGTTTTGACTTTGTCAGATTCCTTCATCCGGATTTGGTGATAGCCGGAATCTGCGTCGAGAAAACAGAGGAGTTCCGAGCCTGCCGTAGAATCGATAACTTGATCAATTCTAGGCAGAGCGAACGGATCTTTTGGACAAGCCTTGTTCAAGGCAGTATAATCAACACACATCATTAAATCAGTGGTGTCCTATTTAGGGACCATTACAGGATTGGCCGACCACTCAGTGTGGATGACCTCTTCTATGAATCCGGCTAACTCGAGCTGTGCTAGTTCCTTAGCTATTGCCTTATGCTTTCATCGCCAAACCATCGTAGGGACTGTTTGACGGGTTTAGCATCCGGGTTTACATTTAGAGAGTGCTCGGCAAGTTCCCTAGGTACTCCGGTCATGTCAGATGGATGCCATGAGAAGATATCTTGATTTGCTTGGAGGAACTTGACGAGCGCGCTTTCCTATGCGCTACCTAGGCCTACGCCTATCTGGGTCACCTTGGAGGGTTCATCATCCTTCAACGGTGTCTTCTTCGTCTCTTCTGATGCCTTGAACTCCGGATTTGGCTTTGTCACCTCCTTCTTTGTTGCGGGAATCTCGGACGGATCTATGCTCTTCTTGATCTCCTGGTACTCCTGGGCGTGCATCACGGCTTCAGCAAAGGCGGCATTTCCATCCTCACACTCTCGTGCTTTCTTTGGGTCTCCCTGATAGTGATCACGCCGTTGGGGCCTGGAATTTTCATCATATTGTAAATGTAACACGGACGAGCTATAAAAGCCCAGTAAGCCAGACGTCTGAATATAGCATGGTACGCGCTCTTGAACGGGACCACTTCGAAGGAAAGTTCCTCCGTCCGATAGTTCTTTGGAGTTCCAAAGGTAACATCCAAAGTAATCTCTCCCAGGGAATTAGCTTGTCTTCCCAGGACAACTCCGTGAAAGATCATAGAGCTATGGTTCAGCTGGGTTTCCGAGATCTTCATCCGGCGTAGCGTTTCGACATAGAGAATATTGATGCTACTACCATCGTCCATGAGTGTCCTGGAGAAACCATAACCGTCAATAAGTGGATTGACGATTAAGGCGTATTTTCCTCGCCTGTGCAACTTAGGCGGATGATCAACGCGGTCAAATGTGATTGCCACTTCCGACCAGTCCAGATATTGAGGGACAACCGGAACTGTTGCGTTGAGCTCGTGTTGAACTGCTTTCTTGACCTTTGCTAGTAGAGATCTGAAGAAAGTGACGTAAGTGTCCTTCTTGGTGGGAAAAGTCTTCTTCCCTTCTGGCTTGGGATTTGAAGCATCAGCTTCCTCCATGTCGGAATCTTCCTTGGTCTCTTTTTCTTTTTCGGGATTCTTCTTTCCCTTCTTCCGCTTAGCTTTGTAGCCCTCGGTATCATCTCTTTTGATGTCGTCATTGAAACGACATTCAGCTTTGGTGTGGGACGAGCCCCCATTGGCGTCTAGGTGATGCACACATGGATTATTGGCAATGTCGGCCCAAGAGTAGGTTTTGCCTGGTTGCTGTTCTCCTCTACCTTGGACCCTTGAAGTCCCATGGCCACACCTGCGGCCTCCGCCGCGTCCTCCTTGTTGGGTCCGCAGCATAGAAAACAAAAAAATTCCTACGGTGTGAACTACACGCCAAGATCTATCTACTAGGTACAAAGCAACGGGTGGACATACATCCAACGAGAACTTACCCTCGTAGACAACGAGCTTTGTTAACGAGTAGGAACTCGTGGTTGATGTAGTCATACACTTGCCGATCTCAAGATCGTGAGGAAGTCCAGCAGGTCCGGCTCCAGCACGTCCATCAAATCCAGCTCCAGCGGCACCAAGTCCAGCAGCGGTGTATCCGTGATCGCACACACGTCCGGTACCCCGACAACCTCCGTCCCTCGCTCCAGCAAAGCAGCGGAAGCAGCAAATCTTGTCATAGTCAACTCCTTGAACATTGTCGTAAACTTCTTTCCGACATGTCGACTATTTCATAGATGTTAAACATCCATGTCTTATTTCTTTATAGATCCAAACACGACCGATAGGCTTCACGCCTTTCCAGAGGGTCTTCCAAGTTCAAAAACTTGATTTCTCGTGTATGGATACTATCACGGATTCTATGACTTCTAGTCATTTTATGGAGTCAGGGCCCATCATCGCTTCTTTGCATGTAGTCGGTTCATCATTGTCAAAACAATAACGACTTGCTTATCAAATCTTACTATTTGATTCTTACCGACCCACACGGTTCTATAGGAACTCTAATCTCCGAGATCACACCTTTTGTAATCACGAGAGCCATGAGCATTGTGGCCGCCACCGGGACACTTTCCGGCGCTGCACTACTTAGCACATATAGCTAAGTTTCAACAACCTTATCAAAGTTCTATTGTCCTCCCACTTAACTTTTCGCGAAAAATTCCTTCTCAAGAAACTTGACGTTCCAAGTAACAAACTCTTTTGTCCTCGGTGTTATGGAGAAATTCCCAACAAATTCTTTGGGATAACCTACAAAGACGTGCTTATCCGACTTTGGTTGTAAACATTTTACTTATGCATAGCATACCAAAATTTAAGAAAAGACATTTCGGGTTTTATCCCAAACCATAACTCATATGGTGTCATTTCAATGGATCACAATGGTGCTCTTTTCAGTGTAAAAGCGGTAGTATTTAAAGCTTCAATCCTTAAAACATAATGGCAGTTTTATAAATGACACCCTTGATCTTACCATGTCAAACATGGTTTGATTTCATCTCTCGAATATGCCATACTCCTATGGTTTATCGAGAAACACAAATCATGGAACAATTCCTCAAGTCTTAGGTGTTTTTGCTAAACATGTAACTCAAATATCTTCCTTTATGATCGAATCATAAACTCTTTATGTTGTTGTTACAATGATTTTCAACTTCATCTTGAAAGTCTTTGAACAACTTTCAAATGTTTCATACTTCCTCCTTATTAAGTAAATATACAAATATATTCACTCAAATTTTCGGAGAAAGCATATGAAGCAAAAAGATCCATCGCATATGGCTACACATAATGGACTATGCACATCAGCATGCACAATTTCCAATAAGCTAGTCATCCGTTCCTCTTTGGCCTATGAACGGAGTTTCAATTATCTCGAGGAAAGTCTCACATGCGTCAATTAATCAAAATCAAATACTCCAAAATTCCATCAACATGGAGTTTCTTCATGTTTTCTTTCAAATATAATTTAAACAGCGATGTCACTTCATAAGTGATCTTTCAATCATTTGTCTTGCGACATTTTAGCAATAGTGTTTATGGATGTGATTTCTCCAACTAGACTTGTAAAAGTTCATCCATCCTTTATGGAATACGGTAATTATTTGAACAGCCATTATTCTCATAATACCGGAACAAAATAACAATTATTTAAACAAATCTTGAAGTCTAGGTTTGATGACAACGAAAAACACAATAACACTTTATTTGTTTTCGATGATCATCATCACTTATTCTCTTGCTAGTTACTTAAGCCATTGCAGTTCATGAATTGTGTTGTACTGTATGACACTTCATACCAACCAATTCGGTATCCAATACCGGTATCCAATACCTAAGAACCACATTGTTTAATAAGCAAGGAATACAACCATAACATGTATATCTTCTATATACCCAAGCTGGACATTTCCAACTTTTTATTTTCTGTCAAATATTTTATAGATTCTCTTTCAGCAATTCCTTTTCTTTTAAAAGAATCTATAAACATCAATTGTGGTGTCATTCACATGACACATAGTACAAAGCGTATATAGTCAAATACTAATACCTTTGGACTTGCACTTTGAAGTGGATCACCATCATCAAATGTTTGGTGTTCTTTCAAAAATCCATTCTTTAGTAATATATTAGTGTAGCAAACATTTTACTTACATCTTCTATTCATCCTTATCATGAAAACTTTCATGATCAAGCTACTATAGCCTACAAGGAAGAATCACGAGTATAATATCAGTTCCCAAAACCTTTTTGGTAGATTCGGATGCCTAGCATCTCCATCCTTCACAAATTCTCATACAATATGAGAACATGTATTTTTCTAAATTATACTCTATCATAATGCAACCAAAAAACATTGTTTCAGATATCACAATATCTTTCCCACATGATGGTTTCTGAAACAATTTTCAGCTCTAATATAATATTGATATTAAAACAACCTTTTGAATATGATTAATCATGGAGGCAAACATGATACTTTAGATACTAACATTGGAATTCTTACTCTTGATTAATACTACCTATTAAACTTCATAGAGTAAATAGAGTTTGCTGAAAGTTTGCAATAGGACTTATAAACTTTAAATTGACATTCAAAACAATACGATACCAGTTTGTAAAGTAAATATCCAGAATTCTATAGTTCTATTATCTCAAATAAAAACTAAGCATAAGGTAGAAAATGAATGCCAATGACTACAACAAACTATGCAAATTCACTTTGATTTCATTTATGACAAATTTGGTTCGACTAATCCAAATTAGAAATGAACTCCCACTCAAAAACGACATCCCTCGTGCCTTTTTGGTGATTACATGAACCAAATCCACTGCACCAAGTCTGATCATCACGTGAGTTGATGTAGCTTCAAAGGCGAGCCTCTATATGGGCATCATATCAACTATATGACTCATGATTAACCTTTCGGTTCGTGTTCCGAGGCCATGTCTGTACATGCTACGCTCGCCAAGTAAGAACCTTAGTACTCGCATGTGTAAAACTGTCTTACACCTGTTTGTATGAAAGCGTAGAGTCGAGTACACCCGATCATCACGTGATGTCTCGAAACACGATCCACAGAACGGTGCATACTTAAGGAAGACCACATTTTTATCTTGCTATCAAAAAGAGGGATCATCTTACAATGCTACAGAAAACGCCAAACTAGCAGTATAAGATGCTAACATCTAATGTGTAAAGTGAGATGATATGGTCCATGCATTTGATCTCTATCACTTGCATCGTGATATGATCTCTATCATTCCTTTGTGTGTAAGGCCAAGTTCTATGGAACTTACACGTTGAATGTGTTGTAAGAGTATCTATCATACATCTACTTACAACAATACCATATCAATACACTAGCCCAGCAACGATCTAAACTAGACGCCTCTAATTTATCAATTGCAAGTTTTACGTGGCTTAGGGCTTTCGGAGATAGAACCGTTCTTACCTACGAACATGAACCACAACGAGGATAACCAAGTTATTAGCAACTCGTTGTAAATCAGATATTGACTATAGTAGGAGAGACAGACACCCGCCAGCCACTTAGGCAAAACAAGTTGCATGTCAGTCGTGAAACCGGTCTCATGTACGATGACATGTAAGGTTGGTCCAGGCCGCTTCATTCCACTATGCCACCAATATCCAAAGTACATATAAGAAGCAATAAGATGATCATCACCGCCCACATACTCTTATGTGTTCTACCCGTGCAAAGCACCTACGCATAGATCAGGCTCTGATACCACTGTTGGGTCCACAACATAGAAAACAAAAAAATTCCTACGGTGTGAACTACACGCCAAGATCTATCTACTAGGTACAAAGCAACGGGTGGACATACATCCAACGAGAACTTACCCTCGTAGACAACGAGCTTTGTTAACGAGTAGGAACTCGTGGTTGATGTAGTCGTACACTTGTCGATCTCAAGATCGTGAGGAAGTCCAGCAGGTCCGGCTCAAGCACGTCCATCAGATCCAGCTCCAGCGGCACCAAGTCCAGCACCGCAAAGCAGCGGTGCATCCGTGATCACACACACGTCCGGTACCCCGACAACCTCCGCCCCTCGCTCCAGCAAAGCAGCAGAAGCAGCAACTCCTTTCCAGATAAAGCCACTGGGAACATGTATCTCGCTAATCCGAGACCATGGGGGAATAATACTAGAGGGGGAGAGAGATCCTTCACAAGGAGGTGTGAGTGAGAAGTGAGGAGAGGGTGGCCTTTTATAGGAGGAGGGGGTGCCCCTCCTTCATGGCCGGCGCATGGAGGAGGTGTCTCTTCACCTCCTCCATTCATGTGGTGGTAACCCCTCCACATTAAAATGCCTCTTCACATTCCCTTTTAAAGTCTCCACTTTAAATGCATTAAATTTCTCCAAATTTAATGCTCTCTCATTTAATAAAACTCTTTTATTATTTTTATTCAGAATTTTGTTAATTACTTTAATTAACAAACATTCACATAAAACCCCCTGCAACATTTCAATATTACATGCAGAACCAATTTCAGCAATTTCACCCGAAACAGTTTCGGTGTCTATTGAAATAATTCCAGCGCTTTTTTAAATCTTTATCTGAAACATATTTGCTCCAAATGGTGTCGGTATCCCTTAAGTGTGTCACCCTACGGTTCGCGAATAATGCAGACATGATCGAGACCCCTCTCAGATCAATAATCAGAAGCGGGACCTGGATATCCGTACTGACTCCTACACATTCAACGATGACTTCTGTGATCGTGAGAACCTTTAACGCTAGTAACTAAATCCCTTTGTCTTGCGATATATTACATGTCCGAGATTCGATCATCAGTATCTCCAAACCTAGTATGATCTCGTTGCCGACATGCACTCTTTTCTCGTTCCCGTGATATAACATTCTAGTGATCACATCACTTGCTTGCAAGCTATCTCAATGTGATATCACCGAGAGGGCCCAGAGTATATCTATCCGTCATCGGGATTGACAAATTTCACTCTTGATCCATGAGCCTCAACATAACACCTTCGTAGCACTGAACCCATCTTTATAGTCACCATGTTACGGTGTGACATTTGATGTTATCAAGATACTCTTCCGGTGTTAGGAATTAACATGATCTCATGGTCTAAGGATAGATATTACTTCATATAGTGTTATAGCAATATAAACATAATGACTTTGATCGTAATGCTATACTTCGGATGAATGTTCATCACATCATTCCACCAATGGTGTGACCTTGTTATTAACAACATCCAATGTCTATGATCAGGAAACCTTGATCATCTTGTTAATCAACAAGCTAGTCTATAAGAGAGGCATAACTAGGAACCCTTTTTGTTTATTAAAACACACATGTATTGATGTTTCCGATCAATACAATTATAGCATGCAAAATAAACATTTATCATAAATATGGAATAAGATAATAACCACTTTATTATTGCCTCTCGGGCATATTCCCTTCACTCCTCGTCCTCCAGACCCAGAAACAGTAGTAACCACTACTGTTTCCGCGTTGGGTTTTTCTTCTGAGGTATTTTTGCGCTTCTGAGCTTGTTGCTTTGGTTTTCTTGCCGACTAAGGCACAGCTAGGACATTGAGTAATCCCTCTGCATCGTCGTCAGCATCTGCATATTTGCTCGTTGTTTCTATCATCTCTCCCAAATCAGTGACCTTGTCACACTTCAAGCGGTGACGTAATAGACCAATTGGGAGCCCTGCGATGAAAGCTTCAATCGTGGTTTGATCGTTTACTCCTTCACAGGAGTTCTTGGTGTCGATCCATTGTCCGAGGTAATCCCGGCAAGTTTCTCCGGCTTTCTGGGTGCAACGTTGTAGGTCTTCGACCGAACATGGCCTCCGATATGTGCCTTCGAAATTCCGAAAGAACGCACTTTGCATGTCATACCAGTTATGGATGGTGTTCTCCGGAAGTTCATTGAGCCATGATCGCGCTGTCTTTCGCAACATAAGTGGGAGATATCGGGTTGCGACTAGCCTATTTCCGCCTTTGGCGATGCAGCAAGCTTGGAAAAAATCCTGTAGCCAAGTATCTGGCCGAGCAATGCCGCCGTAGGCTTGGATGTGCCTTGAGATAGCAAATCCTTCTGGGAATCTCGTAGCTCTAATGCGTGGTCCAAAGCACTTTGGGCCCACATAGACATCATCGTTTTCGTAGCGCCGCGCCTCTACATTGGAATTGATCCTGTGCCTTGCGTCGTTCGGGGATAGAGATCGTCCCGAATGCCGGCTATGGCCGCGGTGCCTTGGAGCCGGACTTCGGCTTCTGCCACCACTTCCTCCGCCGCGTCGTCTTCCTTGGGAGCCGTTGTGATGACTGCTTGGTGGAGAGGGTGGGGCAGCTGGGTAGTTTCCGGCTGATCGCCGGCCTCCGTTCGGAGCGTCATTATTCCGATTCCGGGGAGGGTCTTGGCTACGACGAGCCCCCTGCTGGCTTGTGCCAGCATGGTTTCCGTCGTTCCCACCTTGGTGAGGCTCATCTGGACGGCTTGCATGTCTAGGAGGTGGCATTTTTTGACAATCCTCCTCCCGGTGTTTCTCTTTATCTTCTCCCCTTCGATCGTTAGACTCTCGTCGGGGAGGATTCCTCGGATTCAGAGCAGCGATGGCCTCTTTCTCGGCCCCTGGGGCGACGTTGCTCCAGTCACGCGCAGTCCTGCGATGCTGTCATGACGATCCGGTTCTCGAATAATTGTCCTCCCGTCGCTCGGGGCGATGATACTACTCCAAAACTCGATGGGGTCTTACGTCAGTCCGTGCCGGATCTGTGCGACATTGGTCGGAATCCGATACCAGTTTTTGACTTCCGGACAGGGGGACCTTTTGCTGCTCCAGTCCCTTGTTGAGTAGTTTGATGCCCAAACGGATCGCCTCTGGTCCTGGATTAGCCGATAAAATTTCTCGGACCGGCACGGTATTCTGTACTGGGGTTGGATAAACCCAATCTCCTTTGCTATCTTTCTGTGGCTTCCCCATCTCATCCTCGAAAAGGACGGCACGGACATGTGGGAATTGGTCATCATTGGTGTGACGCTTCCGTGTCTTCTGATGCAACCGAGACATGTAATCCTTAGTTGTCATGTGTTTCTTCTCCTCCTCGATGTTTTTGGCTTCGTCAAGGAGTTGTTGACGACGTGCTTCTAGGGCTTGGGCCCTTTCGTCCAGCTCTTTGGCAGTAAGTTCTGCAGCTGTAAGGATAGGTGTGGTTAATGCAACATCGATGAGTTTACACGCACCTTCGGTGATCACGTGTCCATCCACCGATTCTTCTTTTTTTTTGCTCTTCTGGGATAAGTGCCCCATCCGAGTCTTCTTCGTATTCTTCGGTGATCACCTCCTCTGTCAGAGGGTCTTTTGCCGGAGTCTTGTTCTTCTTCTTTGGCTTCTTGGTAGCACCGGTAGCAAAGACGGCTTTGGGTCCGTTTCCCGGAGTCAAGCTCTGATTGGTACTTTCAGACATCTGGACTTCGGGATTATCTCCGACGTCCATGTCATCCTATGCTTTGGGAGAGTGTTCCCCGGATCCTTCATCCATGGCTTCTCCTTCTCCTGCAGCTTTGGAGTTATACTCCTCTTCGTATTCCGCGGAGAACTTTTGGAAATCTGCTGACGTCATCGATTCATCCGAGGATGCGGGTATGTCGACGTTTGTTCCAATTGCCTCCAGCACAGAGTCGGTGTTTTCTCCAGCATTGGCAGAGCCGGATCTGGATCCCACGTACCCGACGAAGTGCGACGCGTGCTTCCTGAGGTACCTGCGGCTTTCATGGTCGGCCATGTCGAAACTTTTTATGGTATCGAGAATTGCATCCATGCTTTTGCCTTACAGTATCATACGTCGTAGTGTGTACCGCAGGAAAGGCCTGTCTGTCCCGGCGTCATCAGAGCCAGAATCAGTGTCGTTGATATGTCCCTCCTGCATTTCGACTTCCACGGGTGGGTCGATCTGGGATCCGGCTTCTCCAGGGAGATCCACTCCAGATTCGACTTGGACCGCTAGGTCTTTTTTAGGATCGGATTTCCACTATCTCCGCCACTGGTGCGGGCTGGTTGGGATTAGGGATTTCTGAGATCCAGAACTCTGCCGCCTCCGCAGACAAAGGGGACCTAGAAGATTCTTCTGCCTCTATCATCACCGCTGGGGTGGGTGGGGCAGGTTCAGCGAAACCTATGTAAACATCGATCTCGCCAAAAGACATGATTGTGTAGGCAGTCATGGCCTCCCTAGCAGGAATCCAAGTCTTTTCGAGAACGATCAGAGGGACGTCGCTAGCATAGACGATGCGACCAACGACGATAGTCTCGCCGATTCCGATTCTTGCAGATTCCGCCCAGAACGCAGATCCGAAGCTCACTTGCCCCAGGGTGGGCGCCAAATGTCATCGGATTGAGGACAAGTACGCCATGAGGGGGTCCTCGAGGCGTGCGGAAGAGAGGGGTGTGAGACGTACGGTATTCCGGGACGGTGAGCACACAAGTTTACCCAGGTTCGAATCCGCCGGCTTTGGACGGATCCTACTCCTGCTAGCAATCCAGTAATACGGCAGAGCCGGGATATGGGTTACAAGGGTTTCGCCTGTGCGAGTTGAGATTGTAGACTATTGTGGTGTGCCCTAAAGGCTCTCCCTAGGACGGCTTATATAGATATCCGGCCTAGGGTTTACAGGAGAGATCTATCTGGCTACGACTAAGAGTTGGTTACAGAGTACATCTTGAACTACAAGTAACATTACGGGCTTAAGTCGGTAAGTCTTCTGGGCCTTCCTGTAGCCGGATTGGACTCCATCTTCCCCCTGACTGGGCCGGCCGTGAACCAAAGCTCTAACCCGAAGTGGGCCACCCTGGTCAGGGAGGAACTGTGAGGATACCCAGAAAGTATATCCCCAACATCTTCCTTATAGGAACTCAAATGGTGTCATTTGCAAACTGGCTTGATAACTGTTGTTATATGAGAATTCTGCGAAAGACAGACAATCTTCCCATTTTGATCTGTATTCCAACACACAAGCTCTCAACATATCTTCTAGGATTTGGTTGACTCTCTCAGTCTGTCCATCGGTTTGCGGGTGGTAAGCGGTGCTAAAATTCAACTTGGTTCCTAATCCTTCTTGGACTTTCTGCCAAAATATCAAGGTAAATTGGGTTCCTCGATCTGATACTATGGTCTTGGGGGTTCCATGCAGACTAACAATTCTAGCAATGTACAACTCTGCTAGCTTCGAACTCTGATAGGTAGTCTTGACAGGTATAAAATGAGATACCTTAGATAGTCTATCAACGATGACCCAGATTGAGTCATTTCCCCTATTAGAAGTAGGCAAACTAGTGATAAAGTCCATTCCGACGGAATCCCATTTCCATTCCGGAATCTGCAATGGTTACAACAGTCTTGCGGGTCTCTGATGCTCTGCTTTGACTCTTTGACAGATGTCACACTTGGCGATGTAGCTCCCGATTTCTCTCTTCATTTTGTGCCACCAAAATTTCTCTTTCAAATCTTGATACATCTTTGTTCCTCTGGGGTGGATAGAATAAAGAGTATCATGGGCTTCATGCATGATAACTTGCTTCAGCTCTGAATCTGCTGGCACACAGATACGTCCTTTGTACCACAGAACTCCTTCTTCGTCTTTGGTGAATCCAGGTACCTTTCCCGTACCAATACGACGTTTGATCCGTCGATACTTTCATTTCCTTTCTAGGCTTCCTTGATTTGGATAATCAAAGTAGGTTGAAGTTCAATGCTATCTAAAAATCCTTGGCTAACTAGCTCAGTTCTAACCTGCTCCAACTCCTCATACAAAGTTGGTTGCTTCTCCTTGATCATGGTGTTTAGCCTACACGGCAATCTGCTAAGAGCATCCGCTACCACATTGGCTTTGCCTAGGTGATAGTGAATGTCAAGGTCATAATCCTTGATTAACTCTATCCATCTCCTTTGCCTCATATTCAGCTCGTTCTGAGTGAAAATATACTTCAAGCTCTTGTGATCTGAGTAAATCTCACAGCGATTACCCATCAGATAATGACGCCATGTCTTCAATGCCAACACTATGACTGCTAATTCAAGATCATGGGTCGGATAGTTCTGCTCATGCTGGTTTAGTTGTCGAGACAGATAAGCGATGACTTTACCTTCCTGCATTAATACACATCCGAGACCAATCTTGGATGCATCACAATATACATCAAACGGCTTCATGATGTCTGGCATGATCAATATTGGGGATTAAATCAATCTCTTCTTCAGTTCTTGGAAACTGGCTTCACATTTGTCGGTCCATTCAAACTTGTTGTACTTCTTAAACAATTGGGTCATGGGTCAGGCGATGCTCGAGAATCCTTCTACGAACTTGCGGTAATATCCCACTAATCCGAGAAATGCACGGACTTGGGTTTGAGTGGTTGGGGCTTCCCATTCTTCGACATCTTTCATTTTGGCGGGATCCACAGAGACTCCTCTAGCAGACACAATATGTCCTAGGAATCCTACTTCTTTCAGCCAAAACTCACATTTGCTGAACTTGGCATATAACCGATGCTCTCTCAAGGTTTCTAGGATGATTCTCAGATGTTGCTCATGCTCTTCTTCTGACTTGGAATAGATAAGGATATCGTCAATAAACACAATGACAAACTTATCTAAGAAATTCATAAAGATCTTATTCATGAGATTCATGAAATAAGCAGGGGCATTGGTTAATCCAAAATACATAACCGTATACTTGTATAAACCATAACGAGTAGTAAAGGCGGTCTTCGGAATATCCATTGCACGAATCTTAAGTTGGTGATAACCAGTCCTAAGATCAATCTTTGAGAATACCTGGGCACCAGTCAACTGATCAAATAGATCCTCTATCTTTGGCAAAGGGTACTTGTTTTTGATGGTGACTGATACATTGCAAATGTATCTATAATTTTTGATGTTCCATGCTTGGTTTTATCCACTTTCTTGTGTTTTGTTCCAACTTTGGAGTACTTTTCATATGATTTCTTGGACTAACCTATTAACAAGATCCATAGTGCCAGCTGCCTATTTTCTACTGTTTTTGGTTCCAGGAAAGTCAGAAAATGAATATTCTCAGAATTGGACGGGACAAAAGCCAGAGTGCCTATTTTTCCGGAAGTGATCAAGTGCCAGAATACGAGACGGAGAAGGGCCAGGGAGCCACCACACCACCTGGCCACACGACCAGGCCTGGCCCACGCCAGGGGGTGGTGTGGCCGCTCCCGGCACCCCCTCGGCCTCCCCTTCCGACTATATATTGCCCTCGGGACGAAAACCCTAAGGACCCGATCAAAAATCCACGAAAGAGTCTATAGCCGTCATCATCTCCATCCCTAGATCAGGAGGGATCTGAAGCTCTTCCCGGCACCCTGCCGGAGAGGGGAATTCACCCTGGAGGCCTTCTTCATCACCATGCAAGCCTCCAGTGTGATGCATGAGTAGTTCATCCTTGGACTACGGATCCATGTAGTAGCTAGATGGTTGGTTCTCCTCCTTTGTGCTTTCATGTTTAGATCTTGTGAGCTCCATTCATGATCATGATCATCTATTTGTAATTCATACATGTTGTGTTTGCGGGGATCCGATGGATATTGAGATGCTATTTTAGATTGATTATTGATTCTATCATGTCTTTGTTATTTGAGATCTTGCATGCTTTCCGTTGTTAGTAGCTATCTTGGCCGAGTAGATGCTAGCAACTCCAAGAGTTAGTATTTATGCTCGATAGTGGGTTCATGCCTCTGGTAATCTGGGGAAGTGACAGAAATCTCTAAGGTACTAGATGTGTTGTTGCTACTAGGGAGAAAACAACAATCCTTTGTTCATAGAACAATCGTATTGTTTACTTTACACGCAGTTCGTAAAGCAATAATCTGTTGCTTGCAACTTAATACTGGAGGGGGTTCGGATGATAACCTGAAGGTGGATTATTAGTCATAGATGCAGTTGGATGGCGGTCTATGTATTATGTTGTAATGCCCAATCAATTCTCAGAGGTGTCAAGATGATTAGTATATGCATGTATTGCTTTCTCGGTGTTTGTCAATTGCCCCGCTGTAATTTGTTCACCCAGCATGTTATCTATCTAAGGAGAGCCACCTCTAGTGAACTTTGGATCCCGGTCCTTTGTCTTTACATACAATCTACAATCTTTTACTGCTTTGTGTTTACTTTCTGCAAACTATCACTACCTTCCATTCGATACGTTTAATCCTTTGTTTTCTGCAAAACACGGTGAGATTGACAACCTCATCACAAGTTGGGAACAAAGTTCTGTGGTTGTGTTGTGCAGGTCTCCACGTTGCTACTAGCACCGGTAGTGCGCCCTGCCAAAGCTCAGCTAGTAACACCTTTGGGGTGTTTCCTTGCTCCTACTGGTTCGATTAAACCTTGGTTTCATAACTGAGAGAAAACTTACTGCTATGCCCATCATACCTTCCTCTTGGGGTTCCCAACGAGCTCTACTTCGAAAGTCGAGCGCATCAGTGACGTCATTCAGCTTTCTATAATCGGTGCACAAACGGTTGCCTCCATCTTTCTTGTCGACGAATAACACTAGTGATCTCCATGGCGATGCGCTTTGTTGAATCAAGCCCGTTGCTAACATAGCATCCAACTGCTTCTTCAATTCCACTAACTCTGAGGGGTTCATGCTATAGGGTCTCTGGGCTATGGGTCCAGTTCCGGGGATTAGTTCGATAATGAACTCAATATCCCTATCCGGGGGCATACCGGGCAATTCATCTGGGAATACGTCGGGGTATTCACAGACTACTCTAACTTGGTCTATGGTGGGTAGGGCTAGACTCTTATTGCACTTGAATTGACGATGTAAGGTTTCATATATATGCTCTACTATTACTCCAGAGCTACTGGTCATGGTGATGGCTTTCTTAGCACAGTCTATCAGTCCTTTATGCTTTGACATCCAATCCATACCTAGTACTACTTCCAATCCTTTGGTTCCAAGTACTATTAGATTAGCATAAAAATCTATCCCATGTATTATGATAGGCACAGCTTTGCAAATTTTTCTAGCTTTTGTAGTTGAACCGGGAATTTGAACTATCATGACATGCTTCAAGTTGGTTGGGTGGATCTTACTAGTGCATCTAAATTCTTCGGTGACAAATGAGTGCGATGCTCCAGAATCAAACAACACTCTTGCTAAAACTGAGTTGACAGAAAACATACCTAGCACTACATCTGGCGCTTCTTGGGCTTCTTTGAAGGAAATATGCCCTGCGAGGCAATAATAAAGTTGTTATTATATATTCCTTATATATATGATAGATGTTTATTTTACATGCTAGAATTGTATTGATCGGAAACATCAATACATGTGTGTTTAATAAACAAAAAGGGTTCCTAGTTATGCCTCTCTTATAGACTAGCTTGTTGATTAACAAGATGATCAAGGTTTCCTGATCATGGACATTGGATGTTGTTAATAACAAGGTCACACCATTGGTGGAATGATGTGATGAACATTCATCCGAAGTATAGCATTACGATCCAGTCATTATGTTTATATTGCTATAACATCATACGAAGTAATCTTTATCCTTAGACCATGAGATCATGTTAATTGCTAACACCGGAAGAGTATCTTGATAACATCAAACGTCACACTTTAACAGGGTGACTATAAAGATGGGTTCAGTACTACGAAGGTGTTATGTTGAGGCTCATGGATCAAGAGTGGAATTTGTCAATCCAGATGACGGATAGATATACTTTGGGCCCTCTCGGTGATATCACATGGAGATAGCTTGCAAGCAAGTGATATGATCACTAGAATGTTATATCACGGGAACGAGAAAAGAGTGCATGTCGGTAACGAGATCAAACTAGGTATGGAGATACCGATGATTGAATCTCGGACATGTAATATATCGAGAGACAAAGGGATTTAGTTACAAGCGTTAAAGGTTCTTACGATCACAGAAGTCATCGTTGAATGTGTAGGAGTCAGTACGGATATCCAGGTCCCGCTGCAGATTATTGATCGGAGAAGGGTCTCGATCATGTCTGCATTATTCGTGAACCATAGGGTGGCACACTTAAGAGTTATCGGACACCATTTTGGAGCACATATGTTTCAGACGAAAGAATTGCAAAGCACAGGAATTGTTTCAATAGAAACCGGAAACTGTTTCGGGTGAAATTGCGGAAGGTGGTTCTGCATGTGATATTGAAATGTTGCAAGGGGCTATATGTGAATGTTTGTTAATTAAAGTAATTAACAAAATTCTGAATAAATTTTATAAAAAGAGTTTTATTAAATGAGAGAGCATTAAATTTGGAGAAATTTAATGCATTTAAAGTAGAGACTTTAAAAGGGAATGTGAAGAGGCATTTTAATGTGGAGGGGTTACCACCACATGAATGGGGGAGGTGAGGGGTCACCCCCCATGCGCTGGCCATGGATAGAGGGGGCACCCCCCTCCTCCTATAAAAGGCCACCTATTCCCTCCTTCATCCACACACCTCCTTGTGAAGGATCTCTCTCCCCCTCTAGAATTATTCCGCCATGGTCTCGGATTAGCGAGATACATGTTCCCGGTGGCATTTCGTCTGGAAGGAGTTGCTGCTTCTGCTGGATCGCTGGAGCGAGGAGGTGGAGGTTGTCCGGTGGCTTGAACGTGTGTGCGAGTGCGGATGCGCTGCTGAGTTGCGGCGCTCGGACTTCCTCACGATCTTGAGATCAGCAAGTGTACGACTACATCAACCACGAGTCCTACTCGTTAACAAAGCTCGTTGTCTACGAGGGTAAGTTCTTGTTGGATGTATGTCCACCCGTTGCTTTGTACCTAGTAGATAGATCTTGGCGTGTAGTTCACACCGTAGGAATTTTTTTGTTTTCTATGCTGCGGACCCAACAGTGGTATCAGAGCCTGATCTATGCGTAGGTGCTTAGCACGGGTAGTACACATATGTTGATATGTGGGCGATGATGATCATGTTATTGCATCTTCTATGTATTTTGGATATTGGTGGCATAGTGGGATGAAGCGGCCCAGACCAACCTTACATGTCATCGTACATGAAACCGGTTCCACGACTGACATGCAACTTGTTTTGCATAAGTGGCTGGCGGGTGTCTGTCTCTCCTACTATAGTAAATATCTGATTTACAACGAGATGCTAATAACTTAGTTATCCTCGTTGTGGTTCATGTTCGTAGGTGAGAACGGTTCTATCTCCGAAAGCCCTAAGCCACGTAAAACTTGCAATTGATAAATTAGAGGCGTCTAGTTTAGATCGTTGCTGGGCTAGTGTATTGATATGGTATTGTTGTAAGTAGATGTATGGTAGATACTCTTACAACATAGTCAACGTGTAAGTTCCATAGACCTTGGCCTTACACACAAAGGAATGATAGAGATCATACCACGATGCAAGTGATAGAGATCAAATGCATGGACCATATCAACTCACTTTACACATTAGATGTTAGCATCTTATACTGCTAGTTTGGCGCCTTTGGTAGCATTATAAGATGATCCCTCATTTAGATATCAAGATGAAAATGTGTTCTTCCTTGAGTATGCACCGTTCTATGGATCATGTTTCGAGACATCACGTGATGATCGGGTGTACTCGAATCTACGCTTTCATAGGAACGGGTGTAAGACAGTTTTACACACGCGAATACTAAGGTTCTTACTTGGAGAGCCTAGCATGTACAAACATGGCCTCGGAACACGGACCGAAAGGTTAAGCATGAGTCATATGGTTGATATGATGCCCATATAGATGCTCGCCTTTGAAGCTATATCAACTCACGTGATGATCGGACTTGGTGTAGTGGATTTGGTTCATGTAATCACCAAAAGGACATGAGGGATGTCGTTTTTGAGTGGGAGTTCATTAGTAATTTGGATTTGTTGAAATCAATCTATCATAAACTTAGTCTAAACAAACTTTACAAATTCTGTTGTAGATGGCACCACCTGCTTTTAATTTCAATGTGTTAATGGAGAAAGAGAAACTTGCTGCGAATGGTAGCAACTTCACCAACTGGGCTATGAATTTGAGGATTCTCCTCACTGCTGCACAAAAGCAATATGTGCTAGATGCGCCGCTAGGCCCCCCACCAGCTCCTGATGCCCCCGACGAGGAAAAGAATGTCTATGTGACTCGTCAAGAGGACCACAACTTAGTTCATTGCGGCATACTGTATGGGCTAGAGCCAGAACTTCGAAAGCGTTTCGAAAATGGCAATGCCTTTGATACCATGGGAGAACTGAAAATGATTTTCGATACCCATGCTTCCGTAGAGAGTTATAATGCTACAGAAAAGTTCTTTAGCTGCATGATGGAGGAAAATAGCTCCGTTAGTGAGCACGTGCTCAAAATGTCTGGGTATGCCGATAAGCTTGTATCCTTGGGAATAACGATTCCCATTGACTGGCATACATCGTGTTCTCCAATCTCTGCCACCTAGCTACAAGAGCTTCGTGATGAACTATAATATGCAGGGCATGAAGAAGTCTCTTCCCGAGCTTCTGTCAATGCTTAAGACTGCAGAAGTGGAGATTAGGAAAGAACATCAAGTGTTGATGATCAATAGGACCACCGGTTTCAAGAAGGACAAGAAAGGCAAGAACAAGGGAAAGAAGGGTGGCAAGTCTGTTGCCACGCCTGAAAAGAAACCCCGGGCTGGCCCTGAGTCTGACACCGAGTGCTACTATTGCAAGGGGACTGGCCATTGGAAGCGCAACTGCCCCAAGTATTTGGTGGACAAGAAGTCTAGCAAGGCAAACAAAGGTATATGTGATATACATGTTATTGATGTGTACTTGACTAGTACTCGTAGTAGCACCTGGGTATTTGATACCGGATCGGTTGCTAATATATGTAACTCGGTTCAGGGGCTATGGAACAAGCGACAACTAGCAAGGGATGAGGTCAGGATGCGGGTCGGCAATGGATCAAGAGTTGATGTGATCGCCGTCGGGACGCTACCTCTCCAATTGCCATCGGGATTAGTTATAAACCTAAATAATTCTTATTTGGTGCCTGCACTGAGCATGAACATTGTATCTGGATCGTGTTTGATGCAAAGTGGTCATTCCTTTAAATTTGAAAACAATGGTTGTTCGATTTATAAGAATGATATCTTTTATGGTCATGCACCTATGTTGAATGGTTTATTTCTGTTGGATCTCGATAGTAATATTATGCACATTCATAATGTTAATGCTAAAAGGATTAAACTTCATGATGATATGTCTACATATATGTGGCACTGCCGTCTAGGTCATATTGGCATTAAACGCATGAAGAAACTCCATTCTGATGGACTTTTGGAATCACTTGATTTTGAATCATTTGATACATGTGAGCCATGCCTTACGGGCAAGATGACTAGAACGCCGTTTTTCGGTTCAATGGAACGGGCGACAGATCTATTGGAAATCATACATACTGATGTGTGTGGACCAATGAGTGTGTCGGCGCGAGGTGGATATCATTATTTTGTTACTTTCACGGATGATTTGAGTAGATACATGTATATCTATTTGATGAAACACAAGTCTGAAACTTTTGAAAAGTTCAAGGAATTTCAGAATGAAGTGGAAAATCATCGTAATAGAAAGATCAAATTTCTACGGTCTGACTGTGGAGGAGAGTATCTAAGTTACGAGTTTAGCACACACATGAAAGAGTGTGGAATAGTTTCACAACTCACGCCTGCCGGAACACCACAACGTAATAGTGTGTCGGAACATCGTAATCGACCTTATTGGATATGGTTCGATCTATAATGTCTCTGACTGACTTACCTCTGTCATTTTGGGGTTATGCACTGGAAACCGCTACATTCACTTTAAATAGGGCACCATCTAAATCCGTTGAAACGACACCGTATGAATTATGGTTTGGAAACAAACCTAAGTTGTCATTTCTTAAGGTTTGGGGATGCGATGTTTATGTGAAGAAACTTCAACCGGATAAACTCGAACCCAAAGCCGAAAAATGCGTCTTCATAGGATACCCTAAGGAAATAATTGGGTATACCTTCTATCACAGATCCGAGGGCAAGGTTTTTGTTGCCAAGAATGGACCCTTTCTTGAGAAGGAGTTTCTCGCGAAAGGTGTGAGTAGTCGGAAGGTAGAACTCGAAGAGGTTATTGAACCTTCTCTTCATGGAATGGCGAGTGGCGTAGCACCGGAAGTTGTTTCGGAGTTGACTTCACCTGATGAAGAGAGAGCTAATGATAATGATCATGAAACTCTGAAAGAGGACACTACCAAACCTCGCAGGTCAAGCAGGACACGCGCAGCTCTTGAACTGTACGGCAATCCTGTTGTGAATTTCATGGTTGATGAAATGGATGACCCTGCGACGTATGAAGAAGCGATGATGAGCCCGGATTCCAACAAATGGCTAGAAGCCATGAAATCCGAGATGGAATCCATGTACGAGAACCAAGTTTGGAACTTGGTGGACTTACCTCACGACCAAAAGGGCGTTGAGAATAAATGGATTTTCAAAAGAAAAACTGATGCTGATGGTAATGTGACCATCTATAAGGCTCGACTTGTCGCAAAGGGGTTTCGACAAATTCAAGGAGTTGACTACGATGAGACATTCTCTCCCGTAGCGATGCTTAAATCGGTTAGGATTATGTTAGCAATTGCTGCATATTTTGATTATGAAATATGGCAGATGGATGTCAAAACTGAATTCCTCAATGGTAAGATTGAAGAAGAGTTGTATATGATACAACCTAAGGGTTTTGTCGATCCTAAGGATGCTAATAAGGTATGCAAACTTCAGCGATCCATCTATGGACTGAAGCAAGCATCCCAGAGTTGGAATCTCCGCTTTGATGAGGTGATCAAAGAGTTTGGATTTTTCCAAACTTATGGAGAGGCTTGTATTTACAAGAAAGTGAGTGGGAGCAATGTGGCTAAAACTGAGTTGACAGAAAACTGAGTTGACAGAAAACATACCTAGCACTACATCTGGCGCTTCTTGGGCTTCTTTGAAGGAAATATGCCCTGCGAGGCAATAATAAAGTTGTTATTATATATTCCTTATATATATATGATAGATGTTTATTTTACATGCTAGAATTGTATTGATCGGAAACATCAATACATGTGTGTTTAATAAACAAAAAGGGTTCCTAGTTATGCCTCTCTTATAGACTAGCTTGTTGATTAACAAGATGATCAAGGTTTCCTGATCATGGACATTGGATGTTGTTAATAACAAGGTCACACCATTGGTGGAATGATGTGATGAACATTCATCCGAAGTATAGCATTACGATCAAGTCATTATGTTTATATTGCTATAACATCATACGAAGTAATCTTTATCCTTAGACCATGAGATCATGTTAATTGCTAACACCGGAAGAGTATCTTGATAACATCAAACGTCACACTTTAACAGGGTGACAATAAAGATGGGTTCAGTACTACAAAGGTGTTATGTTGAGGCTCATGGATCAAGAGTGGAATTTGTCAATCCAGATGACGGATAGATATACTTTGGGCCCTCTCGGTGATATCACATGGAGATAGCTTGCAAGCAAGTGATATGATCACTAGAATGTTATATCACGGGAACGAGAAAAGAGTGCATGTCGGTAACGAGATCAAACTAGGTATGGAGATACCGATGATCGAATCTCGGACATGTAATATATCGAGAGACAAAGGGATTTAGTTACAAGCGTTAAAGGTTCTCACGATCACAGAAGTCATCGTTGAATGTGTAGGAGTCAGTACGGATATCCAGGTCCCGCTGCAGATTATTGATCGGAGAAGGGTCTCGATCATGTCTGCATTATTCGTGAACCGTAGGGTGGCACACTTAAGAGTTACCGGACACCATTTTGGAGCACATATGTTTCAGACGAAAGAATTGCAAAGCACAGGAATTGTTTCAATAGAAACCGGAAACTGTTTCGGGTGAAATTGTGGAAGGTGGTTCTGCATGTGATATTGAAATATTGCAAGGGGCTATATGTGAATGTTTGTTAATTAAAGTAATTAACAAAATTCTGAATAAATTTTATAAAAAGAGTTTTATTAAATGAGAGAGCATTAAATTTGGAGAAATTTAATGCATTTAAAGTGGAGACTTTAAAAGGGAATGTGAAGAGGCATTTTAATGTGGAGGGGTTACCACCACATGAATGGGGGAGGTGAGGGGTCACCCCCCATGCGCCGGCCATGGAGAGAGGGGGCACCCCCCCCTCCTCCTATAAAAGGCCACCCATTCCCTCCTTCATCCGCACACCTCCTTGTGAAGGATCTCTCTCCCCCTCTAGAATTATCCCCACATGGTCTCGGATTAGCGAGATACATGTTCCCGGTGGCATTTCGCCTGGAAGGAGTTGCTGCTTCCGCTGGATCGCTGGAGCAAGGAGGTGGAGGTTGTCCGGTGGCTTGAACGTGTGTGCGAGTGCGGATGCGCTGTTGAGTTGCGGCGCTCGGACTTCCTCACGATCTTGAGATCGGCAGGTGTACGACTACATCAACCACGAGTTCCTACTCGTTAACAAAGCTCGTTGTCTACGAGGGTAAGTTCTCGTTGGATGTATGTCCACCCGTTGATTTGTACCTAGTAGATAGATCTTGGCGTGTAGTTCACACCGTAGGAATTTTTTTGTTTTCTATGCTGCGGACCCAACATTCTTCGGTGTTCATGTGGAAGAGACGGCCGTTGCGGTTATGAGGGTTCCCTGGGGAAAATCTTCTTCCTAGTTGAACACGATGCTGCTGTTGAGCTGGGGCATTCACATTGGCATTGGCAGTAGTCTTCTTGGGGCACTCATTGGAATAGTGACCCTTCACTCCACACTCGAAACAAGTGATCTGAGACTTGTCTTTAGCTGCGACAGGCACAGCATTGCTTCCGGTTCTGGGTGCAGTGTTGTTGTTGTTGTTGCTCTTGGGAGGTTCACGGTTGAAATTGCTGGTGTTGCCGGGGTTGTTGTTGTTTCCTCCGGTCTTCACATTGCCTCCGCTACGGTTGGGTAGCTTGGGTGAGACATTGGGGGTCAGTTGTTTCTTGGTGCATACCCTGCAAACGGGTTGGGACGGTACTTCTGGTGACTGTTGGATCCAGCTTGGTGCATCATACAACGTTTGCGGTTGTCGTTTGCCTGGTTAATCTTCCCTTCCATTTGAATGGCAGAGTCTACTAGCTCTTCGAGATCCTCGAAGCGGATGTTGACGAGGACAGTCTGCATCTCATCATGCAGTCCGTTCAGGAATATCTCCTTCTTCTTGGCCTCCGTGTTGATCTCATCAGGTGCGTACCTGGCAAGTGACAGGAATTTGTCACGGTACTCCACTACAGTCATTCTGGCTTTCTTCAGTTCTCTAAATTCATCCCTCATTCTGGTGACTAGCCCCTGCGGCACGTGGGTGCGGCTGAACTTGATTTTGAAGTCTTCACATGTCATCACTTGACCATGGTTCATCAGGCGGATGCTGTTCCACCAGGCTCTTGCATCTCCTGCCAAGTAGTGGGTGGCAAAGAGAACTTTCTCGTTGTCATCAACTCTCGCTACTTCTAAATTGTTCTCCATTATCTGCAACCAGTCATCAGCATCTAATGGGTTTTCTGAAGTGCTAAAGATTGGGGGATTGGTATTCTGGAAGTTTTTCAGCTTGGATCCTTGATGATCCTGATTTCCATGCCCTTGGTTGTTTTGGGCCATCTAGGCTATCTGTTGTAGTGTTGCTAAGTTGGCCTGGCGCTCTGCACTGCTTACTTCACGGTCTGCCACTAACATCTGCATAATCTGCAGCATTGGGTCCTACGATGAGCTGCTCCCTCCTTGGTTTCCACGAGTCATCTAAAGATTGAGATAGATAAAGGGGTAAGAGGGGAAGTTCTATGGTTCATGGTTTTGGTTTCAAAGCTAAAACTTTGAGTTTGACTCCAGTTTTGTGACTAACTTCTTTTCATTCATTCAAGCAAAGCACACGATACAAACACACACCACACATCAAAGGATATCAGATGGTTTTAAAAACCATTCTGCAAGCTACGATACATTGGGACCGATACATCTCAGACTACGATAGTGCTCTAGTGCATCTACTCATCATCGATGAAGTCGGAGTTGGAGTCGTCGGTGTAGAAGTCCATGACATCCTCCTCTAGAAAGTCATCATCATTTCTGAGGTAAGAATCCATATCTCCCTGGATGTCTTCACCTTCCTCTTCTTCCTCCTTTGCTGCAAGTTGAGCTTCTTGCTCCTTGATGGTCTTCTCGAGGTCGGCCACCTTCTTGCGAAGACGGGCGATGATGTGATCCTTCTTTTCACGCTGGCGGCAAAGAGACTAGCGATCCTTGACAAGCAGTAAGAAAGTCTGGGTCTTCTGGGCGTCAATGGCAGGGTTGTGGTTGGCAAACTCCCTAGCGTTGTCTAATTCCTTCTGGCAGTCGTATAGCAGGAAGTCAAGGTTCTCCACTTGACGCTTCAACTCTGGGTGACTTGGCGTCTCCATTGGCATTCCCATGAAGTCACGCTTTGCATAGTGAACAAAGCGGGTTCCTTGGATTTGGTTGACACTCAGGGCACACAAACGTGCGAGAGCTTCATGCAATGCCCTGGCTAATCCATCTAGCCAGTTTTTCTCTCTTACGGAGAACTGGATTCTCCCGGATGTTGGTGCTTCTATACTTCCTCGAAGATCAGCGGTGACTAGGCATTGTAAATCTCCTCCTGGGGGTCCATGAAGTTGAGCTCCAAGAAACTCCGGATGTGGGCGTCCCAAGAGCTCAGACAGTGAATCTAGATCCCTCTCAAAGATCAGTTGGCCTCTGTTGCCCAACTAGTAGAACTTGCTAAACTAAGTCTCCATCTACAAGGATTAAGGATGAGGAAGTTAGTGAAGTGATCAAGTGTGTCAATTTTTATGTAGTAATGTAAGAATTGGAGGAACATGAATTTTTTGAGAAAGAATGAATTCCCAAGGGTAAGAGAGGAAATAGCTTTTCATAAATACTCACTTTGGTTTTGATATTAAGTTTTTTGTTCGGACGTCCATTCTAACTAGGGTCTCCTATAGTCAGGATGGCTCGGATACCAACTTGTCAACACCCAGATTTTTAATCCCAGATACCTGTTATGTCATACATCGCAATCCCAGGATTACCATTTTTGCGAGACATAACAGATTGGATATCACAGTACATCATCCATTACAAACCATAATAAGGTCTTACACGAATAAAGGATCTCATGATCTAGTCTTAATACAACAAGCAGCGGAATAAATAACAAGCGTAGCGGTGGGGTCCATCTTCAGGGGCACAGGCAATGCTGATGATGGAAGATAACCCTAGTTATCATAGCCGTCCTGCTGTCCTTCATCTTGGTATCTCCTTCATAGTTTGGACATAGTAATAGCCAGGGACAAAAGCCATGAGTACTTGCAAACTATCACTAATAAGTAAGGTAGTTCTAGTGGGAAATTCTAACTCTAGGTTTATTTGTAAAGTTAAGTTTGAAACATAAGCTGAGTTCAGAAACAAAGAAAGATAAAATAAAGTTCTAGGATCACTTAAGTTGGGAAGCTAGTGTCACAGTCACAACCTGTTGTGGTCAAGTCAAGATTCATCCTTCATATCATAAGTCATTTTGAAAACATCTGACAACGGAACAGTATGGCCACTCCAACTGTCCATAACCGCGGATGCGGCTATTCGAATAGTTTAACACTCTGCAGAGGTGGTACACTTTCACCACAAGATTCGATACATCTGTCACGGATAACCCTGAATCATCATACTTAGTATGCAGATAATCAAACATAACCTTTCCTTTACACACCCTAGTATAAGCACCTCTCCTGTGAGTATGGCCTCCCAACCATGACCATCTGTCATCTTGGGCACTGCATAGGTGGAAAATATTGAGAGGTAGCCTCAGCTCAAACCTCTCCCGCGAGGGAACTAATACTAATGCATATAAACTTCCGGCTAAGCCTTACCCAATTCAGGTATTGTGGTTGTACGGTAAAATTGGAATGGTATCGCATCCGAACCCAACCATCGGTTTTGTAAAAGGGCTAAGGCTTATGTCTCAACATTTTCATCATCATAAACCATTTGTGTCTCTCAACACATGTCAAAACATCTCAATAGAATGACTCATCATTCCAAGGTTTTCACAAGTCATTTTCACCAAGTATTCCCATCTAAAGTGAATCAAGTTTTGGTTTAGCTCTAAACTACTAAGTTAAGAATGTTCACTAATATGGGATCCTAACCTCAATCTCATGCCATATAATGACATCTAAATCTAACTAGATAGGTCAAGTTTTATACTTTTTATGCTACCTTAAAACAAGTAAAAGGACTTTAATAAAGTAAAGAAAGTAAAGCTTGGAAATAAAACATGGGGTAGGTAGTAATTAAAGTGGTATAACCAAAGTATGCCTAATGCATCTTGCTTAGGTTATCTAGCTTGCATTGTTAATGATGGCTTGCTAGTGTAATACTTGCAAGTGTTAGCTTGCCTTGGGTAGTGCAGTGGTTGAAGTTTTCTTCCTCCTCCTCTTAGTAGAATTCCTCCTCCTCGAAAGCTTGGTCGGTACTATCGTCTATAAATACATACGGTATACACAATCACCAAACAATGCTTACTTAGCACACTAATGCACACATTTGATGATCTACTACCATCACAAGCATCACAAGGTTTTGTTAACTAGCCTCATTCTTTTTATTTGAGAAAAGTAATTTCTACTCATTGAAATTAACTACGATTTAATATTCTCCAATTAAAATATGGGATCATGTGGACACATGTCATCACCACATATTCTAAACATATGGGAATGTGATTAAAATGTTGGATCACATTTTAATAAGTTTAAGTTTAATATTTAATGATTTAAAGTGACTAGAAATGTCTATCTAGCATTATTTTGGTACTAGTACAAAGTCACTACATGTAAACCGTAATATCATTACATATTCAGATACGTAAGGTTAAATGTGAATTTTGAGAGTTGGAATCAACTCAAAAGCTATTATGGTTGATTTTTGAAAAATGTTTGAATGTGCAAATGCTCCTGTCTTGTTATTTTTACTAGGCGAGATCTCTAACTCTAAATGAATTAAATCCAACGGGCTTGGATAGATCTTTTCAGAAGCTTTCCCACAAAATTGGAATCGCTCAATTTGGTTCAGTAAATCTTCCTGAATTGATTTTTGAACTAAGGGACAGAAATAGTTTTACGTCTAAATAGAAAAACACCTATTTGAATTTGTGGGGTAGCACGGGAAAGCAAATGGGCCAGCCCAGTGATGCTCAGTGGCGCAGAGGGTGGCTGACAGGTTGGTCCCGCTTGTCAGCGAGACTTAAAATCCAAAACGGTGTCAAGCGATCTGGGCCACACGATTAGAACGCGGATCAACGGCTCACAGTCATCGTCAACGACGGACTCGTCGCCAGTGAGTCCGAACCCTAAACAGACGGTGGAAGTCTACCGGGGATGTACCAGGGCTCCAGCTAGTGCGGTGAGGTGGGCGATCAAACTGGACGGTGACGGCGGGCTCGGGCAAAGTCACGGCAGGGGCTGAGGTGGACTGAATCGACAACAACGTCTCCTCCTCTGCTGCGGGTGCCTCCGGTGAAATTCCAACAGCCTGCTGCTCGAGCTGCTCCAGCGAGAGGTGGGGAAGGACTGGTGGAGAGAAGGGAGTCGAATGGTGTGGAGATTGAGGCTGGGGAAGGCCTCCTTATATAGGCTCGAGGAGGGGACCGAGGGGGCGACAGCGAGCTCGTTGATGACGATGATACAGGGTGCTATCGGCATGGTGGCATAGGCGATGCTCTATGGCTTAATGGCGCAGCTAGGGGCGGTGGCATTTGGTCGGGAGCGCCGCGTGCTCTGGGAGAAAGGGGCGGTGTTCGACGGTGATCACAGCGACTATCGGTCGCGCGGCGATGCACGCCCGTGTATGGTGGGTTGCTAGGGTCGAGGCGGAGCGGCATGCGGGGTTTGGTGCTGAGGCGCGGTCTGTTGCGGGCTGGCGGCGATCGCGCTCTGGCTACGCGCAGAGAGAAAGGGCGGCGAGGCTGGGGAGTGGTCCAAGGGCTGGGGTTGATCGAGGGGTGGACCGTGGGCGACGGTTGGGTGGTGCCTAACTCCCTGGAGTGGCAGAGAGGGGCTGGCGGTCTCCTGCGCCTTGTGCACACTTGGCCGGCGAGCATGGCGTCGGGGCGGCATGGCACTGGCGCCAGGGGCTAGAGCTAGAGGTGGGTTTGGTCTGGTTGGGCCTGGGGGAGACAAGGATGATCAATGCAACCCAAATGCCTCAACAAGATTAGCTCCAAAACAGTAATAGTTAGGCCATAATGATTCTGCTAACAAGGTGTTCGATCAAATGGCCGCATGAACAAAATATTTGAATTTTGAGATGATTTTTGGTGGAGTGATGTAACTTATGCTTAAGCTTCTAGGTGTGCTTGGGTTTTTGAAATGGAGTTCATTTGAGTGGTTTTTGAATTAATGTGATCTTGATACATACACTAGATTCAATTTTCAAATGTCATTTAAATTTAGTGTTTGAAAGTTTTTGGGATGAAACAAAGTGGGCCTTGGTACATCACTACTTGTACTAGCAAGGGGTGCAAAGAACCACAATTGTTTTTGTTAAGATTTGAGTTCTAGGAATAGCCAAAGTAGGCTAGGTGATTAAAATTACAAAAGTGACCATTTGCTTATTTTATTCTTTTTGATTTGTTTTTCTTTGGGATTTGTTTGGGAATGATCTAGATGATGTTTAATTCACCTTGGAATCATTTTACAACCAATGGATCACTCAAACATGGTAATTCAAAACAACTCCTAATTTAAATGCACACACATATGAATGCTTAATAATTTTAAATGGAAAAGTTTTTGTTAACCCTAAATTGGGTAGATTTGATCTTGATTAACCTTGGATTAAGTTTTTGGATGTTACACATCTGTTACCTTACATCTGCATAGAGTAGATCTTGGCTATGGCGTTCTTGTTGTTAGGATCTTTTTGTTTTTTTGCTACAGAACCGTTCAGTGGTATTAGAGCGATATATACATAGATATATTGGTACGTTTAGAATACATGTTGATTGGTCGTACGTAAGAAACGGTTCAAAGTTCGTATGTAAGAAATAGTTCTTTTGTAGGGCATGCGAATTGATGTGGTCTAGCTAAGTATTTATGAAATGTTAAGCCATCGGCATGGAGGCACCATGGACCTAGTGCTGTGCCGGGAGCGCTCGATGGAGATCAAGGTGCAAGGACAATGTCATATCACATTATGTACGATGTTAAATTCTTTATGCATCTTATTTTGTTTGTATTAGACATACAACGGTAGCATTATAAGATGATCCCTCAAAATTTAATTCCAATAAACGTGTTATCCTTTAGTGTGCACCACTAAGAAAGTTCTCCGTTATGGATCATGATGTGATGATCAGGTGTTAGATAAATCGATGTTCGCATACGGTAGGTGTAAGCCATGTTACACAGCAAAAGACTAAGGTTAACATTGGCGAGCCTAGCATGTACATACATGGTCTTGAAACACAGGTTACCGAAAGATTAAGCACGAGTCACATAATTGATGTGATTGAAATTTTGATGTCTACCTTTGAAACTATGCTATACGCTATGACGATTGGGGGTGGTATAGTGAACTAGAATCGTGTAATCACTAAAACAACGGTGATGGATGTTCATTTAAGTGGGAGTTCATTAGTAATATGAACCGTTATCATGAACGAAACAATCTAAGTGAATTTTTATAGGTTTGTTGTAGTTGCCATATGTTAGACTACATTAGGCTTAATTGTAACTGAGATAATAGAACTATAGAACTCTAGATACTTACTTTACAAACTAGTGCCATATTGTTTGAGTGTTGAATTGAAAGATAAAAATCCTAAAGAAAACTTTCAAGTAAACCTCACTTACTCTATAAGGTTTAATGAGTGTACTAATCCTAGATTAACTGATTCCAAAGTTAGTGACTAAAATATTATACTTGCCTCCATGATAGTTGATATTGGAAAGAAAGTTTTAGTATCAAGATTATCTAGGAGCTGAAAGATTCGTTTAAGAAATAATCTCGTGTAAAAGATATTTTAATACCTGAAACATTGTTTGATTGCAATATGATAAAATATAATTTAGTCAGAAATAGATTCTCATATTGGATGAGCATTTGCGAATGATGGTGACGCTACGCGTATCTATCACCCAATTGGTTTGGGAACAAAATTTATACAAACGTTCGCCATTATAAACTATAGTAGTTTCATCATGAAAGTTGTCATGATAGGATGAATAAGAGGTATAGGTAAATTGTTTACTATACTAAAGGGTCACTAAAAGTAGAATCCAAAAGAACGCATATCATGTGATGATGGTGAACCACTTCAAATTGTAAGTTTAAGGGTATTAGTGTTTGACTAACACACTTGGACCAAGTACCATATGATTGGTGCCACCATTGATGTTGGTTGATTCTTCTGAAAGAGAGGAAAATGCTCAAAGAGAATCTACAAATGTAATTGGCAGAATATAAAAGACTGGAATTGTCTATCTCAGGTATATAGAAGATATACATGTTATGAATATATTCTTTAGTAGTTAAACCAATGTAATTCTTAGGTATTAGATACTAGATTGGTTGGTATGAAGTGTCATACAAAGCAACTCAATATAAGAAATACAATGGCCTAAGTAACTAGTAAGATAATATGGTGACGTTGTTCATCAGAAAACAAATAAAATGTTATTATGTTTGTCATCTACATCAAATACCAAGCCTTCAAGATTTATTCCGATAATTGTTATTTGGTTCCAGTATTGAGAGTACAATTTGTTGTTAAAATAATTATTATATTCCATAGACGATGGATGAACAATTATACATTTTGTTGGTGAAATAACATTCATAAAACTAAATGCTAAAAGCTATAAGACAAAAATGTTTGTAAATTCATTTTAAGTATAACACCACCGTTTAAGTTATATTGGAAAGAAGACATGAAGAAACTTCATGTTGATGGATTTTTGGAGTCAAGTTGTTTTCAATGAATTGACAGTTGTAAGACTTTCCTATAGATAACTAAAACTCAGTTGACGAGCAAAAGTTGAATGGACGTCTAACTTATTGGAAGTAATACATATTGATGTATGTGGTTCATTATGTAAAACCGTGTCTGTGGTGGATTATTTTACTTCATATAATTCCACCAAGGACTTGAATAGATATATGAGTAAACCTATTTAATGAGGAAGAAGTATAACACATTTAAAACATGTTCAAAGGTTTTAGCATGAAGTAGAAATCATCGTAATAAGAAAAATCAAAAGTTTATGATTTGATCATAAAGGAAGATATTTGAGTTACAAGTTTAGCAAACATCTGAAGTTGAGAAATTGTTTCATAAACTTGAGTTTTCTGAAACACCATAGTAGTATAGAATATTTTGAGAATATAATCAAATCTAGTTTGACTTGGTAAGATCAAATATAAAAACTATCATTATGATTTAAAAGATTATGCTATAGTGACTACCGCCTATATACTAAAAAGAGAACCGCTTATATACTAAAAAGAGACATATCATTATCCGTTAAAATGGCAAGGGGTTAAACCTAGTTTGTATTTTCTTAAATTATGGTATGCAAGGCATATGAAAAATGTTTACAAAACCAAAGTCGGATATGCACGTGTTTGTAGATTATCCCAAAAACAATCGTTGAGAATTCATCCAGCATAACACTAAATAGAAAGTGTTTGTCGCTAAAACGACGAGTTTTTTGAGAAAGAATTCTTCGTGAAAAGTTAAGTGGAAGGAAAATAGGAATTTTAGTAAGGTTATTTGAACCTAAGTGACATCGTCAGCGTAGCGCAACGCTAGAATGTGATCTGAAGACAGCTACAATGCTCATGGCTATCATTTCTCAAAATGTTGTAGTTCCGGAAATCTAAATTCCTATTAAACCATGTGGAACAGGTGATAATCAAATAACAAGATTTGAGGACAAAGTGTCATTGGACAATGATATACCGACTACATGCAAAGAAGATATGATGAGCTCTGACTTTGTTAAATGGCTAGAGACCATACGAATTCGTGATATTATCCATATACGAAAATCAAGTTATGAACTTGGTAGACCCTCAGGAAAGCGTGAAATTTTTCAAAGCATAAGTGAATTGATAAAGAAATATACATGGATGTTTACATCTGTGAAATGGTCGACATGTCAGAAAAAAGTTTACGACAAGGATCAAAGAGTTAACTATAACAAGATTTGATCTTCCGCAGCGATATTTAGTCCGTACAGATTATTGTAGCAACCACTATATATTGTGATATGGTAATTGAATAAACAAAACAACGTTCTTCTAATAAAAAATTTACCTAAGATATGTACATGAAAGTATCCAAAAGGTTTTGTTAATTCAAAAGGTGCTAAAATATATGAAAAAACCAATGGTTGAAGTAAGCATCGAGGAGTTGGAATCTTCAGCGTGATGAATCTGTTAAAGAGTTTAATTTCATCAGAAACGATGGAGATGCTTGTGTTTACGAGAAAGTAAGTGAGAGCGCTAAAACATACCTCCAACTATGTATGTTGATTGGAAGCGATGTATCTTTATTTTAACACGAATTAAGAATTTATTAAAATTAGATTTTGATTAAAGACTTAGGCATACCATAATGTTAGAAATCAAAGTCTATACAGATAAATTAAAATACTAATATAGTTATGCTAAAAGTACATAGATGAAATATTGAATTAGTTCAATATGACAAGAAAATTTCTTGCCGCATGGAAGTAAGATCAATTGTATTGACAATTGGTAAGTGAAACCTCATGAATGATTTGATTAATCATGAATACCATGATATGTACATATCTATATGAGTCCTATGCTCTAAGTGTTAGGATGATATACCAGAGTGATTCATAAGATGATCATTGGATAATAGTAATGGTATTCTTGTGTACTTCGGAAGAATCAAGAATATGCTTTGTATGTAGATATGACGAAATAGTTCATTGTAATATGTTATATTGATAAAAAATTTGTCACATATACAAATGAAGTTTATCTCAATTTAGATTATGTGTTAAGAAAGAAGTTAACATAATGAAACAGAAGAAGGTTCCATGGTGGATTTGGATTAGTTCCAAAGTTGTAACATTGTGACTACAATGACGGCTGAGTATGTGACTGTTATAGCAGCAACATAAAGAGGGCTTTTGTGTCAAGTAGTTTGTTATCAAACTAGATGCAGTTTCAAGTGGGATATACTATAAAGATCTATTATACGGCAATAGTGTCAACATAGTTTTGGCTAAGGAATTGAGGTCTCACCATAAGACTAAATTTGTACAATACCATCTCATTGGAGAATGAGCGATGTGTAGTGACGCAATGACATGAAAATACACAGAGCTAAAAGTGTTAGTTTTGTATATTAGGTTTACCACAAGCAATGCGTTTGGGCAACACCAGAATGCCATAGGTTTTAAATGTGTAGAGCAATAACTAGATTATTGACTCTAGTGCAAGTGGGAGACTGTTGGAGATATGCCCTAGAGGCAAATAATAAAAACGTTTTTATTATCATATCTCAACTATTCATTATAGATTTTATGCCATGCTATAACTGTATTAAGAGGGGACATGAGTACACATGTGGAATGTAAACAAACCAAATCCCTAATAGCCTCTAGTTAGCTAGCTCATTGGTCAACTAATGATCGAGGTTTCCCGATCATGAATATTTATGTCAATTGACAATAGGGTCATACCACTGAGTGAATGATGTGATGGACACAAACCCAACTTTAGTATTGCAATGATATCCAATCACAAAGTTTAACATTGCGATAACTAAGAAAATGTAGTAACTCAATCCTTTGACCGTGACATCATATTTAATCACTATCAGTGGAGGTTGCCTTGACTACATCAATCGTCACACCGTAAAAGGTTGATTAGAAATGTGTCTCTCAGGTATTCCGAATGGGTGGGTTGAAGTGTATGCATCAAGATTGGGATTTTCCCATCCGTGTACATATAGATACTCTAGACCCACTCGGTGATATTACATCTACAAAGTTTGCAAACATGTAACTAGGTCACATGAATGAGTAAATGTGTTTGTCGGTAAAAAGATAGAACTAGGTATGAAGATACCAAAGATCAGGTATTGGACAAACCATGTATCATGCATCAAAGGGAATGAGACTCGCCGTTTAATATTCCAGCGATCAAGTTAATTCATGGAATACATGGGAGCCATCATGGGTTTCCAGATCCCATTGTTGGTCATTGATCAGAGAGATGTCTCAACCATGTCCATGCATTCTCGAACCGTAGGGTGGCACGCTTAAGGGTAGATGATGCTTAGGGATTGATTCGAGATCGTTGGAGAAAAGAGATGAGAGAATCGGAAATGTTCTGTGTGGATCCGAAGATTGTTCGGTGTGATCCGAAAGGTGTTTTGGAGCGAAGGGAATTAAACAATATGTATTTAATATTAATTAATGGAATTAATAATAAGAACATATTTTTATTTAATATTTTAGGGGCAACCCACCTAAATGGGTCTTCCCAGAGGAAGGGCCCATGTGGGCTAGCCGCCCCCTTTGGATAAGGCGAAAGGGGAAGAGGTACCTGTGGGCGCTGCCTCCCACCTTCCTTGGTTGCCAACCCCTCCCTAGGGTGCACCCCTTTCCCTATATAAGGAGGGGGCTTTAGGAGGAGGAGCACACAATTCCCTGGAGGGATTTTCTCTTTCCTCCCCTGGATATCTCTCCCTAACGTGTGGTTCCGCAATTGGAACGCGCATATGGGGATAGAGGTTTCTCCATCATATGCAAACCGTTGTGCTGTTAGACTCTCAGTCCAGATTAATCTTCTTCTGTTGCTTCGCTGGACCGGAGTCCGGGGACGTCATCTACACCGGATGCGTGCAGACCTTCGGAGGTGCTGAAAGTTATAGCACTCATCGCTTGTACACCTGCGCAACCTTGAGGTCGGCTTCACCGTACGACTACATCATAAAAATTTATTGGAACGTAATGCTTTTGGTCTTCGAAGGTATCAACACTGGATCCCTCTATTACCTTACATCGGCATAGAGTAGATCTTTGCTATGGTATTCTCATTATTAGGATTTTTTTTGCTTTTTGCTACAGAACCCTTTAGTGGACGCTAACCAAGGAGAACAAAATTAACATGTTAAAGGATTTCAAGCATGCGGTCGAGAAAGTAAGGAAGAAAAAAGGCAAGAAGTGGTTAACATGATTAAATCTAAGTGCTCGTCTTTGGCCGATGAGCCGCAATAGATTTGGGAACAACCCGATGCCCTTGTTGGTGTTGATCATTAATTAATGGTGTAATGTCATGTAATATGTATGTTTCTATACTTTGTTTCTTGAACTTGTTTGTTAGTTGTATTTTCTCCCATCGTCGATGTAGTTTGGTTGTTTCTTGAAATAAATAATATTGGCATGTGTTAGTTATTTTGGAAACACATTATATTCTCTAAGTAGCATAAAATTATTGATAGTATGGACATCAACATCTATCCCAGACTCATGTGTGTTCAATAGCCACTAATAAGGACCATTTGAACAATTGCGACCCATATAGCTGAGCCACACTTGCTTAAAGGGCCAGCATGATTTTTTATATAAAACAAGGAACTCTAACCCCCACTCCTCACCTATCATGCCGCCATACTCCTGACTCCCAACGATCCTAGATCTCCATGAGTAGAATTAACCATAGATCTCAGCACTCCCCTACTGGCTCATAGATCTCCACAATTAACACCAACTATAGATCACACCAGTCTCCTCCCCTGCTATTAGCCGAACTCCACACTTCTCCATTTTGTCCACCCGAGTTTTAGTTATGTTGGTTAATCTTTCTATACATCGTGTTTTGACTTGTTTCACAGATTTTTGCTTCTTTATCTATTGTCTCTGAATATGTTCATTCTTTTGAATCACTCTTATCTTTCTTTTAGATCCGAGTCATCCGCGTACGTGTGGCTCGATGAGAGCGACCAGATACATAATGATGAAATCAACCTATGATTATAGGGGATGACGCTCGAAGATCCTGCACCTAGTCGCAATGTAGAAGTTTGTAGAATAAAGAGATGTTCTTCTCCTAGTTATTTTTTTTCTTTTTTGGATTTAGGGGTGCTCAATAAAGAGGAGCTCAATAGGCTTCCCTCTCTAATAATTAAAAACAACACCTCTTGATCTGTATGATGGATCTCATTAGAAGTGGCTGCAGTGTAATGTAATATAATGTATTTTATGTGCTTATAAAATACAATTTAATTTATATATTATTGAATATTTAATACAATCCAGAAGTAATGTAGAAACTAATTTATTAGCCTTACTTATCATTTGTGACCCTAAAATGTGTACCACGACAGAAAAGTGCGCCGCAATGTGCCGTTACACGACACTAAGATTCCACCATCTTCTCTAATATAATGAGACATATCTTCTTATATGCCACAGAAGCGCTAGGTCGGTGTATGGCGATGTGTTGAGCCAAAAAAAGGGCCACCTATTGCTGACTCGTGTAATAATGAGCTTGTTGGGGAACCCCAAGAAGAAGGTATGATGAGCACAGCAGTAAGTTTCCCTTAGTTATGAAACCAAGGTTATCGAACTAGTAGGAGTAAGGAAACACCTCCAAGGTGTTGTTTCTAACTTGGAATCCTGTACAACATAACCATAGAACTTTTCCCCCAACTTACAGTGAGGTTGTCAATCTCACCAGTTTTGCTAAAAACAAAGGATTAAACGTATTGTGTGGAAGAAAGTAAAAGCTTGCAGAAAGTAAACAAAAAGCAATAAACCGTTGTAGATTGATGGTAAAATAAAGGACCGAGGTCCATAGTTCACTAGTGGTGGCTCTCCTTAAGATAGATAACATGTTGGGTGAACAAATAAATTACAGCGGGGCAATTGACAAACATCGAGAAAGCATACAAGCATATACTAATCATCTTGACTCCTTTGAGATTTGATTGGACATTACAACATTACACATAGACCATAATCCAACTGCATCTATGTCTAATAATCCACCTTCAGGTTATCATCCGAACCCCCTCCAGTATTAAGCTGCAAGCAACAGATAATTGCATTACGCATTGCGTGTAAAGTAAACAATACGATTGTTCTATGAACAAAGGATTGTTGTTTTCTCCCTAGTAGCAACATCACATCTAGTACCTTAGAGATTTCTGTCACTTCCCCAGATTACTAGAGGCATGAACCCACTATCGAGCATAAATACTAACTCTTGGAGTTGCTAGCATCTACTTGGCTAAGATAGCTACTAACGACGGAAAGCATGCAAGATCACAAATAACAAAGATATGATATAATCAATAATCAATCTGAAATAGCATCTCAATATCCGTCGGATCCCCGCAAACACAATATGTAGGATTACAAATAGATGATCTTGATCATGAACGGAGCTCACAAGATCTAGAAATGGTAGCACAAAGGAGAAGAACCAACCATCTAGCTACTACATGGACCCGTAGTCCAAGGATGAACTACTTACGCATCACACCAGAGGCTTGCATGGTGATGAAGAAGGCCTCCAGGGTGAATTCTCCCCTCCGGCAGGGTGCCGAGAAGAGCTTCAGATCCCTCTCGATCTAGGGATGGAGATGACGGCAGCTACAGACTCTTTCGTGGAATTTTGATCGGGTACTTAGGGTTTCTGTATCGGAGGCGATATATAGGCGAAAGGGGAGGCCGAGGGGGTGCCCTAGGTGGCCGCACCACCCCCTGGCGCGGGTCAGGCCTGGTCGCGCAGCCAGGTGGTGTGGGCGGCCCCTGGCCCCTCTCCGTCTCGTATTCTGGCTCCGTGTCCCCCTCGGTGAAAAACCGACTTTGCTTTTGTCCCGTCCAATTTCGAGAATATTCATTTTCTGACTTTCCTGGAACCAAAAACAACAGAAAACAGCCAATTGGCACTGGGGCATCTTGTTAATAGTTAGTCCAAGAAAGTGTATAAAAAGTACTCCAAAGTGTGGACAAAACATAAGAAAGTAGATAAAAACCAAGCACGGAACATCAAAAATTATGGATACGTTAGCAACGTATCACCTATCCACTTTCCTCAACACAGTTATCTATGATAGCTTTTTTGCTGCACTAGTGTGAGCGCGACAATTAGATGTGTGCATCAGCGTTTGTAACCGCCAGGGCCCGCCTTCTATGTTGTGGTGTTTGCCATCGCCAGTTTGTCGGCCTCGTGGGCCATCGTCTGCCACATGGCATGTCGGTGTTCCATCTCCTCCTTGCACGACACAAGCCGCATTTCGATCAGGAGCTAAGGGAATCTCCATCGAGTTGGCACAAACAGGCGACCTAAAACGTTTGTTTCTATCCGGATGGGTCAGGTCGCGGCCCGGCCTGTCCAGCCTGTCCGGCCAACCGCGCCCAACAGCATGACTCATTTATCCATGCTTGGCAAATATGCCATCACTGTGGCCGCCGGCATCGACGCCGGTGTTTTTCCAGCGTGTACTCGTCGCCCCGCCGTTTCCCTTCTTTCTTTCCCGCCACTTCCTGATACGTCCATTTTGCATCACTATTCTATATCATAATTTACTCTTATTCATTGATATATTTCATGTTAAGAGATGATACTTATGTTATTTCATCTATTTTTGCATGGTTGATGACTTTTGGAGCATGGACCGCTCCAATCAGGATTCTAATGGAAAAGGTGTTGTTTGGAGGCAAAATTCGCGAATATCGGAAAATCCGGGAAAATACATGGAAAATTCTATTTTTCTAGAAGACGAAGATTGCCATAAGGGGAAGTGGAGATGGGCAACATGGGGCCCACACCACCCCTGGTGCGGGTAGCCCTAGGCCGCGCCAGCAGGTGGTGTGGCCACCCTGGATTACTCCAGGCTCTCCCCTCTGGCGTATATTATCCTCCCGAAACCACAGAAAGATTCCGCCGCCTCTGCGGGGCGGAAAACACCGAGAGAGAAAGATCTCTCCGGCAGACAGAATTCTGCCAGGGGAATTCCTTCCCGAAGAGGGGAGATCATCGCCATCAACACCACCATCAAGCTGGACTTCATCGGGATCATCATCGTCACCACCACCACCATCATCTCCACCACCACCATCATCTCCACCAGCACCATCATCACCACTTCATACCGCTGTAACAATTGGGTTGAATCTTGCATAGTTCTTAGGGGAAACTTTCCCAGTGTTGATTACTCCTTGTAGTTGATGCTATTGAGTGAACCATTGAATTATCGTTTATATTCAGATTGTTACACATCATTATTTCATCTCTGATCATGATCCATATGATGTCTTGTGAGTAGTTCGTTTTGTTCTTGAGGACATGGGAGAAGTCATGTTGTTAGTAGTGGAATTGCGTTGAGAAAGATTCAATAGTTTGATATTTAAGTTGTGGTGTATTTCTTCTAGTGGTGTCATGTGAACGTCAACTACATGACACTTCACCTATATGGGCCTAGGGGAATGCATTGTGTATTTGGCTACTAATCGTAGGGGTTGCTGGAGTGACAGAAACCTGAACCCCCGTTAGGAAACCTTTGCACAAGGGACGTCAAGGTCTTAGAGTTTAAAGCTATGGTTAGGTTTCTACCTTAATTACTTTCTTGTACTTACGGATGCTTTCAAGGGGTATACTCACAAGTATGTATTAGTCCTAGGAAGGTCGGTACATTAGCACAGGTTCACCCACACAAGATTAATCAACTATATCAAGTGAAAACACTTGACGATATTCCCATGTGTCCTCGAGAACGTTTGGTCATCCTAAGTAATACAACCGGCTTGTCCTTTGCTAAAGAAAGGATTGAGCCACTTGCTGCATTTATTATTATTGTCTTTCATTCACTCGTACTTTATTTACCTACATTATCAAATACCCCTAAAAATCCGTTTGCTAAGTATTTACAGAGAATTCCTTCTCCAAGCCATTCGCCAACACCTTCTGCTCCTCGTTGGGTTCGACACTCTTACTTATCCAAAATACTATGATACACCCCTATACTTGTGGGTCATCAAGACTATTTTCTAGCATTGTTGCCGGGGAGTGAAGCGCTATTGGAGAGTGGAACTGGTAAAGGAAACTTCTACTGTGAGTATTGTTTACTTCTGTTAGTTGCTTTATTTTCAATATGGATAATTCGATGAGTTTCTTATTTCGTAATGCTACTACCACTGCTAAGGTAGTAGATGAACCACCACCTGCTGAGAATGATACTTTTAAAATACCTACAAGAATTATGGATCGTGTTATGGATAACTATTATGTTGGAGATGGAACTGTCCATCCTGGTGATCATTTACTCTTTATACACGAATTATGCGGGTTATTCAAGTGTGCAGGTATTACAACAGATCAAGTCAAGAAGAAACTATTCTCATTATCACTAAAAGGAAGAGCTGAGGAATGGTATAAGGTGCTTAAGAATGGTCAAGCTCTTGAATGGGAGGAAATAGTGCCTCTCTTTTATTCAAAATTTTATCCTCCTAGTGAGATTCATAAAGATCGGAATCAAATATACAACTTTTGGCCTCTTGATGGAGAGAGTACAACTCAAGCTTGGGGTAGACTGAAGTTACTAATGCTCAAATGTCTCATTCATGAGCTCCCCAACAATATTATTATCAATAACTTTTATGCAAGGCTCCCTCTTCATGATAAGGATTTATTGGATGCCTCTTGTGCTGGATCATTTACACGCATGGAAGAAGAAGCTAAATGGGATCTTCTAGATCGTATTCAGGACAATGCTGAAGCATGGGAGAATGATAAAGGAAGAAAGTCAGCTATAAATTATGATTATGAATGCATTGAATCATTTATGGGAACTGATGACTTTCATAATATTAGTAATGCTTATGGTCTTGATTCTCAAGTTATTGCAAATTGTTTTAAGGCTTTTGACTCCTATATTGAAATTCTGAAAAAGGGATGGAGCAAGTATCATGCACCATATAAAGATATTGTTGAGTATGTCCCTGATAGAGGCACTGAATTTTGCACTATTGATCACATCTTACATGAACCTTATATCGAGAAAATACCCTTCCCGGATAAGGTAAAGGAACATACGATGATAACTAGTGTAATCAATAAAAGTACAAAGAGAACTGTAAAACCTGATGAACAAATAAACATTGAACCTGTTGTAGCAACTGTGAAAGACCTTGTCACTAAAAGCATAGAAGATGGACACATTGTCTTCTATGAGGATGCTTCTAATATTGTCTCACATCCTAATAGAACTAAAAGGGCTAGTGTCCCTATGCTTTCTGTTAGAATTGGTGATCATTGCTATTACGGTTTATGTGATATTGGTGCAAGTTCAAGTGATATTCCTTACGAGCTTTACAAAGAAATTATGCATGAAATCAGTCCTTGCAAACTAGAAGAGATTAATGTGGTTATTCACCTTGCTAATAGAGAGACTATCTCTCCAATTGGTATTGTACGTGATGTGGAAGTTCTTTGTGGTAAGATTAAATATCTTGCTGATTTTCTAGTACTTGGTTCAACTGCTAGTAAAACCTGTCCTATCATTTTTGGCAGACCTTTCTTGAGTACTTGTGGAGCCATTATTGACTGCAAAAAGGAGAAAAATTTAACTAAATTTGATGGGGAATCTTATGAGTTTAATTTTTCAAAATTTACTAAAGAACCTTGTGAAAATGAAACCCATAATGAGGATTTTAGAGTTGAACAACTTGCTTCTATTTCTCTTACTCCTAACAATGCTTTGCAGCAATTTATGGAAGACCACGAAAGTGAAATCTTCATGGAAGAAAGAAATGAGATTGACGAGATTCTCCGTCGTCAACCTAAGATGCTTAAGCATAACTTGCCTGTGGAAGATTTGGGTACCACATTGCCACCTAAAAAGGATCCGGTCTTCGATCTAAAACCTTTACCTGACGATCTTAAGTATTCTTACATTGATGATAATAAAATATATCCTGTTATTATTAGTTCTAAACTTGCAGGGAAGGAAGAGGAAAGATTATTGGAGGTATTGAAGAAACACCGAGGGGCTATGGGCTATACTCTAGATGATTTAAAGGGGATTTCTCCTACTATATGTCAGCATGCTATCAATATAGAACCAGATGCAAAGCCAGTGGTAGAGCACCAATGTCGTTTAAATCCTAAGATGAAGGAAGTGTTAAGAAACGAGGTATTAAAACTCCTTGATGCTCGTATTATTTACCCTATTGCTGATAGTGAATGGGTTAGTCCTGTTCATTGTGTCCCTAAAAAGGGGGAATTACCGTTGTTCCTAATGATAATGATGAGCTTATTCCCCAAAGAATAGTAGTAGGTTATAGGATGTGCATTGATTTTAGAAAAGTTAACAAAGTTACTAAGAAAGATCATTACCCACTACCTTTTATTGATCAAATGTTAGAAAGGTTGTCTAAAAAGACCCATTTTTATTTTCTTGATAGATACTCTGGTTTCTCTCAAATTGCTCTTAAACAACAAGATCAACAAAAAAACTACTTTTACATGCCCTTATGGAACCTATGCTTATAGACGTATGCCTTTTGGTTTGTGTAATGCTCCTGCCACTTTTCAAAGATGCATGTCTGCTATCTTTCATGGTTTTTGTGAGGAAATTGTGGAAGTGTTCATGGATGACTTTTCCGTCTATGGAACTTCTTTTGATAATTGTCTGCACAACCTTGATAAAGTTTTGCAGAGATGTGAAGAAACTAATCTAGTTCTTAATTGGGAGAAATGCCACTTCATGGTGAATGAAGGGATTGTCCTTGGACATAAGATTTCTGAAAGAGGCATAGAAGTTGATAGAGCTAAAGTTGAGGAAATTGAGAAAATGCCTTGTCCAAGAGACGTCAAAGGTATTCATAGTATCCTTGGTCATGCTGGTTTCTATAGAAGGTTTATTAAATATTTCTCTAAGATATCAAAACCCCTCACTAATCTTCTTCAAAAGGATGTACCCTTTGTTTTTGATGATGATTGTAAGGAAACTTTTGAAACTGTAAAGAAGGCTTTAACTACTGCTCCTATTGTTCAACCACCTGATTGGAGCTTACCCTTTGAAATAATGTGTGACACTAGTGATTTTGCTGTAGGTGCTGTCCTTGGGCAACGAATAGATAAAAAGTTAAATGTTATCCATTATGCTAGTAAGACTCTTGATGCTGCTCAAAAGAATTATGCTACTACTAAAAAAGAATTCTTAGCCGTTGTCTTTGCTTGTGATAAGTTTAGACCTTATATTGTTGACTCAAAAGTTACCATTCATATTGATCATGCTACTATTAAGTACCTTATGACGAAGAAAGATGCTAAGCCTAGGCTTATTAGATGGGTGCTGCTCTTACAAGAGTTTGACCTACATATTGTAGATAGGAAAGGTGCTGAAAATCCTATTGCTGATAATTTATCTCGATTGGAAAACATCTCTTTTGATCCTATGTCTGTTAATGATAGTTTCCCAGTAGGGTAAGCTCACGAGGGAGCCCTTGGTATGCTGATTATGCTAACTTTATTGTCTCCAAGTACTTTCCTCCAACTTTTATAGCTCAGCAAAGAAGGAAGTTCTTTTACCATTTGAGGCATTATTTTTGGGATGACCCACATTTATATAAAGAATGAGTGGATGGTATTATGCAAAGATGTGTTCTAGAATATGAACAAAAGGAGATATTGCGGAAATGTCATGGTAGTGCCTATGGAGGACATCATGCGGGAGATAGAACTGCGCAAAATGTGCTACAATCAGGTTTTTACTGGCCTACCCTTTTTAAAGATGCAAGAAAATTTGTCTTATCTTGTGATGAGTGTCAACGTGTTGGTAATATTTCTAGACGCAATGAAATGCCTATGAATTATTCTCTAGTTATTGAACCATTTGACTGTTGGGGATTCGACTTTATGGGTCCTTTTCCCCCTTCAAAAGTTATACCCATATTCTTGTTGCTGTTGACTATGTTACTAAGTGGGTAGAAGCCATACCTACAAAAAGTGCTGATGGGGAGACCTCTTTAAAAATGCTTAAGGATATTATCTTTCTTAGGTTTGGAGTGCCTAGGTATCTTATGACTGATGGTTGTTCTCACTTTATTCATGGTGGTTTTAGAAAGACCCTTGCTAAATATGATGTTAATCATAGAATTGCTTCAGCTTATCATCCCCAAACTAGTGGACAAGTAGAGTTATCAAATAGAGAAATTAAATCCATCTTGCAAAATACTGTTAATAGATCTAGAAAAAATTGGGCTAAAAAGTTGAGCGATGCTTTATGGGCTTATAGGACTGCCTATAAAGATCCTATGGGGATGTCTCCTTACAAAATGGTTTATGGGAAAGCTTGCCACCTTCCTTTAGAATTAGAACACAAAGCTTATTGGGCAGTTAAAGAACTTAATAGAGACTGTAAGCTTGCTGGTGAAAAAAGATTATTTGACTTAAGTTCGTTGGATGAATGGAGGAGTGAAGCATATGAGAATGCTAGACTCTTTAAGGAAAAAGTTAAAAGATGGCATGGTAGGCGAATTCTTAAGAGAGAGTTCCATGTTGGTGAGAAAGTTCTATTGTATAGGTCTCGTCTTAGATTTTTTGCAGGGAAACTACTTTCAAAATGGGAAGGACCTTTTGTTATCGAAGAAGTATATCGTTCAGGGGCAATAAAAATTTCTTCTTTAAAAGATAACACTACACAAGTGGTGAATGGTCAGCGACTCAAGCACTATATTGCTGGAGATTCTTACAATGAAGATATTGATGCTATTCAAGTAGTAACTCCGGAAAAATTTATCAAAGACCAAATTCAGAGACCTGTAGAGTCCGTTTTTGAATAGGTAACATTTCTAGTAAGAAAAGTTCCGCGAAAATTCTGTCCATTTATATTTTTACAGTTTTTATCCAACAAGGAAAGCTACGAAGCGAAAGGGGGACGGAAATGGAGCCAGGGTGGCTCACACCACCCCCTGGCGCGCCCCCCTGGCGGCGCTAGCAGGTGGTGTGACCACCCCGGACTCCGTCTCCGACCCATTTTCTCCCAGTACCTTCCTTTTTGTTGTAAAACTTCGTAATATATAATCTCCCGGATCCCCCGAGGTTCGTATATCGTGTTCTCGTCGTGTTTTCGTTTCGATCTGTTTCTGACAGGTAGAGTCCCAGTTTTGGAGCCACAGTGTCTTCCTATGGATTAGCCAAAGAAGATGCCCCAGCGGATATCATCAACCCATACATGCGAGAGTTGAAGATTCATCCCAAGGATTTGTTGCTTGAAGATGGGGAGGTACAGATAAAAGAGGTTCAAGGCCCTAAAGGTGAAGGAAGTCTGGAGGACAGGATGGAAGTGCTGGAGCAAGAAGTCTTTAGGTACAAGAAGATGGCGGAACGCGAAGTGGATATCATCCATAAGATTTGTTCCGAACTCATCGTCGAGCACTAAAAGGAGACTACTGAGCTTCAGGATGAAATTCTCTCACTCCACCAAACAACCAACCAACTGCAAGCACACCTCTATGACGTTCAAAATCAAAACTGTGAGTACGAGGTTAGGTTGCATAAGTGCTGCTACAAGTTTTAGGATGCTAGAGACCGTGATGTCTTTTGTTGATGGGGAGCCCTTACCTTGGAAGTCGGACGATGACGAGAGAACACCACCACCGAAGGAGTAATTCGTCATCAGGTTTTGGCATCCCCTTGGTTTGTTCCAAGCTTGGGGGAGTGTCGCGGTATCATATCACTATCTTCTATCTTTTTACCCTTTTTAGTAGAGTCATATCATGAATAGAGAAGTTATCATGTAGGATGGTTTGCATTATGGAAGTGTCCCCCTATTATTAGATATCTATGTATCCCTTGGTGTGAGTTGTCGTTATGGAATATTAATGAGAACTTCTATCATTTACTCTTTTGCATATCTTATATTAGTTTTCAATTCACGGTTATATGATTGATCTTGTCATTAGTATTGGTATCACTTTGGGATCATTGAGTTAATTTAGTTGGTTTTGGCAAACCTGGCTCGGTCAGTAGCAAAAATATTTTGAGAATTGAATGAAAAAGACAAAAGTACTCTTAAAGAAATATAATTTCATCATCTTTCTTTCTTGATTTGCTCATAAGTTTAGTATTCTCTAGTTAAGATCTTTTGTGCTTCCAAGGAAGATTGCATGTTTGTTTTTATCACTTGTATGTTTGTTTGTTTCCTTCAACTCTTATGCTTGCTACCCAGCCTTGCTAGCCAAAAACCTGTACTGAGAGGGAATGCTTCTCGTGCATCCAATCCTTAAACCAAAACCTATGCCATTTGTGTCCACCATACCTACCTACTAGCACTATTGCTATTCCAAGTAAATTCATGTTTTTATCTACCTTCCAAATTAACCTTGTTATGAGAAAATTAGTGATTAAAGCTCTCATGAACTTGATGGCATACTTTACTTTCTTGCACTTAATAAACTTGAACCATTGTGTCCATATATGTTGCGTATATGCTTGCGCTTTGTAAGTTGAAGTTAGCAGAACCATGTATCATGGGGAACGCTGTCAACATTGCACTTATATTCCGTTGATATCATGATTCTTTTGCTTATGGATCCTGGCGGTGTGAAATAAAAGGGGAACTTGTAAGATCATGGAGTTTGTATGTGTGTTAGAGAAACGCCTGGGCCTCTAGCCTAAGCCATGCCTAATCATGGTGGAAACTTGCAGCATAACCATAATGAGCACTCTATGAAGCATCCTCAATAAAAACCTATGCAAATAGCAAATAAAAAGATCGCTGAGATGCTCATTGTCTGCTTGCCTTGCCATTTTGATTATGGGATAGCTCCTGTATCATGTGCAAGGGGTACCCCGTTGGCGGTTCTCTATGATACATATGTATTTACAATGACAAGAGCTTACTTGTGACTGAAGTTGAGTAGCATGAGGTTCGGTACTCGTAAGTAAGGGGCATGAGATTTCAACTTATAACCTATCAAGCATATCCTCTTAGTTGTGTCACTTTAACCTTAATCACCTAAAGATGCTTATGATAGGGCCAATGAGAGCTAAAAGCTAATAAGTACCATAATTTTTGGAAGCTCTTTATGAAACTTGAAATCCCTGCTTCCCTCTAGGAAGGGCCTATCTTTTACTTTTTAGTTAAGTCAGTAAACCTATTCCCTTCTACCTCAGCAAGTATTTTGAGTTGTTGTGTTTCATTCATTCATATGATGATTTATTCAATCATGTTTCTTATGTTCCTTGTTTTGCAGATTGCTCTTATCTTGGTGATTACTAATTTGAAAGCTATCATTGAAAACCAGTTATTTGTGAACTCCTGCAAATTATCAACTATTCTTCGACCAAGAGCTAAGTTTGCCATTACCAGTTATGATTTACTTTATACATCTTTATTGTGGTTCCTTTACTTATTGCAAGTTAAGTTATATAATAGTGAGTTGTCTTATATTATGATTTATGTATTGATGAATGTGATGCTTCTTGTCCGTATTCTTTTATCGACTCTTCACTCCATAAACTTGAGGTCATGTTTATTGAGCTCAGTTTTCGCTTGGGGACAAGTGAAGTCTAAGCTTGGGGGGAGTTGATACGTCCATTTTGCATCACTATTCTATATCATAATTTACTGTTAGTCATTGATATATTTCATATTAAGAGATGATACTTATGTTATTTCATCTGTTTTTGCATGGTTGATGACTTTTGGAGCATGGACCGCTGTAGTCAGGATTCTGATAGAAAAGGTGTTGTTTGGAGGCAAAATTTGCGAAGATCGGAAAATCCTGGAAAATATATGGAAAATTCTATTTTTCTAGAAGACGAAGATTGCCAAAGGAGAAGTGGAGATGGGCCACAGGGGGTCCACACCACCCCCTGGCGCGGACAGCCCTAGGCCGCGCCAGCAGGTGGTGTGGCCACCCTGGCCCACTCCAGGCTCTCTCCTCTGGCGTATATTATCCTCCCGAAACCCTAAGACTCGGGGAGCGACCACAGAAAGATTCCGCCGCCTCTACAGGACGGAAAACACCGAGAGAGAAAGATCTCTCCGGCAGACAGAATTCTGCCGGGGGAATTCCTTCCCATAGAGGGGAGATCGTCGCCATCAACACCACCATCAAGCTGGACTTCATCGGGATCATCATCATCATCACCACCAGCACCATCATCACCACTTCATACCACTGTAAGAATTGGGTTGAATCTTGCATAGTTCTTAGGGGAAACTTTCCCGGTGTTGATTACTCCTTGTAGTTGATGCTATTGAGTGAACCATTGAATTATCGTTTACGTTCAGATTGTTACACATCATTATTTCATCTCTGATCATGATCCATATGATGTCTTGTGAGTAGTTCGTTTTGTTCTTGAGGACATGGGAGAAGTCATGTTGTTAGTAGTGGAATTGTGTTGAGAGAGATTCAATAGTTTGATATTTAAGTTTTGGTGTATTTCTTCTAGTGGTGTCATGTGAACGTCAACTACATGACACTTTACCTATATGGGCCTAGGGGAATGCATTGTGTATTTGGCTACTAATCGTAGGGTTTGCCGGAGAGACAGGTACCTGAACCCCCGTTAGGAAACCTTTGCACAAGGAACGTCAGGGTCTTAGAGTTTAAAGTTATGGTTAGGTTTCTACCTTAATTACTTTCTAGTACTTGCGGATGCTTGCAAGGGGTATAATCACAAGTATGTATTAGTCCTAGAAAGGTCGGTACATTAGCATATGTTCATCCACACAACACTTAGCAAACTAAAGAAGATTAATCAACTATATGAAGCGAAAACACTTGACGATATTCCCATGTGTCCTCGAGAACATTTGGTCATCCTAAGTAATTCAACCGGCTTGTCCTTTGCTAAAGAAAGGATTGGACCACTTGCTGTACTTATTCTTATTGTCTTTTATTTACACGTACTTTATTTACCTGCATTATCAAAAAAAACCCTAAAAATCCGTTTGCTAAGTATTTATAGAGAATTACTGCTCCAAGCTATTCGCCAACACCTTCTGCTCCTCGTTGGGTTAAACACTCTTACTTATCGAAAATACTGCGATACACCCCCTATATTTATGGGTCATCACTTCCCGCCTATTCTGGACGTTTCCCGCCACGTCTAGGCGCAACCATAAAAAGGGGAGGGCCAACCAAGATAGATACAAACAGAAATCCTCCACAAACCACCATGCACGGCCATCGGTGTCGTGGCAGTGGTGTTCGCAACCGCGGCAGAGAAGAGCTGTCGTGGCCGCCGGACCTGCCGGAGTTACCGGACGTGTTGCTGCCCCCGATTCCGGGGCGGCCACAGAAATTTAGTTTGTACAACAATTGGCGGCCACGGCGCACTCACTTCGACCACAACAGGATCACCAATGAGGCTTTCACGTGGGAGGTAATGGGCCGCGTTTTTCTGCTAGAGCACCTGCAACGTCAAGCTCTCACAAACGTGCGTGATGGGGCCCTGACAGCGGTGCGGGCCAACCCCGACGACGCTCACTTGTGTGCCTACCTCGCCTAAGCTGAAGAGGAGTTGCAGACGCAGGTTGCGATCTACCGCTCTCTCGAAAAAGAATGGGGTCTCGTCGACCCGCCGCCGCCGCCAGCGCCATATGCAACTCATAGTTAGATTGTTGTTTTAGGTTGGGTTTTCTTGTAAAACATTTCTAGACTTGAAATAGAAATTTGTCATTGCAAATGGCCGATGCTCACATTGCAAATTTGATTCCAAAGACAATACACAATGTGGAACAAGATCACCGCGAGTGGCCTGTTAAAAAGGCACGACATTGGATGCCAGCGCAGAGACCGAAGCGACGACATTGATGTGTGGCGGCAGGAGCGCAGACGTCGGGCGGCGCCGCCAGCGCAAGAGGGGAAGCGTCAGCGACGCGGCCAACCTTTGAAGTAGCCTACCTCTCTCCATTGATGGCTAGGGGAAGGAAGCCATTGGGTTGCTGCCATGCGGGCCCTCGGCTCCCGCGGGAGGACACACCAGCTGTCCGCCCGGACGCAACCGTTTCTCAAATTTGGTGCACAAATGGATCGAGCAGACGAGTCGGTCCGGACGGATCACCCTGCTAGAGGGGGCGTGGCCGACCCACGCGTCTGTTCGGACACGTTCTTATCCTCATCAAGCCACAACCTTGATGTCTAGCTTCCCAACTGGTAGACGCCAGCGGATCGGTTAGATCGTGCCAGGGAGATGCCCTAGCATCTCCGCCTTTGCACGCCTATCTATCTCTAGAAAGTTCGTGTCCTTCCTCGGATGGCCCAACCTCCACACCGCGGCGTCAGATATGCGCGTGGCCTCATGCGGCGACTTGATGGTGCCGAGCCACACCCGCTGGCCGCCGCACGTGATCTTGACTACATAGTTCCCTGACTGCCATGGGTGAACGTCGCGGAAGTTGGTGGTGCTCCAGATGCGGCAGCGCGGTGCCATCTCGAGGCGACGGCTAGGGCTAGGTGGCGTCATCTGAAATCAGACAGTGTAAGGGCGGAAACGGTGCGATAAATATTGGCAGTGATGTGAATAAGCCGGATCTATAACGGAAAGCGGCATAACGGCGAAATCAACAATTAGATGAGACGGTCGCGGCAGCGGGAGGTATTGACTATCACGCACGGCGCAAATCGAGAGTCGTCTGCGTGCCGGAAAAAATGCAGCGCGAGGCTATTTTTTGGCCATACCAAAAATAATTGGACATAGTTTAGGGCATCTGCTAGGGAAGGTTTTTTGTGCTTTTTTTTGACAATCAATACCATGAAATATTTATAGTAGCGAATAATACATGGTAGAGATACATAGACTATTTTCGACGATTATAAAATAAAGCCTAAAAGAAAACGAGCAAAATTTGAAGGTCTTCAAAATCTTCTTTTTCCATGACACAATCTTGCACTCATCTGAAGATAGCCCAATTAACATCACATAGATGTTAAGCGATTGATCCGTAAATACCAACGAGGGTTCTCCCATAATTTTAATTTGAGCCGCAATGCAAGGCTATGTGCACGTGCGCAACCATTAGAGTACCACCATCATCAGTATTTCAGGGAAAAGAAACCGAACAGTCTGATCGACGTCGCAGGGGAGTCGAGAGTACGAATCTCCATTGTCGAGGACGTAGCCGCCGGGACGAATATTGCGAGGATAATTCTCCTTGAGGCAACGAAAAAAAATCCAAGATCAATCTGGCGACGCAAGATCTAAAAGATCGTACCTATAAAACTTCAATCTTACAATATCACCATTGACGTCGGAAAAATCTCACCGTCGAACGAAGGACCGAAGATCACTTACTGCGAACGATGAAATCTCCATTGACATAGACGTCAAGAAGATGCCTACTACCTAATTTAATCTTCTAAAAATACTACTTTTACTGAGAATTCCACCATAGATTAGGTTCCCACCCCTCGTGACCCGGTAAAGTCGGGCGGAGGGTGGGGAACCGATCTATGGAGGAGGAGGTGTTGGGGCGGCTTGCTAGGAGAGGCAGCGGCTGGGAGAGAAAATACCAAGTGGCGTGGTTTGAGCTATTGTATCCTAAAAACAGTTTTTGGACACAGTTTGAGTTTTAGGGCATCTGTTGGGAGTTAATAGTAGTACCTTTGATGTATGCTGTTTGCTCTCACCATTTCACCTGACATTTCTGGCTTTTCAACCGGGGAGAGAATAATAGAACACGTAGCGGATTCATGTCGACCAGAATTTTTTCGATAAAGATGTCCACCAGAATACTGGAAGAAGAAATTACTAGGAATGGAAAAACGCCCCCTCCGTCCGGAAAGGTCAATCCCCGGTGGCGCTTGCTCCTCCTGCTCCACTATCCGTAGACCAGCAGCGCGCCGCAGAGTGCAGGTTCAAAGCCCTGGAAGTGTAGCACTAGCAGAGATGAGATAGTCGGTTGTCAGTCCCGCTACCAGTTCCCGCAATCCGAATCCATGGCGCCGGCAGCGACCCTATTTTCGCCGCGTCTCCTGCTCGCCTCGTCCGCGTATCCGCCCCCTCTCTGTCTCTTCCGCCCCTTGCTGTCCGGTAGCCGCCGCGGGGGCATGCGCCTTCGGATTCGATGCGGAGCGGCGGACGAGGAGGCCGAGGCTCGGCGGGGTGAGCAGCTGAAGGCGTCCATGGAGGAGATGGCGTCCGGTCTCGACCTCGTCACGCTCGCAGCCTGCCTAGTTGGCCTCCTCACCGGCGTCTCAGTCGTCCTCTTCAACCTCTCGGTAGCCGCTTGCGAACCAACTCTAGTTTGATTCTTCCAAATTATGAAATTGACTCATAAGTCACTTAACTGCTGCGCGAACTAGTATGTAATGTGTTTTGATTGCTGAAGAGAAAAATTAGCTGACTGTTAACTGCTACACTAATGTTCCTCCTCATGCTTTTTTTTCCTCCCCCTTAAAAACGAGGGACACCTTCATCCCTGCCAAAGTTCTAGCTTGATTCGATTTGTATTCGTAGGGTTGGATGGATATTGATTCTGAATATAGGAATGCAGAAGTACTCAACATATAGCTCACTGGGTTAATTACAATAATCTATCTAATTCTGTCACCTCAAATTTAGGATAGACCCATGATCCAGATCGATAAAGAGCAGCCTAGCTGGGAAACGATGCCGAGGCTGGTGGACCTAGCCGCCTACCAGCTTGGAGCAACCATGCCATAACTGGACATGGCACTGGCGTAGCCAGGACGTTTTCGTGAATTCGTCACAGCAATTTGATGGCTTGCTATGGCTGGAGATGCCGTAAAATTATATGGTTGAATTCTGAATTTGAAATTGTTAGGAAGTTGGTTAGAGTATCTATTTAGACTGCCTCATATATATGAGTTGGAGCTATACCAATGAACAAACCAAGCAAGATAACTCCAAACCCCGATTTCTCTGATTTCTCTCATGCGCCCTCCATCTTGTTCCCTTTCCTACCATTCTACCTGATTGGCGGTGCCTGGCCAACGTGCCATTGGCTGAAAAATTTCAGTTTATCATGGCGACATGTTATGTCGTGGTACAGGATGTGACACCGTGGCTTTTTGGTAAGGATCCAATTTAGGATGCTGTAGGTGTTCATCGAAATGTGGGATGAATCTAAGCTGCATGTGTCATGTCTAAATTATACAATTTGAAAAGATTGGGCATCTTGGGTTCATTTTGCTACCAATGGGAGTCAGTGTTAAATTCATACAGTTAGTTTAAGTATCTGTTATTGTTGCTTGAGATGTTAATTTGTATTCTTCTAACATAGGTTCATGAAATACGTGACCTGCTTTGGGATGGCATACCATTGCGAGGGGCTACATGGCTGAGGGAGGAGCCCACTGGTGAAATTTGGCAGAGGGTGGTACTTGTTCCAGTCAGTGGAGGCATCATAGTTGGAGGGTTGAATACGCTAAGAAGTTCTATCAAAACGAACTCAGATGGCACTGTATCTAATATAAAGGGTGTGTTTAGGCCATTCTTGAAAGCTTTGGCGGCATCTTTCACGCTCGGAACTGGCAACTCTTTGGGGCCTGAGGGACCCAGTGTAGAGATAGGTTCTGCTATAGCGAAAGGATTTGGAAATGTGTTTGGGTGGGAAGGCGGAAAAAAACTGTCTCTTGTGGCAGCTGGGTCAGCAGCTGGTATTGCATCGGGTAAATTTGAGATCCCTTATTTTTTATAATTTTATATTTTGTTGCAATATATACCCACTCTGCTCCAAAAAACAAAGCGTATATTTGTAGTCAAAAGTCAACGTCTTGTAAGTTTGACCAATTTTGATGGACCAAAATATGAACATCTACAATACCAAATCAATATCAATAAATCCACCATAGAATATATTTCATAGTGTACTTATTCAATATTGTAGATGCTAATGTCTTTGTCTATAAAATTGGTCAAATTTTACAAGTCGTTGACTTTTGACTAAAAGTATACACCTTGTTTTTTGAACAGAGGTAGTATGATGGAATAACGATGGTGTAACCATGTATCATGTGATAATTTGCTTCATTTCTTCATGTTTATTTCAAATAAACTTGAACAACAGGACATCTCATCATCGGAATTCCAGTTCACTGTAGAAAGTTTCTCCACTGTCTCATTTCGATGTTGGCCTGTTGTAATTAGTTAATTACCTATACTGTATAGATTTTATGTACTGATAGCTATAACTTTGCATCAGTTGATGGAATTTATGGGACATATTCCTATGTCACCTAACTTCACCCAGCACCAAGCATCAGATTTACCTGTTATGGTTTCTTGAGAAAGATTCACCTGTTATGAGTACTCTGAATTGATCAACATATCCAACAACCAAAGTAAAGAATCGGTATCTTCTGCTTTCTGATTCTATTTTACTTATTTCAGGTGATTTCCTTGTATTTTAGGTTTCAATGCTGCTGTTGCTGGGTGTTTTTTTGCGGTGGAGTCTGTTTTGTGGCCTTCATCTGCGGATTCTTCATCCCTTTCCAACTCAACACCTATGGTGATCCTGAGTGCAGTGATAGCATCTGTCATTTCAGAGATTGGTCTTGGTTCTGATCCTGCTTTCACTGTTCCACAATATGATTTTCGCTCTCCGACAGGTACTTTGTCTTTTCTATAATTGAGATTTTCAGCACTCTTATGAATACAGAGTACATCCTGCAGTATTTGTGGTTAGGTATCATAGTTCCTTATGACAAATTATCTGCTGTTTTAACTTGTTCTCGTGAATAACACTTCCCGAACAACTTCATATGTCAAAATAAGATATGTCATGCCCTCCACCAAAGTTTTTTTTTGAAAAGCAAGGACAAGTTTCCCGGTGGATCTGCATCCTTGGATGGACATGGCCATTATTTATTAAAATAATGTCATTAAGGTAGTAAAATAGGACACCAAACGAAAAACTCTGAAACGTACCTGAAGTTTGCATTAATTGATTCCGAATGGCATAGTTTTGCTCTTGAATACGTGATGCTCCTGAAGCCATCCGCTGTTTTGTAATTTGCTATAGCCAAATAGAACACCCTTGTAAACTATGATCCTCCCGATGGTAGGTTGGTCTTAGTGACTTTTAATGCTACCTTCTTTTTACATTTTGTTTTTCGTGCTCCAGAGAATGAAAGTATGAGGATATTTACATGACTTCATAAATGTCAGAACTTCCTCTATATCTCTTGCTGGGCGTCTTTTGTGGCTTGGTGTCAATCACACTATCTAGGTGTACAGCACTAACTATGGACATAGTTGGAAGTTTACAAAAGGCAACTGGATTACCGAGGGCTGCATCCCCTGCCTTGGGTGGCCTTATTGTTGGTCTTCTAGCTCTTATATACCCCGAAGTTCTGTACTGGGGCTTTGAGAATGTTGATGTCTTACTGGAATCACGGCCATTTACGAGTGGCCTCTCAGCATCTGTATTGGTTCAGCTCATTGGAGTAAAAATATTGGCGACATCTTTGTGCAGGGCTTTTGGATTGGTTGGAGGTTATTATGCACCATCCCTTTTTATCGGTGCAGCTACAGGCATGGCATATGGGAAGTTCGTGAGGTTTACATTTACTGGCTCTGAAGCACTGTTTCATGTCCCCTTCCTAGACGTGGCTTCACCTCAAGCATATGGCCTGGTAATATGTCAATCAACTCAATCTATCTTTCTTCTGGTCAACTACTCCATCCGTTGCTTTTTTGGAAAGGACCAGTAGATCTCAAGAATCAAACTTTGTAAACTTTGACCAACAGTTAGTCCAACAATACGCAGGTTTAATTTGATTACAGAAAAGTGATACCATTCGGTTTGTATTTTGAAACACTTTGATATGATCATGATTAATCGAGTTATCAATAAATACCTTAAAACTGTTCAATTTTGTCAACCGTGCCAAGTCAAACTGTGCCTTCCATTTTGCAACAGAGGGAACACTCTGATATCTCTCTGTATGTTTGTAGTCTTACAAATACTTATATGTGACAGAATTTTCATCTCTTATGATTATTTTGTAGTCACTGCTCAGCAGTTTTCTAGATTTAACTTTTTACCTGTTGTACTTTTGTGTTCTGATACACTGATGAAGATATATGCAAATCAATACTACCATTGTTTATGTTCATTTTCTTTTTTTCATCTTTGCAGGTAGGTATGGCAGCTACACTTGCTGGTGTCTGCAAGGTGCCTTTGACATCTGTCCTCCTTCTGTTTGAGCTTACACAGGACTATCGTATAGTTCTACCTTTGCTTGGTGCTGTCGGATTATCATCTTGGATTGCTTCTCCTCAAAGGTTCTCTACGAGCAGTAAGGGCAAGCTGAATTTGGTGGAGAAGAAAACAAGTGCCGTTCAAGAGGAAGAAATTGTGTCCTCTCAAACCCAACAAGTCACTTCTGTTGACAGTGCTGATTCTATTGCAGACTTATGTAAACTTGAAAGCTCACTTTGTGTCTATGATGTCAGAGATGATAACATGCTGGAAAACCTTACCGTTGCCGAGGCTATGAAAACTAGATATATTTCTGTCTCACTGAAAACTCCAGTAGTCGAGGCACTAAATCTTATGCTTGCGGAGAAGCAACCCTTTGTTATGATAACTGAGAGCAACAAGTCTCTAGTAGGCTTGCTAACACTCGAAGATTTCCAAGATTTCTGCAGAACTTCAAACACCACAAGGATGCAAACCGGGGTGAGAATTACTGCCACATCCCACTGGTTCATTTTTAACAATTTGTAGAACCTTGATATTTTATTTATGCACTTATTTTCCCTTATTTTGGTTTACAAGTAATAGAGCACCACCTGCCCCACTTTCATTACAGATAACTAGTATATGTAGTAGTTGCTTCGATATGCATATTCTGGACCCTGGACCAAAGGGCATGATACTCAGTCTAACCCTTTTTTATTGCAGTCCACTGCTTTAGTAAACAGGATAGTGGTTACAGTCAGACTGAATAACATCAGTCAAAAATCCAGGTATTACATCAAGGCGAACAGGAACGAGCGCTTAAAGCTTCTCATTACAGATAACCAGCGTATGTAGTTGCTTCCATATGCCTATTCTGGATTCAGCACCTAAAGGGTACTGTACTCAGTCTAACCCTCTACATCACATTACAGTTCAGCTACATCAAAGAAACAACTCAAAAACCATTGTATAACATCCAATAAACCATATTTTAGGAGCTTTTGATCCTTGCCCTATACAAAAGTCTAGAGCTAAAGAATAACCCACACTCTAGCCCTCTGTAGCACCCTATTCATTTCTATCTGGTTGGATGAGGTTGTCTATTCCTTGATTAGTGATTGCTTGGGTTGAGTCATCTATGGCCATTGGCCACACCTCATATTATTTTGTTTCCTCCCTGCCCTTCTTCATTGGAGATAGGATCCTTGTGGACTGGAGTTAGTACCGGAGTCCTTTAGACCCTCCTCTGCAAGTCTTAATAGGATTGCTTTATCTGTCACATTTCTCAACACTCAAGTTGTGATTCATGTTTACTTCAAACTTCAAAGGTTTTACATGAACAAAGAAAATAAGTTGGTTTTCTTATGTTCTTGAGAAGTCAAATGGTAATTCAGAGGATGTTGAAGTTTGGCTAACTTGATACAATGCCCGTTGTCAATGATCCTTAATTTAGTATGCATTTCTGTTAATGCTGGGACAGGTACAGGAAAGTCTGGTATCTCATGTTTGTGAAGCTGTTAGGTGTAAAATGTGGTCTGTGACACCTCAGATGCCACTTGGTACTGCTGAAAAGATTATGGATTCTCATGGAGTGGATCAAGTTCCTGTAGTTTCAGAACATTTTGATCACCATGATAGAGGACTCTTGATTGGTTTTGTAGATAGAGAGTGCATCACCATCGCTCGAAGGTAAAATTAAATATTTGGAGAACTCTGTTTCCAGATTTCAACTTTTGGTAATGAGTAAAGCGACAAATTATTTGTGTTCCAGCTTATAGTTAACATAGTGTTTTTTTTCCTTATGTTCTCTATCAGAGCTTTGGCAGCAAAAGAAATTTTCGGTTTCACATCTGAGATTAGAAAGGAAGAGAGATGACGTGGATTCACTTAGTCATTTGCCTGACAGTCTGCACTTTCGAGATTTCATTTCCTGAAGCTGGTCAAGAGCCCTGGAATCATAGCTTGGATTGGTAACTTAAGAATGTGAGTCAGAAAGTAAAACCTCTGGGTGAAGGGCCTTATATTGTCATCAAGACACCCCTCAATCTCTGTATGTGCATGCGCATGTCCATGGCTGCATTTTTTTGCAGCAGCGTTCTACATGTTCTCTATTCATTAGGCCCAGCAACTTGCCTCTGACTTGTGTATACCACAATTCTCCTTTTCTTTTGCAAAACAACATTGATCATGTTCATTTAGTAATTGCACCACTGCATTTGCACTTGATGTACAAGTATAATTCTCGAAATCAGAACCAAACTATTCATCAACTTGGAACCTGGAAAGTTGAGCAACAAGAGCAAAAAGCTATGTCAAACTCACATTTCATTTTGTCTATTCTGAGTTAGTTTGAGTTAAATGCGCTGAATTTTCTTAAAAGGGTATGTTTGGTTGGAAGAATCTTTTGAGAACTACTGTTGAATCATGTGGTGCATGATTTGCAACATGTAAATCTTGTCACTTGGTTTAAGGAAAGCGTCAGGGTCGCTGTGTTTTATTCTCTTTTCTAGTGTAGGATTGAACGTTTGCAATAAATGTGGCTGTGCGTTTTGTGCATCAACCAATGCAGAGGCCATGGGATATCTCCTCCTCAGGATCTTACTTTTTTACTTTCGAGACATTGGCAGTCTCAATGGATCAAGTTGTTTGGTAAAACAACAGCCCATAGTTACTTTCGGTGTCAGATGGTAATCACTTTCCTGTAGAGAAGGGTCTGCTTATCTTATACTATTGGTTGTTTTACTCGATAAAATATGTTTTGAGATGTCAGAGTACGGTGTGTTTTTTTCTGTTTGCATCGTTGAATTCTAGCAATAAAGGTTCGAATTGCAAATCTGAACATTTCGAATCTCAAAACTCAGAACCCGATTCAGAAATTAAAATTCTGATTGTCTAAACTCCAGTATATCTGATGTTGAAGTACTAGTATATTTGGAGTGATTAAAAGTTGTCTCCAAACAATATAATCTGAACTCTTTTGTGCAAAAAATAAAAATAATTTTAACTCGAATTCTTTTACACTTGTAGATTGTGTCGCTGGAAACAACCAGACGTTGCCATGGTGCCATCTCAAAATTTCCTGGCAGTGTACACATATCGCCGTAGGTGAATCAGGTTCTTTGAGCAACCATGAAAACTATGAAAGGATGGGTACGTGCCAAAATCGAATTATTCTGTAGTCAACTCATTGCGGTGGCTAGAGTCTCCGGCGTAGAAGAAATCACTTCCTCGGTGTGCATTACCAGTCATGCTCTAAGACTGAAACTGTGTCTATGCAGGCTCGCTGCTGAAGTGACACTTTGTATAAATTTACTACCCTCAGCAAGTTGGGGTTCCGCATTGTTTGAATGGGATGAATTTTCTTTTCAGCTAAAGGTTGAATGGCACTCCTAAAAGTCACCCGTTCAAAAATATACTAGGGAGTAGTACGTATAACTGCCTTTTGTGACCGGGCAGGGGAATCAAGTCAAGTCCAACCTTATCCTGAAGTCTGAAGAAGAGAACGCTCATTCATTTCATACCGTGTAGACAAGAACTTTGCGTTTTCGTCATCTTATTATGCCATGATTTGAACTGCTGATTAGTAAGTAATTCCGTCCCACTCCCCATCATCAAGTTAGTAAATTTTGTTGGCCGGACAAAGTCGGAAGGTCTGATCTAATGTCCTGAAATCGAAATACTTAGGCCTCGCAAGGAAATTAAGCTTTTTTGTTTCTTTCTGCCAGGCAGGATCAGAGAAGAGAAAAGATGCAATATATCAGTGCACAATGTGACGGATCATCACGTATATAAATAAGCTCAGCGTGCATACACAAATTCTGGAATCTGCACTTGGATCATGCCTGCGTGAGCTCTAAGTTCTAAAACCTCCCCAAATAATGGCGCTAACAAAAGCCCGCCCGCCACGCCGCGCCGCAACGGCAAGCAAGCTAGTAGTCGTGGCTCACCGACGCTTCCCCTTGGCACCGTGCTGGGGCTGGGGCGCGTCCTTGCCGAAGAGGCTGCAGAAGCCGCAGGCGGCGACGCGCGGGGAGGGCGGGTCGATCGCGGGCTGGACGTGGCCGGCCCTGTACCCGCCGTGCCCGCTGGAGCCGGTCCTCTGCATCCGCGCGGCGGGAGCCGTGGTCTCCTTGCCCGACGCCGACTTGTGCTTGTCCTCCCACACCATCCCCGACGACCCCGACCGCCGGAACGTCTCGCTCGACCGCTGCAGCCCCGCCATGGTCCGGCTAGTTACTCTCCTTTCTCTCGATCGGCTTGCTTGTGATCCGTGTGACCTGCCGGTCCGCGCGGCCGGCGCGTCTATATATGACCGTTTAGATGGAGATGGAGTTGGGGAGGAGTCAATGGATATGTGCTTGCGTTGCGTGTATTATGGTATGAGTAGTAATCCTGGCGTAGGAATCGCCGGGCGCAGGACAAAGGAGCAGCAACTGATGATGCCGGGGGCGAGGGGAAAGGCCGCCTTCCGTCCAGGGAGTTGTTGGGCTGCGGACGTTGAGATCGTGGTAGAGTAGCAGTATCTTTATTCTAATTAACCGAGCGGGAAAGAAATGGTTATCAAACTTTGACCGGCAATAATTGACTACGGGTAGTATACTACTGGTAATATCAGTCGAATTAAACTGGTGAGGTAGCGTTCGGCGCCGGCGTCCGGCCGGTAATTTACATGCGCAGACGACTTTCGACGGAACACGTACGTCTGTGTCGACGTACGTACAGCGGTACAGGTGAGGTGTCGCGAGGCGGAGTGGAGACGCGTTCAAGGCATGCGCGCTTGCTACGTCGACGACTCCACCCTCCACCCGACTCTCGGCGCGTCGGGGCATGATTTCCTTTCTTTTGTTCGGCTGCATATGCGTCTACTCACAAGTCACAAGTTTAAACTGATCAATCATTACGTTGAATGAGTAATACAGTAGTACTAGTAAGTATTATCTGAACACATATGGACGGAAATATTATGTATGTAGGAATGCGAGGCTCGATTTCGCCATCCGTAGAGTATTTTGTGTGATGCACCTACCGAGGGACGTTTGACTTTTGGGGGCAAAAATGGGGGAAATGTTTTCTTGGTTCAAAATATTGCCACGTCGTTATCTATTCATTTAAGACTTGGTCGTCCGATCCATTTCGATCAAGCCAAAACAAAAATCTGATAATTTGTTTCTAGTAGTTCTAAAAATGCAACGAGGAGCATCAAGCTTAAGACAACCAAATTTAGATGCTCCCTGAGCTAAGCTAGTTTATGAGTCAGCTACTTTATCACACCCCGCGAATGCAACCACCTCCTCAGTAAACACGGTGTTGCTTGTGCGTTTCGTTGTTATTCCATCCGTTTAGTTTCTTCATGCTAGCCAGACCACGCTAACGTGCAACCCGTTGCTCCAGCAGCCTACATGTAGCCCATTGATTAATGATTTGAATTTCAGGTCCATTAGAACTTTCACCTTTCCCCACAAAAAAAAAAAAATAGAGCTTTCACCGATTTGGTTTACTCTCCATATTATTCATTGATTTAGTGCAATGAAAATGGACAACATTCAAGGATATTACTACAACGTTCGTGTCTGTTAAACAATGTATTTGTACATGCTACATAGTCTAACCGATATTAGACTAGAATCTAATCTGTAATAAATACACATGACCGGACGTGACCCAGGAGGCACGATCCCTACTCCTACCAATCTTTCTCACGTTACTCGATCCTAGATTCGATCTACAACTACACCTCGCCCATCCAATCTAGCTTCCGCCGACGGCCATGGTGACCTCGCCGTCTGCGAGCGTTAACTCATCGAGCTCCATCACCGGCAACGGCTCGAAGCTGCCCAACCCGCAACTCAACTTCACCGGCACATCCTCTCCATCGACAACGCAGCAGGGGCCATTCAACTTCGCCCTAATAATCACCACCAAGCTTGGCTCCGACAACTACCTCTACTGGAGGGCGCAAGTGGCACCGATCCTCCGGAGTCATCTTCTTACGGGCTTCGTCGACGGCGGGTTCCCTTGTCTGCCAGAGTTCATCGACAACCCCAAGGCCAAGGAGGATGCCGCTTCTCCTAAAATGCTTCCTAACCCGGTGTTTACCGCCTGGCATCAGCAGGACGCGGCGCTTCTATCCTCCATCATCTCTACTTCAACCGAGGCCATACATGGCATGCTCCTGTTTGCGTTTTCGGCTCAAGATGCGGGGACTACACTCGCAGCCAACTTCTCCTCGAAGCCCAATGCTCACTACATGCAGCTCCGTCGTGAGATTGGAGAGGTGCAGAAGCTCGATTCCTCAAGATCAAGATGTGTATGATACCTTGACATCCACCAGACAACCTCTCCATCCAGAAGATCTTGTCACGATCATCCTCAATGGCTATGCCTATAATGATAATGATCCCCTGATTGAAGTGGTCAATGCAATGACCACCCTAATACCTCTGAGAAATCTCTTTTGCCATGCTAATGAGCACGGAGTAGCACGTGGAGCGGAAGAAGGTGTAGATGCGCAATGGCCAAGGTGATTTCTCCTCCGCCGATGCATCCTACCGTGGGGGTGGCAATGGTGGAAAACCGCCCTATTGCCCAGATTACCGTACGGGCGGTGGCGGTGATCAGCGCAGTCAATATCGGCCGAGCTATGCACCTAATACGACCAATCCCAACTATTATTCTGGGGGCAGCAACCCTCCACGCCAGGATGACTGCGGAGGTGACCGCGATACCAATCACACTACTAGGAAAAGCCTTATCTGTGGCGCATGGATTTTCACATTATGTGGCGCATATGGGATACGCCACTATTACCATGCCACTAAATTGTAATTTTGTGGCGCATATTGATATGCGCCATAAAATTCTCAGATTTTTTTGGCGCATATTGGCAATATGTGCCACATAATTTTTTTTGAATTTCAAAGAAAAAGCTGGCCAGATCCCGTCCAAAATTTCAAACCTCAAAATTTTGTGGTGCGTATTGCAATATGCGCCACATAATATTTTTTCGAATTTACAAAAAAAGCGGCCCAGATCTAGGCCGAAGGTGGGAGTCGCCGGAGTAGGAGGGTCGCGGAGTAGGAAGAGGAGTAGGAGGAGGAGGCCTCTGGTGGAGGAGTGGGTCGCCAAAGGAGGAGGAGGTCGCCGGAGTGGGAGGAGGAGGCCGTCAAAGTAGGAGGAGGAGGAGTAGGAGGCCGCCAGTGGAGGAGGAGGCCACCGGAGTAGTAGGAGGAGGAGGAGTAGGAGGCCACCGATCGAGGAGGAGTCGCCGTAGTAGGAGGCGATGGAGGACGGGTCGCCGGAGTAGGAGGGGTGGAGAAGGAGTCGCCGGAGGTGGAGGACGAGGAGGAGGTCAACGGGGTGGTGGAGGCCATGGCCGGAGTTGGAGGAGGAGTTCGCCGGAGAGTGAAGAAGGAGGAGGGAGAAGGGGATGAAGGGGAGGAGAAGGAGAGAAGAAGTGGAGGAGAAAAGGAGAAAACGAGGGAGAAGATGCGCCAACGGGATTCAAAATTCGAATCCCGCCCAATAATTCTATGGCGCATATTGCAATTTCCATTCCACCCAAAACTTTAGGAATTGCAGAAAAAATCTTCTTTTCTGAAATAACATTTTATTCTTTTTTTAGTTTTAGCAGGGGCGCGTGGTCATGACGGTGTGCCCACGATAGGGTGTCTCCTATAGTCCTTTTCAGTAGTGCCCACCTCGCCAGCCCGCACCGCTGCCGGATCGGAGCCCCCTCCCCCGGCCCTCCTAACACGGGGGTAGAGGCGGAGATCCAGCCGCCGCTTCCACCGCGTGGGCTTTGCCGGGCAATGGCGGGAGGGGTGGAGGTGGGCACCACGTTTGAATTGAGCATTCAAATTATGAACTGTTGTAATTGTTGTATTCAAATGTGGTGAAATCTTAAAAAAAAAACCCTATCTCGATGAACTTTTTATCTGTTTTTCATGCGAAAGTCGACGTGATCACCGCTCGAGGGCCCCTCCACGAAAAAGCTCACAAAAATCACGCACCGCACTAGTGTGCGACCCAACCGACAGCCATTCGAATTGAACATGCTCTCGACACTGCCGGCTAATTGGACTCCCATGTGAGGCCAAATGGCCCCAACATGGTAATCTAATCACGAGTTCCCGCCGGGCAGCAGGCGCTAGGGACGACCACGCCCTTTATCAACACAATAAACCGCCTGCAGCATCCACATCAACTCTACCACCGACGCAGCTTGTTCTATATAAAGAACGAACAGCAACACGAAGTCAGCACGAGCAGGACTTTGCTACTCTACGTACAGTAAAACCCAAGGCCAGACTACAAACTGATTCGTGTAGGTTGCATCACATCTGATGGCATCGGCTCGCTTTGTGGTGCTCCAGGTGCTGCTGGTGGCCGCAGCCCTCGCCGCAGTGCCGTTCGTCCTCTCGGACCCGCCGCCGCTCCAGGACTTCTGCGTGGCCGACTTCACGGCCGCGACGGCGGTTGACGGGTTCCCCTGCAAGCCAGCATCCACCGTCGTGGACGACGACTTCTTCTCGGTCGCCATCGTCTCCGGGCCCAACACAAGCAACCCTTTCGGCGCCAACACCACGCGCGCCACGGTGTCGGCCTTCCCTGGCCTGAACACGCTGGGGCTCTCCATCGCGCGCATCGACCTCGCACCAGGCGGTCTCAACCCGCCGCACTCGCACCCACGGGGCTCGGAGCTGGTGCTGGTGCTCAAGGGCGAGGTCATGGTCGGGTTCACGTCGGGGGCCAACCGGCTCTACTCCAAGGTGGTGAAGGAGAACGAGCTCTTCATCGTGCCACGCGGGCTGCAGCACTTCCAGCACAATGTCGGCGCCGGGGACGCGGTGTTCGTAGCCATGTTCGACGCACAGTCGCCGGGCTTGGTAGTGCCGACGTTCTCCCTCTTCGCGACCAAGCCGGCAATGCCGATGGATGTGCTAGCCAAGACGTTCCTCATGGGCGAGGACGAAGTCGATGTTATCAAATCCAAATTCGCGGGCTTTTGAAATGCGTAAAGAAGCGTTCGTTCTATCTCCTACCAGTTCAGCTGCCAAGTTGATAATGCTCCTGTACTCGCCCTTCTGCGTGGATGTGTGTGTATTCGTTCATTTTTGTACCTTTCACTGTAGTATTATATTTCTTCTTGCGTGCATTTATTTGCCGGCCTGCAGAAGTTCGTACAAAGTCAAATGATCCACATGTATCTATTAATTTATAAATACACAAATGAAAGTAGTTTTGCTAACGTTTGCATGGTTACTTTTATATTTGAGTAAACGGATGTTCAACTTCATCTCGCATGTATACCATTTTGGTCTGAATTATTTCACATCTATTTCTTTTTGACGAAATGCAGTGGGGCTGCTTTCATAGCTAAAGATCTTAAACCTATAGGCTTCTCTTTTTTGTGAGAATTTTGGGCTCCTATGAGGATTTTTGGCGTGCCGACACGTGACCCGCCATTGTTCTGTGTGTGTTGTTGTGTACCCGGAGTGTTTAGCTTTGTTGGTCTTGCAATGCTTCCTTTCTCACTTGGTACATTTCTGATTGGCTCTAGCAGCGTTCCTTTGGTGATATTAAAATGTGTTGTTTGTTTTTTTCTTGGTGAGTCGTTCTGACACGTTGGGCTGGTCCATCCTTATGCATCCTTCATCATATTATTTTGGTTCAGTGCATGATATTATAAGCGGTGGTCATCATGTTATTCATGGGCGATGACGAAGTCGATGTTATCAAATCCAAATTCGCGCGCTTTTGAATGCGTAAAGAAGCGTTCATTCTCGCTCCTACCAGTTCTGCCAAGTTGATAATGCTCCTGTACTCGCCCTTTTGCATGGATGTGTGTGTGTATTCGTTCATTTTTATTGACCTACCTTTCACTGTATTATATTTGTTCTTGTGTGCGTTTATTTGCCGGCTCGCAGAAGTTCGTACAAAGTCAAATGATCCACATGTATCTATTAATTTATAAATACACAAATGAAAACACAGTTTTGCTAACGTTTGCATGGTTACTTTTATATTTGAGTAAACATCCTTATGTATTCCATTTTGGTCTGAATTTTTTCACATCTATTTCTTTTTGACCAAATGCAGCGGGGCTGCTTTCATTGCAATTAGAAAGGGAATGAGTACCAAACAGGTGGAGATCTTCTCGAGGTACAGGACCTGTTGAGGGCAAACCTCTAGGGTGGCCCGATCTTTCACGATTCCCTTTCAAATCGAGGGTGGAGTGCGGGGGGAGGAGGGAAGGATGAACACGACGAACACACGCACGGAGAACGCGACAAACACACACACACACACACACACACGCAAAACCACGATAAACACCAATAGCTCACGCCGGCGGTGACCGGTCCGGCGCAATCCCTAGGATCGGCGTCGGGCGGAGGACTCTCTCGAGAACCGGCACGGCGAGATGGGAGACTCGGTGAGATCTTGACGTCTAGGCAAAGAGACACCAATGCCTAGGCCTTGTACAACGCGGAGGCACAATGCAAACTCCAACGAGGTTTGGAGATATTGGTGCTCCTTAGTCAAGGAGCATGAGACAAGAATTAGATAGATCCACAAAGGGGTTTCCACTAATTCCAATATCAAGCCTAGGGTTTACAATGGAGGTGGGGGTCTATATATAGGCCAACCACAAAGTCAGGGGTAATTCAGGCATTAAAGTAGAGTTCTGGGCGAAATAGAGGGGTACATGGGCCATAGGGCCCAGCTAGGCTCGCAGGCCCATCACTTGGGCCAGACACTCCGGGTCGAGTGGGCCGGACAGTCCGGGGTGGCCGGACACTCCGGGAAGTGTCCGGGCAGTGTCCGAACTGGCACACAGAATGTCCGCGCCAGGTTCGGGCTCGGGTAGGCCGGACACTCCGGCTGAGTCGCGCCGGACACTCCGGCTTTGGCAGCTTCAGCACAGGTGCAGCTTCAGGGCTCGTGGATCGACGCGGTGGGGGCTCGTACCTGATGATGCAGAAAGTAGTGGTATGAAGTAGCACACCATCCAAGGAGGTATCAAATTGGCACGAGGAGAGGAGCGAGTTCACCTTAGCTTGGAGGAGTTTGGCTCGGGCACGAGTCATGGGTCCACTTGGGGGACTTGTTGTTGTAGATGTAGAAGCGTCCGTAGGACGGGCTGCATCAGCTCCCCCCCTTAGGAAAGAGTCGTCCTCGACTCTTCATGGATATCATCTTGAGCATCTCCATGGTAGGGTGCGAGGTCCTTGACATTGAATGTATTGCTTGCAAGGTACTTGGAGGTCGGTATGTCGATGATGTAGGCGTTGTTGTTGATTCTTTTGAGGACCTTGAAGGGACCATCTCCTCTTGGCTTGAGCTTGGAGTCACGTTCCTTGGGGAAGCGGTCCTTGCTTAAGTGTATCCACACAAGGTCACCTTCTTCAAATATCATCTCCTTATTGTCCTTGTTTAATCTTGAAGCTTGGCGAAGGACTTGTTGTTCGATAGTAGCTCTTGTTTCTTCATGAAGCGTCTTCATAGCTTGTGCGCGCTTCTCGACGTCCATGTTCGTGCGCTTATGGAGAGGTAGTGGTAGGATGTCGAGTGCGGTGAGGGGCTCAAAACCATAGACGATCATGAATGGACTCATCTTGGTTGTTGACTGCTTGGCTCGATTGTAGGCGAACTCGGCGTGTGGAATGCATTCCTCCCAATCCTTCAGGGTTTTCTTGATCAACACACGAAGGAGAGTTCCGAGGCTTCGGTTGACAGCTTCAGTTTGGCCATCAGTTTGAGGATGTAATGCGGATGAGAAGAGGAGCTTGACGCTGAGCTTGGCCATGAGGGTCTTCCACAAGTAGCTCATGAATTTGACGTCACGGTCAGAGACGATCGTCCTTAGCACACCGTGAAGATGGACGATTTCCCTGAAAAATAGATTTGCAACATGTGAAGCATCGTCGGTCTTATGGCACGGTATGAAGTGTGCCATTTTGGAAAAACGATCCACAACGACAAATATAGAATCATGACCATGCTTAGATCTAGGCAATCCTAACACGAAATCCATGCTAATGTCGGACCAAGGTGTATGAGGAATAGGCAATGGCATATAAAGACCATAGGGGTTAGCTTGCGACTTAGCTTGAACACATGTCGTGCATCGTTGAACGTAGCGCTCCACGTCACGCTTCATCTTGGGCCAAAAGTAGTGATTGGAGAGAATGTCCAATGTCTTGTCGCGACCAAAGTGACCCATAAGGCCTCCACCATGAGATTCTTTGGAGACGAGTTGGTTGATTTGACGTTCGATCTCCTTCGTCTCCTCCGGGTTCGTGCGGTAAGCGGCGCGGTTGGGAAGTGCTGCACCGGGGATGAGGTCAATTCGATGTTCGATGCCGCGAAGAGGAGGTAGTCCATGTGGAAGCTCTTCGGGAAACACATCCTTGAATTGCTGCAAAACATTCATCAAAGATGGAGGAACATTGGTTAATTCATTAGTTCCTTGCGCTAGTCCCTTGCAAAGGAGGACATAGTGCAAGATGGACGGGTTGTTCCGAACATCTCTCATCTCACTTTTGGTGGCAAGGAGAACACTCTTAGTTTTTCCACTCGAATTTGGCTTGTGGCTCTCACTCACTATGAGGTGGTTGTCTCTCTCACCGCTCTTCTCACAAGTAGGTGTTGTGCTTTGCGCCCTCGCTAAAGCCTTTGCATTGTCCGCAATTATTTGGCTAGGAGTCATCGGTTGCAAAACACATGTTTTGTTGAGCCATTTGAAGGTGTATATATTGGTGCGACCATCATGTTGAGCAGCCTTGTCAAATTACCATGGTCGACCAAGAAGCATGTGGCAAACTGTCATAGGAACCACATCACACTCCACCGTATCTTTGTAAGGACCAATGGCGAAGGAGACCGATACGGTATGCTTGATCTTTACGGACCCTTGGTCACTTAGCCACTACACGTGGTAGGGGTGCTTGTGTGGATGGAGGTTGAGCTTCTCACACAACTCGGTGCTAGAAAGGTTGTGACAACTCCCTCTGTCAATGATCACCTTGATAGATTTGCCGTTGATGTCGGCTCGTGTTTGGAAGATATTGGAGCGTTGGTCTTCATGCTATTGTGCTTGAGTGGTCAAGATCCTTGTGACGACAAGCGATGGACTTGCGTCATGCTCACACATGAGGAGTTCTTGATCATCTTCCACTCGTTGCCTTACCATTGCTTCCTTGACATGGGCATCAAACTCATCTTCACTCAAGTACTCTTCATCACCATTGTCATGGATGAACAAGACTTTCTTGTTTCCACATTCGGCCGACTTGTGTCCTTTACCTCCACACTTGTAGCATTCACCGTTGAAAGGTGTATCACTCTTTGCTTGCTTGCCACTTGGGGGCAGTTTTCCTTGAGGAGGTGTGGGCTTGAAGGAAGGCTTGGAGGTACTTGAGGAGCTACCATTGAAAGTTGTTGGTGTAGGGGTTGAAGCTTGCTTGTAGGTGAAGTACGTCTCGGGCTTGTTGTACTTGATATCCTCTTGCACTTGACGTTCAGCCTTTGTTGCGATGTGCACAAGCTCAACCATGGTGTTGTATGTTTGGAACTCGACGATGCGCTTGATTGGGTGATTCAAGCCAATAAGGAAACGTGCCATTGTTTGCTCCATGCGCTCATCAATGTTGGCACGAATCAAGTTGAGTTCCATTTCCTTGAAGTATTCTTCCACGGTCTTTGTCCCTTGACGAAGAGCTTGAAGGTTGTTGAAGAGGTCACGCGTGTAGTGCGCGGGGACAAACCGGGATCTCATGTGAGCCTTCATGTCATGCCAAGTTGTGATTGGCGGCTCTTGTCTTGCATCACAAGCAACTTGAACTTGTTGCCATCAAAGGTTGGTGTAATCATCAAACTCAAGCGAAGCCATGGCGACCATCTTCTCGTTGCTATAGTTGTGCATGCGGAAGATCTTGTCGACTTTGAGTGCCCACGAGAGGTATTCTTCGAGGTCATTGGATCCGGTGAACTTGGGCATTGTGAACTTGAGCTTGCCAAAAGTTTCTTCATCGTTGCGGTCATTGCGACGAGCTTGGTGACCTTGTTGATGATCTTGTAGTTGGGAAGGTGGAACTTGGTTCTCGCGTCCTTGTTGCGGCTTGCTCTTGATATTGTTGTTGAGGAGGAGCTTGCTCTTGCTCTTGGCGCGGTTGTTGACGTGGTTGAGGAGCTTGGGCCTCATGGTGGCGAGGGTGTGGAGCCTCTTGACGCGGTTGATGATGAAGAGGAGGCTCGTTCCTCGGTTGGTGATGTTGGTTAGGCACACGGGCCTCACGGCGAAGAACATGGTCATGAGCCTCTTGACATGGTGGGCGTCGCTCAACTTGTATCACTTGACGCTCCAAGTTTTGTTGATGTGGAGGAGGCGCCGCGTGATGGCCATGGTGTCGTTGTTGACGTTCATGACGTTGATTACGAGGAGGAGGATCTTGGAGAGCTTCACGTCGATGACGAGCTTGATTCTCCAAGTTGGAGTCATCACTTGTTGTGTCAAGTATGTGTCGCGGTCGATGGTGGTATACTTGCGGTTGTACTTGCGGTTGCGCTTGCGGTTCCTCTTGTGGTTGCTCTTGTCGGATCACTAGTGCCCTTGCGTGATGACGGTGTGCTTCTTGCCTTGCTTGTGGCCTTGAAGAGAGGTCACCATCATAGCTTGACGTTACGGCGTGCCGTGGGGAAGGTACATAGTTCGAAGAGATTCCATCTTCAACCACGGGGGCATCATTGCGTCTTTGAGCACTTTGATGTATATCTTGTGGAAGAGGTGCATGACGGTGCGAAGAACTTGCTGAGCTTGATGCGCGTGAACGTGGTCTTGCCATGCCGTCGATGAGGCGTCGAAGATTGTCATTTGTTTCGGCGACGGAGCGTTGGAGCGCTTCATTTTGGTGGCCGAAGTTGTGATGCATTGCATGCATTTGTCGTTCGAGGCCGTCGAAGCGGTTGTCGATGTTCTTGAACTCGGCTTGCGTCTCGCCAAATTGTTCATCTTGTCGCATCTCAAGGGCTTGGCAACGTTCACGGAACTCTTGTCGAACGATGAAGTGACTTGCGTGCGTCATGTACGGACCTTGATCTTCTTCTTGGGGAGGTGGTTGGCTCGTCTCACCGTGCCTATCCATCATGCAAAACACACAAGTATTGTATATGGAAGTGGAATATGGTGGTGTTAGCCTTGTACCTCACCTTGGGGATTGCACCAAACTAGAAACCACAAGTGAGAGCTATAAGCGTGCAAAGTGGAATTGCAAAGAAAACTCACACTAAAGAAAGAACTAACTCTCAACAGCTTGTTGGTGGTAGGTTAGTATTGTGGAAAGCCAAAGAACCAACCAAAAGAAAAGGGATAGTCAAAAGTGGGTAAAATCCAACAAAACTCAAGTCAAAGGCGAAGGTCAACAACTCAAAAGGGTGACGGGAACCTACGACTATATACACACACGTGGAGAAAGTTGGGATTGACACGACTATGAAAACGAGCAAACAAAATGTCCTAACAAAGACTAAGCTCGCTGTCGTGCCAATGCAAGGAGAGACCGTGGCTCGTTTGCAAAGAGGTAAAGTGAGCAACAGATTTGTGCACTTGCCTTGGGCGCTCTTCTTTCTCTTTTGCTTACAAGTTTGAGACTCTCTTTTGCAAGGGGAGACTATTTTTCTTTTGCTTTTTCTTTGTTTTTTTGCTCTCCCTTGATGCTACCTAGTCACACTTGCTATTGCTCTCGCACTCTCACTATCCAAGGACAAATGCACAATGCTCAAGAAAACACAAGATGAGCCACTCTCATGGGATAGGTACACACATAGGAAGATGGGGTTAACAAGGTGACGCAAGTTATACCTTCTTTGATGATGAACTTGGCGTCGGTGGTGTGGGATGATGTTCGTGGTCCGTGGTGTCGATGAGCGCGGAAGTTGATGATGCGGAAGCTTGCTGGTAGTTGCTGATACGCACATGGGACACGAGCAAACAAAGGAGATTAGCCAATGCGAAAAATGAGGCAAAATTGTCAAAACTGGCGTTACAACCGGACACTCCGGCCGGGCCGGACACTCCGGTCAGAACGTGCCGGACACTCCGGCGCAGGTTTCCTGCTCGTGTTCTTGAGTGGAAATCCTCGCCTTCGGGCCTCAAATCCGCGAAAAACTGGCCAAATCGGGCTGGGGAAACGCAGGATAAAGCTGGACCAACTCCTTAGACAAGGTTTGGTCGGATCAAAACTACAAATAACCCTCCAAATCAAGAGATCAATCCAAAGGCAAATACGGGCTGTTTTTTGTGGGGATTTTTGAATTTTTGGTGGATAGAGGAAACATTTGTGGGGGAAATCGTGAGCAACGAAGCTCTTGATACCAATATGTTGAGGGCAAACCTCTAGGGTGGCCCGATCTTTCACGATTCCCTTTCAAATCGAGGGTGGAGTGCGGGGGGAAGGAGGGAAGGATGAACACGACGAACACATGCACGAAGAACGCGACGAACACACACACGCAAAACCATGATAAACACCAATAGCTCACGTCGGCGGTGACCGGTCCGGCGCAATCCCTAGGATCGGCATCGGGCGGAGGACTCTCTCTCGAACCGGCACGGCGAGATGGGAGACTCGGTGAGATCTTGACGTCTAGGCAAAGGGACACTGATGCCTAGGCCTTGTACAACACGGAGGCATAATGCAAACTCCAACGAGGTTTGGGGATATTGGTGCTCCTTAGTCAAGGAGCATGAGGCAAGAATTAGATAGATCCACAAAGGGGTTTCCACTAATTCCAATATCAAGCCTAGGGTTTACAATGGAGGTGGGGGTCTATATATAGGCCAACCACAAAGTGAGGGGTAATTCAGGCATTAAAGTAGAGTTCTGGGCGAAATAGAGGGGTACATGGGCCATAGGGCCCAGCTAGGCTCGCAGGCCCATCACTTGGGCCGGACACTCTGGGTCGAGTGGGTCGGACAGTCCGGGGTGGCCGGACACTCCGGGAAGTGTCCGGGCAGTGTCCGAACTGGCACACAGAATGTCCGCGCCAGGTTCGGGCTCGGGTAGGCCGGACACTCCGGCTTTGGCAGCTTCAGCACAAGTGCAGCTTCAGGGCTCGTGGATCGACGCGGTGGGGGCTCGTACCTGATGATGCACAAAGTAGTGGTATGAAGTAGCACGCCATCTAATGAGGTATCAAATTGGCACGAGGAGAGGAGCGAGTTCACCTTAGCTTGGAGGAGTTTGGCTCGGGCACGAGTCATGGGTCCACTTGGGGGACTTGTTGTTGTAGATGTAGAAGCGTCCGTAGGACGGGCTGCATCAGAACCGAAAGCCTAAGAAGGAAAAAAAGAGCGAAATGAAAAAGAAACGAAGAGCTAAAAGAGAAATCCCCTCGCGGCCTTGCCGATTCTCTTGGTGAACAAAAACGATGGGTGGACAGCCATGATCTGAAATATTGGCATGGCGAAAATAACCGACATGAGGTGCGCCAAACGATCATTTTTTTTGTGAAATTCCACCAATCTATTGATAATCATCAACAGCAGTACAAAGAGACTTACAAGTAATAGAAATTACAAATAGATCATTGGACCACCTAGCGACGACTACAGACACTAGCATGAGCCGAAGGCGCGCCGCCGTCCTCGCCCCTCCATCACCGGAGCCGGGCAAAGCTTGTCGTAGTAGAGCTTGTTGTAGTAGACAGACGGGAAGTCGTCGTGCTAAGGCCCCATAGGACCAGTGCACTAGAGCATCTACCAAATAAATTCTGTTCCAAGACGCCATTTTGGTCAGGAATTTTGTCGATCACCGGCTATAGGGTCTGCACGAGTGAGTAAGTGAGTCTTGTTACTGAAAATGGCAATCCCACGCTACAAGAGAAGTTGCCATCAACCACGAATGGATCTATGGTAGAAGGCTGTTTTTTCTGGTTAAAGATCCTCTATAACGGATGGGCACCCGTGGTAAAAGCCGTATCACAAAAGGTTCTACTACCACGAAAATTCAGACCGTTGTAGGTATGTTTCGCCATCCCGTTGAGTGTTGACATCATACAAACTGCCACGTGGCAAACGTTATTAACGGGTAATTACTGCCGTCAACTCTTCACAAATCCGTGGTTGACGCCAGATCCAACCAATGCCTGCTAAATATTAAGTGGACCGGCCAGTGAAAGAAGCCTAATAAGAAGGCGGTCTGTTATTATTTTGACCCACAGTAGGCCTATTTCCGTTCTTGGGAGCCCATCAACTTGCATTCTAGTTACAGTTTGTTAACTTTCTGATCCGTTAATATTTTGGCCTGCGTAGTGTCCTGTTGTGTCCATCACAGTGGAGCCCATTTACGACCCGGTAGTGTTCTGACATGTAAAAGGTTCGACACTATTCATTCGAGCGCGTAGACTGCAACTCATTTACGACCTTCTAGATTAAGGCCCATTATTGTTTTTGTTTGCTACGAACCCATGAATATTTGTAGCACCCCGCTAAAACCACTACTAGAAAATCGCTGTGTTATGCCTTGTGCGTCATCATGATAGCATACTCATGTCATCATGCAACATTGCATTTGAGCATCATCATGACATCATGCATATGTTGCCTAAAACTATTTTCTAAAAGGCTATCTTTGTTTTCTAAATATCCCTTATCTTTATTTCAAATTATAAAACCGGTCCTTCTAGATATTTTGTTTTGGCTAAAAAAAACTATTTGCACAAGTATTTCTAAATGAAACAAATGAATAAATAAGCAAAATAAAACATTTTTATAAACTGGGGAGGCAACCACTGGTCAGGCCCGAGGCCTAACCAACCGCCAGCCTACGACCCAGATAAACCAAACCCTAGCTAACCATCTAATCTACCTAACCCCCCTACCCTAATCTACCTTGGAGCGCGACCTCGCCATCGTCCCTTGGCTCACCCGCGCCCCCCTGCTCTGACGCGCCACCGTCGGCTTCTGCAGGCTCGACCGCCACCGCGTCCCACCCCCTTGTCGCCTTCCTCCCGTGACCGCGCGAGTGACCCTGCCATCGCCTCTGTCCCCGAGCAAGCTTCCGAACCCCGCACCGCCATCTGCGCCCTCTGCTTCCGCCTCTCGTGGTCTCCTATTAGCCCTCGTCCCCGTGCCCTCCTGCCGGCCCTCCATCATCGACCGTGCCCCGTTTACACTAGTGGAAAAAGGGCCTCTAGTCCCGGTTCATAAGGGCCATTGGTCCCGGTTCCTGAACCGGGACCAATCACTCGGGACTAATTCTAGTCCTGGTTCGTGCACGAATCGGGACCAATGGGTCTCCACGTGGGCGGGCGAGCGACGAGGGGGGGGGGGTGGATCATTGGTCCCGGTTCATGGAAAAACCCGGGACCAATGGGTCCCCACGTGGCAGCGCCAGAGACGGGAGGGGGTGGATCATTGGTCCTGGTTCTTGGCATGAACCGGGATCGTTGGTCTCTGTGCCGCGGCAAGATTTTCAAGCTATTTTTCTGCCACGGCAGGGTTTTGTGCCGCGGCAGGATTTTCGGGCTATTTTTCTGCCGCGGCAGGATTTTTTTATCAATTTAATGGTACTACATATATACAACAATAATGAAACCACGATATATATATTACACATCATGCATGATCACAAATATATACACCGTCTCATCCGTATTCTTGGTCGAAACATATTATAATTACAAACGATACTTTCACACGAATTTGATCTAATTTACATCTTCTTTTATACACTTCACCCTTCCAAATGAAGTGGGTAATAGTATTCTCCTTTCGGATCTATGACTTGTTCTAACAAGAATCCGACAATTTTCTCTTGAATTTCTTGCACGCGTTCTTGTGATAGAAGACCGCCCCGCATCCGTTTGATCTAATATAAAGAAGGGGATCAATATATATGAATGAAACTAAACACAATTGGTGGTAATAAAATAAAGTTGTGATTATTGTTTATCGTACTTCAATTTTTTTGATGTTCCGGTCTGCCCCCTTCTCTTTGGTCGTCTGGCGAATGAACTCGCAGACATAGTATCCACATAAGTTATTCCCGGCTTCCTGCCTCAAGCACTTTACGAGAACGGAGTTCAATCAAAATAATAATCAAGCATGATAATGGTGGTATTGAAACTAGAATCAAAGAGATGCGTGGTCTAGCAAGTAGTACTTATAGTCAATGGTTGAAATGTAAGCTTTGGCTTCCAAACACCCCTAGTTTTGGCGGTGAACCGTTTCCAAGCCTTCTGGAGGCATTCCTGCATGTCCGCCTACTTTTCTAATGGTGTGCGTTTCGAGTCCAGGACTTTTACTACTCCGGTGTCAACAGCAATGATTAACAGAATATAGTGGAAGCTTGACACACTAACAAAATATAACACGAGTCAATTATATGCTTAACATCGAGTAAGCGAAAATAGAATGTGTACAAGACAGTAACACTCACCCAGCGTTGTAAGGAAATAGTATTTCCCTTCTGTTGCTGAAATACTTCAACGATTGGAACAAGTTATCCTCTGTCTCTTTGGGATTTTTTTTAGAGTAGCTTCATGAACGAAATTACAGTCAACAAAACCAATGTCATAGATTTGTCCTTTATTGCATTCTTGAATCTTCATTCTGCATATATAATTAGTATAGTGATTAGTAAGATTATACAAGAAACGAATAAGCTGAGCTAGAAAGACTTAATTACAGAAATTAATAATACTTACAAACAATAGGCACTGATGATAGTTTTGTCGAGGGCGTCTTGTTGGTAAAACTGAAATAATTCTGGAAATTCGATCAGTAGGAAGCCATCTCCATAACCGTAATGGTGGTGTTTATATGCAGCATATCCAGTTTTTGGAATCAGCACAGGCTTGGATGTACCAGTTATGCAATCTTCGCATTTTTGTTGGTAGATCTTTGAGTAAGTCGGGTTTGACGAGAGGAGCCCCGTACTGGTACACGTATGCTGTTTCTTGGTACCCCTCGAACTCATGCATATGGCTCATGTACTCAGTAATAGACAGTCCATATAATTGGGCTTTTTCTCCATACAGTCGAACAAACTCCAAATCAATGTTCGGTTCATGCCGCTCCTGGATCATCCACTCATTGGTATCGTACACTTTAAGCGGTTCGATCGATTGATTTTTCTGTTGTCCGAGCTGGGCAACTTCTTTCCCGACTCTTCGCTCTTTTGCCTCAGCCGACTTGGTAATAGAGCGATTATAGTCTGATGTGAGCACTATGGGTTGGTGAAGCTGAATCTTAAGCGCGTCTGCTTTGGCTTTATCTTCTGCGGTGACCGGGAAAAATGCCTCTATCGGCTTTTTCTTGTTAGCCATGTCAATCTTCCACTTTTCATAATGGGCAACTGCGGCTGCATCAGTTTCCTCATCTGTCTTCTTGCAAGGTAGCTTCTTCATATTCTGATGAGGTACTCTTGGGAGGGACGATAGCTTACGTTTCAGTGATCGGAACGTGCTCTTGCTGCTGGTGGTGGTGCTGCCCCCCTTAGTATACTTCCGCTTTTGTCTCTGAGGCTCAGGGGACGGAGACGGCTAACGTGGCAGCGGAGACTGCTGAGGCAGCGATGGAGACGGTTGCGCTGAGTGGTGAGGCGGTGAAGGCAACAGTTGCGCTGGAGAATGGTGAGGTGGCGGCGAAGGTGGATTGCTGCTCTGAGGAGTGGGTGGCCTTGGCGGCACATAATTTGGAAGCATGATGCGCTCCTTTAGCCATAGAAAAGTCCCCCCTTTGGCTTCTCCTAGTTGAGTCAGCTCCATATCTTCCCCTGCAGGGTGGTCTAGCTTCAGCTTCTCAAAATCTTCCTTCACCTCATCCACCGTGACGACATCATACCCTTTTGGAACCGGTCTGCAATGCCAAGTTGGGTTAGGCGCAATTGGTACCGCCATGCCGACCGCCGCCTTCACCCTTAAGTTCATAACCTGCACCTTTAGCTCACAAGCTGTTGTCTCCGTGATATCATCCACTGGGTAGCGTTTAGGAGGAGATGTCGTCGGTGCATCATCATCAACATCATGGAGCTGCATGGAAGCGACGCTGCTTTTCTTATTCGATGGGGCGACGGTACCCTCGATTGCAGCTTCTACCACGTGCCGCTGAGATTGGCCGCTAGTACCTTGCTGGCTAAGTCTGTCGAGTTGATCCTGGTGCCGCTTTAATGCTTCTTCTACATTACGCAGCCGGTCTGCAGCGGCTGCTTTCTCAGCTGCCTCCCTTTCCTTTCTCCTCTGATGGCTTTTATCGGGATATCTCTTCATTTCTGGGGGGAAGGGAACCTTCCACGGCTTGGAGCCTAGTGTGCCTCATGCTCGTCCGTCGTGTTCAGGATTTTTAAGGACCTGTGTGAGCTCGTCGTTCTCTCTATCGGGAACGAACCGTCCCACTGCAACATCTTCTACTGCATTTCTAATATCGTCGATGGGCACTAGGGGATCATCTTTGTGTTTCTGATTATATATTGCCCTCCCTTCTTTGTCCAACGTGCCCCCATGTCCGTAAAACCAGTTTATCGCCCGTGGTGTCCATGTTGCGGGCTCTGGTCTGATCCCGATAGCTATGTAATTGACCTCAAGTGCATCCCACCTAGGCATGCAACCGGCGTAGCCAGCAGGCCCCATGTTATGATGGTACAGTTTCTTAGCACCGTTCTCCGTATTTATTCTAGACCTTTCCTTAGCTTTCTCCGATGTCTTGTACTTCAAAAAATCCTCCCACGGGTGTCTTAACTTAGCATAGCCGACTTCATTGAAATTCGGAGTCTTCTCTACCTTCACAAAGTTATTGTACAGTTTCTTCTTCCAGTTCTTGAATGCTTCGGCCATCTTGCTGAGAGCAAACTTCTTGACTCTTTGCACAAGCTCCCTTCTTTCTCTCTCCTCCTCATCTGGAGTCACATCTGGTACCGGCAGGAGGAAATTAGTCATGAGCTTGTCAAAAAGCTTATCTTTGGCGTTGTCGCCGACATACGGGACTCCACCGCCGCTTGGCCGATTCCATTCTTGAACGGTGATCGGGATGTAGTCCCTCACAAGAACTCTGCATTGCTTGACAAATTTTCTTGCGACATCGACGAGAGCTTGCGGTTCACCATCTACACCGACCACGTCGATCCTATACCTCATAGTGTCATCCAACTTTTTTGTTGGGCCTCGTTTCATTCTTACGGAAGAAGTTCTCGATCCGGAGGGCTAAAAGAAGAAAGAGTGTTAATATGCATGTATATATATAGAAAACAACATTTTAATTAAAAAAATACATATATACACCTCGCCGGTGTTTACGAGATTTAAGGTTCCACCGGAGCCGTCGCCTTCTTCCTTATCGGCTTCTCCCTGTCCCAGGCTTCGGCTTCTACCTCACCAGAGCCGTCTTCTCGGTTGAGAGACTCATCTCCCTGACCAGAATCGTTCAGAAACTCACTCGTGACATCGATATCGATATCTTCATTTTCGCAGATCATCCCTTGGAGGATGTTTTCCTGATGTGTTGGATCCATAGTATCTGCAAGTTAAACAATCAACACATGGCATCGATAATGATATGACACTATGCACGAGTATCTTGCTGTGTTGGATGATACATTGCAAATGTATCTATAATTTTTGATGTTCCATGCTTGGTTTTATCCACTTTCTTGTGTTTTGTTCCAACTTTGGAGTACTTTTCATATGATTTCTTGGACTAACCTATTAACAAGAGCCATAGTGCCAACTGCCTGTTTTCTGCTGTTTTTGGTTCCAGGAAAGTCAGAAAATGAATAATCTCGGAATTGGACGGGACAAAAGCCAAAGTGCCTATTTCTCCGGAAGTGATCAAGTGCCAGAATACGAGACGGAGAAGTTCCAGAGGGCGTCCACACCACCTGGCCGCGCGGCCAGGCTGGGCCCGCGCCAGGGGGTGGTGTGGCCAGCCTAGGCACCCCCTCGGCCTCTCCTTCCGCCTATATATTACCCTCGGGACGAAAACCCTAAGTGCCCGATCAAAAATCCGCGAAAGAGTCTATAGCCGCTGTCATCTCCATCCCTAGATCGGGAGAGATCTGAAGCTCTTCCCGGCACCCTTTCGGAGAGGGGATTTCACCCTGGAGGCCTTCTTCATCACCATGCAAGCCTCCGGTGTGATGCGTGAGTAGTTCATCCTTGGACTACGGATCCATGTAGTAGCTAGATGGCTGGTTCTCCTCCTTTGTGCTTTCATGTCTAGATCTTGTGAGCTCCGTTCATGATCAAGATCATCTATTTGTAATTCTTCATGTTGTGTTTGCGGGGATCCGATGGATATTGAGATGCTATTTTAGACTGATTATTGATTTTATCATGTCTTTGTTATTTGTGATCTTGCATGCTTTCCGTTGTTAGTAGCTATCTTGGCCAAGTAGATGCTAGCAACTCCAAGAGTTAGTATTTATGCTCGATAGTGGGTTCATGCCTCTGGTAATCTGGGGAAGTGACAGAAATCTCTAAGGTACTAGATGTGCCGTTGCTACTAGGGAGAAAACAACAATCCTTTGTTCATAGAACAATCGTATTGTTTACTTTACACGGAGTTCGTAAATCAATAATATGTTGCTTGCAACTTAATACTGGAGGGGGGTCGGATGATAACCTGAAGGTGGATTATTAGTCATAGATGCAGTTGGATGGCGGTCTATGTATAATGTTGTAATGCCCAATCAAGTCTCAAAGGAGTCAAGATGATTAGTATATGCATGTATTGCTTTCTCGGTGTTTGTCAATTGCCCCGCTGTAATTTGTTCACCCAGCATGTTATCTATCTTAAGGAGAGCCACCTCTAGTGAACTATGGATCCCGGTCCTTTTTCTTTACATACAATCTACAATCTTTTACTGCTTTGTGTTTACTTTCTGCAAACTTTTACTTCTTTCCATTCGATACGTTTAATCCTTTGTTTTCTGCAAAACACGGTGAGATTGACAACCTCATCGCAAGTTGGGGACAAAGTTCTGTGGTTGTGTTGTGCTGGTCTCCACATTGCTACTAGCACCGGTAGTGCGCCCTGCCAAAGCTCAGCTAGTAACACCTTTGGGGTGTTTCCTTGCTCCTACTGGTTCGATTAAACCTTGGTTTCATAACTGAGGGAAAACTTACTGCTGTGCTCATCATACCTTCCTCTTGGGGTTCCCAACAAGCTCTACGTCGAAAGTCGAGCGCATCAAGATCTTTTCTGGCGCTGTTGCCGGGGAGTCAAGGACATCTTCACAAAGGGAGTCCCTCATAACCAATCTCTTTACTTTGTTGTTTTTGTTTTGTTTGATTTTCTTTTTGCTTTGTTTGCTTGTTTTGTTCTTCAAAAACACAAAAAATTAGTTTTACTTGTTTTGCTTTCTTATTTGAAAAACACAAAAAAATTAGTTCCTATCCTAAGTTGTCACTATGTCTATCCTTGCTCCAATCACTATGTCACCCGAGGATATGATTTTCACTTTTAAACAAGGAATTGAGGAAAGTTTTAAGGAAGCTTGGTCTAGAATCTCCGATCTACATGAAAAAACTGAGCCTAAAATGACTCAATGCTTGTTCCTTAGCAGTTTTTATCTTGGAATTGCTCTTTTCTATAGATATGCTTTAGATGCTATTGTGGGAGGAGATTTCCTCCATTGTAATGAGGATGATGCTATTAATGGTATAAAGAAATTGATCCTCACTTACAACTTGCCTAGCCAAACTTATACTTCTTTCGCAAAAATATTTGCTAGGTTGGACACTCTTGAGCCTAGCATTACTAGATTAGAGAGTTGCTATAATACGCTTAGGGAGCATCATGATTATGTTCCAAAAAACTCTAAACCATCAAAGTGGTTCCCTATAGTAAAGATTGAGATGAACACTGAAACTTTTCAAGCTCGCTGTGATATCATGTCTGAATTTTGCCTTATGCCCAAAGATATTTATAAATCTCTGAATACTTGGGGGCTCATTGAAGGAGGAAAAGAAATATCTCTGACTAATAATACTACCATATTACCTCTTGGAATAGCTGAAGGAGTGTTTACAAAGATCCTTGGGAAAACGATTTCTATTGATTATCTTGTTATTGAATGTGCAGGAAAAGGACAAATTACACTTGGAAAGTCCCTATTAGAACTCCTTGGAGCAATAATAGATGTGGGAAAGGGGACCATGCACATTTTTCTCCACCAAACAATCATATTTTCCGCAAGGTTAAGAATAAAAGTAAGAGAGGTAAGGGCAAGAAAGTTGGTTTTAATGCTTCTTCATTTGAGAATACTTGATTCTTTCTTTGCTTCTTATGCCTAACTTAAAGGCGTTAAAGAAAAGTACTTATTGGGAGATAACCCAAAAGTTTTAGATGAGTCTTGGAAGTTATTACCTCTGTAATAACCTCTCCTTATCCTTTTTATTTTCTTTTTGTGCCAAGAGTAACCTCTAATGAGAGTGAAGTAATGATTGGAAAAGTTGCTATCCCGAAACAGATTTCTGTGCTTCACCGTAAATATTCGTGAGAGAGATCTATACGTCGGATTGAGCTGTAATTTTTTGTACTTCTGCACAAGGTTGTTATCTAACTTTCGTTAGTTCAACACTTTTCGATTTGAGCAACAGAAGGTCTTATAAAAAAATCGTCTTTACCTGCTGTTCTGTTTTGACAGATTTCTGCCATTTTCTGCATTTGCTTCTTGTTAGTTCCTTCTTGAGTTCTTTTGGGGAATTGAGCTTTTTGAGGGAGGTGATACAGTAAATAGTGTTCTAATGGAAGTTTATTTGGTGTTAGAACTGAACCTTAAGACTTATTTATCTTAAGTGCACTAATGTTGCTAATGAGATTGTGTGAAGTTTTGTATAAAGGAAAATTTTCAGGTGTATGAAAGGAATGAGTAATGAGATGAAAGATGGACTAAAGCTCAAGCTTGGGGATGCCACACGTGTTACCCCAAGAAATATCCAAGAAGTACGAGCGTCAAAGCTTGGGGATGCCCAAGGCATCCCCTTCTTCATCAGTAAAAATCTCAGGTTTCTTCCAAACGCTTCATTTTTATTGTTTCATGCACAGTTGTGTTGTTCTTGGAGCGTCTTCTTTTTCGTTTTCATTTTGGTTTTTAGTTTGCTTAGTTTGCTTAGTTTTATGAATAAATTGGTTGGACCCCCTCTTTCATACATTTGGTTTGCAAATAGTTTGGTTTGGTTTGGAAAAAAGTAGGAAAGTTCATACTTATGTGGTAAAAAGAGCTCGTTTTTGACTGTGCTATATGCTTTGTCATGCCATGCTTGATATTGTTTTGGCTTTATGCTTAGTATTCTTTGTTGTAGCATGACTTGTTATAAACAATTGAGATTGCTTAATGTGCCTTGGATGAATCATGCGTTGTTTTAGCATATTAAAGCATAGTATAGTGGTATTCTCCTTTGATGCTTTATTTGGGTTGACTTGGCGCATGCTCACACCATGTTATGACTATCTCAAGTCACCATAGCCTTTATGATCCTTTAGTTTTCAACTTGTAGTATCACTTTATGCTTTGAGCAATGATGTTTTGTCGCTCTGCATGATTATGGCCATTATTGCTCTCTTAGTTTGTCGCTCCTAGTCTTTTGCTAGCCTCCACAACTAAGTATGAGTCCTACTCATGCATCCAACTCCCTAAACCAAGTTATTCCAAAGAGTCCACCATACCTACCTACTAGCTTATGATATTCCAAGTATATTCATGCTTTTGTTTACCTTCCACTTGTTATGAGAAAACTAGTGATTAAAGCTCTCACGAATTTGATGGCACACTTTACTTTTTGCCTCTAATAAACTTGAACCATTGGGTCCTTCTTTGTTGCGTATATGCTTGCGCTTTATAAGTTGAAATTAGCAGAACCATGTACCATGGGGAACGCTTTCAATATTGCACTTGTACTTTGTACCCCGTTGATATCATGTTCTTTTGCTTACGAATCCCGGCGGTGTGAAATAAAAGTGGAACTTGTAAGATCATGGAGTTTGTATGTGTGTTAGAGAAACGCCTAGGCCACTAGCCTAAGCCATGCCTAATCATGGTGGAAACTTGCAGCATCACCAAAATGAGCACTCTATGAAGCATCCTCAATAAAAACCTATGTAAATAGCAAATAAAAAGATTGCTGAGATGCTCATTGTCTGCTTGCCTTGTCATTTTGATTATGGGAAAGCTCCCGTATCATGTGAAAGGGGTTCCCTGTTGGCGGTTTTTAATGATACACATATACTTACAATGACAAGAGCTTACTCGTGACTGAAGTTGAGTAGCATGAGGATCGGTCTTCGTAAGTAAGGGGCATGAGATTTCGGTTTATAACTTGTCAAGCATATCCTCTTAGTTGTGTCACTTTAACCTTAATCACCTTCAAGATGCTTATGATAGGGGCAATGAGAGCTGAAAACTACAAGTACCATAATTTTTGGAAGCTCTTTATGAGACTTGAATCCCTACTTCCTTTTACAAAATGCCTTTCTTCCACCATTATATTGAGTCTCCACCTTCTATCTTTATGCACCTACTTTGAGAGCATAGTGGCCATTCTTAGTTCTATGTGCATTGTCCCAAGACTAGTTGATTGATGCATAACTTGTTATTGCTTGTTTTAAACTATTGTATCTAGTCACTCTTATGAACTTTGAAGGTGTCCTATGCATTTATATTTGCTACTCTATTGAGAGACAAGCTGAATACTATTATGCTATGTTTTCTTTATGTGAAACAAACAAACGTCTTGCAAAGCATTGCTATTCATTAATCTTTTGTTTGTGCCTTTTCATGTTGCATCATAGTTTCTTTGCTTATTGCTAGAACTTTGTCTTTCGTGTTATGATTGAAGTACTATGATCCCAGCTTTGAATGTTTTGCAAATACTTTGATCAAGTCTTTGATGGTGCATGTCACCTCAAAAATTATTCTTTCTTTTTACAATTACCTACTTGAGGAGGAGAAGAAGTTAAGCTTGGGGATGTTGATACATTGCAAATGTATCTATAATTTTTGATGTTCCATGCTTAGTTTTATCCACTTTCTTGTGTTTTGTTCCAACTTTGGAGTACTTTTCATATGATTTCTTGGACTAACCTATTAACAAGAGCCACAATGCCAGCTGCCTGTTTTTGTTGTTTTTGGTTCCAGGAAAGTCAGAAAATGAATATTCTCGGAATTGGATGGGACAAAATCCAAAGTGCCTATTTTTCCGGAAGTGATCAAGTGCAAGAATACGAGACGAAAAAGGGCCAGGGGCCGGCCACACCGCCTGGCCGCGCGGTCAGGCTGGGCCGGCGCCAGGGGGTGGTGTGGTGGATCCCGGCACCCCCTCGGCCTCTCCTTCCGCCTATATATTGCCCTCAGGACGAAAACCCTAAGGACCCGATCAAAAATCCACGAAAGAGTCTGTAGCCACCGTCATCTCCATCCCTAGATCAGGAGGGATCTGAAGCTCTTCTCGGCACCCTGCCGGAGAGGAGAATTCACCCTGGAGGCCTTCTTCATCACCATGCAAGCCTCCGGTGTGATGCGTGAGTAGTTCATCCTTGGACTACGGATCCATGTAGTAGCTAGATGGCTGGTTCTCCTCCTTTGTGCTTTCATGTTTAGATCTTGTGAGCTCCGTTCATGATCAAGATCATCTATTTGTAAATTCTACATGTTGTGTTTGCGAGGATCCGATGGATATTGAGATGCTATTTCAGACTGATTATTGATTTTATCATGTCTTTGTTATTTGTGATCTTGCATGCTTTCCGTTGTTAGTAGCTATCTTGGCCAAGTAGATGCTAGCAACTCCAAGAGTTAGTATTTATGCTCGATAGTGGGTTCATGCCTCTGGTAATCTGGGGAAGTGACAGAAATCTCTAAGGTACTAGATGTGCCATTGCTACTAGGGAGAAAACAACAATCCTTTGTTCATAGAACAATCGTATTGTTTACTTTACACGGAGTTCGTAAATCAATAATATGTTGCTTGCAACTTAATACTGGAGGGGGGTCGGATGATAACCTGAAGGTGGATTATTAGTCATAGATGCAGTTGGATGGCGGTCTATGTATAATGTTGTAATGCCCAATCAAGTCTCAGAGGAGTCAAGATGATTAGTATATGCATGTATTGCTTTCTCGGTGTTTGTCAATTGCCCCGCTGTAATTTGTTCACCCAGCATGTTATCTATCTTAAGGAGAGCCACCTCTAGTGAACTATGGATCCCGGTCCTTTTTCTTTACATACAATCTACAATCTTTTACTGCTTTGTGTTTACTTTCTGCAAACTTTTACTTCTTTCCATTCGATACGTTTAATCCTTTGTTTTCTGCAAAACACGGTGAGATTGACAACCTCATCGCAAGTTGGGGACAAAGTTCTGTGGTTGTGTTGTGCAGGTCTCCACGTTGCTACTAGCACCGGTAGTGCGCCCTGCCAAAGCTCAGCTAGTAACACCTTTGGGGTGTTTCCTTGCTCCTATTGTTTCGATTAAACCTTGGTTTCATAACTAAGGGAAAACTTACTGCTGTGCTCATCATACCTTCCTCTTGGGGTTCCCAACGAGCTCTATGTCGAAAGTCGAGCGCATCATTGGATCCATAGTATGCACTTATTTTATAGTTACTATAATGCAAATAATGCAAAACACTATGCACTTATTTTCTAAATCGGTTTGCAATGCCCTAGGTGGACAAACAATCAAACCTATGGTACTTAGGGGGTGTCGGTGTTCCTCTATGTAAAGTAAGGTTCAAAAGTTGTATGAATATGAACGTTTACATTTTTAAATGGTAGAGCTCATTTTTCTGAACATTTTGATATATTATACACATTTTTCAGATTTAAAATGAATCAGTTATGATTTTTCCCAATTTAAATCCTTTTTAAATTATTTTTAAATAAATAAACATTTTTAGAATTACTAAAACCTAACTAAAAACCTAATTAAAAACCTAACTAAAACCTAACTAAAAACCTAATTAAAAACCTAACTAAAAACCGAACTAATAAAAACCTAATTAATATAAAGGGCCGGCTGGGGGAGGCTTACCGGCCGGCGGTGGGCGGAGAGCGATCGACGACGCGGGCTCGGGCGGCAGGTGCAGGGCTCGGGCGGCGCGGGCTTCCGCGGGGGGCGGCACGGGCAGGGGCTCGGATGGCAGGTGCAGGGCTCGGGCGGCGCGGGCAGGGGCTCGGGCGGCAGCACGGTCGGAGACGGAGCAACGTGGGCTCGGGCGGCGAAGAGGGCTCGGGCGGCGTGGTCGACGACGGCTCGAAAATCCGGCAGCCTGACGGCGTCGTTTTGCTCCGCGCGTGAGTTTCCTTAGGTGTTTTGCGAGTGAAGTGAATGGGGAAGAAGAAGGAGGGGAACAGTTATCTAGTACAGACATTTGGTCCAGGTTGGTCTCAACTACCGGGACCATTGATCCTTTGGTCCCGGTTGTTGGGACGAACTGGGACCAATGGTCTAGGCAGGAGCGTTGCTGCGTTGCCATGTGCCTAGACCATTGGTCCCGGTTCATCCCAACAACCGAGACCAAAGGATCAACGGTCCTAGTTGTTGGGACCAACCGGGACCAAATGCATGTTGATGGCAGCGCGCGCACCCAGGATCATTGGTCCCGGTTGGTGGGACTAACCGGAATCGTTGACCCATTTTTCAGATTTTGGCAAACCTTTTGGTCTTCCCGCCATTTTCAAATTTGTTTTCTTCTTTAATTAATAAGATGTTTCAATTTAAGTTGATTATTTATTTGGAATTTTAAAAAACTTTTAACAGGAAAAGTGCTTAAATTTAAATAACTAATCAAAAACTATTTTCTGTTTTCAAATATTTTTATTTGAACTATACAATTTTACTATTTTCAATTAAAATTGCATTAACAAAATATTTATTGCATAATTTGGAATTTTAAAAAACTTTTCAAGATTTGAACTACAAGTACATGATATAATGCTTGTGAATTTAAAAAAAATCATTTATAGGTTCACAAGATGCTATTTCATCAGAGATCCACTTCAAGTTCAGCGAGGCTCAGCCCCGGGCTAAGAAGCTTGTTCCCGCCGTTTTGAATATAGTTTGAAACAGGCATAAGAAATTCAAAAATGATCCAAACAATGTGAAACCTTCGCGTGGTGTCATATTATGTGTCACAGTTGCAAGGAAAAATATTGAACTTGAAAAATTGCAAACATCATAAAAAATCCTTCACAAAATGACCTATCATGTTCGAGGTTTCATGGCATTTAGGTCAAACCACCAATGTTATGGCTAGAATCAGGGCATAGTTTGTGATAATGTGCCCATATTGTGCACACATGTGCATCTTGGGATGCCTTACGATGTTGCAGGAGGAAGTTTTCCCTTTCGACGCACGAAAAAGCCAGTTTCCATTTTTGAGGTGCTGAAATCGGGGTGTTCTGTGAAGCAACCACCAAATTAAAGTTTGGCATTGGTACCAAACCATTTTTCAAAAATACTATACCACCTTATATGGAAAATTTCCCAACCGGTGTATCTGGAACCTTTCTGTCAATTCCTCATGAAAAAGACAAATTCCTGCCGAATCGGTAGGAGGTTGCCAAGATTTGAACTACAAGTACATGATATAATGCTTGTGAATTTTTTTTAAAAAACATTTATAGGTTTACAACATGCTATTTCATCAGAGATCCACTTCAAGTTCAGTGAGGCTCAACCCCGGGCTAAGAAGCTTCATGCCCGCCGTCTTGAATATAGTTTGAAACGGGCATAAGAAATTCAAAAATGATCCAAACAATGTGAAACCTTCGCGTGGTGTCATATTATGTGTCATAGTTGCAAGGAAAAATATTGAACTTGAAAAATTGCAAACATCATAAAAAATCCTTCACAAAATGACCTATCATGTTCAAGGTTTCATGGCATTTAGGTCAAACCACCAATGTTATGGCTAGAATCAGGGCATAGTTTGTGATAATGTACCCATATTGTGCACACATGTGCATCTTGGGATGGCTTATGATGTTGCAGGAGGAACTTTTCCCTTTCGACGCACGAAAAAGCCAATTTCTATTTTTCAGGTGCCAAAATCGGGGTGTTCTGTGAAGCAACCACCAAATTAAAGTTTGGCATTGGTACCAAACCATTTTTCAAAAATACTATACCACCTTATATGGACAATTTCCCAACCGGTGTATCTGAAACCTTTCTGTCCATCCCTCATGAAAAAGACAAATTCCTGCCGAATCGGTAGGAGGTTGCCAAGATTTGAACTACAAGTACATGATATAATGCTTGTGAATTTAAAAAAAATCATTTATAGGTTCACAACATGCTATTTCATCAGAGGTCCACTTCAAGTTCAGCGAGGCTCAGCCCCGGGCTAAGAAGCTTCATGCCCGCCGTTTTGAATATAGTTTGAAATGGGCATAAGAAATTCAAAAATGATCCAAACAATGTGAAACCTTCGCGTGATGTCATATTATGTGTCACAGTTGCAAGGAAAAATATTGAACTTGAAAAATTGCAAACGTCATAAAAAATCCTTCACAAAATGACCTATCATGTTCGAGGTTTCATGGCATTTAGGTCAAACCACCAATGTTATGGCTAGAATCAGGGCATAGTTTGTGATAATGTGCCCATATTGTGCACACATGTGCATCTTGGGATGGCTTACGATGTTGCAGGAGGAATTTTTCCCTTTCGATGCACGAAAAAGCCAACCGAGACTAAAGCTGTCGGTGGGATAAGGACGCGTGGGTAACCTTTAGTCCCGGCTGGTGGGTGCAACCGAGACTAAAGATGTCGGTGTGATAAGGACGCGTGGGTAACCTTTAGTCCCGCTGGTGGGTGCAACTGAGACTAAAGATGTCGGTGGGATAAGGACGCGTGGGTAACCTTTAGTCCTGGCTGGTGGGTGCAACCGAGACTAAAGCTGTCGGCGGGATAAGGACGTGTGGGTGGACGCACTGCTCGATGAGATAAAGCATGTAGCGCACGATGCCCTGTCGGAGGAACAAGACAAAGTAGAAGCGGCGCCGTGCCTATAAAAGGACCATAGATACGCCATGGCAAGGAGCTCAACAAGCCAACATAGGTAGAGAGAGTTTCATCCCCATGGATGGAGGGTTGGGAAATCTCCCGTGGCGGAGCTTCTCGAAGATGTCGTTGGTGCACACGCCCTACGGCATCTTCGGAAGCTCCGCCTCAGAAAAATTTCCCTGCAAGCCCGTGAAAGACTCCATCTCCTCTAACAGTGTTGGGGAAAGGGTTGAGAAATCTCTCGTGGCGGAGCTTCTCGAAGATGTCGTTGGTGCACACGCCCTACGGCATCTTCAGAAGCTCCGCCTCAGAAAAATTTCCCTGCAAGCCCGTGAAAGACTGCATTACATAAAGTTTCGATACATCACATAAAGTTTCCATACATCACATAAAGTTTCCATACATTACATAGATTTACATAGGGTTTAGGGTTTAGGATATGAATCCTTCATCGCGTATGTCGATCCCTTGCCTATGATCGCTTCTTAGGCCGTAACCATGGAGCATCTTCTTTGCTTAACGGGATGCTTGGGTCAGTTTTCATGGTGAAGGGCGGAATTTCATCAAACTTATCATAATCTGCTGACATGTCTGTCTTGTCCTCGACTCCCGTGATGTTTCTTTTCCCTGAAAGAACTATGTGACGCCTGAGCTCATCGTCTGATGTATTTGTTTCCTTATTTTTTTCTTTTTTCGGTCTAGAGGACATGTCCTTCACATAAAAAACCTGAGCCACATCATTGGCTAGGACGAATGGTTCGTCTCTGTAACCAAGATTCTTGAGATCCACTGTTGTCATTCCGTATAGCTGGTCTACCTTTACCCCTTCTCCATTCATGTTGACCCAACTGCACCGAAACAATGGGACCTTAAAAGTAGGTCCATAGTCAAGTTCCCATATCTCCTTTATGTAACCATAGTATGTGTCCTTTTTCCCATTCTCGCATGTTGCATCAAAGTGGACACCACTGTTTTGGTTGGTGCTCTTTTTATCTTGGGAAATCGTGTAAAATGTATTCCCATTTATCTCGTACCCTTGGAAAGTCAATACAGTCGTAGATGGTGTCACGGCCAACAAGTAGAGTTGATCTCCAATAGTGGTGTCATTCATGAGATGTAATTGCAACCAAGTGCCGAAAGTCTCCATGTGATTTTTTTAATCCAGTAGTCATCCTTCCCCGGGAACTTGGAGCGTACAACATTCATGTGTTCCTCGATATACGGAGCCACGAAGGTAGAACTTTGGAGAACTATGTAGTGTGCTTGATTCAAAGAATGTCCATCCCTAAATATCATTGCTTTCTTTCCTAGCGTGCCTTTTCCACTCAGTCTCCCCTCATACCGTGATTCAGGAACACCAATCGGCTTAAGGTCAGGAAGAAAGTCTACATAGAACCCAATGACCTCCTCTGTTCCATAGCCCTTGGAGATGCTTCCTTCTGGCCTAGCACGGTTACGAACATATTTCTTTAAGACTCCCATGAACCTCTCGAAGGGGAACATATTGTGCAGAAATACAGGACCGAGAATGTAAATCTCTTCGACTAGGTGAACTAAGAGATGCGTCATAATATTGAAGAAGGACAGGGGAACACCAACTCAAAACTGACAAGACATTGGACCACATCCTTCTATAGCCTTTCCAGACTTTCTCGATCGATTACCTTCTGAGATATTACATTGAGGAATGCACATAGCTTCACAATGGCTAATCGAACATTTTTCGGTAGAAGCCCCCTCAATGCAACCGGAAGAAACGGTGTCATAATCACGTGGCAATCATGAGACTTCAGGTTCTGAAATTTTTTCTCTGCCATATTTATTATTCCCTTTATATTTGACGAGAAGCCAGCCAAGACCTTGATACTGTAAAGGACTTCAAAAAAGATTTCCTTCTCTGCTTTGGTAAGAGCGTAGCTACTTAAGTATTTACGTCCTTTATCAGTATGCTTGTTGTGTGGGTCTTTGATACGTTGCTGGTCCTCTCGTGCTTCTGGTGTATCTTTTGTCTTCCCATACACGCCCAGGAAGCCAAGCAGGTTCACGCAAAGATTCTTCGTCACGTGCATCACGTCGATTGAAGAACCGACCTCTAGGTCTTTCCAATACTCAAGCTCCCAAAATATAGATTTCTTTTTTCACATGGCCGTGTGTCCGGTAATGGGGTCTTTCGGAATATATTGACCGCCGGGACCCTTTCCAAAGATTACTTCTAGGTCCTTCACCATACCAAATACATCAGCACCTTTAGGGAGCTTAGGCTTCTTCCGGTAATCTGCCTCACCGTTGAAATTCTTGCCTTTCTTTCTTACTTGATGATTGGTCAGAAGAAATTTACGACACCCTAGGTACACAACCTTCTTACATTTATCCAAATATGTACCTTTAGTATTATCTAAACAGTGTGTGCATGCATTGTATCCTTGTTTGACTGTTCTGAAATGTTACTAAGAGCAGGCCAATCATTGATGGTTACGAACAACAACACTCGTAGGTCAAATGGCTCCTGTTTGTGCTCATGCCACACCTTTACACCTGGTTCTGCCCACAACTATAAAAGTTCATCGACTAATGGCCTTAGGTACACATCAATGTCGTTGCCGGGTTGCTTCGGTCCTTGGATGAGCACTGGCATCATAATGAACTTCCGCTTCATGCACAACCAAGGAGGAAGGTTGTAGATACATAGTCACTGGCCAGGTGCTATGACTACAGCTCTGCTCCCCAAAAGGATTTATGCCGTCTGTACTTAGACCAAACCATAAGTTCCTCGCATCACCTGCAAAGTTCGAGTACTTTCTCTCGATGTTTCTCCACTACGACCCATCGGTGGGGTGTCTCAGTTTCCCATCTTTCTTACGCTCTTCTTTGTGCCATCGCAACAACCTGGCATGCTCTTTATTTCCGAACAGACGTTTCAACCGTGGTATTATAGGAGCATACCACATAACCTTAGAAGGAACCCTCTTCCTGGAGGGCTCGTCATCGCCCTCAACATCACCAGGGTCATCTTGTCTGATCTTGTATCAACATGCATTGCATACCGGGCATTTATCCATATTCTCGTACTTCTCACCGTGGTACAGGATGTAGTCATTAATGCATGCATGTATCTTCTCCACATCTAATCCTAGAGGGCAGATAGTCTTCTTTGCTTCGTACGTTGTCTCGGGCGGCTCGTTATCCTTTGGAAGCTTTGGCTTCATTATTTTCAGTAACTTCTCAAATCCCTTGTCAGATAAGCCAGTCTCTGCCTTCCATTTCAGCAGTTCAAGTGTGGTATCAAGCTTTGTGCTGCCATCTTTGCAATTTGGGTACAACAACTTTTTGTGATCCTTTTGCATGGCCTCCAACTTAAGCTTCTCCCTTTCTGTATCACATTGTTGCTTTGCATCAGAAATGACCCGACCAAGACCATCAGCGGGCTCATCCGATGCCTGTTGTTCTTCTTCATTGCCACCTCCCTCTTCTTCATTGTCTTCCATTGCAGTATCACCGTATTCTTTAGGGGACATAGGATAGCTGTCATCATCCTCCTCTTCTTCATTTTCTTTCAGCCTAACCCCTCTTTCTTCGTGCATGGCCCAACAATAATATCCAGGCATGAATCCTCTCCGAAGCAGATGGCTTTGAAGGATTCTCGGGGCAGAGTGCTCCGCCACGTCCCGACAGTCGACGCAGGGACCAGACATAAAATTATCCACTTTGTTTGCCTTAGCCAAATCGATAAATTTATGGAGGCCTGCAATAAAATCGGAATGGCGTCGGTCACCATACATCCATCGCATCCGTGCATCGATCTGCGTCATAATAATTAACCATTACAATAACATCGTGAATAGTAAAATGACCACCCTACATGGACAGATGCAATATTTTTGTATCAGTTACAGATAAAGAAGATAAGGTTGCTAACCTCAGCCGAGGATACCGTGTTGTGCGAACTAAAGTGTGGCTCGGACATTTCGTCGAACACCTTGTGTGCAATCAAAGAAAAAAAAGCTAGCACCCACACCTCACACACAATCCAGCAAAATTTGGTGGGCAAAGGGCTGGGCTTATATATAGCCAGGGGAGGGTTTTTGGTCCCAGTTATTGCCACGAACCGGGACCAAATCCCCTCCCGCGCGACACGTGGCGGCCCAGCAGCTCGCACCCCACCCAGGTCATTTGGTCCCAGTTAATGGCACGACCTAGGACCAATGACCTCGGTGGGGGGCGCGTTGCTAGGCCGCCACGTGTCGCTCGGGAGGGGCTTTGGTCCCGGTTCGTGCCAATAACCGGGACCAATGCCCCCGTCGCTTCGTCGTCCCCATGTATAAATATGAGGCCACAACGCTCGCTTTCGCCATCGCCTCTGCCTCTCTGCAGTCCCTCTCCACCCCACCGCTTTAGCAATCGCCTCTCCACCGCGCCATCGTCTTGCCTCCCCTCCCTCTCCAATATCCACCGCGCCGTCATGGAGGTGCCCACGCTCAACCACTACGAGGCGGTGATGTTTGCGATCTACGGCATCCTCGCGCCGCCGCGCGTGACCGTGCCCGCCAGATTTCGCATCAGCGAGGCGGGTATGCCGGTGGCTCCGCTCCTCAACCCCCGCGGATACGAGATGGAGTACGTCATCGCGAAGCGTCGCCGCCAACTGCCCACGTGCATGAGGGCGTTGCCCCGGTACGCGGCGGCCAGCGAGTACTGGCCCCGGCTGATCAAGAAGGAGCGGAAGGCCAAGCTTGGCAACCGTTTCGTGGACGGGCGCCTGGTGCACCCGGATCGCCGCAACCAAGAAGGGCGGGAGATGTTCTGGTCCGTCCCTAGACGGACTATCTACACCGCCATCGACGCCGCTAGGCGCGCAGACGAGCTCCGTCTCCCGAAGAACGCCAAAATCATGGAGATTTCGTCCGACGACGACGAGGAAGCCGGCGGCTCGGAGGACAACGGCTCGGAGGACAGCGGCAGCGGAAGTGTTGTCGACTAGGAATTTGTAAAGTCGCATCTTTGTATGGAAAAATTTGTGGTCGAATAATAAAATGTCTCAATTTAGACATTTGTCTGGATTAATTCGTGAAAGATTTTTTCAAAAATAGTGATCAATTCAATTTCTACCTCGAATTAATTTCTGCCTCGAATTAATTTCTGCCCCAAATTAATTTACATTAATTGTCCTGGACTGCTGACCTTCACGGGGTTTTTGGTCCCGGTTGGTGGCATGAACCGGGACCAATGCCCCGCAGAGCGCCACGTGTGCGTCGCAGGGGCATTGGCCCCGGTTCGTGCCACCAACCGGGACCAATGCTTACAGATGAACCGGGACCAATGTCCTGGCGACATGAACTGGGACCGGTGCCTAACATTGGTCCCGATTATGGAAACGAAGCGGGACCAATAGAATTTGGGCGCTGGACCAAAGGCCCTCTTTCTACCAGTATTAGCTCTGCGGGCCCGACAGGGTTCTCCTCTGTTTGTACCTGCTGATGATGTGAGCCTCCGCTGTGTTGACGTGATGGTGCTGCTACCAGTTCTCGCGGGCAAGATCCGTTAGCACTAATCTTGATAAGTTGTATCTGCATATTCAGTTTTCTCTTCATTTGCATATAGTTTAGATGGCTAGGAAGCTGCAGGCTGGTGAAGCTTCAGTCCAGACGAAAATGGTGAGATGCCGAGTTGCCGTTGTGTGAAGCAGCGTGCATGGCGAGATGCCATGATGCTGTGCGATGCAGTACCGCCGTGTGAAGCGGCATGGAGGAAGAAGGACAAACTGCATATTCTAGTCTCAGCCGAGTGAATCAGTGGCTGTTTCAGTTAGTTGTTAGTTAGTTGTTAGCTGCATGCGTATGGGTGGCCAGGTCGAGTGGTGCAGAGTGATTCTAGGAAAGATTGATCAAGTCCTTGAGCGCATGTATAGCTAGGTGAGTTAGTGGCCGGTGTGGCCTGGATGCATGGGTTAGTGGGTGCGTGTGTTAGCCTATATAAAGGCTTGTAATCAGCATGTTTATTTTGGGTGAGGATAAGGAGAATAGAGAGAAGAAAATGTTGGGCTGTGTGAGGCAGCGCAACACCAAAAATCCATATCTCTTTTCTACTATTGATAGGAAACAAAGAGCCGAGCGATTACATTGGAGAATAGAGAGAAGAAAACGTTGGGCTGTGTGAGGCAGCGCAACACCAAAAATCCCTATCTCTTTTCTACTGTTGATAGGAAACAAAGAGCTGAGCGATTCAGCTCTCACAAGATCTACAGCTTGTTCCACTGCCTGATGCTGTGGTACTGCTTGTGTACCTATATGAGTTGGTAGTGCGGTGAGTTTGGCTACATCGGCTAATAAAACCTCGACCGGCAATCCGAAGAATCGGTGATGTGTAGACCCTGTCGCCACACCAAGATATACTTCCGAACGCGTTGACCGATGCGGACAACCGATGATCGAGATGGCACACCAAGGTCTTCATCACGGAACGACAAGAGCATCGCAATAGAGCCGAAGACCCGATCCCGGAACCGGAACCTTCGGCACGCCAAGTACTGCGGACCTTCATGACCTCCTGCACGGATCCGACGCACTCGGTGCCGAACCCGAAGACCGATCCCGAACCCCGTCGAACCCCTCCGAGACCCCAAGATCTTCAATCCGAGATGTGTGACCCCTATCCGATATCCCCCTTATTTTTATAAAATATGACATTTATCTGTTGCATATTAAATTGTTCATGATGGCATACATATTCACGTGTTTGGGGATATTTTGTCGACTCACCTAATAATTAAATATGGAGACTAAATGCGGGCTATTCTAGTCTTATATTGACTCCATTTAAATTTGTATAGCGAACCGGTGCCATATTTTGCCTTGTTAAGACAACATTAATGCGGGGTAACTAAACAACTCGAATCATATAATTAATTGTCGTGACCCCGATTCCGCTTAATAGTGCCTAATTGCATTGTACCTTTGCCATGTCATGCATCATATCTTGAACATGCCCGATCTTCTGCCGTAGTATTAAATAATGCATGCGGTGTTTTTTTAGTGTTTTGGTTCTTTGCGGATTAGGCCGTTGAGTTGGTGCAAGTATCGACAAGTTCTTCGGATAATGTATATTCGGCGGTGTCTCCCAGGCGAGCATTCTCCCCCTTTCTACCTATTTTGTGTTTATAGTCTTTACTTCCTCCTGTTGATCTATTGTTATCCCTGTTGCGATGCTTCAGTTTCTGTGCACCATTTATATTCCTTGCAGTCTCTATATTGCCTTGGGCACATCCTATTTCTTGTTGTTTGATAGACAGTCGGCCTTGCGAGTCGTAGTTGCTTGCTTAGGTGCTGCTTCGTGTTGTCGATGTTCCATCATTGTTGGAAGGTTGGCACATGCTTAATGATGGAGATGTTCATGACTTCAATTACAACTTGATAATTAAACTGCTGGGAATAGAGATAACTAATACAGAGGCACCGGTGGGCAATAGCTAATATTTGGTTTTTAACCGCTCACTTGTGTCCCGTAGGCCCTGAGTACTTGATACTTGTTCCTTGACTATCGCACTACCCGTATGTGGGACAATGAATCCCCTTAGCCAGAGCTTGATTGATTTCTTATTTCTTGGGGCCACAAAGTAGTTTGGGGCTTTATTACTATCTTGTACTTATGTCATGCTTTACTGCTTTATTTACGATTGTGCGTGGAGAACCTATACTGTTTAGGAATGCGGAATGTTTTCGCGGTATCGACAAGTCCAGTCACACTTTCGGGTTACCAGTAATTTACAGCCAATGTCGCAAACCTGGGTCCGTCTCGTAGCCGGCCAACTTCGTTGCGGGTAGCTTATTAGGGTGGCCCCTGAATTAATTTATGAATCATGTGAATGCTTTGTCGTGAAAGCCTCGTTGGGTTTTTATTTGGTTTTTCCGAGGTTGATCGTGCGTGTGTTGCTATTTGTGCACCCCTGCAGGGTAAATCTTTTTGAAAGACGTGTACGCGGTTATGGATGACTTGGAAGACAGTATCTCGATCATAGACAACTATAACTAAAAAGTGCTATAAATTGGACTTTGACATGTCTAGTAATTAGTTTCACTACAACGGAATAAGTAAATAAAAGTGCCATACTGGATTTGGGATGTCTTATGCAAATTGTATCTGACTAATAAGTATTGCAACTACAATGGAATGGTTAACTAAAACTGCCCACTGCTTATGATATCAGGAGGACTGGTGCTATCTATATCTGACTAATAAGTGCTACAACTATAACGAAATGAATAAAATTTTCAACTGCGTGAGTTTCTCGGTTTGACTTCCTCGTTTGGTCTTGAGAGAGAAATACCAGGATGGGTATGTTTTGGTGTTACTATCAGGTTGGTTTCGAATAGGTATTCCTTATCCCTCTCTAATAGCCGACCGTTGTATTGAGTCTCTATAAGTTGTTTAGTGCATGACGCGTTGCCACTTTAGTCCACCATACCTATATAGGCGAGAGCCACCGAATTCTAGACTCGCCGTGTACTGGCCTCAGTACTGGCCGCTCCCTTTTTTCTTTGCCCTTTGTCGGCACCCCTTTTGTTTAACAGGTATAAGTTCGACGTCGTTATCAGGGTTACCCTTCTGGCTTGGCCTGGGCAGGGTTATGGACGTCATTGGTTATTCTTCAGGCTCTTAGCCCCATTTGCATCTTATCCGTACTCGGATGTTATATCGTTTTTAAGGTGATTTAGATCTTTGTATTATATATCTGTATTTTTGACTCGATGAGTCGTTGTTGTATATGTAAGTTTTATGGGTTCCATCATGGACTATTGTGTAATGGTATTACTTCGTTCTCCACCCGCATGCAAGTGCCTGGTGTACACCTTTGAATAATTTTTATGCGGGTTTCGCGGGAATCGCTAAAACGTATAGTGCCGATTCGAGAGTGTTACAATATTATAAGAACACATTAATGCACGGCCAAGAACGATCCGTTAAAGCTCGGACATGTTATTGTTTTGTCTTGTTATGTTTATGGCCTATTACTTTGTTGGTCTATTGCTGTGTCGGCCTGTTACTGTTTTGTCATGTTACATTTTGGCTTGTTATGCGCATTACCTTTTCAGCTTTTTACGGCTCATTCCTTAGCAAAACTCCTTTTATTTGTGATCACAATTTTTTTTGAGAAATAGAGTACAATCGTAGACGCTCATAACACGTACATGCACCCATCCATATTAATGCACACACGCACACTCTACCCCTATGAGCACCTCCGAGAAAGAATATTCCGCATTTTATGCAAAACACTGTTAGGGTAATAGATCTTGTATCACCAGAGGGCCAAAGGCTAGAATATATAGTACATGTACAGGTGCAAATATACAGGAAGCCCCCTAACATATGGGGAAACTACAATACACAAATATACTCTAACACCCCCCTCAAACTCATGGTGGGTCCACAACACTGAGTTTGGAGAGTAAGAAATCATGCTGAGCGCGGGTTTGTGCCTTTGTAAAGAAATCTGCCAACTGCAAGTCTGAAGGCACATAATGGAGCACAACAACCTGATCCTGCACCTGAGCACGTGTATAAAAAGCATCAACACCAATATGCTTGGTCAGCTCATGCTTGACCTGATCACGTGCAATACTGATAGCACCTGTACTGTCTGACAAAAGTGGAGTGGGTGTCATAACAGAGACCCCAAAATCTGCAAGCAACCACCGTAATCAGGTCACCTCAGCAGTCACCGAAGCCATAGCCCGCAACTCAGCCTCAACACTCGAACGAGAAACCGCTACCTGTTTCTTCGTCTTCCAAGCAACAAGCGAACCACCAAGAAACACACAGTAAGCAGAAAGTGAACGACGATCCGTAGGATCATTCGCCCATGTAGCATCCGAGTAGCACTGGAGCTGGAGAGAGCTAGAACGAGGGAAGAAAAGGCGACGAGTAATCGTGCCACGAAGATAACGAAGGACACGGAGGAGATGACCGTAGTGAACAGTGGTAGGAGCTGAGACAAACTGGCTCAGAATATGAACAGGATAAGAGATATCAGGACGGGTGACAGCAAGATAAACGAGACTCCCAACAAGATGGCGATAACGAGTGGGATCGGGAAGAGGATCACCATCCGTAGGACGAAGCTTAACATGAAGCTCCATAGGAGTCTCAACGGTGCGCTCATCCGCAAGAGCAGCCCGAGCAAGAAGATCCTGAATATAATTTTCCTGAGAGATAGAAAACCCATCAGAAGTGGATGAAACCTCAATCCCAAGAAAATAGCGAAGAGGACCAAGATTAGTCATAAGAAACTAATCATGAAGACGAGCCTTGACAAAGGCAATATACTCAGGATCATCACCAGTAATGATCATATCATCAACATAGAGAAGGAGAAGAGTGCGTCCACGAGGAGAAGTGTGAACAAAAAGCGTTGGATCATGAGAACTAGGAGAGAAACCAGCAGAAGTCACCACAGAGGCAAAGCGCTCAAACCAGGCACGAGGGGCCTATTTCAGGCCATAAAGAGAACGTCGAAGACGACAAACCATCCCATCGGGAACAGAATACCCAGGAGGAGGCTGCCTATAAACCTCCTCACTCAACTTGCCATTAAGAAAAGCATTCTGAACATCAAGCTGGGACACAGACCAGCGTCGGAGATAAGCAATAGCAAGAAGAGTACGCATAGTGGTCATATGTGCCACAGGAGCAAAAGTCTCATCATAGTCACGACCATGTTCCTGCTGAAAACCACGAGCCACAAGACGCGCTTTATAGCGCTCAAGAGATCCATCAGAGTGGGTCTTAATTTTATAGACCCACTTACATGTGATAGGAAAAACACCAGAAGGGGGAGAGACAAGATCCCAGGTGCCTGTGTGCTCAAGCGCAGCAATCTCCTCAGACATGGCAAGCTGCCATTCAGGATGACACGCAGCATCCCGATAAGAAGTCGGCTCGGAAACTACAGAGAGACCATACTGACTAGGGGAGTAACGGTCTGGAGCACGACGCTGATGAACAGGTCGTGAGGAAGGAAGCTCATCCGCGGAAGATGACTCATCAGAAGAGGAGGAAGAAGAAGGCACGGAGGAAGGATCCGAAGCTGGAGACCGAGGAGAACTAGGGGAACTAGACGGAGGAGAGGATGGCGCCGAAGACAAAGGAGGCGCAGCAGAAGGAGGAGGTGGAGGAGAAGAGACAACGGAAGGTGTATCAGGAAAAAGAAGAAAAGAGAGATCATCCGTTGGGTAAGTACCAGAGGTGGGGCGAGGATAGAAAGGACGCGTCTCATCGAACGTGACATCACGAGAGATGCGCATACGACGACCAACGGGGTCCCAACAGTGATAGCCCTTATGCTCATCACTATAGCCAAGAAAAACACACTCAACAGACTGAGCGGTTAATTTGGTGTGTTCACGAGGAGGGAGAAGGACATAGCAAACGCAGCCAAATAAACGAAGAGCCGAGTAGTCTGGACAGGAGCTAGAGAGACGCTTGAGAGGAATGCCACCCTGAAGAGCAGCTGAAGGCTGGATATTAATGAGGTAAGTCGACGTAGCGACAGCCTCAGCCCAGAAATGCGGAGGAAGAGAGGAAGCAATCATCATAGCGCAGGTAGTCTCAAGAATATGACGATGCTTACGCTCGGCGACACCATTTTGAGCATGGGCGCCGGGACACGAGAACTGAGCAAGGGTGCCCTGCTCAGCAAGGATGCCACGCAGGTGCTGAGAGATATACTCTCCTGTAGAATCAGCACGAAAAACACGAATAGGCGTGGAATACTGAGTACGAACCATAGCCACAAAGCGCTGATAAATAGCAAGCACCTCGCTGCGAGAGCGCATAAAAAATAATAGGTGTACCGTGAAAAATCATCAATAAACAAAATATAGTATCGGTGGCCCCCTTTTGAAGCAAAGGGAGCCGGACCCCACACATCTGAATGAACTAAATCAAAGGTCGCTGAGATACAGACACACTAGTAGGATAGGGAAGCTGAATCTGTTTACCTAACCTACAACCCTGACACGAATGTAACGACGACACATCTCCTGAGAGAAGCCCCAGAAGATCACGACGAACTAAGGATGATAAACGGGAGCCACAAAGATGACCCAGCCGATGATGCCACTGCTGAAACGAGCCAGTGACAGACGCAGCAACCGCAGGAGAAGTGGCAGAAGAAGTGTGAGCGGAAGGAACGCGAAGCCAGTCTAACTCCCATAGCCCCGGAGACTCAATGCTGCGAGGGCTAGCTCCAACCAGAGCCTGTGTACGACGGTCCTGAACAGCACAAGAATCAGCATCAAGAATGACACGACAACCAGAATCAGTAAGCTGACTAGCAGAGAAAAGGTTCATCTTAAGGCTGGGAACATGAGAAACATCAGAAACAGAGAAGGAGGAAGTAGAGAGGGTGCCTCGATTGAATCTGGGGTTTTAACTCGGGGGTACAACCACCCTCCTAGCCACCCGTTAATTTGCAATATTTGTATACATAGATTAGTTAACATTGTATAAACTTCTGCAAGCGAGCATATATAAAGAATGCAAAAAAGATACAACAACAATGCAGATCGTTTAAATGAAATGAACAAATAGGCAGACACATGTACACGCGAAATTAAAGGAGCAGTGCTGAACTAGTACAGGACACTGCGTAGCATAATAATCAACTTAGCAGCAGCTGGAGAAGGAGAGCTTGTCCACGCAATCAAAAGCCCACAAATTTGGATTTCATGACGTCGATCTCGTCCGCGCCCAAGAGGAACGTCTTGGTGAGCACCGCCATGGGCATGGCCGGCTTGGTGGCGAAGAGGCCGAGCGTGGGCACCACCAGGCCCGGCGACTGGGCGTCGAACATGGCCATGAAGACGGCGTCCCCGGTGCCGACGTTGAGCTGGTAGTGTTGCAGCCCGCGTGGCACAATGAAGAGCTCGTTCTCCTTCACCACCTTGGAGTAGAGCAGGTTGGTCGACGTCGTGAACCCGACCATGACCTTGCCCTTGACCACCAGGACGAGCTGAGAGCCGCGCGGGTGCGAGTGCGGCGGGTTGATCTCGCCTGGCGCGAGGTCGGTGCGCGTGATGGAAACTCCCAGCGTGTTGAGGCCAGGAAAGGCGGACACGGTGGCGCATGTGGAGTTGACGCCGAAGGGGTTGTTGGTGCTGGGCGTGGCAACCATGACCGCGGAGAAGAAGTCATCGTCCATGACGGTGGAGGCTGGCTTGCAGGGGAACCCGTCCACCGCCATCGCGGCTTTCAGTTCGGCCACGCAGAAGTCCTGGAGCGGCGACGGGTCCGAGAGGACGCGTGGCGCCACGGCGAAGGCTGCGACGACCACCAGCAGCACCTGGAGCAAAGCGGAGCGAGAAGATGCCATTGATCAGGTGCGAGTTTCAATTGTAGCTAGCTTACACACCAATCGCAATGTACTGATCTCGGACTGCTGCCTCGGAGGCCTACTTCGCCGAACGGTCGTGCACGTAGTCTCGAGGAGGGGAAAGCTTGAAAGAAACACAATAAAAGAAACTAGACAATGGTGAGAGAGACAAATTTCTTGTGAGTTTTCTGTTCTGCGAGTTATGTTCTCTCCTGTATAGCATAGATAGAGAACACACGCCACATGATGAAAGAAGTTGGGAATGCATCAAACATGCATACGAATGTTTGACATGTATATACACAGATGGTGCCCCAAGCAGAAATTTAAACTTCAAAGTACCAAAATGAGTTTCTAACTCAAGTCACGAAACGCATGTGAGACATGGTTTGGCAAGGCAGGCGACATAGGAGGAGTGCACATGAGCTGTTCCTATTCTTTTTAACTTGTTGGAGGTAAAAGTGTTATCCTTATAAATAGGTCCAATTCTCTCTTCATTGGCAATGTTCTCACTCCCTGTTGGAATGGTGCCAAGCTAAATGGACCTTTGAGATTTTCAGTATTTGTTAGTTTAAATGGGCCAAGACCCACATAGATCCAGCAAACACCTCTTTTAGATTGTGTTTAGCTAAATATTGCAATGTGTGTGAACTAATTATATGTGTTGGCTATGAAAGAACTGAAATATGTATTGTATTTTTGCTGTTGTATAGTCATGCTGCATAACAAGGTAGTATGCATGCGATAAAAATGCAATCCGAGAAGGATGAAACAACATTACCGACTCATCAAGTAATGCTGATGGAAGTTCATACAAAATCATTACGGGTGAGCTAATAACAATGGTAACATACATCTGTGATTTTTCATTTTGTGTTGAGGTGCCTCAAAGGAAATGGTATGCTCGTGTTGCTGCTAAACCCCTCCACATAAGTGACATCTTCCCAACGAGGGTGCCCTTCTCCGTCGTCTAAGAGGCTAGTGTCCATGTTTCTCGATGTGTAGTGTCGTACATGTATAACATGCGGATTATGATTGCGACATGATAAGCCGTTTTGGGGAAGTTAAAGAGAGTGCCTTGTTAGCCTATTTGGATCGCCAGGCGTCGATCTAGAGAGAATAGGAGTTAGGGTAAACATACCGTCGGCCTTCGAGGTTGACGACGAGCTCGTCATGGAGCTCGACGGAGTGATGGCGGCGGTGAGATGGGTGATTCCTGCCGCTACATCGCAATGCCAGATCGGGTGGCCTAGGGTTTTGTGTTGTGCGGTGGGCGAGTCGGCAGACGAACCTTGGGGTTCATGCCTCCGGACCCCACCTCTTTATATGCACTGCGCGACGGGGGCCCACCAACAATGATAACGTTGGGCGCCCCCGATCAGGGCGCGAGACCGAGTAGGTCGTCCGTTGGAACGACCATGGAGATCAAACTAACATTCTCCCCCTTGATCTCATCTTCCATTCAACTTATACTTTTGCACCCATTTCATCACAGATCAGCATATAGAGCATGTCTCATCATAATGGTCAGTTACGCACCATAAATTCAACAGCCACTATACACCTCTCTATTTTAAAACAGACTCTTGTTCTTAGGCCCTTAATATCCAGGTATCATAGGCTTTCCCTTAAACCCATGCCGGCTAAGTGTTCTCTGAACACACTGGGTGGTAAGCCTTTTGTGAGCGGATCCGTGAGCATTTCTTTTGTATTTATATGCTCCAAACTTATGGTATGATCCTGGATTCTTTATTTCACAATATAAAACTTAATGTTAATGTGTTTGGCAGCAACACTTGACTTATTGTTGTGAGCATAGAATACTGCTGGATCATTGTCGCAGTACATTCTGAGTGGTCTTTGAATGCTGTCCACCACTCTTAACCCGGGTACAAACTTCTTTAACCAGTTCGCCTGCCTCGTGGCCTCATAACATGCTACATACTCAGCTACCATCGTGGACGATGCCGTGATGGTTTGCTTGGAGCTTTTCCACGATATAGCTCCACCTGCGAGAGTAATATGTATCCTGACGTGGATTTTCTTTCATCTATATCTCCCGCATAGTCTGCATCTGAATACCCTTCTATCTCAAGGGAATCAGATCTTCTGTATGTTAACATGAGGCCTTTTGTGCCTTTTGCATAACACAATGCCTTCTTTACCATTTTCCAATGATCTATTCCTGGATTACTTTGAAATCTGCCAAGTACCCCGGTAACAAAAGCTAAGTCAGGGTGTGTACATACTTGAGCATACATCAAGCTTCCGACAGCAGAGGCATATGGAACCGCTTTCATTTGATCGATCTCATATTGGTTCCTGGGACATTGAAAATTCCCAAATCTATCGCCCTTGACTATAGGGGCAGGCATAGGATTACTCGCATGCATACTATACTTCTTTAGAATCTTCTCTAAGTATGCTTTTTCGATAGCCCTAAAACCCCCTTTTCTCTATCTCGGAGAATCTCAATTCCTAGAACGAATGAAGCTTCACCGAGATCTTTCATATCAAAGTTCGAGGACAAGAACTTCTTTGTTTCCAATAGTAGACTAACATCACTACTGGCAAGTAGAATGTCATCCACATACAGGATAAGGAAAATGAATTTCCCATTCTTGAACTTTGCATATATGCAATTGTCCTCCTCATTCTCATCGAACCCAAACTTTCTTATTGTTTCATGGAACTTTAAGTACCATTGTCTGGAGGCCTGTTTTAATCCATAAATGGATTTCTTCAGACGACATCCCATACATTCTTTTCCTTCCACAACAAAACCCTTGGGTTGTGCCATGTAAACCTTTTCTTCTAGGTCTCCATTTAGGAAAGCCGTCTTTACATCCATTTGATGCAATTCTTAATCATAGTGTGCAACTAAAGCCATTACGATTCTAAAGGAATCCTTACTTGAGACTGGAGAAAATGTCTCATTATAATCTATTCCCTCTCTTTGGGTGAAGCCTTTAGCAACAAGTCGTGCTTTATATCTTTCAATATTCCCTCTAGAGTCACATTTTGTTTTGTAGACCCATTTATAGCCTACTGTTTTGGCTCCTTTAGGAATTTCTTCTAAATCCCAGACTTTGTTGCTACTCATGGATCTCATTTCATCTTCCATGGCTTCAAGCCACTTCGATGAGTGAGCACCTTTAATGGCTTCTTCAAAAGTGGTGGGATCACCCTCCATTTGAACTTATTCATTAACATAGACTTCAAAATCGTTGGGAATAGCTGGCTTTCTAGTTCTTTGAGACCTTCTAAGGGTCTCGCCTTCTGGCACATTCTCTGTATGGGGCTGTTGCAGCTCTCCCTCTTGTGTGAAAACATGGTCTTTATTTTCATTCATTGTTGCCACAGGAGAACTAGAAAAACGGTTCCTGAATCATCAGAGTGAGTGCATACACCCGCTTCTCCTCAAGGTTGATTTCTAGCGATACCGTGCTCCCCCTGATCATCTGATCCTCCAAAAACACAGCGTGTCTCGTTTCCACAAACTTAGTAAATCTGTCTGGACAATAGAAACGATAACCTTTTGACTTGTCTGGATAACCAATGAAATGGCAACTTACTGTTTTAGGATCTAACTTCCCAAGGTTTGGGTTGAAGAGCTTAGCCTCAGCTGGACAGCCCCACACTCGCAAATAATTGAGTGAAGGTTCGCGACTAGTCCACAACTCATATGGTGTTTTAGACACCGACTTACTGGGAACTCGATTAAGTATGTGAATGGCGGTTTTTAACGCCTCCATCCACAAACCAACCGGTAAGGTGGAGTAACTTAACATGCTTCTTACCATATCCATCAAGGTACGGTTACGTCTTTCAGCTACTCCATTCTGCTGAGGCTCGCCCGGCGTTGAATACTGGGCAACTATACCATGTTCCTGTAGAAACCTTGCAAAAGGTCTAGGAACTTGGCCATATGGGGTGTGCCGACCATTGTATTCGCCTCCACGATCGAACCTTACTACTTTAATTTTTAAACTATGCTGATTTTCAACTTCAGCCTTAAATATCTTAAATTTATCCAATGCTTCTGAAGCTCTCTAATTGGATAAATATAACCATAACGCGAATAATCATCCGTGAATGTTATGAAAGAATCATATCCATCCACAAATGTCACAGGAAACGGACCGCATATATCCGTATGAATTATTTCTAAGACTCCTGTGCTTCTTTTGGCGCCCTTTTTAATGTTCTTTACGAACTTTCCTTTAATGCAATCGATGCATTGCTCTAAATTTGAAAATTCTAAAGGTGGTAGAATTGATTCTTTTACTAAGCGTTCTATTCTCCCCCTCGAAATATGACCTAAACGACAATGCCATAATTTCTAAGAGACATCATCAATTCTTTTCCTTTTATTCTTTCCATTCAGGGATGAGGAGGCATTCTCATTCTCAGCGCTTAATGCATACACATTCTCACAAAGTGATAACAAATAAAGCTTGTCTTGTCTGAAGGCAAGACCAACAATCTCATTATTACGCTTAATTTTACATTGTCCATCACCAAAATGGCAAGCAAAACCATCATCATCTAAGGGCGATACACTTATTAAGTTTCGATGCAAAGAGGGTACATAAAGTACATCAACTAGTAAAAGTACAAAGCCATTTGATAATTCTAACAGGAGATCTCCAATACCTTCGACTTCAGCTTGGACGCCATTTGCCACTTTAATTCTTCTTTCTCCTCTTTGCAGGGTCCTTCTCATACAGAATCCTTGTAATGAATTTGCAACATGGACAGTCGCACCTGATTCAATCCACCAAGTAGATTTTGCATAACTTAAAAAAATAGTGATTCATCAACAAAAGTAATTAAATCCTCACCTTTCTTGCATAGATGCTTTAGGAAGCTCACAGAGTCACTCATGTAGTGGCCCTTTTCCTTGCACCACCTGCATGTGTCTTTGTCCACCTCCTGCTGTCGGTGATCATCATCCTTTCCATGCGGCTTAGAAGGAGGGGATGCCCCTGAGGTTTCCCTTTTGGCCTCCCTTGTGGCCTGGAACCCTGAAAGTTCCTCTTCTTGGTTGGGCTCAGGTAGTTCACAGAATCACCAGATTGCCCCTTGAGCCTTTCTTCTTCTTGTACGCACATGGCCATCATCTTCTCAATGCCCCACTTTTCTGGCTGTGCGTTGTTGTTCACAGCAAAAGTCTCAAATTGGTTTGGCAGTGAGGCAAAGATCAGATGAATAATGAACTCGACTGGGAGCTCCATTCCCATGGGCTTGAGCTTGGAAGACATGTTGCTTATTCGCAATATGTGGTCCCTTACTCCACCACCAGTGTATCTTGTAGTAACAAGTTTCTTAATGAGAGAGCTTGCATAGGCCTTTGAAGACCCAGTAAACTGACTCTCTAGCTTCTTCAGGTACTCACTAGCAGTGCTACACTCTGGGATTGCTCCCCTTATTGCCTCCATAATGGAGCTCTTAATGACCATCAAGCACTTCCTGTTGGACGAGTCCCACTTTGCACGATCAAGGTCGTACTTCATTCTTATTGGTCCATGGTCATGGACCCTTTTGTTGAAGTCATCTTCACTTTCTTTTTCGCCCTCACGGGGTCCTCAGGTTCTTTGGGACAGGTCTCAATCAGTGCCAAGTCGAGGTCAAGTAAAGCAAGCCCCATCTCAACCTTCTCTCGCCATGAGCCGTAGTTCCCTCCATTGAGGGGCTCAATGCCCGAGACAAAACTCATAGGATTGCCTGAAAACAAAATATCATCAAAATGAGTTAATTTAACGTTGGTCAAATTAAATCATGAAACTTCTAAATATTAATTCTATATCACCGTTGGGCAAAAATAGAACTAATAGTGATAAAACTTATCCATAGTGAAAATCTTACTAACAACGTTGGTCATCAAATAAAATCATCACTTTATTGTATTTAAGCAATAACTTTTAACTATTTGCAGCGGAAAACATGAATAAAACATCAAATTTATAATTTACAAAAACTTTACTGTTACTTTAATATTTTTCTACACAAAATTTCGTTGGATAATTTTGCTATAGAAAAAACTGTGCAAAAAACATCAAAAACAGATAATTAAAATGCCCAAAAGGCTTCTGTAAATGAAAACTGGGCGAAATTGGCCCTGGGCGGAAAACAGCCGGCCCACCACCTCTGTGCAGCGTGTAAGGCACACTGGGCCCGTAACGGCCCATGGTCGACCGGCCTCCCCCGCAACGCCTGGCAGCGGCTTGCTGTGCCTGGCGTCAGCCCGGCAACCAGCCCACCCGCGGCCTACTATCGCCCAGGTAGCGGCGCTCAGAGCCATCATGGCCGTTCACTTCCTCTGCTGCCGATCGACCGGCTGCCCTTTCTTTTCGTCAGGACAAAACCGACCCCGTCGCCTGCCCCTGGAACCCCAGCCCTCATTCGCCCCTTCCCACTCGCGGTTGCACGCTCCTCCCGGCGGCGCCGCTCTCTGTAGGTGAGGTGAGGTGGCCGCCCCGCCTGGCAACAGCGCCGGCGTGCAAGCCCCTCCCTCTCCCCCTCTTCTCTGCTCCCGGCGGCGGCGCCGCACTGCCCCGTGCTGGTGAGGTTGGTGAGGCAGCGGCGTCGACCGGCGCAGTGCCGGCGACGAGCCCCTCCCTCCTCCATGCAAGCCCCTTCCACTTCCTCTCTCCCGAGCACATCCCCCACCCCGACAAATTAGAGAGGAGAGTGAGCAGCAGCGAGCAGTGGCACCCCCTAGGCTCCTTGCGGACGAGCGCATCCGCCCGCACGTGGGTGCGCTGCCGTCAAGTGGCCTAGCGGTGGTGCCCTATGGCGGCGGCGGCCGGCGGTGTCCTTTTTTTTCTTTGGATTTGGGGTTTTGGGAACTTTTTTGTGGGGATTTGGGGATTTTTCTTTTAATTCTTGATCGATTTGATCCGAGGAAGAGGGATCTGTGGCTTTGAGGGTCTTGGTTTTCTTCACCCACAGAGGGTTTTTGTTCTTCTTCCCGACCTCGGCTTGCCGATGCGTCGGGATCAAGAGGAACGGCACAGCCTTGCGGCGGCGCTTCTGAAAACCCTAGTGACGAGGGTTTAACTCATCAATGCCCATTGTTATGGACTTGGGTTTTGGAGAAGGAGGGAGCGCTGGAGACATCTATTGGCTAGCAAACAAGCACATAGGGGACAAAGGATTTACCCAGGTTCAGGCCTCGTAGAGGTCCCTACTCCTGCTTGTTTGCTCGTGGAATTATCGAAGGAGTCGAAAGTTACAATGGTGCGCAGATGCAATCTGGCGAGGGTTGTGGAAACTAGGGTTGCGTGTGTCCTTCTCGCCGCCCCCTCCTAGCCTTTATATAGATAGGCTAGGTCTCGGGTAGCAGGTCAAGTCAGTTACAAGTTAGGGCTTTCCCCTTCAAACTTTCTATCTTTAGCTTCTTCTTGTTCTTCAAGCAATCGAGAGTCCGAGGGTTACTCAAGTCCTTTCATCTGGGCTTTGGCGACACCGTGGGCCCGTACGTATTTGGACCGTATATACCAAGCTCGAGTACCTGTAGGGTATACCCATGTCAGTAGCCCCCGAGTATCTAGTGGAATCGCAGATTTGACTAGGGACTTTTTAAAGTCTTCGAGTGCCTGAATGAGTACATTTCGACTGCTTTTATTTATGTCATAGGGATTGTTGATATACGTGCCTGATATAGCCGAAGTATCGGTATCAGTTAACCACCTTAGGGTGAAACAACGCAATCTACTCAAACTCGAGTCCCTGGACTCGAATCCGGAAAAATGCTGGCGTAATTCGACTCAGGCCGCGGTGGTCTTACAGGAGTCGAATTCCAGTTATATGGGTGTGAGCACTCGACGCGTCCGTCAAGGCATGTTCATCGTGCCTGCAGGCACGGATATATTTCTAGTAGTGCGTAGTTAAATGCGTTGCCAGGCCTTATTCAGGTCTTACCTTCACGCCGTAAGCGCGGCATCCGAATTTTATCATCGTGGAGACGATTCGGGCGACCCAGGAGACGTAGTCTCTTTGTAGGGAAAAATATGAGGCGGTGTCGCCATGAGCTGCGAGTGCGGATGTTATCAACACACAGTTTTTACACAAATAATCATAGGGTGCACGGCCAGCGCTCCCTATGGGAGTAGCCCCCGACTGCCTGGTTGAGTCGAAGACTTAGGCAGGGACTAAATAGCGTTTGCGACTGCCGTTGTCTTTTGGTTGCTATCGTCTTTGCTTGTTTGTTTCAGTCGAAGACTTAGGCAGGGACTAAAACACATCTGCGACTGCTGTCGTCTTTTGCTTGCTTGTTTCAGTCGAAGACTCAGGCAGGGACTAAAACACATTTGCGACTGCTGCCGTCTTTTGCTTGCTTGTTTCAGTCGAAATTGCTTCCGGCGCTCCCTATGGGAGTAACCCATGTCCATAGTCGAACCGTGTTTCGAGTGGTTGGGTCTGATTGTGATTGCCTATATCCCTGCAATAAGAAAAGAAAAATCGTAGGGTGCGCGCCACCGCTCCCTATGGGAGTAGCCCCCGAGTACTTGGTGGAGTCGAAGACTCCAGCAAGGACTAAAGTAGTAAAAGTTGTCTGCTGCGTAGCTTTGATGACGTCAGTGCTGACGCTTAAATGACCTCAGTTGCCCGCGTGAGCGAGTTTGATGGGACGTGACGAGCGGTGGGTCCCACCTTCTAACTTTGATTTGACTGGGCGTGTGTAATCTTATTTTTAACTACGTCTCCTCGATTTCCGCGCGTAATGGGAGAAGTGGGGGGACGGTTCGCGCTTCCTCTTCTCCACGTGTCCAACGCGATGCGTGTCATGCGTCCAATAGGGTTTTTGTCAACCGTTGGATTGCATCTCCGAGGGGTTAAGTAGCGGCGCTGTGGCGGTAGTTTTCCATCTGTGCTCTTTCTTCTTTGCTGCCATCACCATTGCTGCTGCTCTTCTGCTTTTCCCTGCGCTTGTTTCCTCCACAGCGCTGGACCATCTCCGTTCGTTTCCAAGCTACTTTCTGTGCTCTCATCACCGCCACGCAATGGGAAAGAAGAAAGGAGGCGCTGCCACTGATTCCGCGGCCACCGTTGTCGCGGGGAAGAAGAAGGGTGGCTCCGCTGCTGCGGGTGCCAGCGCCGCCGGCGGCGGGAAGAAGAAGGTCGCAGGCACCCGCGTGACCAATGGTGCATGGCGCCCCTCCATCATCAAGGCGTCGGATATCCGTCTTCTTCGCCAAGATGGAGCTATCTCTACAGCAGTCGCCGATGCGCGCGTCCCTGACGGTGGGACCATTCCTGCTCCTCCCGCTGGTTTTCGAGTGATGTTTCTCGCATCCGTCATTCGCGGTCTCTCCTTGCCTCTCCATCCTTTTCTTAGGGGACTTCTTTGTTTCTATGGGCTCCAGCTCCATCAGTTGTCCCCAAATTCGATTCTCCACATCACCTGCTTCATCACCCTTTGCGAGTGCTGGCACGGAATCGAGCCACACTTTGGTCTTTTCAAGCGCTTGTTTAAATTGAAGCGTCAGTCCGCATCTGGCTCTTTAGTTTATGACGGAGGTGGCTGCGGAATCCACGTCGACCCATCTGCCACCTACTTCGATATCAAGCTCACCAAGTCCATCCAGGGATGGAGGGACAAATGGTTCTAAATCCGCGATCAGAAGGCCGAAGATGAGCACTTTGGACTCGCGCCTTTCGATCCCACAACTCCCTGCAAGAAGATGCGTTCTTGGAACAACGTAGTGATGCCTGGCGAACTTGCGGAGACAGACGTGGTATATCAGCGCGTCTGCGACCTTGAGAGTCGCATAGGCGCAGAAGAAGGAGGCTGCGCCCTTATCAGAACTTGGCTGCGCCGTCGCGTCCAGCCTCTCCAAGCCAGAGTCCATCCCATGTTTTAATGGGGTGGCGTTGATGATGCCACTCGCGTGTCTGCCGATGGCATGTCCGCGAGTGAGGTGGATAAGAGGGTTCGACTGGTCACGAAGTACACTATCAAGGATGTGCTTCCGAGTGAACCAGTCGTTCCTCCGTTTGATGCTTCAAATCCCCCTCCTGAGGTACAGTTGTGCTACGCAGTAGCTTATTTTCGCGATTGCTTTTCTGTTGCTTACTTATCCTTTTCGCTGATCTTTGCTGTTTGTATAAAGGATTGGGCAGTGTCGTCCTGTATGCCTCCTTTTCCCAAGGGGATTATTCCTGGCGAGGCTTTGGAAGAGGACGAGTCTGAATCGACTGTCCCTTCTGATGTAGAAGAGGAAGCCCCCGAGTCCGAGAGTCCGGATACTCGCAAGCGTTCGCGCAGCGAGGATTCAGACGCGTCGACTCCTTTGACTCCAGAAGGCACGGCTGTTGGCGCGGAGTCGCCAATTCCAGCCGTTCCTGTGAGGGCTGTGGCACCATCTTCTCGCAAGAAGATGCGATTGCCCAAGGAGTCTTCGTCGGAGTCGGCGGAGGCCACGTTTGATCTTGACAAGTTTGACTGGTAAGTTTGTGAGTTCATTCATTCTTTTCTGTTGTCTTCTTGTTGGCTTTGCCCTGGAGTTTTCCCTTTCTCAATGTGGATTTGATCTTGTAGTCAGGAGGCGTCGTCATCTTCTGGTGGCGTCGAGTTTTTGAAAGAATCAGGAGTCGCGACCTCAAGGGCCAAGGTGGAGGCCGAGCGTGCTCCTTCTCCTCCGGCGGCGGCCCACTACAGGCACAATTCTTCGAGCTCTCCTCACGTAGGGGAGCATCGAATGGTTGCTCGGATGACGGTTCAGCAAACTTCTTCGGAGTCGCTAAAGGACCATGTAAGTATATCTTTCCTTCTTTTTAGTGTGGGAGTCGACGACTTCTGTTGCCCTTTTTAATTCCTTGTTTTGTGCGATAGTTCCTTGTAAAGGAAGCCGCACAAGTAGCGGAGCAGGTGATGGCGATGGGTCGCCAGCATGCAATGCTGGAGACGCGTCACCGCGTTGTTGAAAGTGAGTCGTCTACACTTTATTCTTTTTCGTCTTCTCCTTTTTTTTGGGTATAGTCGACGGATAGTCAACCTTTGATTGCTATGTAGCTGAGCATAACGCGTTGCTGCGCGACGTCGCCACCTTGGAAAAGACGTTAGCTGCAGCTGTGAAGGGGCGCGACGAGGCAATCGTGGCTCGTGATGATGCGCAGAAGCGCGAAGAAGATCTGCGTGCCTCCTTTGCGGCCAGGGAAAAGTTGTTCGAGGAGCATCTGTTCTCAGTCTCCAAGGCTCTCTCAGGTACCTTTGCTGGTAGATATGGCATTGTTGTCCTTCTCTACATCTAGAGTTTTGCCGGTGGCGCTGGAGGTTTGATCCATGTGTGTGTTTTGTATGCAGATGCTGGCGATTTGAACTTTGACTCGCGGGCGCGGTGTCTGCAGTCGAGGATCGAAGCGTCACCATCCAAGATACATTGTCTAAGGCCAAGATCGCCCTCAGTCGCCTCCGGGAGGAGTTGATGCTGAAGGCGGAGCTTGTCGATAATATGGACGAGCTGGCGGAGTAACTCGCCGGGGGTGTGCCTGCCACCTACAAGAACTCCCTCCGCACGGCTGGCGAGACCATGTCACTCGCCATGGTGCAAGCCCATGGAGTCGAGGTAGATCCCTCTGCGGTGTCGAAGGGGATGCCTGTTGGCGCAGATGGTCAGCAGGTAGTCTTCGCTCCGTTTGCGACTGCCTGTGCCAAATATGGCCATTCCTTGATAAATACCTTTGCTAAGTATTTGGAGGAGCTCCAGCGTGCGAAGAAGGCGGCGAAAGCTTCGGCCTCAGGGGCAGGCGGAAAGTCAGTGGAATCTGATACTGCCACGGACTTGATGAAGCCCCCGAAGCCGTCGAAGTCGAAGAAGCCAGCTGCTCCGTAGTTAGCTTGTTGTAATAGTTGATGAATTTCCCTTTTGGTCTAAGAACATGCCTGCTGGCGAATGTGTTTGTGAACGCTTATGCTCATCTTGAATGCATCTGTTCCCCTTGACTTTGCGTTAATTTGGTCGCCTTATTTGCCTCTGTCTTGACTTGTGGTAGGGTACGTCAAGTGATCCTGTGGGGGGGAACCTAAGACTCGCCATCTCTTGATGAGACAGTGGCACCACCGCTCTCCAGGGTAGAGGAGCTATCCTTGCCATCACGACTTCGTGACCACGTGAAGCAGCTGGAGCGTGAGTTGCCCCTGATCCGCAGTAACGCAGACGTGTGGAAGTCGAAGGCGGAAAAAGCCGCCGCCCGCGAGCAATATCTGCTTGGCGAGGTGACGCAGCTGGGCGACTAGTTTAAGTGTTAGTTTGCTCGTCCTCATCTTTTCCTTTGTAGTTAGTCGCAATGGTACGTTGTACTCATGATGTTGGTGCTGCTTCATGTAGTTGTTAGCGCACACCATCCGTAGGAGGAGAGGGATAGGATTGCCATCCGCCTTCATGGTCTCACCCAGGAGCAACTTCAAGAGAGTGGATACTTCTGGGTAGATCATGATCGTGTGACTGCATTGGCGACCCTGCAGGATCGCGCTTCGCGAGTGCTGCTCTTCCTGAAGAAGTCACGGTCGTGTTTGAAGAATATCTATCAGGCGATGTTCCCGTTGGATGACACTCCATCAAGCATGTTGGCTCTCCTGGTCAAATTTCAAGATATGTCCGCGGTTTGCGAGTGCGTGAGGCAGCAGTTGGTGGCTGGTGCTAAGGCCGCCCTCTCGATGGTGCGATTGCACAGGCTTGACGTGGATGTGGCCTCCATTGCTTCCGGTCCGCCAGCGCCGCCAGCCATATCTGCCTGGAATATGGTGCCGCACTATCAGGCGGTGGACCGTCCAGCAGAGGAGATTGTCGACTTCTTCGAGGAACAAACCAATGTTCTTCTGTTGCAGCAGTAGCCAGATTTGTATCCTGCACATAAGTGTATTTGTGTTGTAAAGTTCATATGTATGTTGTAGATATTTTATTGTCGAATGTTTAAAAATAGCTTTGTTAGCGTGAGGTGCGTTGCACTATGTGAGTCCTTTTCGTTTGCCTGACCATCCCTTTGTCAACCTGCCAGGCGTGTTGTAGCTGGGTTAAGTTTGCGTTAAGGGGTTCGATTAATGTGCCAGCTACTCAGGATATCGCGTTTATTAGTTCGAAGAACAGATGTGTGTAGGGTGGCGTAGCCCCCAAGTATAAAATTGACAGAAGTGAAAGAAAAACACAGAGTTTTGGGGCACTTAGCTTTTATTTATTTGAAGCACAGTACTAGGTACAATGTGTGGCTAAGTAGTCTTGGCTGAGTAGCATTATTTTGCGATGTAAAAGTAAAAACAGCTAGGGATAGAAGCGTCACAGTTGTGTGACGTTCCAAGGGTTGGAGTATGCGACTCCTGTCTCTAAATCTTGAAGGCGATAGGCGCCACCTGGGATTACTTCTGTAATCATGTACGGTCCTTCCCAGGGGGACTCGAGCTTGAGATGCCCCTGCTGCTTCAGTCGCAGGACCAGGTCACCTTCGACGAAGGATCTGGGGCGAAGCCTTCTACTGTGGTAGTTGCGCAGGTTCTGCTGGTAGATCGTGGATCTTTCTGCGGAGATTTCTCTTGCCTCGTCGAGGAGGTCGACGGAGTCTTCGAGTGCAAGAGATGACTCTTGTTCGCTGTAAGTGACTACGCGTGGCGCCTTGTATCGCACTTCGGCGGGTAGTACTGCCTCTGCTCCGTGCACCATGAAGAATGGCGTGTAGCCCCTGGCGCTGTTTGGAGTTGTTCGTAGGCTCCAGAGTACGGATTGGAGCTCATCTGGCCAGTAACCCGCGGCTTGCTCGAGTGGTCGAAGGAGTCGCTTCTTGATGCCACTGTAGACGGGCCTGTTTGCTTTTTCCACCTGACCGTTGGTCTGTGGATGCGCGACTGAGGCGTAACTGATGTTGATTCCCAGGTTTCCGCAGAATTCTTGGAATTCTTTGGATGTGAAGTTCGTCCCGTTGTTAGTGATGATGCTGTGCGGCACGCCGAAGCGGTAGACGATGGACTCGAAGAACTTGACCATGCTGTGCCCTGATTGCTTGGTCACTGGCATGGCCTCAATCCACTTGGTGAACTTGTCGACTGCAACCAAGAGGTAGACATAGCCTCCTTGCGAGGACCTTGGGAGCTTGCCCACCATGTTGAGCCCCCATTGTGCGAAGGGCCAGGCCAATGGAATAGGCCGTAGTTCTGCGCCTGGTGCGTGTGGCTTATCCGCGAATCGCTGACAAGCATTGCACTTTTGGACTATGTCCTTGGCGTCGCGCATGACCGTGGGCCAGTAAAATCCAGCTCGTAGAGCTTTGGCAACGAGGGCGCGACTGCCGGCGTGGTGCCCGCAGGTCCCTTCATGGATGTCGAGGAGGACTGCTCTTCCATCTGCCAAGGAGACGCATCGTTGTAACACGCCTGTGATGCTGCGTTTATATAGTTCGCCGTTGATAACGGCGAATGCCTTAGAGCGTCGCGCGATGTGCCGTGCGTCTGTTGGGTCATCCGGTAGGCGCTTGCCGAGGAGGTACGTAATGTACGGCTGCGTCCAGGATTGTTCAATCATCATGACGCTCATTGGTCCCTCGAGTCCTGTGTCTAGCTCCAAGTCATCGAGTGCCATTGGCTCATTGAGTGGCGTAGCCCCCGAGTCCGTTGCTGCGCTTGTTTTCTTCTCTGCGGCCTTTGGCTTGATGGAGCGTTCGCAGATACGCTCGAGAAATACCCCAGGTGGTATGGGAGCGCAGGTAGAGCCTATGTTGGCGAGTGCGTCCGCCTCCTCGTTGCTTTCACGACCTACATGTCGCAACTCGCAACCATCAAAGTCTCCCTCGAGTGTATCGTAGAGGTCGCGGTATGCGATCATGTTGTCATTCAGTGCGTCGCACTCGTGCATTGTTTGGTTGACGACCAGCTTGGAGTCGCCATATATGATGAGCCTCTTTGCGCCGCAGGATTTTGCCATCCTCATCCCGTGCAACAGGGCCTCGTATTCAGCCTTGTTGTTTGAGGCTGTGAACTGCATTTGCAGGATGTATTTCAGCTTGTCCCCTTGAGGTGATGTCAGTATGACACCTGCTCCTGCTCCATCTTTCCGCTTGGATCCATCGAAGTGCATTGTCTAGAGGTAGGACATATCTGGCTTGTCCAGGAGTTGGTTTTCCATCCAATGTACGAGGAAGTCAGGGAGAACTTGCGACTTGATTGCGTCGCGCTTTTCGTATGTGATGTCTCGTGGAGACAGTTCGATTCCCCAAAGCGAGTCGCCCCGTGGCATCGGGGTTATTGAGGATATGTCTCAATGGGGCGTCGCTGACTACCACGATTGGGTGTTCCACTACAAGGAATATGGCTATATATGACCCTCCATTTTCTTCACAAAATCGTCATAGTAGTCCGTTTGTGATGATTCTATGACGATTTTGAGATCGTCGAAAGCTGGGCGTCGCAAATGAACTATAACGACGTTTTTACTAACCGTCTATGACGATACTGAATCGTCATAAGGGTTATGACGATTGAATATCGTCACGGGCAGTCTGGCCTCGCCAGGTCAGATCCTACGTGGCTAATCCGACGTGGCATAGAATCAGGCCGGTCCATTACGAAAATTATATGGGCCAAGACCAACAATTCAGCCCATTAATATTTTTCTGTCAATTGTCATTGCGACTTGGGCCAAGCCCAACATTTTGGCCTTTTTTTAGGCAATAGACTTTTTTTTAGGGCCGTGGCCTTTTTACCATCTAGCTCTTTTTATTTTCAACTTTTTTCCAAGAATCATAAATTTCTCCAGTCCAATAATTTTTAGGCCATGGCCTTTTAACAGGCCAAGTAGCATTTGGATAAACATAGAGGCGTTACACAAATAATATTTTGGTAAGCGCATCTCAAATCACATTCAATAATTGTAACCCAAATTGTAACATATATTACAATCAGACATATTTCACATAACCCAAGAATAGAAAACAGCTACAAATGTACTGTGTAGTATATTACAAACGTTCCATTGTCCAAATCACCCACGGCAACAAAAATATGAATATCAACTCTTTGCTAAGTATGAAGCCTTCAGCTCATCCATCTTCAGCCTGCAGCTCATGTAAAAGAGAGGAAATGATGGTTATGGCTATCAGTCAAAGAAAGCAATATCTTCTAAAATTAACATAGATCAGGTAGAAAGAAAATAAATAGATGTACATATCAATTCTGAAGCTATTAGCAAACATTATACTAGTGATACAAACCTACATCACTTTTAACTGGCACTCAAATATACAGATGTCCTAGTTAAGGAAATGCATGGCTTGGACATCAAAAATACCAGAAAGGAACAACTAATGTACAACACACAAATTAGCTAGAGGCGGAGAGGGTAAGATAGGCCGTAAACAGAAACGTGTCAAACTAAAAAAAGCACTAATGCATTTAATTGACTGTGATCAGTAGTATGCTGAAAAGTATCGCCGCTCTAAAGTTGATAAAACCATATCCTATATTTCTGGCAAAAACAGGGAACAAGCAAGCAGTTAAAAGTGGTACATTATAATAAGGTAAAAACAGGTACAAAATAGACCATGTTAAGGAGCAAGCAAGCATGAACAATCTGGAAACCAGTGCAATAGTAACCTAATCATTATTGTACTTGATTCAGGAATGCCTAAGTGTACACGTCATGCTGTAATCAACATTTTCTAATCCTTTGTATAGACATATGAATAGAAACTAGTCATGGTTCAAATTCATAAACTCTTAATTCTATGAAATTATGGTAAATGAAGCAACAAATATATCAATATTACTGCAAAACGCAGTGCAATATAACCAGTAATACCAAGCATTTATTCAAAACGTTGTTGATCTTGAAACAACTATAATATTACTGCAAAATAGTTTCATTACATTAAGCTCGGCACTTCTTCCATTTTTTTGTTTAGATAATACTATGCTCAACACACTGCATATCTTCATACAGATCAAGCTCGTCTAGGTCGAGTGCCTAGCTCATGGGGTCGGGGTGGAATTGAATCAGCGCGCTGGTCAGATCCTAGAAGCCTTACCTATAGCTCCACCGCGGAGGAGGCACAACAAGGAGCGGTCCTCGATGCCAAGAGCCTTGTTCACCCGGCAGCAGGAGCCAGCATGCCTCGAAGCCAAACCATTCCCTGCAGGGTTCTCGAGGGTTCGGCCAAGCCAGCATCTTGGTTCTGCGGAACAAGTGTTTCCAAAGAAAATCCTGCATTAGAATTACATGTAGTATGAATACAATTAGCACAAGGTTATACATACGAAGTATGCAAATACAGTGCAGAAGTGTACTATATACTCTAAATACAGTGCAGCGGTGAGACATAAATTGTAGAGCAAGTAAATGTCCCCATACAAAGCCTAGCTAGGACCCCTGCAGCTAATAACCATGTGAAATTTAGGCCAGTTCAACCTACGGCCTTAATGATAGGATTCGGAATTATTTCCAGATGATAGTTGAATAACCACAGTATTTCCCGATAATTATGAATAGCAGACAAAAGGTGTATTCGATAGGTAGACGCAACACCTTCTACATGATAACAGACCGCTTCTAAAAACATATCCCCCTCAAGAATGAATGCTTGCATTGGTTAGAGAACAATGCTACAAGAAGTGGGAAACACTGCCTCTGCTCCTAAACATAAGTAAACTTGGATGTGTACTCCATGCAAAATAAAAGGAAATACAAGTTTAATACGAAAAATATTCACTAATTATACATCTGTTCTTATGGACTTATAACCATGATATAAGAGCTAGGAGAATAATGCATCTGTTTTTACTGACTTATAGCCATGATATCAGCTAGGAGACTTACCAAGACAAGCAAATCCAGAAGCCAAAGAGGCCAAACCAGCAGCGGTTGGGAAGTTATTGTACGATGCTATGTGCACATGCAACTTCTTCCAGTGCTCTTTCTTGATCTTGATCCCCCTTTTCTAATCCTCGAGATCACGAGCATGCTTCCTGGTCTCCCTCAAACAGCTCCAAAATCTTCCACCAGACAACTTAATCTCCTGCTCAATTCCAAACCAATCAAATGATTAACCCATTAATACCATCCTAAAATAAAACAAGTTTCCCTATTATGTTACATCTAGTTGTCCATAATCACAGCTTGACTGTAATAAACTACTAGATGATACACAGCTCCAAAATGTTTTTTAAGTACCAGCAATAATTATAACACGCATAAATAACTTTGTCTCTAATAAATAGCACAAGTATGTAGTGTATCTCTCTTACACATAGCATACACATAGAACAAGTAGATAGTCTGTGTCGCTTACACATCAAGATAAAGTTAGTACTACTAAGCTCCAAGTTGTAAAATATGCGGATAATACGCGATTAGGACTGTTTGAAAGGCGTGGACTAGTAAGACGTTGTCACTGTGTTGAGTTGTATCCATAGACTATAGTCATGTGTATTTTGTGCAGTCCACTTTTAACTGAACAGGTAAAACCAGTGCATATTTATGCTCAACAAGCGATAATGGCTTTGATGAGACAGAGAACAGCTCCGGGAGCCTCGTCGTCGTCGCAGGAAGACCTGCACAAACAAATTGAATTCAGTTTCACTCAAACAACATTTTTAGCTGAACTCAAACCAACTTGGCTGAATCTAGGATGTGTACCACCGTGTTAGTAAACTGGCAAAAACGAGACACACATAAACTTGTCTGGTCGGGCGCAGGCACGAAACAAACACATGGTGTGCGTCGCCTTGGCACTGCCGGCGCGACAGCGAGGACGCCCAGCGGCACCGCTAGGAGGCAAGCTGGCCCGAGTCCACGACGTGCCTGCTCATGTCCACCCTCGGGGAACTCAAAGAAAACATCTCCCTGGCCCACGATCAAACTCACTCGTCAATCCTGGAAACCTGCAAGCGAGTTAGATCAAGTAAATGGGCACCAAAATAATGGAGAAAAACTGCTGCAATCAGAGGAATAGAAGGGGAAGAGGAGGGATATGGATAGGCGGGATTGGGAAGGGCCAGGGAGCCGACGACGATTAAGGGTTAGGGAAGACTAATGGCAGCGGCCGCCGGTCGATTAAGGCTTAGAAGGCTCCCGCGGCCGTTCCCATGCACCCAAACAGCTGAATTTAGGACAATAGATTCCAAATAGCCAATTACAAGCCTAGTTTCCTACATCCAAACACAGCATTCTAGTTTTTGTTAAAGTAAAAAAATTCAGAGCTCTGCCAAGTGTCTTTGTGACTGCAGCTAGCTTTCAAATAAGTCGTGGTCCAGATCTAAGAGCTTAGGACTAGTCAATCTGATGGAAAAGGTTTTAAACTCGAACCCACACTGCCCAAATCGGCCAGCGTGCTATTCCAAAATAGAACATCCTTTGACCATGCAATCTACGTGATCATCATAGAAACAATGAATAGAATCGATGACAGCCACCCTAGAACAAGCAAGGATTGGGCAGAGACAGTAGGAATCGTACGCGTGAGATGCCGACCGGCCGCGCGGTGCGGTTGCCGTGGTACATCAGCCAGGCTTCGGGAAGAACGAACACTCTCGACAAGAGAAACAGAGTAGGATCTAACATGGACCACCCAGCCCTGTGTCGTGCACCCCGGCACGGCGGCGACCATGGCTTGGTTTGGCTGCTCAGATCGGTCGGCCGGCCCTAGAGCAGCAAGGAGGAAGAAGCTCCTCCGAGGCCCAAGCCCCCAACCCCGCATGGCACCAGTGACGATTGATCAGACTGACTTCACCACCCCACCGCCCCCAATTCCCTCACATGCACCTAGGGTCAGTGACGGCAGCATCCGAACCGTGGCGGAGGAGCACAAACGCGTGGGCTTGCTCGGTGGATACTACAAGGTCGGGCCGGGGGAGTGAAGTCGGAGCCACCGCTACCTAGGGATCAAGATCGAGTGAGGAGAGACAGGGAGGTACCTATCTGCCCCTCTTCATTCCTCCCGGCAGAGAGGTGAGGCCGGTGGTTGCCGGAGGTGGGGGAGATGGTGGGCTGCGGCGGGTGATGGGGTGGCTGCTGCAGGAAATCTAGGGTTGCGGTGGTAGAGACAAGAATAGAGTGGACGGCGGCGGAGAGAAGAATAGGGTGGGCGGCAACACGGAGAAAACAAAAATCTAGGGTTCGGTTGGACTTAGCGAAAAATTTGGTTTGTCGCGCCTCTGGTATTTGGTTTACCCGGTTTCCTTTGCGTGACTTGGCACGAGTGGGTGGCAAAGGGAAATATTCCCGGGTCCGTGCACGATGACTCAGTGCCAGCTCATCGATCCAGGGCAACTTCCCACACATCACTATCTCAATCGTTCATCAGTTCACATCCAACGACCGGTATTGCCCTCCTTTATATCTTGTTGGTTATGACGATTTCACATATTTAAACTATGACGTTTTTAGCCAAATCATCATGATTATTTAGGGTTTTGACTCTCTCAAACGTCTTACAACCATCTGGTGCAAAATCGTCATAACTCTATGACGATTTTGTCCACGGTCATTATTAAAAGGTCATAGAATAACACATTTCTTGTAGTGTTCCTAGAAGTAATGGCGCAGTCGCCGGGCGGTCATGAAGACGCCGTACGCCAGCTTCTGGTAGTGCGGGTACCGCTGTTTTGTTGGCGTGAGGACCTCGCTGAGGTAGTATATCGGGCGTTGTACGCCATGGACCTTGTTTTCCTCGGCCCGCTCGACGACGAGCACTATACTAACCACTTGGTTGGTAGCGGAGATGTACAGAAGTAATGGTTCCCTTTCTCGTGGAGTCACCAGTACTGGCGAGGTGGATAGCAGACGCTTGATACCTTCGAATGCTTCTTGCGCTACATTGGTCCACTCGAATTTGTCAGCTTTGCGGAGGAGCTGATAGAAGGGCAGTGCCTTTTCTCCCATTCGACTGATAAATCGACTGAGGGCCGCGATTCGTCCGGCTAGTTGCTGGATGCCTCTTATGTTCTTTGGCTTCTCCCTCGCCAGTATGGCCTTTATCTTTTTCGGGTTTGCCTCAATCCCTCTCGCGGAGATGAGATACCCGAGCAGCTGCCCAGATGGTATGCCGAAGGCGCATTTGTCTGGATTGAGCTTAATCCGGAAACGATCGAGATTGGCGAAGGTTTCGCGCAAGTCGTCGATTAGAGAGGCTTCCTCATTGGTTTTAATTACTATGTCGTCGACATAGACTTGGATGTCGCGACCCAGTTGCTCTTTGAGGCAAGCCTGCATGCACCGCTGGTAGGTGGCTCCCGCGTTTTTTAGCCCGAAGGGCATTGTGTTGTAGCAGAACACACCGAAGGGCATTGTAAACGCGGTCTTCTCCTGGTCTTCCTCCTTCATTCGAATTTGGTTATAGCCTGAGTAGGCATCGAGGAAGCAGAGGCGCTCGCATCCCGCGGTGGAGTCGATGATTTTATCGATCCGTGGTAGCGGGAAGTGATCTTTTGGGCAGTGCTTGTTTAAAGAAGTGAAGTCCACGCACATCCGTAGGATATCCGTGTCCTTTTTTGGCACCAGCACCGTGTTGGCGAGCCAAGTGCTTTCCTTGATTTCGCGTATGAATTTGGCCTTAAGGAGTCTGTTGATCTCCATTCCGACTGCCTGCGCTCGTGGCTCAGACAGTCGCCTGATTGTTTGCTTGACTGGCCTTGCGTCAGGGTTGACGTTGAGTGCGTGCTCGGCGAATTCCCTGGGAACTCGTGGCATGTCCGTGGGACACCAGGCAAAAATTTCCCAATGCTCACGGAGGAATTCGACGAGCGCGAGTTCCTATGCGGGACTCAAGTTGTTGGCGATGAGGGCCGTTTTGGCGGGATCTGATGGATGGACCTGCACCTTCTTTGTGTGCACAGATGAGTCGAAGGAGAGATTAGGTGAGCTTGGCCTACTCAGGGGAGGCAGACTGTTGTCTGTTGTTTCCTTCAATCGCGTGAGCTCCTCCTGCATGCCGAAGGACTGGGAGATTCAGTTGAATTCCCTGTCGCAACTGTCAGATCGCTCAAAGCTCCCGTTGATCGTGATGACACCGTTGGGACCTGGCATTTTCATCTGTAGGTAGGCGTAGTGGGGTACCGCCATGAACCTAGCGAACGCGACGTGTCCGAGGATGCAGTGGTATTGTGAGGGCCAGTCGACGACCTCAAAGTCGATGCGCTCGCGCCGAAAGTTCTTCGGCGTGCCGAATATGACGTCGAGGTTGATTTTTCCCAAGGGGTATACGCCTTTCCCTGGGACGATGCCGTGGAACGTTGTGTCCGATGCCTCCAAGCAGGTTAGAGGGATCCTCATTGCTCGTAAGGTACTCGCAAATATGAGGTTGATGCCGCTTCCGCCATCCATGAAGACGCGACTCATGTCGAAGCCTCCAATTTGCGCCTCAAGTACGAGGGGGCAATGACCTGGGCGAGGTACTTGAGGCGGGTGGTCGCGTTTGTCGAAGGTAATGCACAACTCGCTGCCACTGAGGTACTCAGTGGTAGATGGTGGCGAGTGCGTGGCCAAGTTGACTTGGCGAGTGATAGCCTTCTGCACCCTGTTAGAAGGGCGCCCCTTTTGGATCATCAGGGTACCCATGGCCCCAGGGTACGGTTCTCCTCCGTGGTGCTGGTCCGGTACAGCTCCGTTCGGGGGTGGCCTAGGTGGTGGTGGTGGTGCGCCATGTGCCATGGCGCTTGGAGCGGATCCGTAGCCTCTTTCGACTGCGTTGCGGTTCATCCGAACCAATCCCTCATGTAGCTTGAGGAACTCGCGGCAGTCCTTGAGGAGGTGGCTGGACTTTCTCTTGCCGTCATGCTTGTCGATGTAGAAGTGTACCGTGCATGGCCCGGACAGTTTGTCCTCGATGGAGGTCGCAGGTGCCTCATCGCGAGTGTGGCGTTGCCACACTTGCGTGGTTTTCCCGGAGTCGCGGTATCCGCCGCTGCAGTATCCGTTGTTGCGGTTATCGTCGCGTCTATCGGCGTAGCCGGCTGCGACCATGTTGATGTCGTCACGGTCGTCGTAGATGCGCATGCGGCGTTTGCCTTGGCGGTCGCGTCTGCGTTCGAGTTCTGCCTCCTCGTCGGAGTGAGCGCGATTCTTCACCGAATCTTCTCCGTCAGCCCACCGATTCGTGATCTCCATGAAGTGGTCGATGGTCTGGGGCTTTGAGCGGCCTAGCTCCTCCCTGAGTTCCATGCGGCGGACGCCACCGTTGAATGCATCAATTGCGCGGTCTTCCGAGATGTTCTCCGCGGAGTTCTTGATGATGGACCACCTTTGGATGTAGGAGCACAGCGATTTGCCAGATCTTTGCTAGCAGCATCTCAATTCTTCGATTGAGGCAGGCCGTTTGTACGTGTCCTTAAAGTTGCGCACGAAGCTGTAGAACAGCTCATCCCAACTGCGAATGGATCCGCGTGGGAGGTTATTGAGCCATGCTCGGGCGGCGTCCTGCAGCTGCAGGCATTGCATGGCAGTACTTCGACTTCCTCCGTGTAGCCTGACGGAGGAGATGTGGTCCTCCAGCCAGATCTTGGGGTCCTGTAGGCCGTCAAATTTTGGGTTCTCCGATGGGAGTTTAAACCCTTTAGGAATTCGCTTTTGCCTGATGGATCCGCTGAAGCATCTGGCGCCGCAGAGCTCCCCATCTTCCTCTTCCGAGTTAGTCGATCGAGTACGTCGTGCCCTTGACTTGTCGATCTTGCGCTGCGTGAGGTCGTTGCGCGCATCGTAGTCGCGATCGTGTCGTCGTGAGCGGCGGCGACGAGATAGGTCATGACTGTCATCGCTGGATGAGGGCGAGGAGTAGCGCTTTGCTAGCGCTTTGCCCTTTTTTGGGTCTAGTACCGGCTCCTTGTCAAGGGCGGCCTCGATTAACCCCAAACCCGTGATCGTGGATCGATGCATGGCAGTTCGGGGATCTCCAGCTGGCGGCTGGTTATTGAGGAGGTACATGGTGGCTGCTGTCACCACGGCCTGCGGCGTCCTGGGAACCACGTTGCCTCTCGTGTCGACTGTCATAGAGCCGAAGTCGAGGACTTTCGCGGCCTCTATGCGCTCTTGCTCGGTGAGGTGAGCCATTCGCGACTGCCTTTTCTTGGCGAGGTACTCGTTGCCTCTTGAGGAGGATCCTCCGTAGGAGGAGAGCCCAGCGCGACGAAGGCTTGACTCGTCCGCTGCCTTTTTACGCGCCTCAAGTTGCGCGATTGCTTGTTTTTGGTGCGTGAATTCTTCTTTTAGGAGCCAGTGGTAGCCCATCAGCAGTTCCTGCGGGGACCCAAAGGGTAGAGGTGCACCCCGTAGGGCTTCGCGACAGCGCTCCCACTCTTGCTCGTTGAGCCTGATTATGCTGGGAGGTTCGACTGATCCCCCGTTGGCGCCGTAACCGCCGTTGCCACCATTGCCACCGTTGGGTGGATCGGTGCCATTGCCGGTGTTACCACCGTTGCCGCGATTGGCGGAGGTGCCGCCTGCGTTAATGACGGTGCACATGAAGTGATTGGGGAAGCTGTTGCTTCCACAACTTTCAGATTCGGAACCGTAGGTTCCGTCTTCTATGGCCAGATCACTCAGATCGGAGTCGCGGCTGCTGTCGCTGATCGTGTTCTCGACTGCCACCGGAGCGTTGAGCTTGCTGAGGGTGCCGATCGATGGAGGGAACCATGATGCCGGGGCAATCGCCGGTGCTGTTGGCTGATCATGCATGCGAAGCGTGCCCATCTGACCAACTTGGAAGCGGAAACTCCCAATCGCCAAGCTGACTCCGTCGCCCACGGACTCGAAGGCCGGGCGGGTGGCTGGTGTGTGGACGGTGAAGTCGAAGGCGCCGAAGAGCTGGCGAATCTCCGCTGTTGCGGAGTTGTAGATCGCAGTTGATGGGGCCGAAGAAGCCGCAACATCAGCACTCCCAGTTCCCACAGACGGCGCCAATTGACGAGGGTTTAACTCATCAATGCCCATTGTTATGGACTTGGGTTTTGGAGAAGGAGGGGGCGCTGGAGACATCTATCGGCTTGAAAATAAGCACACAGGGGACAAAGGATTTACCCAGGTTCAGGCCTCGTAGAGGTCCCTACTCCTGCTTGTCTGCTCGTGGAATTATCGAAGGAGTCGAAAGTTACAATGGTGTGCAGATGCAATCTGGCGAGGGTTGTGGAAACTAGGGTTGCGTGTGTCCTTCTCGCCGCCCTCTCCTAGCCTTTATATAGATAGGCTAGGTCTCGGGTAGCAGGTCGAGTCGGTTGCAAGTTAGGGCTTTCCCCTTCAAACTTTCTATCTTTAGCTTCTTCTTGTTCTTTAAGCCATCGAGAGTCCGCAGGTTACTCGAATCCTTTCATCTGGGATTTGGCGACACCGTGGGCCCGTACATATTTGGACCATATATACCAAGCTCGAGTACCTGTAGGGTATACCCATGTCACCTAGCCATTTTTACTTTTCTTCCTCGGATCTACTACTTTCTCTACTAGATCAACTAGCACTAGCGGCTCTGATACCATTGTTAGCCTATTTGGATCGCTAGGCGTCGATCTAGAGAGAATAGGAGTTAGGGTAAACATACCGTTGGCCTTCGAGGTTGACGAAGAGCTCGTCATGGAGCTCGACCGGTGATGGCGGCGGTGAGATGGGTGATTCCCGCCGCTGCAGCGCAATGCCAGATCGGGTGGCCTAGGGTTTTGTGTTGTGCGGTGGGCGAGTCGGCAGACGAACCTTGGGGTTCGTGCCTCCGGACCCCACCTCTTTATATGCGCTGCGCGATGGGGGGCCACCAACGATGATAACATTGGGCTCCCCCGATCAGGGTGCGAGACCAAGTTGGTCGTCCGTTGGGACGACCGTGGAGATCAAACTAACATGCCTATGTAATTAGTGCGTGCATCACTATTAAAACCTTAATTTAACTATTTTATGGACATATGTCTTTGCAAATTCCCACACGGTTATATACCCCCCTCCAAGATGCACCTAATGCATGACAAAAATACAATACATGAAATGAAGTAGTAATGACTTTCAAATAGAACCGTGTGTAGTCTATAAAAGGTAAACATGCACTCCTTAGCAAAACTCCTTTTATGAGTGATCACTAATTATTTGTATACATAGACTAATTAACATTGTATAAACTTCTGCAAGCGAGCATATAAAGAATGCAAAAAAGATACAACGACAATGCAGATCGTTTAAATGAAATGAACGAATAGGCAGACACATGTACACGCGAAATTAAAGGACCAGTGCTGAACAAGTATTACAGGACACTGCTGCGTTGCATAGTCAACTTAGCAGCTGGAGAACGCGAGAGCTTGTCCACGCGATCAAAAGCCCACAAATTTGGATTTCATGACGTCGATCTCGTCCGCTTCCAAGAGGAACGTCTTGGTGAGCACCTCCATGGGCATGGCCGGCTTGGTGGCGAAGAGGCCGAGCGTGGGCACCACCAGGCCCGGCGACTGGGCGTCGAACATGGCCATGAAGACGGCGTCCCCGGTTCCGACGTTGAGCTGGTAGTGCTGCAGCCCGCGCGGCACGATGAAGAGCTCGTTCTCCTTCACCACCTTGGAGTAGAGCAGGTTGGTCGACGTCGTGAACCCGACCATGACCTCGCCCTTGACCACCAGCACGAGCTCAGAGCCGCGTGGGTGCGAGTGCGGCGGGTTGATCCCGCCCGGCGCGAGGTCGGTGCGCGTGATGGAGACGCCCAGCGTGTTGAGGCCCGGGAAGACGGACACCGTGGCGCGCGTGGAGTTGACGCCGAAGGGGTTTTTGGTGCTGGGCGCGGCAACCATGACCGCGGAGAAGAAGTCGTCGTCCACAACGGTGGAGGCTGCCTTGCAGGGGAACCCGTCCACCGCCATCGCGGCCTTCAGGTCGGCCACGCAGAAGTCCTGGAGCGGCGACGGGTCCGAAAGGATGCACGGCGCCGCTGCGAGGGCTGCGGCGACCACCAGCAGCACCTGGAGCATAGCGGAGCGAGACGATGCCATTGATCAGGTGCGAGTGTCAATTGTAGCTTGCTTCCACCAATGGCAATGTACTGATCTCGGACTGCTGGTGATTGTGTGCTACGGTTTGTTCGCTATAAGTAGAGAGCGCGCGTGGTGCACGCATCGGTGCATTGCATGACAGATAAATTGACTGATGATGTTGCAGGCGGTTTACTAGGTCGTAAACCGTGTGCATGACAGTTAGTAATTTGTCGCTATCGAGATTACGACACCATTTGTCCTCGATTGGATTTCCGGCAGCGACGGGTTCTAGTGATCGATCGTGTGCGGCGCAGGCCCGAAATAGCTGGACACGCGCGCGCGCATGCACCTACTCAAGCTTCGAATTTCCAATCCGCATAAGGGTGTCGTGCTCTTCCATTCAAGCTAGCTGCCGCGACGTAGTATCCTGCTTCCATTTGTGTAGCGCTGGTGCAGGTGCACCTCCTTTTTGGGAAAAGGCCCAAGCCACACAATTGAAAATAACTAAAATTGGTTCAGATGGTCATATGTGATCAAAACATACCCTATTTCTTGCTTTCCAAATCTCCCATAAAATAGCTGCAATCCTTATGGTTACCAAACCTGCAGAACCGCCTCCCCCCCCTCCCCGACCCAGCACGACTGGCGGGCCAAAAATTCAGGCACGAGCCCAACCCAAACCCATAGAATACCGTCGGTCCGGCCTTCCTATTTCCGTCCTTTTCTAGGCCCGTGGGCCAGGAATGCTTGGCCCATCAGGATTTTATGGGGCAGGTCATGGCGGGTTTTCTACGCACAGGTTTGGTCTTACACGATTCATTTGGGCCTTCAAAAATATTGATCTGATTCATATTAATTTGTTCATATTTTCATGTAAATAGAATAAAATAAAAGAGGTAGTTTGTGGGGTCACACTCGAAGCAAGAACAAACAAAACTTTTCTTTCCAAGCTCCGAGCTCTGACCAAGATCCAACTGAGGGAGATGGCCTCGATTCTTACCCCTAGATGCGCAGGTGCTTCAGAGCAGTACAATCCTTGTACTGCATCTCACGTTTGGCCTTGGGGTCCTCATCTATGGGGCTGGTTACTCTAACACCTTTTGTTTCCTGAGCATTCCAAAGTGGCTCACACAAATACAAAGTGGATCAGCGGGGATGATGTTCTAGCCTCGGTTCCACCGCCCTCGGGAGAAAGGGGTGACTTGTGGGTGGTGTGTTCCAGTACAATCTGCCACCAGACTACCCACTAATATATTGGAAGAAGGTGAGGCGACAAAACACCTTGTGTCCCTTAGTCCACAACCCTAGTCAAAGTGGCAATCCATTGACATGTGTTCCTATCTGTCTGCATCGTTTCTCAGGCCTGAGCCCGGCCATAGTTGCACATGGGCCTCAGATATGTAGTCCAGGTCTGGCCTGTGTGCCAGAAAAGCCTTTCATAAATGCGCTCTAGGATGGTGATACCAACTCCTGCATCTTGGGATGCAATCTTCTAGCGAGGATCTTAGTAATCAACTTGGCGAAGAAGCAAATTAAGCCGATGGGCCAATATGATGGAAATATGCCCTAGAGGCAATAATAAATAAATTATCATTATATTTCTTATTTCATAATTAAGTTTATTGTTCTGTGTTACAATTGTATTAGTTCTGGATAATGAGTATTTATAGAAAAATCATAATACATGTGTGGAATTTTAAACGACATCATACATACCTAGTCTCGCCTCTAAGAGTAGTTTGTGTATCATTGATAGTCTCGGTTTTCTAACTATGAGAAAAGTACGAAGTGTTTTAGAGATGCCAATGATATATGAGATTAGAGTTGTTGAGAGTACAACAACGATGGATAGGCCTAACATGATGTGTCGTAAAATGCATCGTCAATATTGTTATTAATAGTTTCTCCTTAACAAGTATTACCGTTACTATAAGATCGTTAGATCACGAGGCACATATGAACTTGATACAAAATGTATATGGTGGGATTCTTCAAACGTTATTCTGAGAATGAGTAGTTATATAGTCGGGTTTCGCTCTTACCGGAGAGTATGTCATTGTATCATATGGTGTAGTTGTGAGAATTGCTACTCCCGAATGGAGAGATATGCTCTAGGCCCCCTCATGTATATATTATGGTGTTCTTCACCGTCTGTCCATGCAAGTGAACAAGTTATCAATCATAAGAACATGATAACACATAATAGGTAAAGAGTACATACCGGGTTACGAGGATAACCTAGTGTTTCTGATGCGTTCGTAGCAGGGAAAACAAAAAAATTCTACCGCAAGAACGAACAAAACCAAGATCTAATCTATGGAAAAGCCAATATCTAATCTATAAGATAAGTGCAACGAGATAGATCTGTATTAACCCTTGTAGATTCAAAGCCTTGTTCGAGATCGGATCTTGTGGTTAATGTAGATGATCACTTGCCGATTTCAAGATCGAGTACCGCGTTCCGGTAGCGCTTCCGCACTCGATCACACATACAGAGTCGATGAAGACGATCCTCTCCCCGTTCCATCGGGCCGCAGAGGTAGTAGATCTCACGGAATCCCAGCAGCACGACAACGTGGTGATAGGTGATGGTGGATAATTCCTGCAGGGCTTCGCCTAAGCCGCAGTAGGAGAAAGGAGGAGGGCATGGCGGCTAGGGTTTACTGTGTCGGCCTGTTACTGTATTGTCATGTTACATTTTGGCTTGTTCTGTGCATTACTTTTCAGGCTTATTCCTTAGCAAAACACCTTTTATTTGTGATCACAATTCCTTTTTTTGAGAAACACAGTACAATTGTAGACGCTCACAACACGTACATGCACCTATCCCTATGAACGCACACACGCACACCCTACCCCTATGAGCACCTCCGAGAAAGAATATTCCGTATTTTATGCAAACACAGTGTCAAATCTAGGATTTGAACCTGGTAGTACAACCACCCTCCTAGCCACCCAACTACATGTTGATTTGCAATATTTGTATACATAAATTAGTTAACATTGTATAAACTTCTCCAAGCGAGCATATATAAAGAATGCAAAAAAGATACAACAACAATGCAGATCGTTTAAATGAAATGAACGAATAGGCAGACACATGTACACGCGAAATTAAAGGACCAGTGCTGAACTAGTACAGGACACTGCGTAGCATAATAATCAACTTAGCAGCAGCTGGAGAAGGAGAGCTTGTCCACGCAATCAAAAGCCCACAAATTTGGATTTCATGACGTCGATCTCGTCCGCTTCCAAGAGGAACGTCTTGGTGAGCACCTCCATGGGCATGGCCGGCTTGGTGGCGAAGAGGCCGAGCGTCGGCACCACCAAGCCCGGCGACTGGGCGTCGAACATGGCCATGAAGACGGCGTCCCCCGTGCCGACATTGAGCTGGTAGTGCTGCAGCCCGCGCGGCACGATGAAGAGCTCGTTCTCCTTCACCACCTTGGAGTAGAGCAGGTTGGTCGAGGTCGTGAACCCGACCATGACCTCGCCCTTGACCACCAGCACGAGCTCAGAGCCGCGCGGGTGCGAGTGCGGCGGGTTGATCCCGCCCGGCGCGAGGTCGGTGCGCGTGATGGAGACTCCCAGCGTGTTGAGGCCCGGGAAGGCGGACACCGTGGCGCGCGTGGAGTTGACGCCGAAGGGGTTTTTGGTGCTGGGCGGCGCGACCATGACCGCGGAGAAGAAGTCGTCGTCCACGACGGTGGAGGCTGCCTTGCAGGGGAACCCGTCCACCGCCATCGCGGCCTTCAGGTCGGCCACGCAGAAGTCCTGGAGCGGCGACGGGTCCGAAAGGACGCACGGCGCCACGGCGAGGGCTGCGGCGACCACCAGCAGCACCTGGAGCATAGCGGAGCGAGACGATGCCATTGATCAGGTGCGAGTGTTAATTGTAGCTACTAATCGCAATGTATTGATCTCGGACTGCTGGTGATTGTGTGCTGCGGTTTGTTCGCTATAAGTAGAGAGCGCGCATCGGTGCATTGCATGACAGATAATTGACTGATGATGTTGCAGGCGGTTTACCAGGTCGTAAAGCGTGTGCATGACAGGTAGTACTAGTAATTTGTCGCTATCAAGATTAGGTATTTGCATCAATATAACCTAAACTTGAAAGAAGTAACTTTAGCCGAAATAGTTTTACTAGATGTTGTGCAACGAGGTGGCGGCACATTTTAAAAGTGCAACACCATGAACGACGGCGCTGCACTGTGTTGTGCAACGCCATAAACGATGGCTTTGCACTGTAGAGTGCAGCGCCACTCTAATCGACGCTGCAAAAAGGGTTAAATTTAGTAAAATTCTTTCGGCAAAGTTCAATCTGTGTCTTTCTTCGTTTAGGTTATTTCGATACAAATACCCTCAAGATTACGACACCATTTGTCCTCGATTATTGGGTCGGAGGGCATCAGTCAGATTTCCGGCAGCGACGGGTTCTAGTGATCGATCGTGCGCGCGCGAATGCACCTACTCAGGCTTCGAAAATGCCAATCCGCATAAGGGTGTCGTGCTCTTCCATTCAAGCTAGCTGCCGCGACGTATTATACTGCTTCCATTTGTGTAGCGCTGGTGGCTGGTGCAGATGCACCTCCTTTTTGGGAAAAAGCCCAAGCCACACAATTGAAAATAATTTAAATTAGTTCAGATGGCCATATGTTTTCAAAACATACCCTATTTCTTGCTTTCCAATCTCCCATAAAATAGCTGCAATCCTTACCTCCACTACTATTAAACAAGCAAACAAGAACTTTCTAATGTGCACCCCGCTCCTCTCACACGTATCAATCAACACCGCACGATTAGGCCCACTAATCTCAATCGAACAGCCACCATTAATCTAATGGGGCCGGTGTGCACTTAGCAATTATCATTGGCTGACCATACTCCACCACGGGCAGAGAAAATTACGAGATCCCAGTCCAGCCTCCATGGATCCTATAATCATGCAAGTCAATCGTCCATAAAAAAAGGTAACTGTATACAATTGTCTCACCATCAAACCCAATAATTGCCTCACCACCGTGCTAGAGTCGCGAGACGCCGCCACACGCCCGAGCTCACCACCGCGCCGCGCCAGATGCCCTGCCTCACCATTGCGCCGATACCGCCAGACGCCCCATCGCCTCGCTGCACGGCGACGTTGCAGCCCTGCACCGCACGTCAAGTGGGTGGCCGTTCCTCCTTCACCTCCCTCAACCCCGATGACTGGGAAGTCGGTCGCTTCCCTGCACGGAGACTTCGACATCCTACACACTAGTAGAAAATGGGCCTTTGGTTCGGGCCACTAGTCTCGGCCGTGGCTGGGGCCGGGACTAATGGTCCGAACCAGACGGCCCGAGGAGGCCGAGGCACTTTGTCCCGGTCCGTAAGGAACCATTAGTCCCGGTTTGAGATACAAACCGGGACAAATGGGTCTGGGCCGGCACACGTGCTCCTAGCAGAATCTTTAGTCCCGGTTTGTATCTCAAACAGGGACTAATGGCCTGACCCTATATATATGCACCCAGCCCTCCACTCTCTCCTGTTTTTTCCTATGTGAGAGGTGGGTATAACTTTGTGCTAACTTTTTTTCTTCATATGCACTAGAGGCGTTCGGTGAAATGCCTGTTAGAGCGATGCCACTTGAGTTCACACAAGACAAAATATGATATGAGGTGCCAGAGGGACACTTAAGGTTTCTCCTCTTTGTTTTGAAGTGTCCTAAAAGGTTAGCTACTATTTTCTCGTTTTGACCGCGTGTACTAATTTAAGCATCGTGATTGCGTTTGATATATATGCATGGTTGTATGATGCAGATGAGCCACCCATGGATGTACGGTGACCGACGCTCTGACGCTTACAGAGAAGGCGTGCGTTCTTTTCGCCTTGTGGCCAAGGCGAACAAGCGGCGGGATGGTTTTATGTGTTGTCCATGTGTTGAATGTCGGAATGAGCAGGCTCACACTTCCTCAAGAGTCATTCAGATCCACCTACTTCGGTCCGGTTTCATGTCCGGCTATAATGTTTGGACTAAGCACGAAGAAAGAGGGGTTATGATGGAAGACGGTGATGAAGAAGAGAACGATGATGACAACTACCGATCTATGTTCCCTGAATACGATGATACCGCAGTTGAAGATAATGAAGAAGAAGGGGGTGAAGAACGGGAACCAGATGAGCCCGTTGATGATTTTGGTCGGGTCATTAGTGATGCAAGGCGAGACTGCGACACAGAAAAGGAGAGGTTGTAGTTCGAGCAGATGTTACAGGACCATAACACATTGCTGTATCCAACTTGTGAAGATGGCCAGAAGAAGCTGGGTAGCACACTGGAATTGTTGAAGTGGAAGGCAGAGACCGGTATGACTGACTCGAGATTTGAAAAGTTGCTGGTAATAATGAAGAAGTTGCTTTCAAGAAATAACCAATTGCCCTCCAGTACGTACGAAGCAAAGAAATTTGTCTGCCCTCTAGGATTAGACGTGCAGAAGATACATGCATGCCCTAATGACTGCATCCTCTACCACGGTGAGAAGTATGAGAATATGGATAAATGTCCGGTATGCACTGCATTGCGGTATAAGATCAGAAAAGATGACCCTGGTGATGTTGAGGGCGAGCCACCCAGGAAGAGGGTTCATGCTAAGGTGATGTGGTATGCTCCTATAATACCACGGTTGAAACGTTTGTTCAGAAATAAAGAGCATGCCAAGTTGTTGCGATGGCACATGGAAGACCGTAAGAAAGACGGGATGTTGAGGCACCCTGCTAATGGTCGGCAGTGGAGAAAAATCGAGAGAGACTTCCCGTACTTTGCTGGTGACGCAAGGAACTTATGGTTTGGTCTAAGTACCGATGGCATGAATCCTTTTGGGGAGCAGAACTGCAGTCACAGCACCTGGCTCGTGACTCTATGTATCTACAACCTTCCTCCTTGGTTGTGCATGAAGCGGAAGTTCATTATGATGCTAGTGCTCATCCAAAGCCCGAAGCAACCCGACAACGACATTGATGTGTACCTAAGGCCATTAGTTGATGAACTTCTACAGTTGTGGGCCAAACCAGGTGTACGTGTGTGGGATGAGCACAAATAGCAGGAATTTGACCTACAAGCGTTTCTGTTCGTAACCATCAATGATTGGCCTGCTCTTAGTAACATTTCAGGACAGATGAACAAAGGATATAATGCATGCACGCACTGTTTAGATAAGACTAAAAGTATATATCTAGATAAATGTAGAAAGAATGTGTACCCGTACAACCGTCGTTTTCTTCCGCCCAGTCATCCCTTAAAGAAGAAAGGCAAGCATTGCAATGGCAAGGCAGAAACCCGGACGAAGCCTGTCCCCCATAGTGGTGCTGATGTATTTGGTATGGTCAAGGATTTGGATGTAATCTTTGGAAAGGGTCCTGGAGGACAATATGTTCCGAAAGACCCCATTACCGGACACGCACCCATGTGGAAGAAGAAATCTGTATTTTGGGAGCTACCCTATTGGAAAGTGCATGAGGTCCGCTCTGCAATCGACGCGATGCACCTGACGAAGAATCTTTGCGTGAATATTCTAGGCTTCCTGGGCTTGTATGGGAAGTCAAAAGATACCCCGGTAACACGGGAGGACCAGCAACATCATAAAGGACGAGACGACAAGCATCCAGGGCAGTTTCAAGGGCTTGCCAGCTACGCTCTGACCAAAGAAGAGAAGGAAATATTTTTTGAAGTCCTTTTCAGTATCAAGGTCCCTTCTGGCTTCTCGTCGAATATAAAGGGAATAGTAAATATGAAAGAGAAAAAATTTCAAAACCTAAAGTCTCATGACTACCATGTGCTTATGACACAATTGCTTCCGGTTGCATTGAGGGGAATTCTACCAGAAAATGTTCGACTAGCCATTGTGAAGGTATGTGCATTCCTCAATGCAATTTCTCAGAAGGTAATCGATCGAGGAAGTCTATCAGGGTTACAGATTGATGTGGTCCAATGTTTGGTCAGCTTCGAGTTGTTGTTCCCGCCATCCTTCTTCAATATTATGACGCACCTCCTAGTTCACCTAGTCGAAGAGATTAGAATTCTCGGTCCTGTGTTTCTACACAATATGTTCCCCTTCGAGAGGTTCATGGGAGTCTTAAATAAATATGTTCATAACCGTGCTAGGCCATAAGGAAGCATCTCCAAGGGCTATGGAATAGAGGAGGTCATTGAGTTTTGTGTTGACTTTCTTCCTAACCTTAAGCCAATTGGTGTTCCTGAATCTCGGTATGAGGGGAGGATGACTGGAAAAGGCACACTAGGAAGGAAATCAATGGTATGTAGGGACGGGCATTCTTTCACTCAAGCACACTACACAGTTCTACACAATTCCACCGTGGTGGCTCCGTATATCGAGAAACACAAGAATATTCTACGCTCCGAAAACCCGGGGAAGCCTGAAACCTTGATTAAAGGGGAACATGAGAAGAATTTTGGTAATTGGTTGCAGACACATCTCATGAATAACACCACTATTGGAGATGAGTTGTACTCGTTGGCCAGGTTACCATCTTCGACTATATGTACTTTCCAAGGGTACGAGCTAAATAGGAATACATTTTACACGATCGCCCAAGATAAAAAGAGCACCAACCAAAACAGTGGTGTCCGCTTTGATGCAACAGATGACAATGGGCAGAAGGACACATATTATGGGTACATAGAGGAGATATGGGAACTTGACTATGGACCTACTTTTAAGGTCCCTTTGTTTCGGTGCAAATGGGTCAAGCTGACAGGAGGCGGGGTACATGTAGACCAAAAGTATGGCATGACAATAGTGGATCTCAACAATCTTGCATACATGGATGAACCATTCGTCCTAGCCAACGATGTGGCTCAGGTTTTCTATGTGAAGGACATGTCTACCAAACCGAGAAAAAGGAAAGATACACAAAAGAGTACAGAATACGATGAGCCAAAGTGCCACATAGTTCTTTCAGGGAAAAGAAACATCGTGGGATTGGATGACAAGACAGACATGTCAGAAGATTACAATAAGTTTCATGAAATTCTGCCCTTCAAAGTGAAAACTGACCCAAGCATCCTGTTAAATGATGAAGATTCTCCATGGCTATGGTGCAGAAGAAAACCACAACACTAGATGTTGGTGATGTGTAATAATGTATTAAACCTTTTATTTGAGACATAAATCTATGTAATGTATTAAACCTTTATTTGAGACATAAAGGTCCCCTATCATGTAATACATCTTGCTCAATCAAACTAGACGTTGACGACCGGGTTCTGAGCCGCGGGAGGTGATCACCCAAAGAGAAGGAACCATCACAAGAGAAGGAACCCACAAACACTAAGGATACATAGCACAACTGAAAATTAAGATACATAGCACAACTAAAAATTAAGAAACATGCCAAATGTTGGAGTGATTCAGTCATGCTCCTGCCTAGCCCTGTAATACGCACCACTGTAGTCGTCGTAGTCATCGGCGCCGTCGTCGCTATCGTCGTCGGGGTCGCCGTAGTCGACCCTTGAAGGTTGGGCACGCGTGGGCTGGATTTTAGGCTACCGCAGGCGGGGGTTATTGCCGATCGTGTTGTAGGCCATGACACTCTGGAGAGTTCGGCCGTGCCACCACAGCCGACGGCCGGCCTCGTTGAAGTTCGAAGGAGGTGGGCTGTCCTCCTCGTGCCTGGCAAGCGCCCTCTCACGCCGATTGATGAGGAAGGCTTCCCAAGTCGGGAAATAGTCGGGATGCCAGTTGGGATTCCTCTGCTGCTTTGGTGTGAGCTCGAGGTAGTAGTGGTTCGTGATGGCCATCCGGCGCTCCACACCTAGAGGGACAGGAGGGATCGGCATGCCTCCGGCGCTCAACATCCAGCCGATGGGGACGCGGTATCCCGGTGGGCAGGGGTAGTTCGAGGCGCAAAGCGCCTCCGCCTCCCGGGTGGTTAGAGATACGATGGAAGCCATGGGAAGAGAATGATGAGTCTAGATGTGATATGTAAATGGAGGCCAAGCGTACATATATATACTGAAAAAATGGCGGGAAGACATAGGTGGGAACCGGTGGAAAGCGCGGGAACGCAGTGACGCAGGAAACTTTCATCCCGGGTGGGGGCTCAAACCGGGACAAAAGATGGGGGGCCTTATCTGGGGGAGGCTTATCTGGGAGGGCCTTATCTGGGGGGTGGCTAACCTTTAGTACCGGCTGGTGGGTGCAACCGGGACTAAAGGTGGTTTTTGTGTCATCTAACAAAATTGTCGGTGGGATAAGGACGCGTGGGTAACCTTTAGTACCTGGTAGGGGCTCAAACCAGGACTAAAGCTGTCGGTAGGATAAGGACGCGTGGGTGGACGCACTGCTCGATGAGATAAAGCATGTAGCGCACGACATCCTGTCGGAGGAAGAAGACAAAGTAGAAGCGGCGCCGTGCCTATAAAAGGAGCATCGATACGCCATGGCAAGCAACTCAACAAGCCAACATGGATGGAGAGTTTCATCCCCATGGATGGAGGAAAGGGTTGGGAAATCTCCCGTGGCGGAACTTCTCGAAGATGCCCTTGGTGCACACGCCCTATGGCATCTTCAGAAGTTCCGCCTCGGAAAATATTTTCCTACTAGCCCGTGAAAGACTCCATCTCCGCCTCACTGGGGTTAGAGGTATGGTGGAAGCCATGCGATAGAGTGGAGAGAGGCGTCAGATATGAGTCTAGATGTGCTATGGCAACGACCAAGCCTACATATATATAGTGAGAAATGGCGGAAAGTCAGAGGAGGGAAGTCTAAACCCTAAACCCTAAACCCTAAAGGGGCTACGATCCGGAAGAGAACGAGCGGGAAAAAATAAGGCGGGGTAGACGATCCGGGGCCCCCGGTCTAGGGTTTCGCCGGAGGAAGACCACCAGAGCATCGGAATCACATGAAAATGGCAAAATGGTTAATAGTTTGACTAGTTAGAATAATTGTTTTATAAAACAGAAAATTGATTTGAATCACGTATTCAAAAATATGCAAAATATAATAGTTAATGCATTTTTAAATTGAAAATGGCAAAATGGTTATTAGTTTCACTAGTTAGAATAATTATTTTATAAAACAGAAAATAGATTTGGATTACTTATTCAAATTCAAGAACTTTTATTGTGAAATTTTTCTCAAATTCATAAGTATGCAAAAACTGTAAAATTCAAATGTTTAAAAAATATACTAATTAATTTTTTTTAAACAGGCACGCCCCTGGTGTGAAAAATTTGAAAAAAGGACCTTTAGTCCTGGTGCGTGCTACACACCGGGACTAAATGTGTTGCGTTGGCGCGCGCGCGTTGGGCGGTGTCGAAAACCCTTTAGTCCTGGTGGGCGGCACGCACGGGGACTAAAGGGGGGACCTTTAGTCCCGGTCCGTGTAACGCACCGGGACTAAAGGGTCGGGACTAAAGGCCTTCTCCTTATTACGCGTGCCCCTTCACTCCCCCACCATCTCTACTCACTTCAGGGGAAAATCGCGCGCGAGCTAGGACGACGAAACGACGCCGGCAGGCTGACCGTCCGCGTCGCCGCCGTCTCACCGACGAATGCCGCCGCACCACCACCTCTCCAACCTCCGTCATCCCCGTCGGCCAGGTAATACCGACGAGCGCAGTAGATTGGCGCGCGGCCGCGCGCGTAGCAAGTGGAGGCCGGCGGCGGCACCTGGGGACCGTGCGCGTAGCGAGTGGAGGCCGGCGGCCGCGCGCGTAGTAGGGGAGGCTGACGGCTGGCAGCTGGCGAGCGGGCGCAGGCGCGAGCCGGCCAGGCACAGACAAGCCGGCCAGGCGCGGGCGGCTCCTCTTTTTTTTGTAGAATTGTAATATTATTTTTGTAGTGTAATAGCTAGTATATATAGTGTAATATTATTATAGTATATAGTAGTGTAATATTATAGTATATAGTATATAGTAGTGTAATATATTAGTAGTGTAATATTAGTAGTGTAATATTATTATAGTATACAGTATATAGTAGTGTAATATTAGTAGTGTAATATATTAGTAGTGTAGTATTAGTAGTGTATATAGTAAATATTTGTATATAGGAAATATTTGTATATAGAAAATATTTGTATATAGGAATTATTTGTATATAGAAAATATTTGTATATAGGACTTAGGGTTAGGGTGGTGGTGCTCGCGGGCCACCGGACTTAGGGTTAGGGTGGTAGTGCTCGCGGGCCGCCGGACTTAGGGTTAGGATGGTGGTGCTCGCGGGCCACCGGACTTAGGGTTAATGTGGTAGTGCTCGCGGGCCCCGGACTTAGGGTTAGGGTCAGGGTATCACTAGAATTTTTCTATTGTTTAGTATTATTGTAGCAAATTGCGTGTTCATATTATTGTTTAGTATTATTTTATGCAGCAATATTGAATGAAAAATGTTTATTGTGTGCATTTTGTAGAAAACTATGGATCCAATCTAGAGAGACCTAGCATAGGAAGAAATTCTCGAGGATATGATCAACGACACCCCATGTTGATCCACCCGAATCTCTGTCAATTTATCTGAACCCCTCCGGTGAGGGAGAGGAGGTCGACCGAAATGATCAAGGAGAAGCCGACGGCTCCGATGGTGGAGAAGCCGACGGCTCTGGTGGTGGAGAAGCCGACGGCGAGGTATATATATGAAGTCTGGTGATCAGTAGATGCATTAACTGAGTTGTATATATATATATATAAATTGACGAATGTTTCTTCTCTTAGGCCTCCACATCGAGCAAAAAATATTCCAAACGAGGCCCGGCCAAAAAGTTGGACGCATCTACGCGTTATACAATTACGCGGTATCACCACGGGGTGAACCGGTGGAACCCAAAAAGGCTAAAATTGTATTTAAACAACAATGCGGAGTTATGGTTAGGGATCGCATCCCGATCACCGTTCGAGAGTGGAATAAGACCAAAGGGGCGAAAGAGGGTGAGTATGTCGCCGACAGGTGCAAAGAGGGTCTTTGGAATGACCTCATGACACATTTCACCCTGCCAGAATGTGAGGATGATGCCGACACAGCTGCATTGAGGAAGAAAGTCAAGCAGTGGACTCTTACGAAGATGGCCGAACTATTCAAGAACTGGAAGAAAGCATCATGGCAAAAGTATCAGAAGACGAAGAAGACTCCTAAATTTGAATGCTATCTAACGAAGCAGCAGGCTAACTGGGATGCATTTGTGAAGTACAAGGAGTCACAACCTGCTATGGAAATGTCGGAAAAAAACAAGAAAAATGCCGCGATGAAGAAATATCACCATCACCTGGGGCCAGGGGGATACGCGGCTGCCATGCCAAAGTGGGATGCTAAAGAGAATGAGCTGCTTGCTAAAGGGATCACTCTAGAACCAATGCGCAAAGAATGGGATCTGAGGGCAAGGAATTGGTTCCTTGGGCAAGGGAGTGAGTATGACGAAAGTACATGGGACCTTATTTGCAGTGACGGGATTAGGATACATGGCAGAAAGTGGTGAAGGAGATTAAAGCGAGGACAACAAAGTTCCGTCCCGATAGAGAGAAAGACTTGCTGACAAAGGTCCTCGGGAATGACGAACGCGGAGGACATGTACGAGGCCTTGGCCCTAGGTATACGTGGAGATGGGGTTTCCTAAAGACATAGATACTTATAGGAGCCGAGAGAGAGCAAAGAGGCGACGACAGGAGGAGGAGGGAGACAGGTTCACCGAGTTGCTAGGAACACTTCGAATGCATTAGCAACAGATTGACGAACTTCGAGGAGCAGCGCGCCTGCAAGATCCTGTACTCGATATTACCGCCGTCCCATCTCAGCGGAGAAGCAGCGTGGCTGAATCGGAGGTCCCTTCTGACGATGCACGTATGGTAGATGGCGGTCCCGGCTACCCCGTGGATGGAATCAAGGAGCAGGCATCTTGTGAGCTCCATCAGAAGGTGAAGAACATATCCATCAAGGCGGCGGTCGGATGTGCTTTACCTTGTCCACCTGGCGCACGCTGGCATGGCCGTGAGATTCCAGCTGGCTATGCTGAAGTTACTGTGGATGAAATCGCAATGGGGCGGGACTCAATGGAGCTTGACATCCCTGGACCTGAAGGTGAGAGGACACTCGGAGAAGTACTGGGTGGTATCATTCTATGGGACAAGAACAACATCAAGCTTCCAGGCTGGACGCCAAAGCCAACACCGCCTCTGAGTGGTCGCATGTCACCTTCACCTCCATCACCTCCAAGAAGCCCACCCCATGACTATGATCGTACTGACAAGGAAACCGACATGATCATAAAGGCCGAATGTGTTGCGCAGCTTCAAAAGAAGAAACCCGAGTCCGCCCCGGTATACACCGAGAAGCAAAAAGCGTATGCACTTTCTTTTTTGAACACAAAATCGCAATATGACTTGCACCATAAGCCAGATGACTATCGACGCACACTTCAGAAGGAAGTGAAGAAGAGCAAATCAAGTAGAAGTGCAAGCGGGAGCAAATCATCAAGTCAAAGTGCAACCGGGAAAAGAAAGGACGTCCCCCAGCTCGGGGAACAGGCCAAAAAATCGACCCCACCCCTCAAGGTGGTATCCCATGACATTCCCCAGCAGAATATGGAAGAAGTTGCGAAGCTTGCGGCCTCTATGAATGTGACTGTTGAGGAATTGCTAGGTTCCTAGGACGACAAGTTACGCAAGGCTCAGGTAGTCCCTACATATGTCCCAGGGAAGTCTCTGGTCAGCTTTGAGCAGTTCCAACAACTGCCAACACAAATGCGGAGTTTACATAAATGGTACTTGAAAGCCGTAAAGCAGGAGAGAATAATGATCGTGACGAAAGTCCCACATGACTACTACTTCCGAGAAGAAGAGGTCCATGTTGAGTTTTCAAAACTCTTCTAGTTATACATTTTCGACGCCCTCGACAAAAGTCTCATGAGTTGCTATTGTCTGTATGTTTATGAATTCATTGTCTATATATAAGTTGTTCATTTTTTTCAGTTGTTCAGTTCATTGCATGTAATTATCCTAATTATATCCTTTTGTACTCTATTATTATGCAGAATGAAGATCATGGAATGTAAAAGAAGGTCCATCTTCAGTGTTGGGTTCATTGACCCAGATAAAATACATTGTCAGACGCTAAAGGATAAACCCGAGGACACACAGGAAAACCTTCTAAGGTTTCTAATGGAGCAAAATTTCTGTAACCACATACTGTTTCCTTACAATTTCGCGTGAGGGTCTTACTCTATTGTACACATTCTCTTTTGCTTACTCGATGTTAAGTGTAATTGATGAGTTACTGATGTATATATAAACGTGTACAGTTTCCACTGGATTCTCATGGACATTCAACTTGATAAGGGAAGAGTTGAAGTCATGGACCCATTAAAGAGACCCCTGGAAATGTTTAGGGAGATGCAGGACATGCTCCAGAGGTAATTTTTGCGCTACATCGGTCTCTTTCGTTGATTTCCTGAGATATCACATAATAAATAAGTCATTCATTTTCTTTACCGGGTAGGGTTTGGAACCAGTTCAAGAGTGCGGTTACGGGTGACTTTAGTGAGAAGCTGACGTTTAAGCCGGTCTCGGTAAGTAGTACGCGCATCTCTTTACTTCTAGTTTCAATACAATTATGATGCTAGATTATAATTTTGATTGAATTCTATTCTCGTAAAGTGCGCGAGGCAGCCACCGAAGACGAATCTATGTGGATTTTACGTTTGCGAGTTCATTCGCACGTTTACTAGTGAGCTGAATGATTATAGAGTCGATGTAAGCAATACATTAATAACATTATTTTTATTACCGTCACTTTTTGTTATCATGATTGATATTCATATTGATCTCCTTTTCTTATGTAGTTCGAGAAAATGCAGGATCAGCTCCTACCACTGCAACACATAGTAGCAATTGCTGAAGAACTGGCAGGATTCTTGATGAACGAGATGATAGATGACGCCGGAGAATTTAGTGTGAATAGGCGCCGATGATCCCCGACGGTGTAATTGAATAGACAGGCTCTAGTCCCGATAATTGTGATCTCCACGTGTAACTATCATGTATATATTTGTATGCTCGATCTTAAGAGAAGTTATCTTATGTATGCGCGAACATGTACGGTATGTGGTAGCGTAGAAAACTATTTTGAAATGAAAAAAAAATATACAAATTGAATTCTCTGCCGCGACAGAGAAAGTGCCTAAAATTCTGCCGCGGTAGAGAACCATTTGTCCCGATTCGTAATACGAACCGGGACTAATGGGGGGGCACCCAGCGCCCACAGAGACAGCCGCGTGGATGCCCATTGGTCCCGGCTGGTAAGAGGGCCGATAGTGGGTGGGCCTTTAGTCCCGCCCCCTCTAGTCCTGGTTACCAGGACCGGGACTAAAGTCCCTTATGGGCCGGGACTGGAGGCCCATTTTCCACTAGTGACACTGTACCGTCGATTGGGTGGCCGTTCCTCTTTCGCCATCCTGTGAAGGACGGTGATCAATTAAATATACTCTGCCTTCCTACTATAAGATTGTATCAGATTTAAAACACGGTGATCGCAGGTGGGAACAATAATATATGCATAAATGCCTGAATTTTGGATTCCTTGCAGGCTACAACAATAATAATATGCAGAAATTGACTGAATTTTGAAGTATCAGACAACCTTTGCCGGAATGGTAATCCACTCAGACATGAAGTTTCAATCATTACAACTCACGTCATAATATAGTATTTACCTCTATAGGGGACGATCTAAATTTTGAAGTATCATACACCTTCACCCTATAGCTAAGCATCATTTATCTATTTATCCCTTCAATATTTTCCAGGGTACATCAGTCCACGGCGTCTCCATTGCAATGACAAACTGTGTCTCGGTTTCTTCCTTAACCATACCTTTTCTCAGGTAAGTAAAGCGCTTGCATTGCAATGAAAAACTTATTATAATTGACGAACACATAATACAATGTTTTTATTGCGCCTCTGTATGCAAAATATAGGAGGGCGGATGAGACCAGTAAACATACATAGACCTGCACCACATGGAGACATGCCCGTGGATACATATATTGGTGTTATTGATTACCACTATGTTCAGTTTATCCATTCATCACTACTACTTCCTCGGCATTTTGTGGATAAAATGATAACAGGCAACGACCATGACGAAGATGCTTACGGAATACTTGACCCCTATGGGAACACAGCAAACATTGATGGTACATCATATCGCTTAATTCCGGTACTATTATTTTCGAGGCCAAATATTTGATTTGCTAATTATGTACTAGACTGCTTGGGAGATGATAACCTTGGAGAGGCTGCATATGGTGAGCCTGATGAGGAAGCTAGGATTTTTGCCGAACAAGGTAAACACATTATTGCTATCATGCAAATGAGATATGATATAATACTGTTATTTATGCAAAATGTTGATTATGTTCCAGGTGTTGATTTTCAATCCTACCGAGTTGAACGACACCAGGCTAATGTAAGTCCCATATATGATGCCCATGACAATGTGTACAGAAACATAACTAAAAAAAGTTTTAGACTGCCGACACTTTGGGGCATTGTGGTTCCATTCGAGGGACCTGCATTTTGTTGCAGGAAAATAAAAGTTACTTTAGTTACCCCTGATGTTCCAGAAGAGTTGAAACGGTTGGTTACAAGAGGATGAAGATGCTAAATATTTCAGAGAGAATATACGATATTTCAACTCCCATTCCTCATTCACAAGTCTAGGAGTCAACCTTGATCGCCGCGTCAGCACAGCTGCAAGAACCGGAGTATATACATTTCGAGCGTGTGCCGGTTTATACCATGCTCTTGGCAATCTGTGTCAACTGATAATGGCGGCCATCTCCCACTTATTTTCTTATACCCAACATTCTTTTTTTACAGTACCCTCTACTTCATTCTTTCTTGCAAGCTCGGTGTCGCACGGCCATCTCTCACTTATTTTCTTATACCCAGCAAAAATTTAGAATATACAAGCTAACAAGACAAAACACCAACATCTGTGAACTTTTTTGACCCTAAATAGCAGAAGCCTGAACATGAAAACTCTATAAACCACAAGCTGAAAAAACTCAACATGACCATGACCACTCCTAGAAATGGGAAAACCACGCCAGACCAACACACCAACATGACACGTCTAAGCCACTACATGATTGAAAGCTAGAGCAAGCATCTGCCACATCATCTCTGATGATAGCAAGTAGACCTTCCGATGTCATGTTCAGGCTTTGTAAAATAAGCCGACCTCGATCTTTCCAAATATGAGATACAATGTATATTTGCAACTGTAGCCCCCTGCCTCACCAATTCATTTTTATGCCTTTGTCAAAGTTTGCTCCACCAAGAACATCAGTGAATTTGATCATGGCACAATTGCAAACAACATCCCACTTATTTCCTTGTACCCAACAATAATTCAGAATATACCATACTTAAAAAGTTCAGAGACCACTTTCCTGATCTTCGGTCACACCGGTGCTTTTAAATAGCCTAACAAGTGCAGCGCCATTCAAATAAACATAAAAAAGCAATCAAATGCAGGTGACAATTGAGCTCCATAGATAAACAAAAACATCATACCACATCAAGTAACCATTTGCCACCAAAATCGAATATATCAGTACATAAGCTTCCCATAAAGAAAATTTGAGGTTTGTAATAAGGCCAGCAAATTATCATGAATGATTAATATAAACACTATACTACCATTGCCATTTTATATAATCACCTTAGCAGGTTCATCTTTGTCAAGTAAATTGGTAGACCACAATGTGTTGATTCACTTATTCCATTTTGCTATCAAACAGTGTCTACTATAACCATCGGAATCGAGCAGAACTGAGACAAGGGGGACGGCGAATTACCAGTCCGGTGCGAGGCAGAGATGGGCGTTCACCGAGAGCCTTGCGACATGGACAACCATCTAGAGAGGGTCGTCCTTGTCGGCGTTGCTTGTCCCTATGAATCCGAGTGGAGGAAGCCGACATTGTGCATCCCTCTAACGTGCGCACGACTGGTGGAGACAGCCTAGCACATGTGGTATGATTTGAGGAGAGCGGCGGTGAGGCATTTTAGGTGAGTGGAAGTGGAGAGGAGGCAGGGTAAGAGGTGGAATTGCGGCAGCCACGGGGAGGCAGGGGCGTGATGCCGACGGAGGGGGACCTGCGGAGGGCCCGGTCAAGGCGCCGGCAGAGGGGAACTTGGGGAGGGTTGAGAATAGATGAAGATGAAGATGACCTCCATGACGGCGGTTGTCAGCGCGAACTGCAGCGGCCGCTCGAAGGCGGCAAACACTCCCTCGTGGCCGCCGGCCACCGCTCGGCAGAGAGGAATCGTGAGCTGCCAGAGAAATGGGAAGGGGAGAAGACAATGAGTGTTTGTCAAAAAAAGAGAATAGATAAGAGTTTTTTTTGAGAGAATAGATAAGAGTTATGAAAATAGGAGAGAGTGGGGAGGGTTGGCACGTGCAGGGATGGTTTTTTCCTTCTAAGTCGGTACTTCCATAAGCGTTTTTAATAGTGTGTTATTAAAATATGTATGACTAAAAAATTGTAACTATGCAGGTCATCGTGTGGTTTGTGGATGTTAAACGTCATGAAGTACTGGACATGAAACATTTTGACTAGGTATATTTTGCTCGGTATCATGTGTTCAAATTTGTAATTATTGGAAAAACTAATTTTGATTATTACTTGATAGGTTCACCTGATAAGTTTTAAGACAAAACTGGATACAGTTTGGTTTGACTCAGAATTTAATAATAAACAAGTAAGAAACCTAAACTTGGAAGTTGAGGAATGCAAAATAGAACCTACAAATTGTATGATGTTAGATGGTCCACCTGCGAATACCAAATCATCAAACTCATCATCAAAGGTTGAGTTCATTTCTCCATCACGAGTTTCTTTACCCTTCGTCAACTCAACAAACACCAACTTAACGGAACCATCGGATGTTGAGATCATCTCGCAACCATTTATACTTTCGTCGTATGTCAATCCAACATGTGATGACTTAATAGACGAACTTTTCTTGTGTATTAGCATGGTCGATGATGACACTTCCCTAGAGTAAGCATATTTTTCCAAATCATTTCGTGTTCTAATGGGTGAAAAGCTCCAATCTTTATCATATTAGTTTAAATTTGAGACAACTAATGAATATATTAAAGATGAATGAATACATGGAAGTTGATTGTTTTAACATGGTAGCATGCCATGACATCCAACACCAGTTCACTATATAGACTTAAACTTATGTGTAAGTTACTATAAACATATACTGCATTTTTACTCATATTATTACTAATGTTTTCTTATTGTTTCGATGTCTCACTATGCACGAGACCCAAGTCACAATGAAAATCTAGACGTTGCTAGGTCCAGAAAATTGTTTACTCGCTGACCTGATAGCAATGAGTACGATATCTCAGAATGCAATACAGTAAGGTTTTAATTCTTTATTTCTAAGAGTGGTTTATTTGGTCTTATAATTATATATTTCGAAGTGATGCATAATTGCATATTTTCTTGCCTTGGGATATGCTTGGGATGCTCCAATTGTTATTGGATCACAAGAAAAAGTTATCTCTGTTTTGGATCCACTTACAATACCTAATTTAGAAAACTTAAAATTATAGTCAACAATCTTAACCTTACACTCCAAGATGCAAACCCGGCATTGAAGGAAGACATCTCTAAATGGGGATGCAAAGTTCCAATTATTTTGACGAACTCATACCGGTATGTATTCTGTCAATGCATTGTAACCTTAATTGATTCATTCAAGAAAACATATAACATTTCATACATGCGGTTCTCTGTCTGGTTATTTAGTTTTTAATCTCATGCACTCCTAGGATATACATTTCCCAATACCCGAGGTGAGTATTTACACCATGCTCATTTGTATATACGACGCACATACTTTCTTATAATAATGCGCTACAATGCATATGTAGGATACTATTGAATTGAGAAGGCGATTCTTGGTTCATATTTTGAAATACGAATGGAATGAAGCTCTAAATAATAATCTCAGTAATTGAGCGAAGCATTATAGAGCGTATGAAAAGATGGACCTTCAAGAAATAAATATCATCAAAGAATAAATAATAGATAGTAAAAACATTATAACTAATTATCGTACATTTGTGGTCGTGAATTTTATGTAAAGACATGTCTTCATTTTGTGTGTTACATGTGAGATACATTGCCGGCACGAGACACATTTGACTAACTCAATAAAAGAATCGAAAGAGAAATGAGATCAAAAATAGATATTTCTAATATACATTACGAGACGTGTGCTGCACGTGCACATTTACTAGTGGTTACCAAACCTGCAGAAAACCCCCGACCCAGCACGACTGGTGGGCCAAAAATTCAGGCCCGAGCCCAACCCGAACCCGCAGAACACCGCCGGTGCCTAACATTCCCTATTTCCATGTTTTTAAGGCCCGCGGGCCAGAAAAGACCGGCCTGTCGGGATTTTATGGGGCCGGGTCAAGGCGTGTTTCCCACTCACAGGTTTGGTCTTACACGACTCATTTGGGCATTCAAAAATATTGATCTGATTCATATTAATTTGTTCATATTTTTATATAAATAGAATAAAATAAAAGAGGTAGTTTGTGGGGTCACGCTCGGAGCAAGAACAAACAAAACTTTTCTTGCCCAGCTCCGGCGAGGCTCTAACCAAGATCTTAACCGAGGGAGATGGTCTCGATTCTTACCCCTAGATGTGCATGTGCGTCTTGTACTGCATCTCACGTTTGTTTGGCTTTGGCATCCTCATCTACGGCTGACATGCTAGCCTCGATTCCGCTGCCCTCAGAAAAAAGGAGCACTATAACATGGAGCTTGGGCCTTGATGCTTATAGATGTCGAGGCACAACCCTTACTCGTCGCGCTCGCGCTGACGCAGGAACAAAGCGGCCAAGGATAACTGCATCGGGATGTGTAACGATGACGGACTTTTTTGGCTCGGCAAAACGTGAGCTCCCAAGATAGCGCTTCTATGGCAGCAAAGCGTTTACGCCAGGATCCATGTAGGGAGGCACTGTTAGGTGCCGTGGCAGCTGTGCGTGTTGGAACAATTCGGGGTCATCCTATATACCCGTGCACATTAGGGTTACGTTAGCTTAATTAACCGAAATCATAGAGAATCATAATAAGCATCACACATGATGCTTCAAATATCATCATCACAAGTTCACAACATGTACGAATATGACATAGGTAGCAGTCAGTTCCACAATACTACATGAACCTGAACATAATAGAATATCACTTAACAAACATCATCCTCTGAAGAGATCCCAAATTCTTCCCATAAGAAAGTAGCATGGTCACGCTTATAAGGGTTGTCCTTGTCTTCATAATCGTATGGCTCAAGGTTGGAGTCATTTTCTGCAAGATCAGGCTTGTACAAGCATGCATGACGATCTTGAATTCCAGTAAGGCTCTCATCTGCTTGTATAACCGACTATAGAAGTTTTTCAGCTTGTGCGTGCAGCTATGAAAATATCATGTTGATCTCCCTGCCATCAACATCAACTGCCTCTGGGATGAAGTGCCTACACGAAAACTTTTGGAGTTCACTAGCAGCATCAAATGCCACTGAAATTTTTGTGTTCCATCCTACGGTCTGTTGAAAATATAAGAAATAATCCATATTATTTAATTCGAATAAATAATTGACAAAACATGATCATACAGATAGCACCAAAACTAATCATACAGATTAACAAAGTAGATAAATAGATTACATCTAAATAAGATAAACCTATCATATCTACACCAAACGCCAGAATAACGAACTCTATCAAAATGTGAAAGATAAAGTGCAGGATTACGTATGGTGCAACGCCGGCAGCAACAGCCGCAGTAGTTGCAGCAGCGGTAGCAGGCTAGCAGCATCGTTGTCGCCCATGTTGAGGTTGCCGAAGAGGTCGGTGACGTTTGGAAAGAAGTTGTTGTTCGCGAACTCGTCATTGGATGACATCGTGGTTGCCAGTAGTCTTACTTAAGCGCTCCCCAAAAACCTGATCGCTCCTCACCCGTACAGGTTTACAAGAGGCGGGGTTCCGTAGGCCTACTGTCCTGATCTGCGGTGCAGGCCGTGAGCCGGGATGGGAAAGACGAAGGCGGCGACACAGTAGACTGGAAGGAGAGGAGACGCGTGTAATAGGCAGTGCCGATTAGGTTTAGCAAGGAGGTTTATATAGTGTAGGTCAGGAAGATTGTGAGACTCATCCCACGTCCGAGTCGGTAACAGCCCACGTTCCAGAAAGTCTAGAAACGGCTGACTAATTAACACGTCTGTTAATGATTCATAATTAATCTATGATTAATTTTCCTGACCAGCAAAAATAAAGCTTGACTCGGCGAGATTCCCGCAACCTGCGGCACGTGCGTGTGTCATGACAAGGCGAGGCGGGCGGCGTCGGAGGAGGAGTGCGCGAGAGCTCCTCTTCTTCTAACACCTCAGTGAGTAGTACAACAGCCTAGTATATAAGGAGGTGTAACTCTCAGTCAACTAGAAGTGTGGAACTAAACTTTAACACCACTAGAACAGTCATATGGTGCCATGCACAAATGGGCCAAAGAGAATTTTAGAATTTGTCTAATGGGCCAACAGTCTAATACTCACCAAATTCCAACAATCCCCCACAAAATCTCATTGGCACATCACCTCATTTTCATTCCAGAATATTGTTTTATATATTGGTGTGTAGTGGAGACTGTTAAGTCAAACTTCCATGTTAAACTTCATGCTACACTAGCTAGCAACTTGAATGGTGGACTATGCCTTGAACTATAAGTTTTCTGCACACTAGTTTCACACAATCCAGACCGATACAGGGCGGCTGCAGGGCTTCCCCGCGGTTTGGAGCTTATGCATCATACTCCAGGGCCTCTCATGAGTTTATTAGACATCACCCAACTCTCACGGACTGCGGCGTTTGACAGTCAGACTCATATAGGTGTGTTCCTCAATAGATGTTCTACAGGACAATATCTCTGCTTAAAAAAGCCACTTGAAACACATTAAGATAAATATCAACCTGCCATACAGAATAAGAGAGTATTGCATCTTTACGGAGATGTAGATATAATATGGACATACTCTCCTCTCAGCTGATCAACAGCTTGTCTCCTAGCTTTAATTCACGGGATCTCCGATCACATAGAGTGGGTTACCACTGCGAACAACTCATTTTGTGGATCTCAAACCTATCTCCCTTGATGCATTATCTATCACATTATGGGATAAACCCTTTCTGAAGGGATCTGCCAAGTTTTTAGATGTTTGGATATAATCAAACATAATAACTCTGTAGTTTCTCAGTTTCTTGATAGATTTCAATCTCCTCTTCACATGCCTTAACGACTCCATATTATCCTTAGAACTGTTTACTTTGACGATCAAAGTTTGATTATCACAGTTCATCGGGATGGCGGGTATTGGTTTTTCAACCGCAGGTAAGTCCATGAAGAGCTCATGAAGCCACTCTGCTTCAACAGTGGCTATGTCTAATGCTGTGAGTTTTGCTTCCTTAGTTGACCTCGTTAAGATGGTCTACTTGCAAGACTTCCAGGAAACAGCACCACCACCAAGTGTAAACAAATAACCACTTGTGGCCTTTATCTCATCAGCATCAGATATCCAGTTTGAATCACTATAACCCTCAAGTACTCGAGGATACGCAGTATAGTGAATACCATAACTCACAATGCCTTTCAAATAGCGCAAAACTCTCTCAAGAGCATGCCAATGATCATCTCCAAGATTTGACACAAATTGACTCAGTTTGCTTACAACAAAGGATATGTCAGGCCTCGTAACGCTAGCTAAATACATGAGCGAGCCAATAATTTGAGAGTAACTCAACTGATCTTTAGCATTCCTTCGATTCTTTCTAAGTAGCACACTCGGATCATAAGGTGTTGGAGAAGACTTGCAGTCGCTATACCCAAAGAAACTCAATATCTTTTCCACATAGTGGGACTGAAGCAGTGTAATCCCACCATTATCATCCTTTAGTAGCTTGATGTTTAAGACTACATCAGCCACTCCCAAGCCCTTCATCTCAAAGCAGCGAGATAGGAACTCTTTGACTTCCTCAATAACATCGAGGCTGGTCCCGAATATCAATATGTCATCGACATAGAGACACATAATAACTCCCTTGCCCCTACCATGGCGATATTACACACACTTATCAGCTTCATTTACAACAAAGCCTTCAGCAGTTAAAGTTCTTTCAGACTTCTCGTGCCGCTGCTTAGGAGCTTGCTTAAGACCATATAAAGACTTTACTAACTTACACACCTTTCCTTCTTGACCATCTACTAGAAATCCATCAGGATGCTCAATATAAATTTCCTCATCTAGCTATCCATTTAGAAAAGCTTTCTTAACATCCATTTGATGAACGAGAAGACCATGTGAGGCAGCCAAGAATAGTAGTACTTGAATAGTGGTCAATCTGGATACATGTGAGTAGGTATCGCAGAAGTCTTCACCTTCTTTCTGGGTATAACCCTTGGCCACAAGCATGACTTGTACTTTTCAATAGTACCATCAGGTCTAAGCTTTTTCTGGAACACCCACTTACATCCTATAGGTTTGCATCCATAAGGACAAACAGTGACCTCCCAATTTCCATTAGCTAAGGTGGAATCCATCTCACTACGGACAACTTATTTCTAGTAGTCACATCTTGAGATGCATAGGCTTCTGAAATAGAAGTGTGAGTATCATCCACAAGGTACACAATGAAATCATCACCAAATGACTTTGTAGTCCTTTGTCTCTTGCTCCTTTTAGGAGTTTCATTGTCGTCCTCCATAGGATCATCAGTGTGTTCTATCAACATAGTGGGTTCAGGAATTATAACAAATTCCTGACTAGATGAACTTGTCATCTCCTATGAGCTAGACATACCTTTCATGGGAAAGATGTCCCCAAAGAAAGTTGCATCATTCGACTCCATAATCGTACCAACATGCATGTCGGAGACCTCAGATTTTACTATCAAAAATCTATAGCCAATGATATCAAAAGCATATCCCAGAAAAACACAATCCACGGTGTTTGGTCCAAGCTTTCGCTTCTTGGGGTATTGGAATATTGACTTTCGCGAAACATCCCCAAGTTCGTAAGTAAGAGAGTTTAAGCCTTTTCTTCTCTGATTCCTCAAATGGAGTCATGGTTTTATCCTTTACGGAAACACGGTTTAGGACATGCCATGTAGTCATTAGCACCTGCCCCACCGTTCCTTGGAAAGACCCGATGTATCTAACATGGCGTTAACCAAATTAGTTAGAGTGTGGTTCTTTCTTTCGGCCACCCAATTTGACTGAGGTAAGTAGCGAGGCGTCCTATCATGGATAATACCATGTTCCGTATGGAATAAATCAAATTCATTTGAAAATTACTCTCCACCATGATCCGACCTTAGCCGCTTGATTTTAAGATCAAGTTGGTTTTATGCTTCAACTTTATAGTTTTTGAAGTAATTCAAAGCTTCATGTTTAGATTTTAGAAGATAAACATAGAAGAATCTAGTGGCGTCATCAATCAACGTCATAAAGTATCTTTTTCCACCTTTTGTCAACACACCATTCATCTCACAAAGATTTGAATGTATAAGTTCTAGTGGTGCTAGGTTTCTCAGTTCCACAGCCGTATGAGACTTGCGGGGTTGCTTTGCTTACACACAAACTTGGCACTTAGAACCTTTGACAATGGTAAATTTCGGAATTAAACTCATATGGGCTAGCCGCATCATGGAACCAAAGTTAATATGACAAAGTCGTGAATGCCAAATATTGGACTTATTATCATTGCAAACATGATTAATAACTTTAGTACATGAGTCTGACAAAGATAAGCGGAGTAGAGCAGACCTCGATGTTGGGGATATACTTTCCGGGTATCCTCAACGTTCCTCACTGACCAGGGTGGCCCACTTAGGGTTAGAGCTTTGCTTCACGGGCGGCCCAGTTAGAGAGAGAAGACGGAGTCCCATCCGGCTACGGGAAGGCCCAGAGGACTTACCGGCTTAGGCCCATAATGTTACTTGTAGTTTAAGATGTACTCTGTAACCAACTCTTAGTCGTAGCCGGATTGATCTCTCCTGTAAACTCTAGGCCGGATATCTATATAAGTCGTCCTAGGGAAAGCCTTTAGAACAACACTAGACAACCAATAGTCTACAATCTCAACTCGCACAGGCGAAACCCTTGTAATCCATATTCTGGCTTTGCCGTATTACTGGATTGATAGCAGGAGTAGGGTCCGTCCAAAGCCGGCGGATTCGAACCTGGGTAAACTTGTGCGCTCACCGTCTCGGAACACCGTACGCCTCACACCCCTCTCTTCCGCACGCCTCGAGGACCCCCTCATGGTGTACTTGTCATCAATCCGACGACAGTTGGCGCCCACTGTGGGGCCAGTGAGCTTCGGATCTACGTTCCGAGCGGAATCTGCAAGAATCAGAATCGGCGAGAGCATCGCCGTCGGTCGCATCCTCTACGCCAGCGACGTCCCTCTCATCGTTCTCGACGAGACTTGGATTCCGGCTAGGGAGACCGTGACTGCTTATACAATCATGTCTTTTGGCGAGATCGATGTTTACATCGGTTTCGCTGAACCTGCCCAACCCACCCTAGCAGTGATGATAGAGGCAAAAGAAACTTCTGGGTCCCCTTTGTCCGTGGAGGCGGCAGAGTTCTGGATCTCAGAAAACCCTAATCCCACCCAGCCCGCACCAGTTGCGGAGATAGTGGAGAAATCCGAGCCTGAAGAAAACCTCGCGGACCAAGTCGAATCTGGAGTGGATCTCCCTAGAGAAGCCGGATCCCAGATCGACCCACCCGTGGAAGTCGAAATCCAGGAGGAGCATATCAACGACACTGATTCCGGCTCTAACGATGCTGGGACAGACAAGCCTTTCCTCAGGTACCTCAGGAAGCACGCCTCGCACTTCATCGGATACGTTGGATCCGGATCCGGCTCTGCTGATGCTGGAGAAAACACCGACTCGGTGCTGGAGGCAATTGGAACAAACGCCGATGTTCCCGCATCCTCGGATGAGTCCATGACGTCGGCAGATTTCCGAAAGTTCTCCGCGGAATATGACGAGGAATACAACTCCAAAGCTGCAGAAGACGGAGAACCCATGGACGAAGGATCCGGGGAACACTCTCCCAAACCGCAGGATGATATGGAGGTCGGAGACAATCCCGAACTCCAGATGTCCGAAAGTACCGCTCAGAGCTTGATTCCGGGAAACGGACCCAAAGCCGTCTTTGCTACCGGCGCTGCCAAAAGGGCAAAGAAGAAGAACAAGAAGAACAAGACCCCGACAAAAGACCCTCTGACAGAGGAAGTGATTGCCGAGGAATACGAGGAAGACTCGGATGGAGCACTTATCCCAGACGAGCCGAAAAAAGAAGCATCGGTGGATGGGCACGTGATCACTGAAGGTGCGCGTAAACTCATCGATGCCGCATTAACCACACCTATCCCTACAGCTGCAGAACTTACCGCAGATGAGCTGGACGAAAGGGCCCAAGCCCGAGAAGCACGTTGTCAACAACTCCTTGATGAAGCCAAAAACATCGAGGTGGAGAATAAGCGCATGTCAAACAAAGAGTACATGTCCCGTCTGCATCAGAAGACATGGAAGCGTCACGTAGATGACAACCAATTCCCACGTGTCCGTGCCGTCCTTTTTGGAGATGAGATGGGAAAGCCACGGAAGGACAGCAACGGAGATTGGGTTTACCCAACACCAGTGCAAAATACTGTGGCAGCTCGCGAAATTCTATCAACTAATCTAGGACCAGAAGAGATACGTTTGGGTATCAAGCTACTCAATAAGGGACTGGAACAGCAAAAGGTCGCCCTGTCGGGAAGTCAAAAGCTAGTCTCAGATTCCGACCAATGTCGCACAGATCCGGCATGGGCTGACGTAAGATCTCACTACGAACGAGCGCAACATCGTCACCCCGAACGTAGGGAAGATAATTATTCAAGAACCAGATCGTCAGCATAGCACCGCAGAACTACACATAACTGGAGCAACGTCGCTCCAGCAGCCGAGAAAGACGCGACAGCTGCACTGACTCCGAGGAATCCTCCCCGAAAAGGAGAAGATAAAGAGAAACGTCGGGAGGAGGATCGTCAGAAAATGCCACCTCCTAGACATGAAAACCGTCCGGCTGAACCTTACCATGGTGGGAACGATGGATGAAGGAACGACGGAAACCATGCTGGTACAAGCCGGCAGGGGGCTCGTCACAGTCAAGAACCTCCCCGGAACCGGAATAAGGACGCTCCAGACGGAGGCCGGCGATCAGCCGGAAACAACCCAGCTGCACCACCCTCTCCACAACACAGTTATCACAACGGCCCCCAAGGAGGTCAAGGAGGACGACATGGCGGAGGAGGTGGCGGCAGAAGCCGAAGTCCGGCTCCAAGGCACCACAGCCACAACCGACATTCAGGACGATCCCTATCCCCGAACGATGCAAGGCACAGGATCAACTCCAACATAGAGGCTCGGTGCTACGAAAACGATGACGTGTACGTAGGCCCAAAGTGCTTCAGACCACGCATCAGAGCTACAAAATTCCCGGAAGGATTCGCTATCTCAAGACATATTCAAGCCTACGACTGCATTGCTCGGCCAGACATCTGGTTACAGGACTTCTTCCAAGCTTGCTGCATCGCCAAAGGCGGAAACAACCTGGTCGCAACCCGATATCTCCCACTTATGTTGCGGAAGACGGCGCGATCGTGGCTCAATGAACTTCCAGCAAACACCATCCACAACTGGTATGACTTACAAAGTGCGTTCTTTCGGAATTTCGAAGGCACATATCGGAGGCCCTGTACGGTTGGAGACCTACAGCGTTGCACCCAGAAAGCTGGAGAAACTTGCCGAGATTATCTCGGATGATGGATTGACACCAAGAACTCCTGCGAGGGAGTAAATGATCAAACTACGATTGAAGCTTTTATTTCAGGTCTCCCAATTGGATTACTGCGCCATCGCTTGAAGTGTGACAAGGTTACTGATCTGGGAGAGATGATAGAAACAGCGAGCAAGTATGCAGATGCTGGCGACGATGCAGAGGGATTACTTAACGTCCTGGCTGTACCACAGTCAGCAAAGACAAAGCAACAGGCTCAGAAACGCAAAAACACCTCGGAAGAAAAACCCAACACGGAGACAGCAGTAGTCACTACTGTTTCCGGGACTGGAGGACGAGGAGGACGTGGTGGAGGCCGCGGGCGTGGTCGTGGGACATCAAAGGTCCAAGGTAGAGGAGAGCAACAACCAGGCAAAACCTACACTTGGGCCGACATTGCTAATAACCCATGTGTGCATCACCTAGACGCCAATGGGGGCTCGTCCCACACCAACACTGAATGTCATTTTAATGACGACATCAAGAGAGATGATACCGTGGGCTACAAAGCTAAGCGGAAGAAGGGAAAGAAAAATCCCAAAAAAGAGACCAAGGATGATTCCGACATGGAGGAAGCCGACGCTTCAAATCCCAAGTCGGAAGGGAAGAAAACATTTCCTACCAAAAAGGACACTTACGTCACCTTCCTCGGATCTCAACCAGCAAAAGTCAAGAAAGCAGTTCTCCACGAGCTCAACGCAATAGTTCCGGCTGTCCCTCGGTATTTGGACTGGTCGGAGGTGGCAATCACATTTGACCGCGCTGATCATCTGCCTAAGTTGCATAGGCGAGGAAAATACGCCTTAATCGTCAATCCACTTATTGACGGTTATGGTTTCTCCAAGACCCTCATGGACGGTGGTAGTAGCATCAATATTCTCTTTGTAGAAACGCTACGCCGGATGAAGATCTCGGAAACACAGCTTAACCATAGCTCTGTGATTTTTCACGGGGTTGTACCAGGAAGACAAGCTAATTCCCTGGGAGAGATCACTTTGGATGTTACTTTTGGAGCACCAAAAAATTATCGAATGGAGGCACTTTCCTTCGAAGTGGTCCCGTTCAAGAGCACATGCCACGCTATATTCGGACGTCCGACTTACTGGGCTTTTATGGCTCGTCCATGTTACATTTACAATATGATGAAAATTCCAGGTCCCAACGGCGTGATCACCATCAGGGGTGACCCAAAGAAAGCGCGGGAGTGCGAGGATGGAAATGCCGCCTTTGCCGAAGCCGTGTTGCACGCCCGGGAGTACCAGGAGATCAAGAAGAGCATAGATCCGTCCGAGATGCCCGCGACAAAGAAGGAGGTGACAAAACCAAATCCGGAGTTCAAGGCATCAGAAGAGACGAAGACGACACCATTGAAGGATGATGACCCCTCCAAGGTGACCCAGATAGGCGCAGGCCTAAGTAGCGCATACGAAGGCGCGCTCGTCAAGTTCCTCCGAGCAAATCAAGATATCTTCGCATGGCAGCCATCTGACATGACCGGAGTACCTAGGGAACTTGCCGAGCACTCTCTAAATGTAAACCCAAACGCTAAACCCGTCAAACAGTCCTTACGACGGTTTGGTGACGAAAAGCGTAAGGCAATAGCTAAGGAACTAGCGCGGCTAGATTTAGCCGGATTCATAGAAGAGGTCATCCATACTGAATGGTCGGCCAACCCTGTAATGGTCCCTAAAAAGGACACTACTGATTTAAGGATGTGTGTTGATTATACTGCCTTGAACAAGGCTTGTCCAAAAGATCCGTTCGCTCTGCCTAGAATTGATCAAGTTATCGATTCTACGGCAGGCTCGGAACTCCTCTGTTTTCTCGACGCATATTCCGGTTATCACCAAATCTGGATGAAGGAATCTGACAAAATCAAGACTTCATTCATAACCCCTTTCGGAACCTTCTGTTATGTTACGATGCCCTTTGGGCTGAAGAATGCAGGAGCTACGTACCAGCGCACGATGCAGCATTGCCTCCATGATCAACTTGGGCGCAATGTACATGCATACGTGGATGATATCGCGGTCATGTCCAAAAACAAGGAAACATTGGTTTCCGACTTAGAGGAGACGTTCGCCAATTTACGAAAATACAACATCATGCTTAACCCGAAGAAATGCTTCTTTGGAATACCAGCCGGAAAATTGTTAGGTTTTATTGTGTCTCAACGAGGCATAGAGGTGAACCGTGACAAGATCAAGGCTATTCTCAATATTTCCAGGCCAACTCGCCTGAAGGATGTACAAAGATTAACTGGTTGCATCGCCGCGGTCAGTCGATTTGTAAGCCGGCTTGGTGAAAGAGCCGCACCATTATACAAACTCCTGAAGAAAACCAAGGATTTTGTCTAGACTGACGAAGCCGAAGCTGCACTACAAGACCTGAAGAAAGTACTCTCATCTGCTCCTATCCTTGCAGCACCGGAACCTCAGGAACCGATGTTGCTTTACATTGCTCCGACAAATAGAGTTATCAGTATAGTTATGGTAGTGGAGAGACCAGAAGAAAATCAGGAGCACCTGGTGCAGCGTCCGACGTACTTTGTCAGCGAGGTCCTGACAGAATTAAAACAACGATATCCGCACTATCAAAAGTTGGCTTACGGTGTTTTTCTGGCATCTTGTAAGTTACGACACTATTTTCAGGAGCACCGAATTACCGTGGTGAGCAAAGCTCCCATGAGAGATATAATCAATAACAGCGATGCTACAGGACGCGTCGCCAAATGGGGCATAGATCTTGCAGCTTTCGATATTGAGTACAAACCCCGGACAGCAATCAAATCCCAGATCCTTGCCGACTTTGTCGCTGATTGGACAGAGACCAAGGAAAACATGGTCCTCCCGGAGTCAGAATATTGGACCCTCTTTTTTGATGGATCCTAGGCTAGGGGGGCTCGGGGGCTGGCGTGGTGCTCAAATCACACCAAGGAGATAAACTTTTATATGTGCTGCAGATCCACTTCACAGCGACGAACAACATTGCCGAGTATGAAGCACTGCTGCATGGAATCCGGATTGCTAAGGAAATTGGCATCCGACGTTTGATGTGTTATGGAGATTCGGATCTTGTTGCTCAGCAAGTGTCGGATATTTGTAATGCAAATAAGCACATGGCAGCATATAAATCTATCGTGGATGATCTATCTAAATCGTTCGAGGGGTTTGAAGTTCAACATATCCCTCGAGCAGAAAACGAGGAAGCAGATGCACTATCTCGAATAGGTTCTGCGCGGAAAGAGGTTTCGGATGGCGCATTTTTAGAGCACCTCAAAGTTCCCTCGATAAAGGGAGTAGATGAGGAATATCCAACCAAATCCGACTCGCCTTTAATAGCAGTTCTGGCTGTAATTCCCAATTGGACTCAACCCTACCTTGATTACTTGGTAGATGACAAATTACCCGAAGACGAGGTGCTGAGCCGGCAGATTATCCGATGAGCAAAAGCCTATACTATTGTTAAAGGTGAGCTCCATAAACGGAGTGTTTCTGGGGTTTTTCAGCGCTATGTATCTCCGGAAGAAGGAGTGGAAATGTTAAGAGAAATCCATGAAGGCGAGTGTGGTCACCACGCTGCAGCCAAGTCTTTAGTGGCAAAAGCTTTTCGACATGGTTTTTTCTGGCTTACAGCTCAGGCAGATGCCGAACGATTAGTCAGGACATGCAAAGGCTGCCAAAAGTACGCCAAGCAAGCTCATGTTCCGGCTGATCAGCTGCGAACAATACCTATAACATGGCCTTTTGCGGTCTGGGGGCTTGATATGGTAGGACCTTTTAAACGAGCTCCAAGTGGATTTACTCACCTCTTAGTGATGGTGGATAAATTCACAAAATGGATCGAGGCTAAAACCTGTCACTAGTTGTGACGGAGCAACAGCCAAAAGATTTGTCGAGAGTAACTTTTCCATGGGAGAGTTGGCTGAATTCTGCAACGAGCAAAATATCCGGCTTCACATTGCGTCAGTCGCACATCCATAGGCTAACGGACAAGTCAAAAGAGCAAATGGTTTAATTCTACAAGGCTTGAAACCAAGACTCGAAGCACCACTGAAACGTGCTGCAGGGGCTTGGGCAGAGGAACTACCCTCTGTAATTTGGAGTTTGCAAACAACTCCGAACAGGTCAACAGGATATACACCTTTCTTCTTGGTCTATGGCGCAGAAGCACTTCTTCCTAGTGATTTGATTCATACTTCTCCTAGAGTGGCCGCGTATATTGAAGAGGATGCTGAGATTTCTCGACAAAATGATCTCGACTTAGTCGAAGAAGTTCGCGTCGTTGCTGAAATGAGATCTACAGCCTATCAGTAGAAGTTACGCTAGTATCATAGCCAGAGAGTCCAAACTAGATCTTTCAATAAAGGTGATTTGGTTCTTCGGCTTGTGTAACAAAGAAAGCACAAACTTTCCCCAATATGGGAAGGGCCCTTTTTGGTTAGTCGAGTATTGCACAATTGGTCGTACTACTTAACTAACATGAGGCCATTCAAAGAAAGACCTGCCACTAAGAAGAGAAAGAGAGTTGGAAGCAGTACAAATCCGGAAGAATTAGACAGACCATGGAATATTGCTCAGCTACGTCCCTTTTATTCTTAGTTTTATCTTTCTTTGTAATTATACATATGTACATGCTCTGTGAGAAATAAAAGTTTTGGTTACCTCAAAGTTATCCTGAGAAGTTTTTTACCATCTTATTTCCTAATGATCATGTCATAGTCGAAAATCCTAGAATGCTTGAAAGTACTTTATGCTCATGTTCGTTCTGGTTTAGATTTCTGATTCTAAAACTGCTACCTTCGGGTATAACTCTAAAAAAACTCTAGTCTTTACTTGGGTTATTTGTCTGATTGCTGGATGCGGGTATCTTCCGAGTAGTGAATTGTTGGTACTGGAAGCCGGCTTTGTTTCCGAGTTTAAACTGGTTTAGCAATTGAGCTCCGTTGCTCGGCAAAGTTTCCGGCTGAAGGTTTAGCTGGCTCACGAAAGGGACGAGGCGGAAAGCCAGATAAACGATAAGTAGAGGCGGAAAATTCCAAGTGCTTATGCAAACATTTCAGGCACACAAATAATTTAAGGCAAAAGTGCTGAATAGATAAAAAAACTTGGCACTAGCAAAAGTCATAGTACTTAATATTTACAAAACGCATCATGTCTTTCCAGAATAATACATAGTTTTCTGATCTATGATGCAGGAGGAGATGAAGGAACTGTCGGATCGCTGGTTACTCCGCCTTGATATCGTGCCGAGATGTCCGGATCCGAGGTGGTCCGTTCATCGTCGGAAACTTCTTCGGCGTCTTCTAGGGGAGGTGGCGGAGTATCCACGCGGGTGAAGAAGGGCGTCTCATAGCTGGTCAAATCAGCTACGTGACACCCATATCCGGCGCAGGAGTGCATGATGGCTTGAAGGTCTTGCTCCTGGCCGTCTTCGTCTACTTTGCAGTACCCTCTGGTCACCTGCCATATCTCCATGTTTCCATGGTGGCTCATGACCATGGTGAGAGCGTTCTGCGCAGCGGTCCGCGCGTAGGACATGTTCCAGTCCCGAACAAGCTGCGGCATCTCCTTGGCCTTCTCCCGCACTTGGAAGTCTGACATGCTTGGCATGTCCAGAATCCTAAGAGATTCGCCAATGTCCTCAAGGGACTGGCGATAGTCATGAATGAGATCACCGACTTGAGTAAGCCGGTGAGTGCAAGGTTCGGACGAGGAGGAGTCCGTCAAGTTCAGAGGACCTACACACAAAGCAAGTCAATGAAAATCCGACATTGATGAAAGTCGAAGAAAGAATAAATCAGATAGATGGAACATACCAAGAATGATGTCGTCAATCTTGGCTTTCTCTTCCCGAAGACTCTGGAGTTCAGCTCGGAGCGCCTGGGAGATATCCTTCTCTCTTCTAACCTCATTCTTGAGATCCGAGATAACCTTATCTTGAGCGGCAATCTTGAGATCGCTCTCTTCAGTGGCCATGGAGGAGGACTCGAGAACTTGAGCTATGCTCCTTTCATGATCAGCCTTAAGCTTATGCAGCTCTTGGCGAAGTCCCTTGTTCTCCACCACTAAGGTTTTGAGGTTCTCGTCCTCTTCAATCATAGCGATGGATTGTTTCACCAACGCTGTAAGTCAAAAAGAACAATAGTTCAGAAAAATTCGATATTGGAAAAGTAAAAGACAAGGTTTGAATCTCGGAATGTTACCTTCAGCTTCATCCTTGGCTAGCTTGAGTTCAGCATTTTTAAGACGGAGAGCTTTGATTTTTCTCCGCTTATCACAGACATTTTTTAACAATTCTAGGTTATAGGAATACACTTTATGTAAGTCAGAATACCCAAAGTCAGAAAGCTACTTAAGACTCGGGCTAATATTTTTTGCTAAATATCAGCACGAGCCTTGGGGGCTAGACTAGTTGGTTCTTTGGCATCCTAATGAAAAGCATAAACTCAGATTTCTATATCCTACTTCATGCTTGGGGGCTAGAGGATATGATATAACATAAGGTAAAAAACAAGAGTTGGAATTCCGACTTACATATTGCTCGCGGGTGAGTTTGTCTAGACCCGCGTTCACCTCAACTGCCACCTTCTCGGCGAGAGTAAGAGGAATTACTGGGGCTGTTGGAAGCTCTCCAGTCTTGATCCTCTCGTCGCGAAGGCGGACTTGGGCGAGAAGGTCAGAGAACTTGACGTCCTCTGCTTCTTGCGCTTCCTCTTCGGGGGATAGATGGCTTTTGTCCAGGACTTGCCTGGCCAGCCGCTGGATCTCCTCTGCAGATTTCCGAGATAAGCCAAACTTGGCAAGTCCGGGATTGCTGAGGAGGTTGTCGGTGAAGACTTCAGCTGAGGGATCATTACCCAAAGCGGGTTCACCCTTATCTTGAGCTGACGCACCCACGGTGACGTCAGTGTGCGATCCAAGGATCACAGGCGCCGTTGGAGGAGCCGGATCTTCTGCAACAACTGGAGAAGGAGTAATCGCCGGTGTTGCAGAAGGAGTAATCACACGATCATGGTCCACCCAAAAATACCCACTCGCCAGAAGCTGTTCCTAGGTCAGGTCGTTCATTCAAATGGAGTTCTGTCTTTCTCATCCTGCGGATGACGAGCACTAACAACTACACCAAGCAAAAAAGGCAAAATATGAAGACAAGGAACTACCACGATTCACTACAAGAAAAGATAAGAGGGCAGGAAGCTAACACTTGAACTGATCGCCCAGCCGCGTCACCTCCTCCAATAGATACTGCTACCGGGCGGTAGCCTTCTCCGCCCTCGACTTCCATACATCTGTGTTACCACGGAGGATGGGCAACTCACATTCCAGCTGCTTAACATGATCGCATAGTCGCGAAAGTAGGGACAACTCATCCACCCTTGAACGCAACTGCGCCAAGCTCTCATCAGTGGGTGACGGATCACGAGGATCTCTCAAAGGACCACTCGAGGCACCCTATCACAAACCAAACAAAAGAAAAATAAGAGGCTGAAGATACACTGACAAAAGGCTTGGATGCATTCAACGATATCAAAGTCTTGACTGGGGTACCCCCACAAAAGCATTGTTTCACAGACACAAAAGGTCAAACACTAGAGCTATTACATATAAAAACTAAGGAGCAACGGGCTTCTTCGACTTCGACTTCGGCCTCGGGGGCTTCATCGCATCCGTGGTAGTTTCCAATGCCATGGACTTGCTAGTAGTACCCCCAGACGCCGCAGCCTTCGCATCCTTCATTTTTACGCTGCTCCTCGGAGTACTTGGCGAGTGTCTCGATAAGCTGGGGACCATAATTTTTGCATTTACCAGCAAAGGGAGCAAACACTACCTGCTAGCCTCCAGCATCGACAGGCATCACTTCAGAGATAGCGGCAGGATCCATCTCCACACCATGGTCCTGCACCATTGCGAGTGCCATGGTGGCACCAACAGAGCGCTGCGAGTTCTTGAAGTCAGCAGGGATTCCTCTAGCTAGAGACTACACCAAGTCGCCGAGGTTGCCGGTGAGTCCGGCCTTGGGCGTTAAGTCCTCACGGATGCGACTGAGCACATCCTTGGCCTTCCCCAGCATCTCCTGGAGGGATACGCTGCGGTCCTCGACTGTGGCGATGGCACCAGCCAAAGCATCCGCACGGCACAGAGATTGGGCATCAAAGCTCAAGCCGCTGGCATCTGCATACACAAAAGCATAAGTATAACAACCACACGTCAAAGTACAGAAGAGCAAGGCATATCCAGATGAAAAGGAATACCTGAGAGGGACTTGGAAATCGAGAGAAGCTACTCCTCAAACAATTCTCCCTCTCAGCAGTGGAGGCAAGGAGATCCTGCTCTCGCTTCCGTGACTCCTTTAAAGCTGCGACCGCCTCGTCGCGATTCTTCGGTGCCACGGCCAGCGTCTTCTCCAATGCAGTAGCATGGCAAAGTAATTCATTATGCTCAGCTGCAACATACAAGGGAGTGTCACAAAATCGAATCAATAATATTCGCCAAAGACAAAGAAAAATTCAAGACTTAATTTCGACAACGCGATGGCGATTGTCCAGTCGCGCATGTTCTCAACCCATGTTAAGGACCTGCTCCGCTAGGCGGGCGGCTTCCTTCACGATGAGTTGCATCCGAGACGTTAAAAGTTCAAGTTAAACAACGCCAAGAATAAATTCGACTGCCAACAACAAGATACCTACATGATCCTCCACGGACTCCGAAGAAGGCTGCTGCACAGTCATCCGGGTAACCATCTGATGTTCCCCAGCATGCGGGGAACTCGATGAATTATGCCCAGAGTGGGCCGTCAATGGAGGAGAAGGAGACCGCAAAGCCACCTTCTTGGACTTGGAGTCCGCGACTCCGGACTCCTTCAAAAATTGGATGTCATCGAAAGACGACGTTGCCGCTTGACTAAAGCACAAATCAAGTAAAAGCTTTAGGGCAGATGGCAACTCAAAAAATAAACCAAAACGAGGTCGCGAATATAGAACTTACCAGGCAAATCTATCAAGATCGAAGAACTGCTCCTCCGACTCCGACGATTCCTTTAGCAATCGAAGCTTCTTCCGGGAAGGTGGAGCCATAGAGCGCACAGGAACGGTGGGAATCGGGTCCTCTGCACCAATAGATGGGCCTTCTGGAGTTGATGGAGACGAAACATCCGAATCCTCGCATCGAGAATGCTTGCGAGTGTCCGGATCACTAGACTCGGGGGCTCCCTCCTCCTCTTTAAGTGGGACAGTCGATTCCGACTCGTCCTCTTCATCCACTTCGTGAGGAATAACCCCCTCAGGAAGAGGGGGCAAATTGGGAGACACCTTCCAATCCTGCATTCAGAAAAAAATTCATTATACATCAAGAAATTAACAGCAATCGACAAAGAAAGCTACTCCGTAGGACAATTCTACCTCAGGAGGAGGGTTAGAGGCGTCGAAGGGAGGCACGACTGGTTCGCCTGGGAGAACCTCCTTGGCAGTATACTTTGTCACCAGTCACAACCTCTTATCTACTTCACCCGTGGAAATGCCATCGGCAAATACGCGAGTGGCATCGTCCGCACCAGCCCATTGGAACATGCGGTGGACTCTAGCCTACAGAGGCTAGATGCGATGGCGCAACCATGTGCGAATGAGGGCGGCGCCTCCCTCTTCTTTACCCATGCGACTCTCGAGGTCACAGACATGCTTGTACAACACTTCCGTCTCCTCGGACTCGCCAGGCATCACTACGTTCTTCCAAGAATGCCTCCTCTTGCACGGCGTTGCGGGATCTAAGGGCGCGAGTCCGTAGTGCTCTCTGTCGGCCTTCTGGTTGCGGATGTAGAACCACTTGTCTCTCCACCCTTGGACGGACGCCATGAGTTTGATATTGAAATAAGTGGTGGAGGAGTCGACATGGATTCCGTAGCCTCCTACGTCGTAGACTACAGAACCAGATGCTGACTGACGCTTTAGCTTGATCCTCTTAAAGAGGCCAAAGTCTGGCTCGACTCTGAGCTAGCACTCGCAAAGAGTAATATAGCAGGCGATGTGGAGAATAGAATTTGGGGACAACTGATGCAGCTGGAGCCTGTAGAAGCAAAGGAGGCCCCTGAAGAAAGGATGCATGGGCAGAGAAAGACCACGGATGATGAACACAAGGAACCTCACCCGGAAACCAGCAGGAGGACAAGGAATTACCTCGCCACCTGGCACTCGCAATTCATCCTCAACGGGCGACAGAACTCCATCTTGACGCAGAAGACGGAGCTCAGAGGACTTGATGATGGATGCGCGCCATGCACCATTGGTGACGCGGGTACCCGCGCCCTTCTTCTTCCCAGCGCCAGCGGCGCTGGTCCCCATAGTGGCGGAGCCGCCCTTCTTCTTAGCGGCAGCAATGGCAGCGGCGGACTCAGCGATGGCGCCTCCCTTCTTCTTGCCCATCTTGCCACTGTGGTGCGAGCGGAGGAAGTAGATCGGAAAGACACGGAGTTGGTCCAGTGCCATGAAAAGGATGAGCGCTAGGAAGCAGAGAGCAGCGACAATGGCAATGGAAGCAAAAGCAGAGAAAGGGCAGATGGGAAAATTACCGTAGCTACGCTGCTACTTAACCCCCTTACAGATGCCATCCAACGTCCAGCAGAAAACCTACCGGACGCGTGGCGCACATTGCTATCGACACGTGGAGAAGCCAAAACACGAACTGTCCCCCACTATCTCCATTACATGAGGAAATCGAGGAGACGCAGTTAAAACAGAAGATTACGCACGCCCGGTCAAATCGAAGTCAGAAAGTGGGGCCCACTACTGACTCGTGTATTAACGAGCTCGCTGGGGAACCCCAAGAGGAAGGTATGATGAGCACAACAGTAAGTTTCCCTCAGTTATGAAACCAAGGTTATCAATCCAGTAGGAGCAAGGAAACACCCCAAAGGTGTAGCTAGCTGAACTTTGGCAGGGCGCACTACCGGTGCCAGCAAGCAACATGGAGACCTGCACAACACAACCACATAACTCTGTCCCCAACTTGTGATGAGGTTGTAAATCTCACCAGTTTTGCTGAAAACAAAGGATTAAACGTATCGAATGGAAGGAAGTAATAGTTTGCAGAAAGTAAACACAAAGCAGTAAACAGTTGATTGTAGATTGAAAGTAAAAGAAAGGACCGGGGTCCATAGTTCACTAAAGGTGGCTCTCCTTAAGATAGATAACATGTTGGGTGAACAAATTACAACGGGGCAATTGACAAACATCGAGAAAGCATACAAGCATGTACTACTCATCTTGACTCCTTTGAGATTCGACTGGGCATTACAACATTATACATAGACCGCCATCGAACTGCATCTATGACTAATAATCCAGCTTCAGGTTATCATCCGAACCCCCTCCAGTATTAAGTTGCAAGCAATGGATAATTGCATTATGAATTGCGTGTAAAGTAAACAATACAATTGTTCTATGAACAAAGGATTGTTGTTTTCTCCCTAGTAGCAACAGCACATCAAGTACCTTAGAGATTTCCGTCACTTCCCCAGATTACCAGAGGCATGAACCCACTATCGAGCATAAATACTAACTCTTGGAGTTGCTAGCATCTACTTGGCCAAGATAGCTACTAACAACGGAAAGCATGCAAGATCACAAATAACAAAGACATGATAGAATCAATAATCAATCTGAAATAGCATCTCAATATCCATCAGATCCCCGCAAACGCAACATGCAGAATTACAAATAGATGATCTTGAACATGAACTAAGCTCAAAGATCTAAACATGATAGCACAAAGGGGGAGAACCAACCATATAGCTACTACATGGACCCGTAGTCCAGAGATGAACTACTCATGCATCACACCGGAGGATTGCATGATGATGAAGAAGGCCTCCAGGGTGAATTCCCCTCTCCGGCAGGGTGCCAGGAAGAGCTTCAGATCCCTCCCGATCTAGGGATGTAGATGACGGCGGCTACAGACTCTTTCGTGGATTTTTGATCGGGTACTTAGGGTTTCCGTATCAGGGGCAATATATAGGCGGAAGGAGAGGCCGAGGGGGTGCCTGGGGCGGCCAGACCACCCCCTAGCACGGGCCAGGTGGTGTGGCTGGGCCCCAGCCCCTCTCCGTCTCGTATTCTGGCTCCAGGTGTCCCTCGGTGAAAAACTGACTTTGGCGTTTGTCCCATCCAATTCCAAGAATATTCATTTTCCGACTTTCCTAAAAACAACAGAAAATAGGCAGCTAGCACTGTGGCTCTTGTTGATAGGTTAGTCCAAGAAATCATCTGAAAAGTACTCCAAAGTGTGGACAAAACATAAGAAAGTAGATAAAACCAAGCATGGAACATCAAAAATTATGGATACATTTGCATTGTATCACCCACCGCTCGTCACGTCCCGTCAAAGCTGCTCACGCGTGCAACTGAGGTCATCACATCGTCAACACTGATGTCATCAAGATGAGCATCAGAAGATTTCAACTACTTTAAGTCCTTGCTAGAGTCTTCGACTCCACCAAGCACTCGGGGACTACTCCCATAGGGAGCGCTGGTCGCGCACCCTACGATTCTTTTTTATGCAGGAATATGAACATTAAAAGCATACCCATCTCTTGAATCTACGATTCGATTATGAATCATGGGTTACTCCCATAGGGAGCGCTGGAAGAAAATTCGACTGAAACAAGCAACAAAGACGATAGCAGTCGCAAAAGTTCTTTACTCCCTGCCTAAGTCTTCGACTCAACCAGGCACTCGGGGGCTACTCCCATAGGGAGCGCTGGTCGCGCACCTATGATTATTTGTACATCGTACTGTGTGTTGATAACATCCACACTCGAATGCTATGGCGACTCCGCCTTATATTTTCCCTGCAAAGAGATTGCGTCTCCTGGGCCACCCGAATCATTTCCGCGATGACAGAAATTCGGATGCCGCGCTTACAGCATGAAGATAAGACCTGAATAAGGCCTGGCAACGCATCTGCTACGCACTACCAGAAACATATCTGTGCCTGCAGGTACGATGAACATGCCTTGACGGACGCGTCCAGTTCTCACAACCATACACTGGAATTCGACTTCTGTAAGACCTCCGCGGCCTGAGTTGAATTACACCAGCACTTTTCCGAATTCCAGTCCGAGGACTCGAGTTTGAGTAGATTGCGTTGTTTTGCCCTAAGGCAGTTAACTGATACCGACACATCGGCTAAATCAGGCACGCATATCAACAATCCCTATGACATGAACTGAACACTCGAAAAATGCTTAATCATACACTCAAAAGGCTTCATAAAGTCCCTAGTCGAATCTGCGATTCCACTAGACACTCGGGGGCTACTGACATGGGTATACCCTACAGGTACTCGAGTTCGGTAAATACGGTCTGGATACAGCGGAATCCCACGGCGTTGCCAAGGCCCAAATGGAGAACTCGAGTGGCCCACGGACTCTCGATTGCTTGCGAGACAAGAAGCTAAAGATAGAAAGTTTAAAGGGAAAACCCTAACCTGTAACCGACTCGACCTGCTACCTGAGACCTAGCCTATTTATATAAAGTCTAGGAGGGGGCGGCGAGGAGGACACACGCAACCCTAGTTTCCACAACTTTTGCCAGATTGCATCTGCGTGCCGCTATAATGTTCGACTCATTTGTTAATTCCAAGAGCAGACAAGCAGGAGTAGGGACCTCTACGAGGCCTGAACCTGGGTAAACCTTGCATCCCTGTGTGCTTGTTTGCTAGCCGACTGATGCCTCCAGTGCTTCCTCATTCTCCAAAACCCAAGTCCATAACAATGGGCATTGACGAGTTAAACCCTCGTCAATTGTCATCTGGTAATTATGATGAAAGTCCATGTGTTAGGTTGTTAAGATTAAACTATGGTCTTTGATAGAGTAAAATTAATGTTTAGTTTTTATACATTTAGTGGATTATACAATAGATAAAAGTTAACTATAAAATCATGAATAAACTTAAGATATAATGTGTATGAGATTTTATACCAAGGTTAACTATAAAAGTGAATTTTAATGCATGGATCACCAAGGTCTAGGTTTTTCTTAAGTATGATAAAGTATGGGAGATTATTCACTTCCAATGGAAGTTAATGGTGATTTCAAGATTTGGTTTGCTATTATAATACTAAAAACAAGATTTATCTTATTAATGTTAGCATATATGGATGATCTCACTAATTTTGTGATGGTTGAAGTATTTGGACAAACTTGAGAACTCATATTATTGCTTAAAGAATTAGATATAAGTTCTACTTGTTCTAGATTTAAAGAACTAATTTATATACTTCAATATACCCTAAGTAGTTTAAGAAAGCAAGAAAATAATTTATCTTGATTTATAGATGATTTACTTCAATAGCAGAAAAGGACTATAAAGCCAGTTACAACTAGTATTTGTATATAAATCCTAAAATGAATTGTTATTTTAGAATTAGTATTAATATGAAATATTAGATTTATTTTTAGATACAAAAATGATTTTTATTCATTTAATAGTCTAATCCTTACTTTTATAAAATTCCATGAAGTAATAAGCGTTTTCAAATTTTCATTTCAAGTTTATCAAGTCAAAGTACAAAGTAGTATTTTTCTTTCACAAAGTATTTATTTAAGATCTTAAAAGTGAATTTTATTTATTTTTAAATATTATTGTTATTTTTATTAGATAGCTTATGTTTTTATGAATATTTAGAGATATTATTTGTATTTTTAGGATTTTTGTTTATTTTTCTATAGTTTAAGTACCTTTAGGGGTATTTTGGTAATTTTATTTATTCAAGAATTTCCATTCCATTTCTCCTAAGTATTTAAGTATTTCATAATTCTATTTGTGAATTTTGTAAATTCGTTTGAATTCAAATTTGAAATTCAAATACATGTTTGACTAATTTTCCCCCTAAAAACAAAGAATTCTACAAAAGTCATGTCAAAATCTATCGCACTTATCTCGTTGTTTTCACCTGAACAAGAGAGATCTCGATACCTCTATAGCTCTTTTAGTTTTGTGAAAAAATTACTCGGATTTTCTTATGCATGAATGCAATGCACACACCTATGTCCATTACTATTTCTAGGTGCTAATCCTGGGATGTTACAGAGGACTGCTAGGGATCTTCTTTAAAAATCACAGAAGACACCAAGGGAGTATCCGCAATGGAGAAGAAGGAATATGATGTCTTGTGTAATCAGCTTGGAACCAAGGATGGATTCAAGTTGATGGAGATGATCAAGGATGGGCGTAAATTATTCAGCCTCCGGATAGGTTAAGAGGGCGATTTTGAGCAAGTTTAACTCGATCCAAAAGAAGATGCAGATTCCTACTTGGAGAGACTAGAGCAGCGAGGAGAGAAGATCCAAGCTTCCATGGACAAACTTGATCGCTGCATTAAGAAAATTGAGGTAAAATCTCTAGGATCCTCTAAACATATTGAACCGTTGCGTTGTTATCTAGATCAAATGGATTTGAGGATAATGAAAGGACTCGGAGCCAACCTTGACATCACCCTTCATGCCACTGAGACATAGAAAAAAACGATTAAGATGTATAAGGCACATGTGGCACAACTGGAAACAATTATCGATCAATGCCAAGTTCGCATCATGATCCTTGAAGTAACAAATAAGACACTTTGTGCAAGCCTTCGTAATTTCAAGGATCCTCCGAGTTAAGGAAATACCATAGTATCGAATAATCACGAGGGATTATTTTATCCCACTGTCTTGATTCCAAGCTTGGGGAGATCTCTAGCACCTTGTAATCTATCTTTTGGTTTTAACATGTTTACTTTTTTGCATGCATATTTGTACGTTATTCTAGATTTTGCATTGGTTTCTTCATCAACCTCCTTTAGTTCAAGGAAATAATTATATCCATTGAGTTTTGAGACTTTATGATATTTGAAGTGATTATTGATTCATGATTATGGTATTAAATGTATGAATTTTGTTGAGTGCTATGATACTTGTTCCACTGTTATGATTTTAGGGTCTTCCACACCAACAAAGTATTGATAAATTATGGGAAGGAAATCTTGATAGCATGTTATAGTCATAAGTTTGAAATAATATGAGCCATAAAGAGTATTAACATGATCTAATACGATTGTTGAATAAAAATAAAAGGCTTTGCTATCAAAAAATTCCATGGACAAGAAAGTACAAGATTGAAAAAAAGTTACTCAAGAAATGATTATGAATTATTTATTACTCAAATTAAATGCTCAGACAATAATACTTGATGATTTTATAATATGCCGAACTATTAAAAACTTCTGATAACTTATTGATAAGAAAGGTGTGGAAGCCTCTAAGTAGTGATGTGTGAAGGTGTGATATAACTCATGATGCAGTTCTATATCCGATATTGTAATTGTATTATAACTCATTTTTTGCCTCATTTATTATAACGACTCGTGCCTCATGAGCATGATGACCTTGTACATAAGCCACAACCGTGCTCGAGGACGAGCAAGAGTCTAGCTTGGGGAAGTTAATGAGTCCAAAATTGAAGCATATTTACCTCTTGTTTTTGCATAAGTAGAGTAGGATTTTGGTATTTGAGTGCACATACACACACTCTTTTGTCTTTGTTTCAGCATGATCTCGAATTAATAAGTATTATGTGAACATATCAATTGAGACTGTTATACAATGCAGTAATATGATATTTCTAATTGATAAGAGTCATTTATTTGATTCATCCTCGCACCTAGGAGAATAGAAAATGTGGAGGAAGCCTACAGAGGCCTTAATGACCTATGGTACAGACGAAGCTTACCCATACCATCCACACGTACCATGTGTCAGGGCATCTTCCTTGTCAAATACTTTAACCTCGTGAAGACGGATCTGAGATCTGACATTCACAAAAACCACCAGCCTCGAAATACTATGCCAGAGAGGGATCTGGAGGAGGAACTAAGAGAAGGGAAAATACTTGCTTATCAGTGGATCATCGTAGGACATCACATCATCCCTTTCATCATAAACTGATAAATCTCCATCACCATCACCACCCCTCTTCCATATTTTAGATCTTGTTGTAATTCCTAATTCAATTGTAGTTTGCACTAGATTTATCACCGTACTTTTATCCATCAATTTGAATATGATGATGTTGTTCATTGCTTTCATGTATGAGTAGTTCCCTTTGTACTTAGGGATATGGAGAAACCCTAGCATTATTATGAAATGAAATAAAGATGATCTATTACTTTGTTCCATGATCTATTGATCTATGATATTGTGTTTGACATCTCTCTGTATATGGTATGTGTAGTCGGCCACATATCACTTGCCTATGGGACTAAAGTGAGGATGATACCCTTTGGATGTGTATGGGAGTATGTCTAGTGCTAAGCGGTGATAGTAAACATTGGCTTATAACCTACACGGTCAAAGTGGGAATTAAGAGAGACTCACTAAGCTTATTACGATATCCATGGGGAAACCCTTAATTGTGGTGGTCTACATGAGTGATTTCTCTCAGGTATCGTAGTGTATATTTAGAGATGACCTCATTACCTGACTCAAGAAAGCAACTGCCCACGAGTCCTGTCATGAAAATCTTATTATTGAGATTCTCCACACACGTCATGATGAAAGAAATAGGTTATCCTAATTATGATTAATTATCCCATGCTAGTGGTGTATACTAAATCCCCGAGAATGATTTTGCCTTATTGAGTTCCAACACCATTTCCATTGCATTTGTTACATGCTCTTGTTTACTTGTTTTTGTTTACTTTCCTGCACACAAACACAAAACCTTCCAAACACCCTTACTTGAAATCAAAGGAAACTTACAAGTATCCTTTGGTAGATGGTGATGAGGGGCATAAATACCTTAACCAAATATCTCTCTATGGATTCGGTACTCTTATTTCAAAAGTAGCTACAATCAATCTGTGCACTTGCAGTCATCACCTATCATTTCTTCTGGTTATTGAGATTGATCCTCCGGTAGAGGACTTCATACTTTACCCGTACTCTTGCTATTGTTAGAATGTGAAGTTATCTTGTAGGATAGTGACGAGTGGAAGAAGTGAATCTTGAGGGGTGAAAATGACAAAGTACTCCAGTCTTGTCATCCTGCAGATGTGGGATATTCAAGTAGTTTCCATCTTAGTTATATCGATCTTCTTGATCATGAGAATCTAAATTTCTAGTGGTTCCTAGTTCTATTCCCTAGGTTAGTATGGAGTCTCGTTAGTGGTAACTGATTGGCATCTTTGAAAAGTTTTCTATATGGTGAATCGGTCCCAAAACGACATTTGACCCGTGCCAGTAGGGAAAAAACACACATATAAGGTGAACAATGTGACAATGTGACATAGTCGCAATATTCTCCCCAAACAGAGAGACGCAAACAACACACATCAAGCAACACACCTACGCTTAGGCAAGCAAACATGGCATACTGTTGGTACCAAGGAGTAACTACTTGCGATATTGGGGAATCCTATCTTAGGACTATGGATCCTAGGAATCAACATTATTGGTGGTCTTGATCACAGTATGGTATATGAAGCCTTTGTCGTAGCAATTGAGTGCTTCTCTGCCTTGCAATACCCTATTCTTCTCTCAGTGAGGATTCCATTGGTAGGGCGACCTTTTAGTTTCCTTTGGTTTGCTTGCACATGCTTCTCTTTGCCTTCTTATCATCGCCTTCCCAAGGTTATAAGTCCTACTTTTTTTAAATCCATATGTTTGAAATTTGGACGAGTGATAGAATAAACCATTTTTTGAAACAACTTAAAATATAAGAGTATAAGATGTAGAATCTTTCGAAAAGTTTTGAGAAAAATATGTTTTGAAAACCCGTATTTTCAAGGTATTTGTTTTTTCCTATCTAATGACCGTGCTAACGAAGGTATCCTACAGTCAGGATGGCTCTGATAACAAGTTTATGGGTCCCCCGGATTAGCTATCCATGAAACCCTTATGCATTCAACCATGACCCTATTAGTGCGTCGTGGAGCATAATCGACAAGTATCAAAGTAAACAACCATTATGAAAGCGGATACAAGTCATACCTCAATGCCATTATGGCTACCTCTTACAACAACCTTGACAGGCTAATATCGATCATCAGCATCAGAAATTTTATTGAAGCATCAAGCCGAAGTCACGCCTTAAACCTACATGCAACTGACTAGGAGAACTTCCTAGCTCACATAGTCATCAACCTTCCTCTTCCTTTTGTTAGGAATGATGCCCTAGAGGCTCACATTCCGCCTTGTATTTGTAATCTAGAATATGGCTTAGATATAGTTGTATATGTCACTGCAATTGTTGCAGGTGTGGAACCATATACTTGTATCTAGATCTAGCCAGTTTGTCCTTAGTCGTTTGAGGTTGGGAGGGAAACCCCCCACCAGGACTAATTTGTAAGTTGAAGATGACAATGTTTCATGTGTCATGAGCATGGATATGCTATCTGCCTTGCGTTGACAATTCGGAAGAGGTACGATAGTCGGACTGATCCAAAGGTTAGTAGGATGTGAGAACATCGTCATACGCTCTGAATAACATAGTGGAATACTTAGACCTGAGGGGATCACACGATCTGAGTTGTAGAAAAGCTGGCTTTGACTCCATCTTTTGCTCACCGTAACTGGGATTCATAAGGGTCGTCTTGGGCCGACTTCAAAGCAAGCTATGTGACATGGATCAGCCAAGATGGAATTTCCCCAGCAACTCGAAGATATATTCTTTAGGCCTCTCGTGTGATATGATTTAGAAGCATGGCCATGTGCTACTCCATCAAGTCTTAATCGAGGTAGTCCAACTTAGAGAAACCAGAAGGAATAAGTTACCACTACAACGACAAGAGAGTTAAAACAACACTGGGATGACGGAATCTCCCCTGCGGTTTATCACCAATATCGTGAAGCAAAGGAACTCGGACAGAACATCACATTGAGGGCACTTGCATGTACAGAGAATTTATCAGTCTTGCTAGAGGCTGCTGATAAGCCCCAAGTGCAGGGGATCACCATAGTACAATTCGATAAGAATTTGATTTTCGAACCCACGAGGACCTAAAGGTAAACTATCTATTCTCTAAAGCCCTATATCCCACTTATATGGCCTTCTATGCAAATCTAGGATCTAAAGTGTGTGTGTGTGTGGTTGTTTTTGGTATTAACTAGAAAACAATAAAATAGTTGAAATAAACACTATAAGTAAAATAATGCAAATGAAGTGGAGCTAGTGGAGTGGATGTGGATAATCTATGGGTGCAAATGTTTAGGCAAATTGCTATTTCATTCATTTGGTTGTCACAATTAGTGAAGCACATATATAATCTTTTTATTATTTCTTCTAGGGGGAGCCATAACTAGGTGTAGCCATATATATGAGAAAATACACCACTAGTGATTGATACCAAGGCTAATTAAGAACAAACATGGGAATATTAAGACATAAAGTCCAACCACCACATTTAGATCTAAGGTCCTCATGATAATACCCCAGATGATTAACCATGAATTAATACTACATATATTTCTAAGACTTGGGATTCAACTTCTGTCAAACTTCGCTTGTCCCTCAACCTATCAACATGCAACAGTGACAACCTTGTGCATACCCCAACATATGTGCACACTCATATGTTAGTGCATCAATATCATCATAGAAAATAACATATACTTGTATGCAACCAAAACAAACTAGATCACAATTTCCATAACAATTCACTACTCAAACATCAACATATTCACACAATAGATCATGGGAAAATAATATATTGCATCATACATCATGTTTGCCAAGAGATTATAGTGGGGGATGATAGGATATTGTAGTAGATGGTGATGGAGATGAGCCTTCCCAAGGGGGATAGGCGGCACCGACGTGGAGGAGGCGGCACCGGTGGAAGCGCAGGGCGGTGGCTCCCGGCGGCCTCCTAGGGGCAGCGGTTGCCCTTGGGGGCAGCAGCCCCTTGGCCCTTCTTTCTTGGAGATGGTGCAGCAACGGAGGATCTTCTCTCCTCCTTGGGGGCTGCGAAGGAGGGGGATTTTCGTGGCTATGGTTGGATGTCTCCAAAAGTAGCGTTTCCTCTCAATATATAGTGGTGGAGATGCAATCTTGGCCATAGGATGGATGCCCCTTGGATCCAAGGACTCTTGCGCATCTCTAGAACCTTCCTAAGATTCCCCTCTGTCCTTAATGAGTCCATGAAGTCATGGTTGGGACAAAATCATCAAAGATGGAAGGATTTTGAGTCAACCACATCACATATTTTCGGAGTCCTGAAACTGCTTCATCCTCTGCAGTAATATGGCTATAAAAATGAATACATACTCATATTGGGGAGAATGTTATGTCTAAATTATTGCGGATAAAATTCCCCACAACTTTCCTTTCTATACTTTTTCCATTGTATGTCATATTTGGGGTCGTTTATGGCAATCTTAGAAAAAAGTTCTGGAGGGACAAATTCCAGGAATTTCTAGATTTCACCATAACGAGCGGTTTTCTTCCATATTTGTGTATTTCCTAGACAACAAAGTGTAAACCAAGAACTTATGCACTTTTGTAACTATTATTAGGTTATTCCCAATAAATATAATAATGTTGCAAAATAATAATGATTTTGAAGCAATAAACGACAAAGTTCATGGATGCATTTTACATGCATCAAACATTGCCAAGCTTAACCTATGCTCATCCTCGAGCATAAAGGTGACAAAATTAACATGGACTTTAGAGTTTGTTGCTTTGCTTATTTTCCATTTCCACATAAAGTTCACTATTTTTAATCTTTAAGGAATAACAACAAGCAAGTGGGCTATAAAGTGATATCTTTTGCACTCTACAAGCATGCTCAATAATAAGTAGACTTGTGTTCAAACAAATGAGAGATAAAACAAACCTTCAAGCTTACTTAGATGAACCTATATAATTGTTGGAAGACTCATTCCTATCATTGGCATGATTTTTTTATGCCTTTCTACTTTGGGTTACTTCTTAGTTTCATGCCCTTGACCTGGAAGACTCGCTTCTTAGATTTATGTCTTCCCTTAAGATATTCTTATATCTCATACCAAAAGTAAGCATGGATTAAACATGTGCAAAGGCATATTTATCTTCCAAACTCCATTTCATTAAGTTTATGATTGATCAATACTTCATCATTAGTGTTTGGTTCCATTTACCCCTATCAGTAGCATCTTTCTAGTTCAAAGAAGAGAATAATTATAACAAGATAGACATGAAGTTCGACTTTTGTTGAACACTTTCACCCTTTTTATACGGCATCAATTAACGGTCTTGCCCTCCTAGTAACCAGTATAAACCTTATTCATGGGTCTTTGAATCATGTAATATGCTCTAAAATAACATTTGCATTTCACTTTCCATGGCTAGCCGAATCCTCAGGTGCCAACCTTTCCAACACTTTTCCCTAGAGCATATGTATTGAAATACCCATGACCCTCAGTTTACTCGTTGATTACTAAGTAGAACAATAGTATATCATGTCCCCTTGTTATCTTTCCTTTCACTTTTTATCATACAAAACCATTTTTTGTTTCATAAATCATTACCACCTTTGGTGGTTGTGCCTTCAAGTTCATGGTCACCCCACAACCAAATTGTGTATGACAACCATAACCATAAGAGCAACATTATTTGTAAGCTAAATAAAACAAGGCACATGAGAAATATACTTGGAATAGCATTGATGCTATATAGGTATGTGTGTACGCTATGGGAATTGGTTTTAACGGTATTTGGATAAACAAGCTTTGCTTGTATAGGAATTTTTGGGCTAGCAAAAAGATCTACAAGTATGCCATTGGATCCATAGTTCCCAACATTTATCATCACACAATGCTCCTTAGTATTAAACATCAATATATATGAGCAAAATGTATCACTAAATAAGACACTATCAAATTATCATTCATTAACGTATTTGATCTAGAAATGCTAAGCATGACTTTGAATTTCATATTTTTGCTTTCATTCCCTTTTATTTTGATAGCACACAACTCATTCTCATCAAGGAATTTAATCATGGGATAGATTGTGTCAACACCCAGATTTTTAATCCCAGATGCCGGTTATGCCATACATCGCAATCCCAGGATTACCATTTTTGCGAGACATAACAGATTGGATATCACAGTACATCATCCATTACAAACAATAAGGTCTTACAAAAATAAGTGATCCCATGATCCAGTCTTAGTACAAACAAGTAGCGGAATAAATAGCGTAGCGGTGGGCTCCATCTTCAGTGTCACAGGCAATGCTGACGATGGGAGATGATCCTAGTTGTCATAGCCGTCCTGTTGTCCTTCCTCCTGGTAGTCCTCCTCATAGTCTAACCACGGGAATAGCTAGGGACAAAGCCATGAGTACTCTTTATGTACTCGTAAACTATAACTAAAAAGTAAGGTAGTTCTAGTAGGAATGCTAAACTCTAAGTTTATTTGTAAAGTTAAGTTTGAAACCTAAGCTGAGTTCAGAAACAAAGAAAGATAAAATAAAGTTTGAAATCACCTAAGTGGGAACTTAGTTGTCATAGTCACAACCATGTTGTGGTCAAGTCATGTCACCAATTCATTTCATAAGTCATTTTGAAAACATCTAACAACGGAATAGTATGGCCACTCCAACTGTCCATAACCGCGGACGTGGCTATTCGAATAGTTTGACACTCTACAGAGATGGTACACTTTCACCACAAAATTCGATACATCTGTCAGGGATAACCCTGAATCATCATACTTAGTATGTAGATAATCAAACATAACCTTTCCTTTACACACCCTAGTATAAGCACCTCTGCTATGATCTTGGCCTCCTAGCCATGGCCATCTGCCATCCTGGGCACTTCATAGGTAACAACATTGAGAGGTAGCCTCAGCTCAAACCTCTCCCGTGAGGGAACTAATACTAATGCATATAAACTTCCGGCTAAGCCTTACCCAATTCAGGTATTGTGGTTGTACGGTAAAATGGGAATGGTATTGCATCTGAACCCAACCATCAGTTTTTATAAAGGGCTAAGGCTCATGCCTCAACATTTTCATCATCATAAACCATTGGTGTTTCTCAACACATGTCAAAACATCTCAATAGAATGACTCATCATTCCAAGGTTTTCACAAGTCATTTTCACCAAGTATTCCCATCTAAAAATGATCAAGTTTTTGGTTTGGCTCTAATCACTAAATTAAGAGTGTTCACTAATATGGGATGATAATCTCAATCTCATGCCATAGCATGACATCTAAGTCTAACTAGATAGGTGTTGGGGGTGTAACCCCAGATACCCCAAAGTTGGTAGATAAGGCATCCAATAGAAGACATGTAAATAAAATAGGGTGTAAAGTGAGTAGAATAAAGGAAAAGAGATAGAAATTGCTTATGGGCCGACTTAGTGCAAATTCGGCCTAGAAGGGAGAATCCTCCCAGACCCAATCAGCACCACTTGGGCTGAATTCTATAAACCAGCACCGAATTAAGGAGTAATCCGGCCAGCAGGGGCGTCCATCTCCTCCCGGGGTGGGCCAACCCAAGTCAATTCGGCCCACCACGGGCCGTCTCCGACGCTCCACCTCTCCCACCGAGTCAACGCCTCCCGTCACTAGCGAACCTCGCCAGGATTCCCGCCATGCATCGCCAACATCGTCCGCTGCCTCCCGCGTCAACCAACACCGTCACCAAAGCCCGGGTGGGCCGGTATTCCCTCACTCCGGCCCACCACGGGCCAGCTTCCCTTCGCGCCGCTGTCCAGGCACCGCATCTTGCCACCGTCACCCGCTTCCCCCGGGTGGGCCGAGAGAGGTTTACCTCGGCCCACCGCAGGGCCTCTTCTCCTCCCAGTCGACGCCTCATCCGGGCTGGTGCAGGATCTAGCTGGGCCACAATCCGGGAACGCCTCCACCTTGGCCGAGGCTTCACTAAACCCGGCTGGGCCACACAGCACCAGGCAGCCTCACTTCGGCCTGGGCTGACTTCGGAAATAATCCGACCTGGGCCGACTTGGGGAATAATTCGGCTGGGGCAAAAGTAATCTGGCTGGGGCACTGTACACCATCCAGGTGGGCCCCATTTCGCCCTGGGCCAAGTTATTCTCCCCTTGGCCGAATTTCACTTCCCCTGGCCGAATTACTTCGTCCCGGACGTCACTTTGCTCGTATCCGGACCCACCATCAGCCTCTACATCGACGTGCCTCCGAGTCAAGTCAAGCCTACGTCAGGTGCCAGTCTTGGGACGCCCTGGCTCGGACTGGCCCCCTTTGGTCCAAGATGCTAAGGAATATGCTGGGCATCTTGGGAGATGCTAGGGAATATGCCGAGCATCTCCTAAAGATGCTAAGGAATATGCTGAAGGGATAAGACCGGTGACTCATTAAAGGACAAGATGACTAGGCAAGCCCCCACTAGACAGCTCATAGGAGTACTTGTGGTGACATACCTTGTCCCCTAGGCTCCCCTTTATAAGGAGCACCAGGGGTAATGTTACACGAGAGACCCCTGAAGGGCTCCTCTCCCTCTGCTCACTAGGAGCATGGTTTCTTCTTCCTCTGCTCTCTCCATGAGAGGCATAAGAGTACAGCTCAACGAGCACCATTGTAGCCACAAGCATGGCAAGATATATGAGATTAGATGCAGGAGTAGAGGTGTTATCTCACTAGGAGAGCCTCGAACCTGGGTATATCGTGTCTCTTTGAGTTCTTCCGTATGAGGTCTTCACTTCATCATCCCTCCCCGGATTCCTCCATCGTCCATTCGGCCCCAACTTTAGCCTATACCAGGCATCTGCCGTAACACCACCACGACAGTTGGCGCCCACCGTGGGGCTGATAAGCGGCGCTGGTTGGGTTACCATCCGGACGGGAACGTCTTCATCAAGCTCTACCTCACCATCGATCAAAGGTCTCTGCATCCACTTCCTCAACGTACAAAGAGCAGGGGAGTTGGCAATCAAGCCTCCCTTGTTGAGGTGTCTCAACCTCTTCCTCAACCTCTTCACCAACAGTACAGTAAGTTGTAGCTGACCCTTTGGGCATGACTCAACTAGATAACTCAACCTACATGCACATGAGATACCCTGGATGTCACTCGGGGACTATCACCTAGGTGTTCATCCCTGGGATGAGATAACTCAACCCGGGGACTAGCACGCGTGCATTTTGAGTCACCTAAGGGTAGAAAAAGTGGCTCGGGGACTTGGTGTCTCCGAGCATAGAACAATAACTCGGAAAAGACTTAAGATATGCCATGATCTCGTATATATCCACTGCTTTGTGTCTTTAAGCTGCCTTGGATAAAAAAGTAGCTCACCGAGTCATTTTATAACTCAGATTTAACTCAACTTACCAATTTACCTAATAACTAGGATTATACTTCGCCTTGTCGGGTTACATGGTAACTCGGATTTAACCTCGGTTTTCCTAGTTACATGGTAACTCGGATTTTCAGTTTGCCTGATTACAGGTTTCCAGGTTACATCGTAACTCGGATTTAACCTCGGTTTTCCTAGTTACATGGTAACTCGGATTTTACTTCAATTTGTCTAACTACAGGTTTTCAAGTTACATGGTAACACGGATTTTACTTCAGTTTACCTAATTACAGCGGTAATTCGAATTCGCTTCAGTTTCCTAGTTACAGGGTAACTCGGATTTTAACTCAGCTTACGCGGTTATCTTATACCTCAAATCAGTTTGTTCCATATCTTGGATGGCATGTGCCAGCATATCAATCATTCATCATATCAAATCTCGGATCTATATCGCGGATCCATATCTATGGAAATATTTCATGATATCATGAAGTCATATCATAACTCCAAATCATATCTCGGATCAATATTTTGGATCCAAATCCTTGGCAGTTTGCCAGCCAATCGTAAGGCCATATCATATCCCAACGAAATAACTCGGATCTAAGACTTATGTCAGATTCGAGTCAAGCAACTCAAACTCCCATCAAGTAACTCGGATTCTGAGTCAAGTAACTCAAAACAGAGACTCATGTCAATTTTGAGTCATATAACTCAGCAATTATAGCTCGGATGAGATAACTCGGATCATAATTCATAAGGCCAGAGCTGAATCAGGCCAGAAGCCAAAATACTTACCCAAAAGGGTTAGGGCTAGAGCCGAATTAGGCCAGAAGCCAAATGACTTACCCAAAAGGGTTAAGGCCAGAAGCAAAAATACTTACCCAAAAGGGTTAAGGCCAGAGCCGAATCAGGCCAGAAGCCAAAATACTTACCCAAAAGGGTTAGGGCCAGAGCCGAATCAGGCCAGAAGCCAAAATACTTACCCAAAAGGGTTAGGGCCAGAGCCGAATCAGGCCAGAAGCCAAAATACTTACCCAAAAGGGTTAAGGCCAGAGCCGAATCAGGCCAGAAACCAAATGACTTACCCAAAAGGGTTAAGGCCAGAGCCGAATCAGGCCAGAAGCCAAAATACTTACCCAAATGGGTTAAGGCCAGAGCCAAATTCGGCCAGAAGCCTAAAGACTTACCCAAATATGTTGCTAAAACAACTCTGGGGGTATTTTTTATGAGAAGCCTATGCGCGATTCTACGAATCCCACATAGCCTCGGGGACTAATGTTGGGGGTGTAACCCTAGATACCCCAAAGTTGGTAGATAAGGGATCCAAATAGAAGACATGTAAAGAAAATAGGGTGTAAAGTGAGCAGAATAAAGGAAAAGAGATAGAAATTGCTTATGGGCCGACTTAGTGCAAATTCGGCCTAGAAGGGAGAATCCTCCCAGACCAAATCAGCACCACTTGGGCCGAATTTTATAAACCAACGCCGAATTAAGGAGTAATCCGGCCAGCAGGGGCATCCATCTCCTCCCGGGGTGGGCCGACCCAAGTCAATTCGGCCCACCACGGGCCATCTCTGACACTCCACCTCTCCCACCGGGTCAACGCCTCCCATCACTAGCGAACCTCGCCAGGATTCCCGCCATGCATCACCAGCGTCGTCCGCTGCCTCCCGCATCAACCAACACCGTCACCAAAGCCCGGGTGGGCCAGGATTCCCTCACTCCGGCCCACCGCGGACCAGCTTCCCTTCGCGACGCTACCCAGGCACCGCATCTCGCCACCGTCACCCGCTTCCCCCAGGTGGGCCGAGAGAGGTTTACATCGGCCCACCACGGGGCCTCTTCTCCGCCCAGTCGATGTCCCGTCCGGGCCGGTGCGGGATCTAGCTGGGCCACAATCCGGGAACGCCTCCACCTTGGCCGAGGCTTCACTGAACCCGGCTGGGCCACACAGCACGAGGCAGCCTCACTCCGCCTGGGCTGACTTCGGAAATAATCCGACCTGGGCCGACTTGGGGAATAATTCGGCTGGGGAAAAAGTAATCTGGCTGGGGCACTATACACCGTCTAGGTGGGCCCCATTTCGGCCTAGGCCGAGTTATACTTCCCCTTGGCCGAATTTCACTTCCCCTGGCCGAATTACTTCGTCCCGGACGTCACTTTGCTCGTATCCAGACCCACCATCAGCCTCTACATCGACGTGCCTCCGAGTCAAGTCAAGCCTACATCAGGTGCCAGTCTTGGGACGCCATTGCTCAGACTGGCCCCCTTTGGTCCAAAATATGCTGGGCATCTTGGGAGATGCTAGGGAATATGTCGAGCATCTCCTAAAGATGCTAAGGAATATGCCGAAGGGATAAGACCGATGACTCATTAAAGGACAAGATGACTGGGCAAGCCCCCACTAGACAGCTCATAGGAGTACTTGTGGTGACATACCTTGTCCCCTAGGCTCCCCTTTATAAGGAGCACTAGGGGTAACGTTACACGAGAGGCCCCTGAAGGGCTCCTCTCCCTCTGCTCACTAGGAGCATGGTTTCTTCTTCCTCTGCTCTCTCCATGAGAGGCATAAGAGTACAGCTCAAGGAGCACCATTGTAGCCACAAGCATGGCAAGATATATGAGATTAGATGCAGGAGTAGAGGTGTTATCTCATTAGGAGAGCCTCGAACCTGGGTATATCATGTCTCTCTGAGTTCTTCCGTATGAGGTCTTCACTTCAACATCCCTCCCCGGATTCCTCCATCGTCCATTCGGCCCCAACTTTAGCCTATACCAGGCATCTGCCGTGACACCACCATGACAATAGGCCCAGTTTTATACTCTTTATGCTATCTATAAACAAGTAAGGAACTTTGGTAAAGTAAAAGAAAGTAAAGCTTGTAAGAAACTTGGGATGGGTATAAGTCAAAAGGTATAACCGAAGCATGCCTAATGCATCTTGCTTGGGTTATATTGCATCTAGTGATGGCTTGCAAGTTTTTTCTTGTCAATAATATCTTGCATTGCTAAGAAACCTGCAAGTGTTAGCTTGCCTTGATTGGTGAAGTGGTTGAAATTATCCTCGTCTTCCTCGGGGTAGAACTCCTCCTCCTCGTAGACTTGGTTGGTACTATCGTCTATAAATACATACGGAATACACAATCACCAAACAATACTTAACTAGTCTATTTAGCACTCTAAGGCACACATTTGATGATCTAGGATCATCACATACATCACAAGGTTTAATGAACTAGTTTCATTTATTTTATTTGTGAAAAGTAATTTCTACTCATTGAAATTAACTAAGATTTAATATTCTCTAATTAATGATCATGTGGACACATGTCATTACCACATATTCTAATACATGGGAATGTGATTTAAATGTTGGATCACATTTTAATAAGTTTAAGTTTAATATTTACTGATTTAAAGTGACTCGAAATGCCTATATAGCATTATTTTGGTACTAGTCCAAACTCACTGCATGCAAACCTTAATATTATTACATATTTAGATAGGTATGGTCAAATGTGATTTTTAGAGTTGGAATCAACTCAAAAGCTATTATGGTTGATTTTAGAAAAATGTTTGAATGTGAAAACGCTTCTGTCTTGTTATTTTTGCTAGGAGAGATCTCTAACTCTAATTGATTTAAATCCAACGGGCTTGGATATATATTTAAATTATATTTCCAACAAAATTGGAATCACTCAATTTGGTTTAGTAGATCTTTCTGAAATGATTTTCAAACTAGTTGGTAGAATCTAGGTTTAGTTTAAATAGATAAATCAAAATTTGAATTATAGTGCCAGCGCGGGAACACTAACGGGCCGGCCCAGTTTCACTCTGTGGCGAAGAGGACAGCTGACAGGGGGTCCCGCCTGTCAGTGGCTCTGATAACGTGAAGCGGTACGGGGCAACGTGGACAGTAGGATTAGAACTAAGGTCTACGGCTAGGGCTCGTCGTCGACGACAGACAGATCGTCGGCGAGGTGGAACACTAGCGGCGATGGGGGTGATCGAACGAGGCGACGACGGCAGACTCAGTCAAGGTCACGGCAGCTTCGGGGGTGGACGAAATCGACTGGGGCGTCTCCTCCTCTACTGTGGCTAACTCCGGATCAATTCCGACAACTGGATGCTCGAGCGGCTCTAGCGAGAGAGGGGAAATGATCAGTAGTGAGAGGGGAGTGTGGGAGTGTGACAAATGGGGCTAGGGGTGGCCTCCTTATATAGGCTCGACGAGGCGGTAGAGACGCATGGGTAGAGCTCGACAGGGGCGGCAACACAGCGAGCTAGAGGCGTGGGCAAGGTAGGCAGACGATGGGCGGTTCCGTGACGGTTAGCTACGTCTTGAAGACGATGCTATGGCGGTGGCTAACGGTCGGGCGCATCTCGCGCTCTGAGCGGCAGAGGCGGTGCTCAACGCGGCGGGTGGTGGATACTGGCTGCGCGGCGGGAAGGGGGCGTGTCTGGCGGGGTTCTGGGGTCAATGAGGAGCAGCCCCCGCGGGCTGTGGTCGAGGGGCGGCGCGTGCGGGCCTGCCGGGGATGGTGCTCTGGCATGCGATGGTACGGCGTAGTGGCTCAGTGCGGGGCTTTTCCTCGGTGGTCTAGGGCGTGGCAGTGCTCGGGGAAGGGATAGGGGAGTGTGGTAGGGTTGGGCGGAGCTAGTGGTGGTGCTAGATTGGCATGGCGTGGTCTGTGGAGTGTTGCCCATGCTCGGCCGGTGGCGACCAAAAACGGGCGGCGCGCTACTGCTGCTCCAGGATAAAGGGTAGGCTGGTTAGGGGTTTGTTAGAGATGGGGAAGACAAGGGGACCAAAATTTGCCCAAATACTCAACAAACCATTGATCACTAAATAGTAATAGTTAGGCAGAAAATTTGTGCATGCCACCTGTTCTACACAATGGCCGCATGAACCAAAGATTTGAATTTTGAAATGAATTTTGGTGGAGTTGTTGGTCTTATGCTTGATCATATCTGGTTGCTGGGATTTGTCAAGTTGAGTTCATTTGAGTGGTTTTTGAAAAAGTGGGATCTAGACATATGAAATAGATTCCATTTTTAATTGCCATTTTAAATCAGGGTTTTAGTGTTTTTGTAAGATCACAAGGTGGGCCTTGGTACATCTTTACTTGTACTAGAAAGGGGTGCAAAGATCCATAATTGTTTCTATTTGAGTTTGAGTGCTAGGAACACCGAAAGTGACCTAGTTGATTCAATTGGCAAAAGTGACCATTTCCATTTATTAATTCTTTTTGATTTCCTTTTTCTTTGGATTTTTCTTGGAATGATCTAGATGACGTGGAATTCATCTTAGAATAATTTTACAACCATTAGAACAAGCAATCATGGCAATTCAAAACAATTCCTATTTAATGCAACACACATATGCATGCTAAGTTATTTAAATGAGAAAAACTTTTTGTTAACCCTAAAATTGGGTGATTTGGATCTTGATACATTGGATTAAAGTTTTGGGATGTTACAAACCTTCCCCCTTAAACAAAATCTCGTACCGAGATTTAAGAAAGAAAACTAGGAACTAAAGAGATCTGGGAACTTAGTCCTAATGTAATCTTCTCACTCCCAAGTGGCTCCTTCTTCAGTATGGTTGCTCCATTGGATCTTGAGAAATTTGATACTCTGGGTCCTGGTGGTTCTGTAAGCTTCCTCCAAGATACGAATGGGCACTTCACGATATGTCAGATCTTTGTTGATATTAACAGCTCGGTGATCGATGTTCTTGAAAACTTCGGTCTTCTCTGGCACTTCTAGGCATTTGCGAAGTAGCGAGATATGGAACACATTGTGGATGGCAGACATCTCTTCAGGCAGTTCCAATTGATACGATACTTCTCCTTAGCGATTTAGAATCTTGAAAGGTCCGATATATATGGGGGCTAACTTTCCTTTCAGACGAAAACGTTGCATTCCCTTCAATGGCGTAACCTTGAGATACACAAAATCTCCGACATTGAAAGTAGGGTCTCTCCTTCTCTTGTCAGCATAACTCTTCTGTCTGGATTGGGCGGTCTTGAGGTGCTCACGGACTTTGTGAACCTTCTCTTCGGCTTCTCGTAGGATGTCAGGTCCGAAAATCTGACTCTCTCCTACTTGCGACCAATTCAACGGGGTACAACACTTTCTTCCATATAAGAACTCAAATGGGGCCATTTGCAAACTGGCTTGATAACAGTTGTTGTATGAGCATTCTGCGAAAGGCAGGAAATCTTCCCATTTTGACCCGTACTCTAACACACAAGCTCTCAACATATCCTCTAGGATTTGGTTGACTCTTTCAGTCTGTCCATCGGTCTACGAGTGATAAGATGTGCTAAAATTCAACTTGGTTCCTAATCCTTCTTGGACTTTCTGCCAAAATCTCGAGGTAAATTGGTTCCTCGATCCGATACTATGGTCTTGGGGGTTCCATGCAAACTGACGATTCTAGCAATGTACAACTCTTCTAGCTTCGAACTCTGGTAGGTTGTCTTGACAGGTATAAAGTGGGCTACCTTGGACAGTCTATCAACGATGACCCAGATTGAGTCATTTCCCCTACTAGAAGTAGGAAAACCGGTGATAAAGTCCATTCCGACAGAATCCCATTTCCATTCCAGAATTTGCAATGGTTGTAACAGTCCTACGGGTCTCTGATGTTCTTCTTTGACTCTTTGACAGATATCACACTTGGCGATGTAGCTTCCGATTTCTCTCTTCATCTTGTGCCACCGAAATTGCTCCTTCAAATCCTGATACATCTTCGTTCCTCTGAGCTGGATAGAATAAAGAGTATCATGAGCTTCTTGCATGATAACTTGCTTCAGCTCCGAATCTGCTGGCACACAGATATGTCCTTTGTACCACAGAACGCTTGATTCCGTCGATACTTGCATTTCCCTTCTAGGCTTCCTTGATTTGGCTAATCAAAGTTGGTTGAAGTTCAATGCTAGCTAAAAATCCTTTGCTAACTAGCTCAGTTCTAAACTGCTCCAACTCCTCATGCAAACTTGGTTGCTTCTCCTTGATCATAGTGTATAGCCTACACGGCAATCTGCTAAGAGCATCTGCTACGACATTGGCTTTGCCGGGGTGATAGTGAATGTCAAGGTCATAATCCTTGATTAACTCTATCCATCTCCTTTCCCTCATATTCAGCTCCTTCTGAGTGAAGATATACTTCAAGTTCTTGTGATGACGCCATGTCTTAAAGGCTAAAACTACGGCTGCTAACTCAAGATCATGGGAGGGTAGTTTTGCTCATGTTGCTTCAGTTGTCGAGACATATATGCGATGACTTTGCCTTCTTGCATCAATACACATCCGAGACCAATCTTGGATGCATCACAATACACATCAAACGGCTTCTTGATATTGGGCATAATCAATATTGGGGCTGAAATCAATCTCTTCTTGAGCTCTTGGAAAATTGCTTCACATTTGTCAGTCCATTCAAACTTCTTATCTTTCTTCAACAATTGGGTCATAGGTCTTGCGATGCTCAAAAATCCTTCTACGAACTTGCGGTAATATCTTGCTAATCCGAGAAATGCACGGACTTGGATTTGATAGGTTAGGGCTTCCCATTCTTCGACATCTTTGATCTTGGCGGGATCAATAGTGACTCCTTCGGGAGACACAATATGTCCTAGGAATCCTACTTCTTTCAGCCAAAACTCACATTTGCTGAACTTGGCATACAATTGATGTTCTCTAAGGGTTTCAAGGATGATTCTCAGATGCTGCTCATGCTCTTCTTCTGACTTGGAGTATATAAGGATATCATCGATAAACACAACGACAAACTTATCTAAAAAAATCATAAAGATCTTATTCATGAGGTTCATGAAATAAGCAGGGGCATTGGTTAATCCAAAAGACATGACTGTATACTCATACAATCCATATCTGGTGGTAAAGGCGGTCTTTGGAATATCCGTTGCACGAATCTTAAGTTAGTGATAACAGTCCTAAGATCAATCTTAGAGAACACACTGGCACCAGTCAACTGATCAAATAGATCCTCTATCTTTGGCAATGGGTACTTGTTTTTGATGGTGACATCATTCAGCTTCCTGTAATTTGTGCACAAATGGTTTCCTCCATCCTTCTTGTCGGCGAACAACACAGGCGATCTCCATGGCGATGCGCTTGGTTGAATCAAGCCTTTCACCAGCATGGCATCCAATTGCTTCTTCAGTTCCACTAACTCTGAGGGGTTCATGCTATAGGGTCTCTGAGCTATGGGGCCGTTTCTAGGGATTAGCTCAATAATGAACTCAATATCCCGATCCGGGGGCATACCGGGCAATTCATCTGGGAATACGTCGGGGTATTCACAGACTACTCTGACTTGGTCTATGGTGGGTAGGGCTAGACTCTTGTTGGACTTGAATTGACGGGGCAAGGTTTCAGATATATGCTCTACTGATACTCCAGAGCTACTGGTCATGGTGATGGCTTTCTTGGCACAATCTATCAATCCCTTATGCTTTCACATCCAATCCATTCCTAGTACTACTTCCAAACCTTTGGTTCCAAGTACTATTATATTGGCATAAAAATCTATCCCATGTATTCTGATAGGCACAACTTTGCAAATTTTTCTAGCTTTTGTGGTTGAACCGGGTATTTGAACTATGATGACATGCTTTGAGTTGGTTGGGTGAATCTTACTAGTGCATGCAAATTCTTCGGTGACAAATGAGTGCGATGCTCCAGAATCAAACAACACACTTGCTAAAACTGAGTTGACAGAAAACATACCCAGCACTACATCTGGCGCTTCTTGGGCTTCTTCAGTGTTCAAGAAGAGATGGCCATTGTGGTTGTGAGGGTTCCCTGGGGCAAATCTTCTTCCGGGTTGAACACGACACTGCTGTTGAGCTGGGGCATTCACATGGACAGTGGTGGCAATCTTCTTGGGACACTCATTGGAGTAGTGACCCTTCACTCTACACTCGAAACAAGTAATCTAAGACTTGTCTTTTGCTACCACGAGCACAACATTGCTTCCAGTTCTGTGTGCAGTGTTGTTGTTGTTGTTGTTGTTGTGGTGCTTGGGAGGTGCACGAGTTAAATTGCTGGAGTTACCGGGGTGGTGGTTGTTGTTTCCTCCGGACTTCACATTTCCTCCGCTATGGTTGGGGTAGCTTGGACGAGACATTGGGGGTCGATTGTTCCACGGGGCATATCCTGCAGACGGATTGGGATGGTACTTCTGGTGACTATTGGATCCAGCTTGGTGCATCATCCGACGTTTGTGGTTGTCGTTTGCTTGATTAATCTTCCCTTCCATCTGAATGGTAGAGTCGACTAGCTCTTCGAGATCCTCGAAACGGATGTTGACGAGTACAATCTACATCTCATCATGCAGTCCGTTCAGGAATCTCTCCTTCTTCTTGGCCTCCGTGTTGATCTCATCAGGTGCATACCTAGCGAGGGACAAGAATCTTTCACGATAATCCACTACAGTCATCCTGCCTTGCTTTAGCTCTCTGAATTCATCTCTCATTCTGGTGACTAGACCCTGCGGCACATGGCTACGGCTGAATTTGACTTTGAAGGCTTCCCACGTCATCACTTGACCGTGGTTCATCGTGCGGGTGCTGTTCCACCATGCTCTTGCATCTCCGGCCAAAAAGTGGGTGGCCAACATAACTTTCTCGTTTGCATCCACTCTGGTGACTTCTAAGTTTTTCTCCATGGTCTGTAACCAATCATCAGCATCCAGCGGGTCTTCAGACTTGCTAAAGTTTGGGGGATTGGTATTCTGGAAGTTTTTGAGTTTGGATTCATGATGATCCTGATTTCCATGGTTCTGATTGTTGTGACCCATCTAGGCAATCTGCTGAAGGGTGGCTAGATTTACTTGGCGCTCTGCCCTAGTAGCTTCACGATCTGCAATGAGCGTTTGCAGAATCTGCACCATTGGGTCTTGCGATGAGCTGCTCCCTCCTTGGTTTCCACGAGTCATCTGAAGATTGAGATAGATAATGGGGTAAGAGGGAAAGTTCTAAGGTTCATGGTTTTGGTTTCAAAGCTAAAACTTTGAGTTTGACTCGGGTTTTGCAACTAACTTCTTTTCATTTATTCAAGCAAGGCACACGATACAAATACACACACACCACAACATGAAAGGAAAACAGATGGTTTTAAGAACCATTCTTCAAGCTAAGATACAATGTGACCAATACTTATCACTCCTATGATAGTGCTCTAGTGCATCTACTCATCATCGATGAAGTCGGAGTCATCACGCCGGTGTAGAAGTCCTATGGCATCATCCTCCAGATAGTCATCATTATTGCTGAGGTACGAGTGAATATCCCCTTGGATGTCTTCACCTTCCTCCTCTTCTTCTTTTGCTGCAAGCTGAGCTTCTTGCTCCTCGATGGTCTTCTCGAGGTCGGCCACCTTCTTGCGAAGACGGTCGATGGTGCGATCCTTCTTTGCGTGTTGACGGCAAAGTGACTGACGATCCTTGACTAGCAGTGAGAAAGTCTGGGCCTTCTTGGCGGCAATGGCAAGGTTGTGGTTGGCGAACTCTCTAGCATTGTCCAATTCCTTCTGTCTGTCGTATAATAGGAAGTCGAGGTTCTCCACTTGACGCTTCAACTCCGGGTGACTTGGCATCTCCAGAGGCATTCCCACAGAATCACGCCTTGCGTAGTGAGGAAAGCGGGTTCCTTGGATCAGGTTGACATTTTGTGCGCAAAGACGAGCGAGAGCTTCATGCATTGCCCTGGCTAATCCATCTAGCCAGTTGTTCTCTCTCACGGTGCATTGAATCTTCTCAGACATTGGTGCCTCTAACTTGCCTCGAAGATCAACAACTACTAGCCATTGTAAATCTCCTCTTGGGGGACCATTGAGTTGAGCTCCAAAGAATTTCGGATGCGGACACTCCAAGTACTTAGACAGTGCATCTAGATCCCTCGCGAAGATCAGTTCGCCTCCATTGCCCAACTGGTAGAACTTGCAGTATTGAACTTCCATCTATAAGAATTTAGGATGAGAAAGTCAGTGAAGTGATCAAGTGTGTCAAAATTTTATGTAGTAATGTAAGAATTTTTGAGGAACATGTATTTTTTTGAGAGAAAGAATCCCAAGGGTAAGAGAGGAAATAGATTTTCATAAATACTCACTTCTTTGTTTTTGAAACTAAGTTTTTGTTCAGACGTCCATTCTAACTAGGGTCTCCTATGGTCAGGATGGCTCTGATACCAACTTGTCAACACCTAGATTTTAATCCCAGATGCCTCTTATGCCATACATCGCAATCCCAGGATTACCATTTTTGCGAGACATCACAGATTGGATATCGCAGTACATCATCCATTACAAACCATAATAAGGTCTTACACAAATAAAGGATCTCATGATCCAGTCTTAGTACAAACAAGTAGCGGAATAAATAGCATAGCGGTGGGCTCCATCTTTAGTGTCACATGCAATGCTGATGATGGGAGATGATCCTAGTTGTTGTAGCCGTCCTGTTGTCCTTCCTCCTGGGTAGTCCTCCTCATAGTCTGGCCACGGGAATAGCCAAGGACAAATCCATGAGTACTCTTTAAGTACTCGAAAACTATAACTAACAAGTAAGGTAGTTCTAGTAGGAATGCTAAACTCTAAGTTTATTTGTAAAGTTAAGTTTGAAACCTAAGCTGAGTTTAGAAAACAAAGAAAGATAAAACAAAGTTTGAAATCACCTAAGTGGGAACTTAGTTGTTACAGTCACAACCATGTTGTGGTCAAGTCATGTCACCAATTCATTTCATAAGTCATTTTGAAAACATCTAACAACGGAACAGTATGGCCACTCCAACTATCCATAACCACGGACACGGCTATTCGAATAGTTTGACACTCTGTAGAGGTGGTACACTTTCACCACAAAATTCGATACATCTGTCAAGGATAACCCTGAATCATCATACTTAGTATGCAGATAATCAAACATAACCTTTCCTTTACACACCCTAGTATAAGCACCTCTCCTATGAGCTTGTCCTCCCAGCCATGGCCATCTGCCATCCTGGGCACTGCATAGGTGGACAACATTGAGAGGTAGCCTCAACTCAAACCTCTCCCGCGAGGGAACTAATACTAATGCATATAAAGTTCCGGCTAAGCCTTACCCAATTCAGGTATTGTGGTTGGACGGTAAAATTGGAATGGTATCACATACGAACCCAACCATCAGTTTTTATAAAGGGCTAAGGCTCATGCCTCAACATTTTCATCATCATAAACCATTGGTGTTTCTCAACACATGTCAAAACATCTCAATAGAATGACTCATCATTTCAAGTTTTTCATAAGTCATTTTCACCAAGTATTCCCATCTAGAAATGATCAAGTTTTTGGTTTGGCTCTAATCACTAAGTTAAGAGTGTTCACTAATATGGGATGCTATCTCATGCCATAGAATGACATCTAATTCTAACTAGATAGTCCCAGTTTTGTACTCTTTATGCTATCTATAAACAAGTAAGGAACTTTGGTAAAGTAAAAGAAAGTAAAGCTTGTAAGAAACTTGGGATGGGTATAAGTCAAAAGGTACAACCAAAGCATGCCTAATGCATCTTGCTTGGGTTATATTGCATCTAGTGATGGCTTGCAAGTTTTTTCTTGTCAATAATTTCTTGCATTGCTAAGAAACCTGCAAGTGTTAGCTTTCCTTGATTGGTGCAGTGGTTGAAATTCCCCTCGTCTTCCTCGGGGTAGAACTCCTCCTCCTCCTAGACTTGATCGGTACTATCGTCTATAAATACATACAGAATACACAATCACCAAACAATACTTAACTAGTCTATTTAGCACTCTAAGGCACACATTTGATGATCTAGTATCATCACATACATCACAAGGTTTAATGAACTAGTTTCATTTATTTTATTTGTGAAAAGTAATTTCTACTCATTGAAATTAACTAAGATTTAATATTCTCCAATTAAAATGTGGGATCATGTAAACACATGTCATCACCACATATTCTAATACATGGGAATGAGATTTAAATGTTGGATCACATTTTAATAAGTTTAAGTTTAGTATTTAATGATTTAAAGTGACTAGAAATGCCTATATAGCATTACTTTGGTACTAGTCCAAAGTCACTGCATGCAAACCTTAATATTATTACATATTTAGATAGGTATGGTCAGATGTGATTTTTGAGAGTTGGAATCAACTCAAAAGCTATTATGGTTGATTTTAGAAAAATGTTTGAATGTGAAAAAGCTTCTGTCTTGTTATTTTTGCTAGGAGATATCTCTAACTCTAATTAATTTAAATCCAACGGGTTTGGATAGATATTTAAATTATCTTTCCAACAAAATTGGAATCACTCAATTTGGTTCAGTAGATCTTTCTGAAATGATTTTCAAACTAGTGGACAGAATCTAGGTTTAGTTTAAATAGATAAATCTAAATTTGAATTATAGGGCCAGGGCGGGAACACTAACGGGCCGGCCCAGTTTCACTCCGCGGCGCAGAGGACAGCTGACAGGGCGAAAGCAATGAAGAGGCGGACACACTCGCCAACATTGGCTCCACCAGCGCCCCCATACTACCTGGGGTATTTCTCGATCGTATCTGCGAACGCTCCATCAAGCCAAAGGCCATAAAGAAGAAAACAAGCGCAACAACAGACTCGGCGGCTACGCCACCCAATGAGCCAATGGCAATTGACGAACCTGGAGCTTGACACAGTACTCGAAGGACCAATGGGTGTAATGATGATCGAGCCATCTTGGACTCAACCCTAGGTCACATATCTTCTCAGCAAGAGGCTGCCGGATGACCTGACTAGCGGGCGACACATTGCGCTGTGATCCAAGGCATTCGTCGTCATTAACGGCGAACTATACAAGTGCAGCATCATAGGAGTACTCCAACGGTGTGTCTCCAACATGGACGGAAGGGCCGTCCTTCTCGACATCCATGAAAGAACTTGCGGGCACCATGCTGGCAGTCGCGCCCTAGTCGCCAAAGCTCTACGAGCTGGATTCTACTGGCCCATGACCATGCGTGACGCCAAGGACATCGTCCAGTGCTGCAATGCTTACCAACGATTAGCCTACGAACGTACGCACCTGGCACGGAACTCCTGCCAATACCATTGGCTTGGCCCTTTGCGCAATAGGGACTCGACATGGTCGGCAAGCTCCCAAAATCCTCACGAGGGGGTTACGTCTACGTCCTGGTCGCAGTCGACAAATTCACCAAGTGGATAGAGGTCATGCCGGTAACAAACCAGTCAGGAGCCAGTGCCGTCAAGTTCTTCGGGTCCATTGTCTATCGCTTCGAAGTGCCACATAGCATCATCACGGACAATGGAACAAACTTCACCTCCAAGGGGTTTCTGCGAATACCTGGCAATCAACATAAGCTATGCCTCCGTAGCTCTTCCACAGACCAATGGTCAAGTCGAAAAGGCCAACGGCCTCGTCTGTGGTGGAATCAAGAAGCGACTCCTCCGGCCACTCGAGCAAGCCGCCGGGTGTTGGCCAGATGAGCTACAGTCCATACTTTGGAGCCTGCGCACAACCCCAAACAGCGCCACGGGATATACCCCGTTCTTCAAGGATCACGGTGCTAAAGCAGTGCTACTCGCAGAAGTATGCTTTAAAGCCCGACGGGTAGTCGCGTACAGCGAGCAGGAGTCAACACTCACACTCGAAGAGTCCATTGATCTCCTTGACGAGGCATGGGACATCGCAGCAGAAAGATCGACGATCTACCAGCATAACCTATGCAACTACCACAGTTGAAGGCTACGCCCCAGATCCTTCGTCAAAGGATACCTAGTCCTGCGACTGAAGCAGCAGGGCACCTCAAGCTCGAGTCCCCTTGGGAGGGACCATATGTGATTACAGAAGTAATCCCAGGTGGCGCCTATTGCCTTAAAGACTTCGAGACTGGAGTCGCATACTCCAATCCCTGGAACATCGCGCAGTTGTGTCGCTTCTACCCCTTGTCGTTTTTTTACATTACAAATAAGGCTATTCAGCCAGGCTACTTAGCCACACATTGTACTATTCTGTGAATAAATAAATCTAAGTGCCCTAAAACTCTGTGTTCTTCCTCATTTTCCTGGCAATCTTGTCACTCGGGGGCTGCGCCACCCTTTATATCCTCGTTATACGAACAAGTTGCAGTATCCTGAGTAGCTGACTCAGCACCAATCGAACCCTTGATAAAACACCAACCCAGTTGCAACGCACCTGATAGGTTGGCAAGGTGCTGAGATAAAATAAGTCAGGCTAACGAAAAGGAACTATAGAGTACAAATACACTCGCAAAACATATCAGCTAGCAAGCTCTTTACATATCAATATAAATTAATTACATCTAGTATATCCATACAAACTTTTACAACACTGGTATACTTATGTGCATGATACAAGTTAAACTACAGCTGTAGCAGAAGATAGTTTGTCTGTTCCTCAAAGAAGTCGACAATTTCTTCTGCTGGACGGTCCACCACCTGGTAATGTGGAGCCATGTTCCAGGTCGAACCTACCGACAAAGTCGACGGTCTAATAGCGACAGCTGCAACGTCTACATCCGGCCTGTGCAGTCGCACCAGCGACAAAGCAGCCTTGGCACCAGCCACTAACTACTGCCTCACGCACTCGCGAACTACACTGAAATCCTGAAACTTAGCCAGGAGAGCCAACATGCTCGAAGGGATGGCGTCCAGTGGAAACATCTTCTGGTAGATATTCCTCAGGCACGACTGGGCCTTCTCTTGAAAGTGGAGTACTCGAGAAGCACGATCCTGCAGGGTCGCGAGTGCAATCGCACGATCATGGTCCACCCAAAAATACCCACTCGCCTGAAGCTGTTCCTGGGTCAGGTCGTTCATTCGAATGGTAGTTCTGTCTTTCTCATCCTGCAGATGACGAGCACTAACAACTACACCAAGCAAAAAAGGCAAAATATGAAGACAAGGAACTACCTCGATTGACTATAAGAAAAGATAAGAGGGCAGGAAGCTAACACTTGAACTGATCGCCCAGCTGCGTCACCTCCTCCAATAGATACTGCTCTCGGGCGGTAGCCTTCTCCGCCCTCGACTTCCATACATCCGTGTTACCACGGAGGATGGGCAACTCACGTTCCAGCTGCTTAACGCGATCGCACAATTGCGAAAGTAGGGACAACTCATCCACCCTTGAACGCGACTGCGCCAAGGTCTCATCAGTGGGTGACGGATCACGAGGATCACTCGAAGGACCACTCGAGGCACCCTATCACGAACCAAACAAAAGCAAAATAAGAGGCTGAAGATACATTGACAAAAGGCTTGGATGCATTCAACGATATCAAACTCTTGACTTGGGTACCCCCACAAAAGCATTGTTTCACAGACACAAAAGGTCAAACACTAGAGCTATTACATATAAAAACTAAGGAGTAGCGGGCTTCTTCGACTTCGACTTCGGCCTCGGGGGCTTCATCACATCCGTGGTAGTTTCAGACGCCATGGACTTGCCAGTAGTACCCCTAGACGCCGCAGCCTTCACAGCCTTCGATTGACGCCGCTCCTCGGAGTACTTGGCGAGTGTCTCGATAAGCGGGGGACCATAATTTTTGCATTTACCAGCAAAGGGAGCAAACACTACCTGCTAGCCTCCAGCATCGACAGGCATCGCTTCAGAGATAGCGACAGGATCCATCTCCACACCATGGTCCTGCACCATTGCGAGTGCCATGGTGGCACCAACGGAGCGCTGCGAGTTCTTGAAGTCAGCAGGGATTCCTCTAGCCAGAGACTCCACCAAGTCGCCGAGGTTGCCAGTGAGTCCGGCCTTGGGAGTTAAGTCCTCATGGATGCGACTGAACACATCCTTGGCCTTGCCCAGCATCTCCTGGAGGGATACGCTGCGGTCCTCGACTGTGGCGATGGCACCAGCCAAAGCATCCGCACGGCGCAGAGATTGGGCATCAAAGCTCAAGCCGCTGGCATCTGCATACACAAAAGCATAAGTATAACAACCACACGTCAAAGTACAGAAGAGCAAGGCATATCCAGATGAAAAGGAATACCTGAGAGGGACTTGGAAATCGAGAGAAGCTACTCCTCAAACAACTTCTCCCTCTCAGCAGTGGAGGCAAGGAGATCCTGCTCTCGCTTCCGTGACTCCTTTAAAGCTGCGACCGCCTCGTCGCGATTCTTCGGTGCCGCGGCCAGCGTCTTCTCCAATGCAGTAGCATGGCAAAGTAATTCATTATGCTCAGCTGCAACATACAAGGGAGTGTCACAAAATCGAATCAATAATATTCGCCAAAGAGAAAGAAAAATTCAAGACTTAATTTCGACAACGCGATGGCGATTGTCCAGTCGCGCATGTTCTCAACCCATGTTAAGGACCTGCTCCGCTAGGCGGGCGGCTTCCTTCACGATGAGCTGCATCCGAGACGTTAAAAGTTCAAGTCAAACAGCGCCAAGAATAAATTCGACTGCCAACAAGATACCTACATGATCCTCCACGGACTCCGAAGAAGGCTGCTACACAGTCATCCGGGTAACCATCTGATGTGCCCCAGCATGCGGGGAACTCGATGAATTATGCCCGGAGTGGGCTGCAAATGGAGGAGAAGGAGACCGCGAAGCCAACTTCTTGGACTTGGAGTCCGCGACTCCGGACTCCTTCAAAAATTGGACGTCGTCAGAAGACGACGTTGCCGCTTGACTGAAGCACAAATCAAGTAAAAGCTTTAGGGCGGATGGCAACTCAAAAAAGAAACCTAAACAAGGTCGCGAATATAGAACTTACCAGTCAAATCTATAAATATCGAAGGACTGCTCCTCCGACTCCGACGATTCCTTTAGCAGTCGAAGCTTCTTCCGGGTAGGGGAGCCATAGAGCGCACATGAATGGCGGGAATCGGCTCCTCTGCACCAATAGATGGGCCTTCTGGAGTCGACGGAGACGAAACATCCGAATCCTCGCATCGAGAACGCTTGCGAGTGTCCGGATCACTAGACACGGGAGCTCCCTCCTCCTCTTTAAGTGGGACAATCGATTCCGACTCGTCCTCTTCATCCACTTCATGAGGAATAACCCCCTCAGGAAGAGGGGGAAAATTGGGAGACACCTTCCAATCCTACATTCAGAAAAAAATTCATTATACATCAAGAAATTAACAACAATCGACAAAGAAAGCTACTCCGTAGCACAAGTCTACCTCAGGAGGAGGGTTAGAGGCGTCGAAGGAAGGCACGACTGGTTCGCCTGGGAGAACCTCCTTGGCGGTATACTTTGTCACCAGTCCCAAACTCTTATCTACTTCACCCGTGGAAATGCCATCGGCAGATACGCAACTAGCATCGTCCGCACCAGTCCATTGGAACATGGGGTGGACTCTAGCCTACAGAGGCTGGATGCGGCGCAACCATGTGCGAATGAGGGCGGAGCCTCCCTCTTATTTACCCATGCGACTCTGGAGGTCCCAGACATGCTTGTACATCACTTCCATCTCCTCGGACTCGCCAAGCATCACTACGTTCTTCCAAGAACGCCTCCTCTTGCACGATGTCGCGGGATCGAAGGGCGCAAGTCCGTAGTGCTCTCCGTCGGCCTTCTGGTCGCGGATGTAGAACCACTTGTCTCTCCACCCTTGGACGGACGCCATGAGTTTGATATCGAAATAAGTGGTGGAGGAGTCGACATGGATTCCGCAGCCTCCTACGTCGTAGACTATAGAACCAGATGTTGACTGACGCTTTAGCTTGAAAATCCTCTTAAAGAGGCCAAAGTGTGGCTCGACTCTGAGGTAGCACTCGCAAAGAGTAATATAGCAGGCGATGTGGAGAATAGAATTTGGGGACAACTGATGCAGCTGGAGCCCGTAGAAGCAAAGGAGGCCCCTGAAGAAAGGATGCAGGGGTAGAGAAAGACCGCGGATGATGAACGCAAGGAACCTCACCCGGAAACTAGCAGGAGGACAAGGAGTTACCTCGCCACCTAGCACTCGCACCTCATCCTCAACGGGCGACAGAACTCCATCTTGACGCAGAAGACGGAGCTCGGCGGACTTGATGATGGATGCGCGCCATGCACCATTCATGACGCGGGTACCCGCGCCCTTCTTCTTCCCAGCGCTAGTGGCGCTGGTCCCCATAGTAGCGGAGCCGCCCTTCTTCTTGGTGGCGGCAATGGTGGCGGCGGACTCAGCGGTGGCGCCTCCCTTCTTCTTGCCCATCTTGCGACGGCGGTGCGAGCGGAGGAAGTAGATCGGAAAGACATGGAGTTGGTCTAGTGCCACGAAAAGAACAAGCGCTAGGAAGCAGAGAGCATCGACAATGGCAATGGAAGCAGAAGCAGAGAAAGGGAAGATGGGAAAATTACCACAGCTGCGCTGCTACTTAACCCCCTTGCGGATGCCATCCAACGGCCAGCAGAAAACCTACCGGACGCGTGGCGCACATTGCTATCGACACGTGGAGAAGCCAAAACACGAACCGTCCCCCACTATCTCCATTACACGCGGAAATCGAGGAGACGCAGTTAAAACAGAATATTATGCACGCCCGGTCAAATCGAAGTCAGAAAGTGGGGCCCACTGCTGACTCGTGTATTAACGACCTCGTTGGAGAACCCCAAGAGGAAGGTATGATGAGCACAAGAGTAAGTTTCCCTCAGTTATGAAACCAAGGTTATAATTCCAGTAGGAGCAAGGAAACACCCCAAAGGTGTAGCTAGCTGAACTTTGGCAGGGCGCACTACCGGTGCCAGCAAGCAACATGGAGACCTACACGACACAACCACAGAACTCGGTCCCCAACTTGCGATGAGGTTGTCCATCTCACCAGTTTTGCTGAAAACAAAGGATTAAACGTATCGAATGGAAGGAAGTAATAGTTTGCAGAAAGTAAACACAAAGCAGTAAACAGTTGATTGTAGATTGAAAGTAAAAGAAATGACCGGGGTCTATAGTTCACTAGAGGTGGCTCTCCTTAAGATAGATAACATGCTGGGTGAAAAAATTACAGCGGGGCAATTGACAAACATCGAGAAAGCATACAAGCATATACTACTCATCTTGACTCCTTTGAGATTCGATTGGGAATTACAACATTATACATAGACCGCCATCCAACTGCATCTATGACTAATAATCCACCTCCAGGTTATCATCCGAACCCCCTCCAGTATTAAGTTGCAAGCAACGGATAATTGCATTACGAATTGCGTGTAAAGTAAACAATACGATTGTTCTATGAACAAAGGATTGTTGTTTTCTCCCTAGTAGCAACAGCACATCTAGTACCTTAGAGATTTCTGTCACTTCCCCAGATTACCAGAGGCATGAACCCACTATCGAGCATAAATACTAACTCTTGGAGTTACTAGCATCTACTTGGCCAAGATAGCTACTAACAACGGAAAGCATGCAAGATCACAAATAACAAAGACATGATAAAATCAATAATCAATCTGAAATAGCATCTCAATATCCATCGGATCCCCGCAAACACAACATGCAGAATTACAAATAGATGATCTTGATGATGAATTGAGCTCACAAGATCTAAACATGATAGCACAAAGGGGGAGAACCGGTCATCTAGATACTACATGGACCCGTAGTCCAGAGATGAACTACTCACGCATCACACCGGAGGCTTGCATGATGATGAAGAAGGCCTCCAGGGAGAATTCCCCTCTCCGGCAGGGTGTCGGGAAGAGCTTCAAATCCCTCCCGATCTAGGGATGGAGATGACGGCCTCTACAGACTCTTTCGTGGATTTTTGACGATCGGGTACTTAGGGTTTCCGTATTAGGGGAAATATATAGTCGGAAGGAGAGGCCGAGGGGGTGCCTGGGGCGGCCAGACCATCCCCTGGCGCGGGCTAGGCCTGGCCGCGCAGCCATGTGGTGTGGCCGGGACCCAGCCCGTCTCCGTCTCGTATTCTGGCTCCAGGTTTCCCTTGGTGAAAAACTGACTTTGGCTTTTGTCCCGTCCAATTCCGAGAATATTCATTTTCCGACTCTCCTAAAAATAGCAGAAAACAGGCAGCTGGCACTGTGGCTCTTGTTAATAGGTTTGTCCAAGAAATCATATGAAAAGTACTCCAAAGTGTGGACAAAATATAAGAAAGTAGATAAAACCAAGCATGGAACATAAAAATTATGGATACATTTGCAATGTATCAACATCCCCAAGCTTAATTCCTCCTCGTCCTTGAGTAGGTAAGTGATAAAAAGAAAGAATAATTTTTGAGGTGACATGCACCATCATAAACTCGGTCAAAGTATTTGTAAAACATTCAAAGCTGGGATCATAGTACTTCAATCATAACATGAAAGACAAAGTTCTAGCAATAAGACAAAGAAACTATGTTGCAACATGAAAATGCAAAAATAAAAGATTCATGAATAACAATGTTGTGCAAGACGTTTGTTTGTTTCACATAAAGAAAACATAACATAGTGGCATTCAGCTTGTCCCTCATAGAGTAGAAAACATAAATGCATAGGACACCTTCAAAGTTCATAAGAGTGACTAGATACAAATAGTTTAAAAGAAGCAATATCAAGGTTATGCATCAATCAACAAGTCTTGGGACAATGCACATAGAACTAAGAATGGCCACTATGGTCTCAAAGTAGGTGCATAAAGATAGAAGGTGGAGACTCAACAAAAAAGTAAAAGAAAGGCCTTCATAGAAGGAAGCAGGGATTCAAGTCTCATAAAGAGCATCCAAAAATTATGGTACTTAATAGCTTTCAGCTCTCATTGCCCCTATCATAAGCATCTTGAAGTGATTAAGGTTAAAGTGAAAAAACTATGGTGTATATGCTTGACGAAGTATAAGTTGAAAATCTCATGTCCCTTGAACACGAGGGCCTCTCCTCATGATACTCATGTTTAGTCACTGGTAAGTTCTTGTCATCGTAACTACATGTGTATCATAGAGAACTACCAACGGGGTACCCCTTGCCCGATGATACGGAAGAATCCCCATATCAAAATGACAAGGCAAGCAGACAATGAGCATCTCAGCAATCTTCTTATTTACCATGGGAATATGGTGCTTTTTCTCTCTTTCCTCTTTTCATAATCTCTTTTTTTCTTTTTTCTCTTTTTTCTCTATATCTGACTCTTTTTTTAGAGAAGAATGCTTCATAGACAACACATTATGGTTACGCTGCAGGTTTCCACCATGTCAGCATGGATTAGACCAGCGACCCAAGCGTTTCTCTAACACATATACATAACTCCATGGACTTACAAGCTCCCCTTTAATTTCACACCGACGACATCCATAGAGAAAAGAGCATGATATCAACTAGGTACAAAGTACACGTGCAATGTTGAAAGCGTTCCCCATGACAGCATGGTTCTGCTAATCCCCAACAAATAAGTGTCAGCATAAACAACATAGACGACAAAATGGTTCAAGTTTATTAAGGGCAAGAAAAGTAAAGTGTGCCATCAAGTTCGTGAGAGCTTTAATCACTAGTTTTCTCATAACAAGTTTTATTCAGAAGGTAGATAAAAACATGAATATACTTGGAATACCATATGCTAATAGGTAGGTATGGTAGACTCTTTGGAATAACTTAGTTTAAGGAGTTGGATGCATGAGTGGAACTCATACTTGGTTGTGGAGGCTAGCAAAAGACTGGGAGCGACAAACTAAGAGAGCAATAATGGTCATAATCATGCAGAGCGACAAAACATCATTGATCAAAGCATAAAGTGATACTACAAGTTGAAAACTAAAGGATCATAAAGGCTATGGTGACTTGGGATAGTCATAACATGGTGTGAGCATGCGCCAAGTCAACCCAAATAAAGCATCAAAAGAGAATACCACAATACTATTTAATATGCTAAAACAACGCATGATTCTTCCAAGTCACACTAAGCAATCTCAATTGTTTATAACAAGTCATGCTACAACAAAGAACACTAATCATAAAGCCAAAACAATATCAAGCATGGCATGACAAAGCATATGCCACAGTCAAAAACAAGCTCTCTTTACCACTTAAGCATGAACTTTCTGACTCTTTTCCAATCCAAACCAAACTATTTGAAAACCAATGTAATGAAAGAGGGGGTCCAACCAATTTATTCAGCAAACTAAGAAAACCAAGCAAACAAAAAACCAAAACGAAAACGAAAAATAAGATGCTCCAAGAACAACACAACTGTGCATGAAACAATAAATATGAAGCGTTTGGAAGAAACCTGGGATTTTTATTGATGAAGAGGGGGATGCCTTGGGCATCCCCAAGCTTTGACGCTTGCACTTCTTGAATATTTCTTGGGGTGACACGCGTGGCATCCCCAAGCTTGAGCTTTAGTCGATCCTTCATCTTATTACTCATTCCTTCCATACACCTGAAATTTTTCCTTCATACAAAACTTCACACAATTTTTATTAGCAACATTAGTGCACTCAAGATAATAAGTCTTTAGGTTTGGTTCCAACACCAATAAAACTTCAATTAGAACACTAGCTACTGTAGCACTTCCCTAAAAAAGCTCAATTCTCCAAAAGAACTCAAAAAGGAACTAGCAAGAAGCAAATGCAAAAAAATGGCAGAAATCTGTCAAAACAGACCAGCAGGTAAAGACGATTTTTTTGAAGATCTTCTGTTGCTCAAATTGAAAAGTGTTGAACTAACGAAAGTTAGATAACAACCTAAGGCAGAAGCACAAATATTCACGCCTCAAAAGGACGTACGGAGATTGTACATGAATTGTTACGATGAAGCACAGAAATCTGTTTCGGGACAACAACTTTCCATTACTTCTCTCTCATTAGAGGTTACTCTTGTCACAAAAAGCAAATAAAAAGGATAAGGAGCGGTTATTACTGAAGTAATAACTTCCAAGAATCATCTAAAACTTTTGGTTTATCTCCCAATAAGTACTTTTCTTTAACGCCTTTAAGTTAGGCATAAGAAGCAAAAAAAGAATCAAGTGTTCTCAAATGAAGAAGCATTAACAACAAATTTTGTTTTCACAGGAGAGGCAAAAGAAATCTTCTCTCTCTTCTTAGGGAAGTGTTTTATACCTTTCTTGAGTGGGAGTTGATATTTAATGGTGCCTTCTTTCATATCAATAATGGCACCAACAGTTCTAAGAAAAGGTCTTCCCAAAGTAATAGGACAAGAAGCATTGCATTCAACATCCAAAACATAGAAATCAACAAGGACATAGGCATTGCAAACCATAATAAGAACATAATTAATACTCCCCATGAGTTTCTTTTTAGCATTATCATCACGTGAGACATTCAAATAACAATCTTCAAGCGGTGGCAAATCAAGCATATCATAAATCCTTGTAGGCATAATAGAAACACTACTATCAAGATCACATAAAGTTTGAAATCAAAATCATTCACTTTCATATTAATGATGGATTCCCAACCATCGTCTTGTTTTATAGGAATAGAAGCTTTATGTTTCATCTTTTCTTCTTTAATCTTTATGAGAGCATCAGTAATGTGTTTTGTAAAGGCCATGTTCATAGCACTAGCATTAGGACTTTTAGCAAGTTTTTGTAGGAACTTAATAACTTCAGAGATATTGCAACCATCAAGATCAAAATCATAATTATCATCTAAGGTAGTAGAGCTATTACTAGCCTCAACACTAGTGGTAGTGATAGTAGAAACACTAATGTTTCTAGCAATTTCATCTTCTCTTTCCCACTTAGCATGCAATTCAGCTAATAGTTTAACATTTTCATCAATTCTCACTTGTATGGCATTAGTAGCTGTAAAGGGATTATCAATAGTTTCAGGTTTAGCAGCCATTTTATTCAAAGAAGTTTGAGCTTCAGCTAGTGATGCTATATTTCTTTCAGCATTAGAGAGTTTTTCCTCAATAGTTTTATTGAAAGCAGTGTTTTTACTAATAAAGTCTTTAAGCATAACTTCAAGTTCAGAGGGAGCACTCCTATTGTTGTTGTAGGAATTTCCATAAGCATTACCATTGTTGGGAGGATATGGCTTATAATTGTTGTTACCAAAATTATTCATGTAGGCATTGTTGCTAAAATTGTTATTTCTTATAAAGTTCACAACAACTTGCTCTTCTTGTGCAACCAAAGAGGCTAAGGGAACATTATTTGGATCAATATGGGCTTTCCCATTAACAAGCATAGACATAATAACATCAATCTTATCACTCAACGAGGAGGTTTCCTCAACAGAATTTACCTTCTTACCTTGAGGAGCTCTTTCAGTATGCCATTCAGAGTAGTTAACCATCATATTATCCAGAAGCTTTGTTGCAGCACCCAAAGTAATGGTTATAAAGGTACCTCCAGCAGCAGAATCCAATAGATTTCTTGAAGAATAGTTCAGTCTTGCATAAAAGGTTTGGATAATCATCAAAGCAGTCAGTCCATGAGTGGGACAATTCTTTACGAAAGATTTCATTCTTGAGCAACATGTTCATTATTAGATTGTTTAAACTTCATTATCTCACTTCTCATAGATATAATCTTAGAAGGAGGATAGTATTTTCCAATGAAAGCATCTTAGCATTTAGTCCAAGAATCAATACTATTCCTAGTTAGGGAATTTAACCATTCTTTAGCTTTTCCTCTCAAAGAGAAAGGAAACAATTTAATCTTAATGATATCTCCATCTATATCCCTATGCTTTTGCATCTCACAAAGTTCAACAAAGTTATTTAGATGGGCAGCAGCATCTTCATTACCAATACCAGAAAATTGTTCTCTCATAACAAGATTGAGTAAAGCAGGTTTTATTTCAAAGAAAGTAGCTTCAGGAACAGGTGGAGCAATAGGTGTGCTCATAAAATCATTGTTGTTGGTGGTAGTGAAGTCACACAACTTAGTGTTTTCAAGAGGAGTCATTTTTTTGTGTTTTTGATAAAGAAACAAGCAAACAAAACAAAAGTAAACTAAGCAAAACAAAAACAACAAAGTAAAGAGATTCGTTATGAGGGACTCCCCTTGTGAAGATGTCCTTGCTGACTCGTGTATTAATGAGCTCGTTGGGGAACCCCAATAGGAAGGTATGATAAGCAAAGCGGTAAGTTTCCCTCAGTTATGAAACCAAGGTTATCAATCCAGTAGGAGCAAGGAAACACCCCAAAGGTGTAGCTAGCTGAACTTTGGCAGGGCGCACTATCGGTGCCAGCAAGCAACGTGGAGACCTACACAACACAACCACATAACTTTGTCCCAACTTGCGAAGAGGTTGTCAATCTCACCGTTTTTTCTTAAAACAAAGGATTAAACGTATTGAATGGAAGGAAGTAATAGTTTGCAGAAAGTAAACACAAAGCAGTAAACAGTTGATTGTAGATTAAAAGTAAAAGAAAGGACCAGGGTCCATAGTTCACTAGAGGTGGCTCTCCTAAGATAGATAACATGTTGGGTGAAAAAATTACAGCGGGGCAATTGACAAACATCGAGAAAGCATACAAGCATATACTACTCATCTTGACTCCTTTGAGATTCGATTGGGCATTACAACATTATACATAGACCGCCATCCAATTGCATCTATGACTAATAATCCACCTTCAGGTTATCATCCGAACCCCCTCCAGTATTAAGTTGCAAGCAATGGATAATTGCTTTACAAATTGCGTGTAAAGTAAAAACAATACGATTGTTCTATGAACAATGGATCATTGTTTTCTCCCTAGTAGCAACAACACATCTAGTACCTTAGAGATTTCTGTCACTTCCCCAGATTACCAGAGGCATGAACCCACTATCGAGCATAAATACTAACTCTTGGAGTTGCTAGCATCTACTTGGCCAATATAGCTACTAACAACGGAAAGCATGAAAGATCACAAATAAGAAAGACATGATAGAATCAATAATCAATCTGAAATAGCATCTCAATATCCATCAGATCCCCGCAAACACAACTTGCAGAATTACAAATAGATGATCTTGAACATGAACTGAGCTCACAAGATCTAAACATGTTAGCACAAAGGGGGAGAACCAACCATCTAGCTACTACATGGACCCGTAGTCCAGAGATGAACTACTTACGCGTCACACCGGAGGCTTGCATGATGATGAAGAAGGCCTCTAGAGTGAATTCCCCTCTCCGGCAGGGTGCCGGGAAGAGCTTCCGATCCCTCCCGATCTAGGGATGGAGATGACGGCGGCTAAAGACTCTTTCGTGGATTTTTGATCGGGTACTCAGGGTTTCAGTATTAGGGGCAATATATAGGCGGAAGGAGAGGCCGATGGGGTGCCTGGGCGGCCAGACCACCCCTAGCATGGGCCATGCTTGCCTGCGCGGCCAGGTGGTGTGGCTGTATCCCATCCCCTCTCCGTCTCGTATTCTGGCTCCAGGTGTCCCTCGGTGAAAAACTGACTTTGGCTTTTGTCCCGTCCAATTCCAAGAATATTCATTTTCTGACTTTCCTAAAAACAGCAGAAAATAGGCAGCTGGCATTGTGGCTCTTGTTAATAGGTTAATCCAAGAAATCATATGAAAGGTACTCCAAAGTGTGGACAAAACATAAGAAAGTAGATAAAACCAAGCATGGAACATCAAAAATGATGGATACATTTGCAATGTATCACCCACCGCTCTTCACGTCCCGTCAAAGCCGCTCACGCGGGCAACTGAGGTCATCACATCATCAACACTGATGTCATCAAGATGAGCATCAGAAGATTTCGAGTACTTGAAGTCCTTGCTAGAGCCTTCGACTCCACCAAGCACTCAGGGGCTACTCCCATAGGGAGCGCTGATCGCGCACCCTACGATTCTTTTTTATGCAGGAATATGAACATTAAAAGCACACCCATCACTCGAATCTACGATTCGATTATGAATCATGGGTTACTCCCATAGGGAGCGCTGGAAGAAAATTCGACTAAAACAAGCAACAAAGATGATAGCAGTCACAAAAGTTCTTTAGTCCCTGCCTAAGTCTTCGACTCAACCAGGCACTCGAGGGCTACTCCCATAGGGAGCACTGGTCGTGCATCCTATGATTATTTGTACATCATACTGTGTGTTGATAACATCCACACTCGAATGCTATGGCGACTCCACCTCATATTTTCCCTGCAAATAGATTGTGTCTCCTGGGCCACCCGAATCATTTCCGCGATGACAGAAATTCGGATGCCGCGCTTATAGCGTGAAGATAAGACCTGAATAAGGCATGACAATGCATCTGCTGCGCACTACCAGAAACATATCCGTGCCTGCAGGTACGATCAACATGCCCTGACGGACGCGTCGAGTGCTCACACCCATACACTGGAATTCGACTCCTGTAAGACCTCCGCGGCCTGAGTCGAATTACACCAGCACTTTTCCGAATTCGAGTCCAGGGACTCGAGTTTGAGTAGATTGCGTTGTTTTGACCTAAGGCAGTTAACTGATACCTACACATCGGCTAAATCAGGCACTCATATCAACAATCCATATGACATGAACTGAACACTCGAAAAATGCTCAATCATACACTCAAAAGGCTTCATAAAGTCCCCAGTCGAATTTGCGATTCCACTGGACACTCGGGGGCTACTGACATGGGTATACCCTACATGTACTCGATTTCGGTAAATACGGTATGGATAAAGCGGAAGCCCACGGCACTGCCAAGGCCCAAATGGAGAACTCGAGTGGCCCACGGACTCTCGATTGCTTGCGAGACAAGAAGAAGACAAAGATAGAAAGTTTAAAGGGAAAACCCTAACCTGTAACCGACTCGACCTGCTACCTGAGACCTAGCCTATCTATATAAAGGCTAGGAGGGGGCGGCGAGGAGGACACACGCAACCCTAGTTTCCACAACTTTTGCTAGATTGCATCTGCGCCCCTGTAATCTTCGATTCATTTGTTAATTCCAAGAGTAGACAAGCATGAGTAGGGACCTCTACGAGGCTTGAACCTAGGTAAACATTGCGTCCCTGTGTGCTTATTTTCTAGCCGACTGATGCCTCCAGTGCTCCCTCCTTCTCCAAAACCCAAGTCCATAATAATGGGCATTGACGAGTTAAACCCTCGTCAATTGTCTTCTAGTAATTATGATGAAAGTCCATGTGTTGGGTTGTTAAGATTAAACTATGGTCTTTGATAGAGTAAAATTAATGTTTAGTTTTTATACATTTAGTGGATTGTATAATAGATCAAAGTTAACTATAAAATCATGAATAAACTTAAGATATAATGTGTATGAGATTTTAGACCAATGTTAACTATAAAAGTGAATTTTAATGCATGATGTTTTATGGTATCACCAAGGTCTAGGTTTTTCTTAAGTATGATAAAGTATGGGAGATTATTCACTTCCAATGGAAGTTAATGGTGATTTCAAGATTTGGTTTGCTATTATAATACTAAAAACAAGATTTATCTTATTAATGTTAGCATATATGGATGATCTCACTAATTTTGTGATGGTTGAAGTATTTGGACAAACTTGAGAACTCATATTATTGCTTAAAGAATTAGATTCATATAAGTTCTACTTGTTATAGCTTTAAAGAACTAATTTATATATTTCAATAAACCCTAAGTAGTTTAAGAAAGCAGGAAAATAATTTATCTTGATTTATAGATGATTTACTTCAATAGCAGAAAAGGACTATAAAGCCAGTTACAACTAGTATTTGTATATAAATCCTAAAATGAAGTAATAGTCTAATCCTAAAAGGATTTTTATTCATTTAATAGTCTAATCCTTATTTTTATAAAATTCCATGAAGTAATAAGCGTTTTCAAATATTCATTTCAAGTTTATCAAGTCAAAATACAAAGTAGTATTTTTCTTTCACAAAGTATTTATTTAAGATCTTAAAATTGAATTTTATTTATTTTTAAATATTTTCGTTATTTTTATTAGATAGCTTATGTTTTTATGAATATTTAGAGATATTATTTGTATTTTTAGGATTTTTGTTTATTTTTCTATATCCTAGGTACCTTTAGGCTATTTTGTAATTTTATTTATTCAAGAATTTCCATTCTATTTCTCCTAAGTATTTAAGTATTTCATAATTCTATTTGTGAATTTTCTAAATTTGTTTGAATTCAAATTTGAAACTCAAATACATGTTTGAATAACTTTCCCCCTAAAAACAAAGAATTCTACAAAAGTCATGTCGAAATCTATCGCACTTATCTCGTTGTTTCCACCAGAACAAGAGAAATCTCGATACCTCTATAGCTCTTTTAGTTTTGTGAAAAAATTAATTGGATTTTCTTATGCATGAATGCAATGCACACACCTATGTCCATTACTATTTCTAGGTGCTAATCCTGGGATGTTAAAGAGGACTGCTAGGGATCTTCTTTAAAAATCACAGAAGACACCAAGGGAGCAGCCGCAATGGAGAAGAAGGAATATCATGTCTTGTGCAATCAGCTTGGAACCAAGGATGGATTCAAGTTGATGGAGATGATCAAGGATGGGCGTAAATTATTCAACCTCAGGATAGGTTAAGAGGGCAATTTTGAGCAAGTTCAACTCGATCCAAAAGAAGATGCAGATTCCTACTTGGAGAGACTAGAGCAGCAAGGAGAGAAGATCCAAGCTTCCCTGGACAAACTTGATCGCTGCATTAAGAAAATTGAGGTAAAAACTTTAGGATCCTCTAAACATATTGAACCGTTGCGTTGTTATCTGGATCAAATTGATTTGAAGATAATGAACGGACTCGGAGCCAACCTTGACATCACCCTTCATGCCATCGAGACACAGAAACAAACGATTAAGATGTATAAGGCAGATGTGGCACAACTGGAAACAATTAGCGATCAATGCCAAGTTCGCATCATGATCCTTGAAGTAACAAATAAGACACTTTGTGCAAGCCTTCGCAATTTCAGGGATCCTCCGAGTTAAGGAAATACCACAGTATCGAATAATCACGAGGGATTATTTTATCCCACTGTCTTGATTCCAAGCTTGGGGAGATCTATATCACCTTGTAATCTATCTTTTGGTTTTAGCATGTTTACTTTTTTGCATGCATATTAGTATGTGATTCCAGATTTTGCATTGGTTGCTTCATCAACCTCCTTTAGTTCAAGGAAATAATTATATCCATTGAGTTTTGAGACTTTATGATATTTGAAGTGATTATTGATTCATGATTATGGTATTAGATGTATGAATTTTGTTGAGTGCTATGATACTTATTCCACTGTTATGATTTTAGGGTCTTCCACACCAACAAAGTATTGATAAATTATGGGAAGGAAATCTTGATAGCATGTTATAGTCATAAGTTTGAAATAATATGAGCCATAAAGAGTATTAACATGACGTATACGATTGTTGAATAAAAATAAAAGGCTTTGCTATCAAAAAATTCCATGGACAAGAAAGTACAAGATTGAAAAAAAGTTACGCAAGCAATGATCATGAATTATTTATTACTCAAATTAAGTGCTCAAACAATAATACTTGATGATTTTATAATATGCCAAACTATTAAAACCTCTTATAACTTATTGATAAGAAAGGTGTGGAAGCCTCTAAGTAGTGATGTGTGAAGGTGTGATATAACTCATGATGCAGTTCTATATCCGCTATTGTAATTGTATTATAACTCTTTTTTTTGCCTCATTTATTATAATGACTCGTGCCTCATGAACATGATGACCTTGTCCATAAGCCACAACCGTGCTCGAGGACGAGCAAGATTCTAGCTTGGGGAAGTTGATGAGTCCAAAATTGAAGCATATTTACCTCTTGTTTTTGCATAAGTAGAGTAGGATTTTGGTATTTGAGTGCACACACACGCACACACTCTTTTGTCTTTGTTTCAGCATGATCTCGAATTACTAAGTATTATGTGAACATATCAATTGAGACTGTCATATTATGCAGTAATATGATATTTCTAAGTGATAAGAGTCATTTATTTGATTCATCCTCGCACCTAGGAGAATAGAAAATGTGGAGGAAGCCTACAGAGGCCTTAATGACCTATGGTATAGACGAAGCTTACCCATACCATCCGCACGTACCATGTGTCAGGGCGTATACCTTGTCAAATACTTTAGCCTTGTGAAGACGGATCTGAGATCTGACATTCACAAAAACCACCAGCCTCGAAATACCATGCCACAGAGGGATCTGGAGGAGGAACTGAGAGAAGGGCAAATCCTTGCTACTCAGTGGATCATCGGAGGACATCAAATCATCCCCTTCATCATCAACCGATAAATCTCCATCACCATCACCACCCCCTCTTCCATATTTTAGATCTTGTTGTAATTCCTAATTAAATTGTAGTTTGCACTAGATTTATCACCATACTTTTATCCATCAATTTGAATATGATGATGTTGTCCATTGCTTTCATGTATGAGTAGTTCCCTTTGTACTTAGGGATATGGAGAAACCCTAGCATTATTATGAAATGAAATAAAGATGATATATTACTTTGTTCCATGATCTATTGATCTATGATATTGTGTTTGACATCTCTCTCTATATGGTATGTGTAGTCGGCCACATATCATTTGCCTATGGGACTAAAGTGAGGATGATACCCTTTCGATGTGTATGGGAGTATGTCTAGTGCTAAGCGGTGATAGTAAACATTGGCTTATAACCTACATGGTCAAAGTGGGAATTAAGAGAGACTCACTAAGCTTATTACGATATCCATGGGGAAACCCTTAATTGTGGTGGTCTATATGAGTGATTTCTCTCAGGTATCGTAGTGGTTATTTAGAGATGACCTCATTACCTGACTCAAGAAAGCAACTGCCCACGAGTCTTGTAATGAACATCTTATTATTGAGATTCTCCACAAACGTCATGACGAAAGAAATAGGTTATCCTAATTATGATTCATTATCCCATGCTAGTGGTGTATACTAAATCCCTGAGAATGATTTTGCCTTATTGAGTTCCAGCACCATTACCATTGCATTTGTTACATGCTCTTGTTTACTTGTTTTTGTTTACTTTCCTGCACACAAACACAAAACCTTCCAAACACCCTTACTTGAAATCAAAGGAAACTTACAAGTATCCTTTGGTAGATGGTGATGAGGGGCATAAATACCTTAACCAAATATCTCTCTATGGATTCGGTACTCTTATTTCAAAAGTAGCTACAATCAATCTGTGCACTTGCAGTCATCACCTATCATTTCTTCTGGTTATTGAGACTGATCCTCCGGTAGCAGACTTCATACTTTACCTGGACTCTTGCTATTGTTAGAAAGTGAAGTTATCTTGCAAGATAGTGATGAGTGGAAGAAGTGAATCTTGAGGGGCGAGAATGACAAAGTACTCCAGTCTTGTCATCCTGTGGATGTGGGGTATTCAAGTAGTTTCCTTCTCAGTTATATCGATCTTCTTGATCTTGAGAAGCTAAATTTCTAGTGGTTCCTAGTTCTATTCCCTAGGTTAGTATGGAGTCTCGTTAGTGGTAACTGATTGGCATCTTTGAAAAGTTTTCTATACGGTGAATCGGTCCCAAAACGACATTTGACCCGTGCTAGTAGGGCCAAAACACACATATAAGGTGAACAACATGACATGGTCGCAATATTCTCCCCAAACAGAGAGACGCAAACAGCACACATCAAGCAACACACTTGCGCTTAGGCAAGCAAACATGGCATTCTATTGGGACCAGGAAGTAACTACTTGCGATATAGGGGAATCCTATCTTAGGACTATGGATCCTAGGAATTAACGTTATTGGTGGTCTTGATCACAGTATGGTATATGAAGCCTTTGTCGTAGCAATTGGGTGCTTCTCTGCCTTGCAATACCCTATTCTTCTCTCAGTGAGGATCCCATTGGTAGGGCGACCTTTTAGTTTCCTTTCGTTTGCTTGCACATGCTTCTCTTCGCCTTCCCAAGGTTTTAAGTCCTACTTTTTTTAAATCCATATGTTTGAAATTTGGACGAGCGATAGAATAAACCATTTTTTGAAACAACTTAAAATAGAAGAGGTTAAGATGTAGAATCTTTTGAAAAGTTTTGAGAAAAATATGTTTTGAAAACCCGTATTTTCAACGTATTTGTTTTTTCCTATCTAACGACCATGCTAACGAAGGTATCCTACAGTCAGGATGGCTCTGATAACAAGTCTATGGGTCCCCTAGATTAGCTATCCAAGAAACCCTTATGCATTCGACCATGACCCTATTAGTGTGTCGTGGAGCATAATCGACAAGTATCAAAGTAAACAACCATTATGTAAGCGGATACAAGTCATACCTCAATGCCATTATGGCTACCTCTTACAACAACCTTGACAGGCTAATCGATCATCAGCATCAGAAATTTTATGGAAGCGTCAAGCCAAAGTCACGCCTTAAACCTACATGCAACTAACTAGGAGAACTTCCTAGCTCGCATAGTCATCAACATTCCTCTTCCTTTTGTTAGGAATGATGCCCTAGAGGCTCACATTCCGCCTTGTATTTGTAATCCAGAATACGGCTTAGATATAGTTGTATATGTCACTGCAATTGTTGCAGGTGTGGAACCATATACTTGTATCTAGATCTAGCCAGTTTGTCCTTAGTCGTTTGAGGTTGGGAGGGAAACCCCCCGCCAGGACTAATTTTGTAAGTTGGAAGATGACAATGTTTCATGTGTCATGAACATGGATATGCTATCTGCCTTGCATTGACTAGGGGGAAGAGGTATGATAGTCGGACCGATCCAAAGGTTAGTAGGACGTGAGCACATCGTCATACGCTCTGACTAACACAGTGGAATACTTAGACCTGAGGGGATCACACGATATGAGTTGTAGAAAAGCTAGCTTTGACTCCATCTTTCGCTCACCATAACTGGGATTCATAAGGGTGATCTTGGGCCGACTTCAAAGCAAGCTACGTGACAAGGATCAGCCAAGATGGAATTTCCCCACCAACTCCAAGATATATTCTCTAGGCCTCTCGTGTGATATGATTTAGAAGCATGGCCATGTGCTACTCCATCAAGTGTTAATCGAGGTAGTCCAACTTAGAGAAACTAGAAGGAATAAGTTATCACTACAACAAGAAGAGAGTTAAAACAACACTGGGTTGACGAAATCCCCCTGCGGTTTATCGCCAATATCGTGAAGCAAAGGAACTTGGACAGAACATCACATTGAGAGCACTTGCATGTATCGAGAATTGATAAGTCTTGCTAGAGGCTGCTGATAACCCCCAAGTGCAGGGGATCACCATAGTACAATTCGATAAGTATTTGATTTTCGAACCCACGAGGACCTAAAGGTAAACTATCTATTCTCTAAAGCCCTATATCCCACTTATATGGCCTTCTATGCAAATATAGGATCTAAAGTGTGTGTGTGTGGTTGTTTTTGTATTAACTAGAAAACAATAAAGTAGTTGAAATAAATACTATAAGTAAAATAATGCAAATGAAGTGGAGCAACTGGAGTGGATGTGGATAATCTATGGGCGCAAATGTTTAGGCAAATTTCTATTTCCTTCATTTGGTTGTCACAATTAGTGAAGCACATATATAATCTTTTTATTATTTCTTCTAGGAGGAGCCATAACTAGGTGTAGCCATATATATGAGAAAACACACCACTAGTGATTGATACCAGGGCTAATTAAGAACAGACATGGGAATATTAAGACATAAAGTCCAACCACCACATTTAGATCTAAGGTCCTCATGATAATACCCCAGATGATTAACCATGAATTAATACTACATATATTTCTAACACTTGGGATTCAGCTTCTATCAAACTTTGCTTGTCCCTCATCCTATCAACATGCAACAGTGACAACCTTGTGCATACCCCAACATATGTGCACACTCATATGTTAGTGCATCAATATCATCATAGAAAATAACATATACTTGTATGCAAGCAAAACAAACTAGATCACAATTGCCATAACAATTCACTACTCAAACATCAACATATTCATACAATAGATCATGGGAAAATAATATATTGCATCATACATCATGTTTGCCAAGAGATTATAGTGGGGATGATAGGATATTGCAGTAGATGGTGATGGAGATGAGGCTCCCCAAGGGGGATAGGCGGCACCGACATGGAGGAGGCGGCACCGGTGGAAGCGCGGGGCGGTGACTCCCGGCGGCCTCCTAGGGGCAGCGGTTGCCCTTGGGGGCAGCAGCCCCTTGGCCCTTCTTCTTTGTTGGAGATGGTGCAGCAACGGAGGAGCTTCTCTCCTCCTTGGGGGTTGCCAAGGAGGGGGATTTTCATGGCTATGGATGGATGTCTCCAAAAGTAGTGTTTCCTCTCAATATATAGTGGTGGAGATGCAAAATTGGCCATAGGATGGATACCCCTTGGATCCAAGGACTCTTGGGCATATCTAGAACCTTCCTAAGATTCCCCTCTGTCCTTAATGAGTCCATCAAGTCATGGTTGGGACAAAATCATCAAAGATGGAAGGATTTTGAGTCAACCACATCACATATTTTCGGAGTCCTAAAACTTCTTCATCCTCTACAGTAATATGGCTATAAAAATGCATACGGGCTCCTATTGGGGAGAATGTTATGTCTAAATTATTGCGGATAAAATTCCCCACAACTTTCCTTTCTATACTTTTTCCATTGTATGTCATATTCGGGGTCGTTTATGGAATTCTTAGAAAAAAGTTCTGGAGGGACAAATTCCAGGAATTTCCGGATTTCACCATAACGAGCGGTTTTCTTCCATATTTGTGTATTTCCTAGACAACAAAGTGTAAACCAAGAACTTATGCACTTTTGTAACTATTATTAGGTTGGTCCCAATAAATATAATAATGTTGCGGAATAATAATGATTTTGAAGCAATAAACGACAAAGTTCATGGATGCATTTTACATGCATCAAACATCGCCAAGCTTAACCTATGATCATCCTCGAGCATAAAGGTGAAAAAATTAACATGGACTTTAGAGTTTGTTGCTTTGCTTATTTTCCATTTCCACATAAAGTTCACTAGTTTTAATCTTTAAGGAATAACAACAAGCAAGTGGGCTATAAAGTGATATATTTGGCACTCTACAAACATGCTCAATAATAAGTAGGCTTGTGTTCAAACAAACGAGAGATAAAAAAACCTTCAAGCTTACTTAGATGAACCTATATAATTGTTGGAAGACTCATTCCTATCATTGTCATGATTTTTTTATGCCTTTCTACTTTGGGTTACTTCTTAGTTTCATGCCCTTGACCTGGAAGACTCGCTTCTTAGATTTATGTCTTCCCTTAAGATATTCTTATATCTCATACCAAAAGTAAGCATGGATTAAACATGTGCAAAGGCCAATTTATCTTCCAAACTCCATTTCATTAAGTTTATGATTGATCAATACTTCATCATTAGTGTTTGGTTCCATTTACCCCTATCATTAGCATCTTTCCAGTTCAAAGAAGAGAATAATTATAACAAGATAGACATGAAGTTCGACTTTTGTCGAACACTTTCACCCTTTTTTATATGGCATAAATTAACGGTATTGCCCTCCTAGTAACCAGTATAAACCTTATTCATGGGTCTTTGAATCCTGTAATATGCTCTAAAATAACCTTTGCTTTTCACTTTCCATGGCTAGCCGAATCCTCGGGTGCCTACCTTTCCAACACTTTTCCCTAGAGCATATGTATTGAAATACCCACGACCCTCAGTTTACTCGTTGATTACTAAGTAGAACAATAGTATATCATGTCCCCTTGTTATGTTTCCTTTCACTTTTTATCATACAAAACCATGTTTTGTTTAATAAATCATTACCACCTTTGGTGGTTGTGCCTTCAAGTACGTGGTCACCCCACAACCAAATTCTCTATGACAACCATAACCATAAGAACAAAATTATTTGGAAGCTAAATAAAACAAGGCACATGAGAAATATACTTGGAATATCATTGATGCTATATAGGTATGTAGGGTGTACGCTGTGGGAATTGGTTTTACGGTATTTGGATAAACAAGCTTTACTTGTATAGGAATTTTTGGGCTAGCCAAAAGATCTACAAGTATGCCATTGGATACATAGTTCCCAACATTTATCATCACACAATGCTCCTTAGTATTAAACATCAATGTATATGAGCAAAAGGTATCACTAAATAAGACACTATCAAATTATCATTCATTAAAGTATTTGAGCTAGGAATGCTAAGCATGACTTTGAATTTCATATTCTTGCTTTCATTCCCTTTTATTTTGATAGCACACAACTCATTCTCATCAAGGAATTTAATCATGGGATATATTGTGTCAACACCCAGATTTTTAATCCCAGATGCCTGTTAGGCCATACATCGCAATCCCAGGATTACCATTTTTGCGAGACATAATAGATTGGATATCACAGTACATCATCCATTACAAACCATAATAAGGTCTTACACAAATAAAGGATCTCATGATCCAGTCTTAGTACAAACAAGTAGCGGAATAAATAGCGTAGCGGTGGGCTCCATCTTCAGTGTCATAGGCAATGCTGACGATGGGAGATGATCCTAGTTGTCATAGCTGTCCTGTTGTCCTTCCTCCTAGTAGTCCTCCTCATAGTCTGGCCACGGGAATAGCCAGGGACAAAGCCATGAGTACTCTTTATGTACTCGTAAACTATAACTAACAAGTAAGGTAGTTCTAGTAGGAATGCTAAACTCTAAGTTTATTTGTAAAGTTAAGTTTGAAACCTAAGCTGAGTTCAGAAACAAAGAAAGATAAAATAAAGTTTGAAATCACCTAAGTGGGAACTTAGTTTTCATAGTCACAACCATGTTGTGGTCAAGTCATGTCACCAATTCATTTCATAAGTCATTTTGAAAACATCTAACAACGGAACAGTATGGCCACTCCAACTGTCCATAACCGCGGACGTGGCTATTCGAATAGTTTGACACTCTAAAGAGGTGGTACACTTTCACCACAAAATTCGATAGATCTGTCATGGATAACCCTGAATCATCATACTTAGTATGCAGATAATCAAACATAACCTTTCCTTTACACACCCTAGTATAAGCACCTCTCCTATGAGCTTGGCCTCCCAGCCATGGCGATCTGCCATCCTGGGCACTGCATAGGTGGACAAGATTGAGAGGTAGCCTCAGCTCAAACCTCTCCCATGAGGGAACTAATACTAGTGCATATAAACTTCCGGCTAAGCCTTACCCAATTCAGGTATTGTGGTTGTACGGTAAAATGGGAATGGTATCGCATCCGAACCCAACCATCATTTTTTATAAAGGGCTAAGGGTCATGCCTCAACATTTTCATCATCATAAACCATTGGTGTTTCTCAACACATGTCAAAACATCTCAATAGAATGACTCATCATTCCATGGTTTTCACAAGTCATTTTCACCAAGAATTCCCATCTAAAAATGATCAAGTTTTTGGTTTGGCTCTAATCACTAAGTTAAGAGTGTTCACTAATATGGGATGCTAATCTCAATCTCATGCCATAGAATGACATCTAAGTCTAACTAGATAGGCTATCTATAAACAAGTAAGGAACTTTGGTAAAGTAAAAGAAAGTAAAGCTTGTAAGAAACTTGGGATAGGTATAAGTCAAAAGGTATAACCAAAGCATGCCTAATGCATCTTGCTTGGGTTATATTGCATCTAGTGATGGCTTGCAAGTTTTTGCTTGTCAATAATAGCATGCATTGCTAAGAAACCTACAAGTGTTAGCTTTCCTTGATTGGTGCAGTGGTTGAAATTCCCCTCGTCTTCCTCGGGGTAGAACTCCTCCTCCTCGTAGACTTGGTCAGTACTATCATCTATAAATACATACACAATCACCAAACAATACTTAACTAGTCTATTTAGCACTCTAAGGCACACATTTGATGATCTAGTATCATCACATACATCACAAGGTTTAATGAACTAGTTTCATTTATTTTATTTGTGAAAAGTAATTTCTACTCATTGAAATTAACTAAGATTTAATATTCTCTAATTAAAATATGGGATCATGTGGACACATGTCATCACCACATATTCTAATACATGGAAATGTGATTTAAATGTTGGATCACATTTTAATAAGTTTAAGTTTAATATTTAATTATTTAAAGTGACTAGAAATGCCTATATAGGATTATTATGGTACTAGTCCAAACTCACTGCATGCAAACCTTAATATTATTACATATTTAGATAGGTATGGTCAACTCAAAAGCTATTATGGTTGATTTTAGAAAAATGTTTGAATGTGAAAAAGCTTCTGTCTTGTTATTTTTGCTAGGAGAGATCTCTAACTCTAATTGATTTAAATCCAATGGGCTTGGATATATATTTAAATTATCTTTCCAACAAAATTGGAATCACCCAATTTGGTTTAGTAGATCTTTCTAAAATGATTTTCAAACTAGTTGATAGAATCTAGGTTTAGTTTAAATAGATAAATCTAAATTTGAGTTATAGGGCTAGCGCGGGAACACTAACAGGCCGGCCCAGTTTCACTCCGCGGCGTAGAGGACAGCTGACAGGGGTCCCGCCTGTCAGTGGCTCTTATAACGCGAAGCGGTACGGGGCAACATGGACCGTAGGATTAGAACTAAGGTTTACGACTAGGGCTCGTCGTCGACGACGGACAGTTCGTCGGCGAGGTGGAACCCTAGCGGCTCGGTGGGGGTGCAGTGGGGGCATACCAGGGCTCCAGCGAGTGCGGCGATGGGGGCGATCGAACGAGGTGACAACGGCAGACTCAGGCGAGGTCGCGATAGCTCCGGGGGTGGACGAAATCAACTGGGGCGTGTCCTCCTCTGTTGTGGCTAACTCCGGCTCAATTCCGGCGACTGGATGCTTAAGCATCTCTGGCGAGAGAGGGGAAATGATCAGTGGTGAAAGGGGAGTGTGGGAGTGTGGCAAATGTGGCTGGGGGTGGCCTCCTTATATAGGCTTGACGAGGCGGCAAAGAGGCATGGGTAGAGCTCGACGGGGGCGGCGACACAACGAGCTAGAGGCGTGGGCAAGGTAGGTGGATGGTGGGTGGTTCCCTGGCGGTCAACTATGGCTTGAAGACGATGCTAGGGGCAGTGACTAACGGTCGGGCGTGTCTTGCACTCTGAGCGGCAGAGGCGGTGCTCGACGCGGCGGTTGGTGGCTACTGGCCGCGCGGCAGGAAGGGGGCGTGTCTGGTAGGGTTCTGGAGTCAATGAGGAGCAGCCCGCGCGGGCTGTGGTCGAGTGGCGGCGCGTGCGGGCCTGCCGGGGATGGCGCTCTGGCGTGCGCTGGCACGGCGCAGTGGCTCAGTGCGGGGATTTTCCTCGGTGGTCCAGGGCGTGGCACTGATCGGGGAATGGATGGGGAGTGCGGTAGGGTTGGGCGGAGCTAGTGGTGGTGCTGGATTGGCGCGGCGTGGTCTGTGGAGCGTTGCCCATGCTCGGTCGGCGGCGACCAAAAATAGGCAGCGTGCTACTGCTGCTTCTCCAGGCTAAAGGGTAGGCTGGTTAGGGGTTGGTTAGAGCTGGGGGAGACAAGGGGACCAAAATTTTCCCAAATACTCAACAAAGCATTGATCACTAAATAGTAATAGTTAGGCAGAAAATTTGTGCATGCCACCTGTTCGACACAATGGCCGCATGAACCAAAGATTTGAATTTTGAAATGAATTTTGGTGGAGTTGTTGGTCTTATGCTTGATCATCTCTGGTTGCTGGGATTTTTCAAGTTGAGTTCATTTGAGTGGTTTTTGAAAAAGTGGGATCTAGACATATGAAATAGATTCCATTTTAATTGCAATTTTAAATTAGGGTTTTAGTGTTTTTCTTAGATCACGGGGTGGGCCTTGGTACATCTTTACTTGTACTAGCAAGGGGTCAAAGATCCATAATTGTTTCTGTTTGAGTTTGAGTGCTAGGAACACCAAAAGTACCTAGTTGATTAAATTGGCAAAAGTGACCATTTCCATTTATTAATTCTTTTTGATTTCCTTTTTCTTTGGATTTTGCTTGGAATGATCTAGATTATGTGGAATTCATCTTAGAATCATTTTACAACCATTAGAACAAGCAATCATGGCAATTCAAAACAATTCCTATTTAATGCAACACACATATGCATGCTAAGCTATTTAAATGAGAAAAAGCTTTTGTTAACCCTAAAATTGGGTGATTTGGATCTTGATACATTGGATTAATGTTTTGGGATGTTACAAACCTTCCCCCTTAAACAAAATCTCATACCGTGATTTAAGAAAGAAAACTAGGAACTAAAGAGATCTAGGAACTTAGTCCTAATGTAATCTTCTCGCTCTCAAGTGGCTTCTTCTTCAGTATGGTTGCTTCATTGGATCTTGAGAAATTTGATACTCTGGGTCCTAGTGGTTCTGTAAGCTTCCTCCAAGATACGAATGGGCACTTCACGATACAGCAGATCTTTGTTGATATTAACGGCTCGGTGATCGATGTTCTTGAAAACTTCGGTCTTCTCCGGCACTTTTAGGCATTTGCAAAGTAGCAAGATATGGAACACATTGTGGATGGCAGACATCCCTTTAGGCAGTTCCAGTTGATATGATACTGCTCCTCAGCGATTTAGAATCTTTAAAGGTTCGATATATCTGGGGGCTAACCTTCCTTTCAGACTAAAATGTTGCGTTCCCTTCAATGGCGCAACCTTGAGATACACAAAATCTCCGACATTGAAAGTCGGGTCTCTCCTTCTCTTGTCAGCATAACTCTTCTGTCTGGATTGGGCGGTCTTGAGGTGCTCCCGGACTTTGTGAATCTTCTCTTCGGCTTCTCGTAGGATGTCGGGTCCGAAAATCTGACTCTCTCCTACTTGCGACGAATTCAACGGGGTATGGCACTTTTTTCCATATAAGAACTCAAATGGGGCCATTTGCAAACTGGCTTGATAACTATTGTTGTATGAGAATTCTGCGAAAGGCAGGCAATCTTCCCATTTTGACTCATACTCTAACACACAAGCTCTCAACATATCCTCTAGGAGTTGATTGGCTCTTTCAGTCTGTCCATCGGTCTGCGGGTGATAAGCTGTGCTGAAATTCAACTTGGTTCCTAATCCTTCTTGGACTTTCTGCCAAAATCTCGAGGTAAATTGGGTTCCTCCATCCGATACTATGGTCTTGGGGGTTCCATGCAAACTGATGATTCTAGCAATGTACAACTCTGCTAGCTTCGAACTCTGGTAGGTTTTCTTGATAGGTATAAAGTGGGCTACCTTGGACAGTCTATCAACGATGACCCAAATTGAGTCATTTACCCTACTAGAAGTTGGAAAACCGGTGATAAAGTCCATTCCGACGGAATCCCATTTCCATTCCGGAATCTGCAATGGTTGTAACATTCCTGTGGGTCTCTAATGTTCCTCTTTGACTCTCTGACAGATATCACACTTGGCGATGTAGCTTCCAATTTCTCTCTTCATCTTGTGCCACCGAAATTTCTCCTTCAAATCCTGATACATCTTCGTTCCTCCGGGGTGGATAGAATAAAGAGTATCATGAGATTCTTGCATGATAACTTGCTTCAGCTCCGAATCTGCTGGCACACAGATACGTCCTTTGTACCATAGAACTCCTTTGTCTTTGGTGAATCCAGGTACCTTTCATGTACCAATACGACACTTGATTCCGTCGATACTTGCATTTCCCTTCTAGGCTTCCTTGATTTGGCTAATCAAAGTGGGTTGAAGTTGAATGCTAGCTAAAAATCCTTTGCTCACTAGCTCAGTTCTAAACTGCTCCAACTCCTCATGCAAACTTGGTTTCTTCTCCTTGATCATAGTGTTTAACCTACACGGCAATCTGCTAAGAGCATCTGCTACCACATTGGCTTTGCCGGGGTGATAGTGAATGTCAAGGTCATAATCCTTGATTAACTCTATCCATCTCCTTTGCCTCATATTCAGCTCCTTCTGAGTGAAGATATACTTCAAGCTCTTGTGATCTGAGTAAATCTCACAGCGGTTACCCATAAGGTAATGACGCCATGTCTTCAAGGCTAAAACTACGGCTGCTAACTCAAGATCATGGGTAGGGTAATTTTGCACATGCTGCTTCAGTTTTTGAGACAGATATGCGATGACTTTGCCTTCTTGCATCAATACACATCCGAGAACAATCTTGGATGCATCACAATACACATCAAATGGCTTCTTGATATCGGGCATAATCAATATTGGGGCTGAAATCAATCTCTTCTTGAGATCTTGGAAACTTGCTTCACATTTGTCGGTCCATCCAAACTTCTTATCTTTCTTCAAAAATTGGGTCATAGGTCTTGCGATGCTCGAAAATCCTTTTACGAACTTGCGGTAATATCTCGCTAATCCGAGAAATGCACGGACTTGGGTTTGAGTGGTTGAGGCTTCCCATTCTTCGACATCTTTGATCTTGGCGGGATCAACAGTGACTCCTCTGGAAGACACAATATGTCCTAGGAATCCTACTTCTTTCAGCCAAAACTCACATTTGTTGAACTTGGCATAGAACTGATGCACTCTAAGGGTTTCAAGGATGATTCTCAGATGCTGCTCATGCTCTTCTTCTGACTTGGAGTAGATAAGGATATCATCGATAAACACAACGACAAACTTATCTAAAAAATTCATGAAGATCTTATTCACGAGGTTAATGAAATAAGCAGGGTCATTGGTTAATCCAAAAGACATGACTGTATACTCATACAATCCATATCTGGTGGTAAAGGCGGTCTTTGGAATATCCGTTGCACGACTCTTAAGTTGGTGATAACCATTCCTAAGATCATTCTTAGAGAACACCCTGGCACCAGTCAACTGATCAAATAGATCCTCTATCTTTGGCAATGGGTACATGTTTTTGATGGTGACATCATTCAGCTTCCTGTAATCTATGCACAAACGGTTTCCTCCATCCTTCTTGTCGACGAACAACACGGGCAATCTCCATGGCGGTGCGCTTGGTTGAATCAAGCCTTTCGCCAGCATGGCATCCAATTGCTTCTTCAGTTCCACTAACTCTGTGGGGTTCATGCTATAGGGTCTCTGAGCTATGGGGCCGGTTCTAGGGATTAGTTCAATAATGAACTCAATATCCCGATCCGGGGGCATACCGGGCAATTCATCTGGGAATACGTCGGGGTATTCACAGACTACTCTAACTTGGTCTATGGTGGGTAGGGCTAGACTCTTGTTGGACTTGAATTGACGGGGCAAGGTTTCAGATATATGCTCTGCTGATACTCCAGAGCTACTAGTCATGGTGATGGCTTTCTTGGCACAATCTATCAATATCTTATGCTTTGACATCCAATCCATTCCTAGTACTACTTCCAAACCTTTGGTTCCTAGTACTATTAGATTGGCATAAAAATCTATCCCATGTATTTTGATAGGCACAACTTTGCAAATTTTTCTAGCTTTTGTGGTTGAATCGGGTATTTGAACTATCATAACATGCTTCGAGTTGGTTGGGTGAATCTTACTAGTGCATGCAAATTTTTCGGTGACAAATGAGTGCGATGCTCCAGAATCAAACAACACTCTTGCTAAAACTGAGTTGACAGAAAACATACCCAGTACTACATCTGGCGCTTCTTGGGCTTCTTCGGCGTTCATGTGGAAGAGATGGCTGTTGCAGTTGTGAGGGTTCCCTGGGGTGAATCTTCTTCCGGGTTGAACACGACGCTGTTGTTGAGCTGGGGCATTCACATGGGCAGTGGCGGCAATCTTCTTGGGACACTCATTGGAGTAGTGACCCTTCACTACACACTCGAAACAAGTAATCTGAGACTTGTCTTTTGCTACCATGGGCACAACATTGCTTCCAGTTCTGGGTGCAGTGTTGTTGTTGTTGTGCTTGGGAGGTGCACGGTTGAAATTGCTGGAGTTGCCGGGGTGGTTGTTGTTGTTTCCTCCGGACTTCACATTTCCTCCGCTATGGTTGGGGTAGCTTGGACGAGACATTGGGGGTCGATTGTTCCACGGGGCATATCCTGCAGGCAGGTTGGGATGGTACTTCTGGTGACTGTTGGATCCAGCTTGGTGCATGATCCGACATTTGTGGTTGTCGTTTGCTTGACTAATCTTCCCTTCCATGTGAATGGCAGAGTCGACTAGCTCTTCGAGATCCTCGAAACGGATGTTGACGAGTATAGTCTGCATGTCATCATGCAGTCTGTTCAGGAATCTCTCCTTCTTCTTGGCCTCCATGTTGATCTCATCAGGTGCATACCTGGCAAGAGACAAGAATCTGTCACGGTACTCCACTACAGTCATCCTGCCTTGCTTTAGCTCTCTGAATTCATCTCTCATTCTGGAGACTAGACCCTATGGCACATGGGTGCGGCTGAATTTGACTTTGAAGGCTTCCCACGTCATCACTTGACCGTGGTTCATCGTGCGGGTGCTGTTCCACCATGCTCTTGCATCTCTGGCCAAATAGTGGGTGGCAAACATAACTTTCTCGTTTGCATCCACTCCGGTGACTTCTAAGTTTTTCTCCATGGTCTATAACCAATCATCAGCATCCAGTGGGTCTTCAGACTTGCTAAAGTTTGGGGGATTGGTATTCTGGAAGGTTTTGAGTTTGGATCCATGATGATCCTGATTTCCATGGTTCTGATTGTTGTGAGCCATCTAGGGAATCTGCTGAAGGGTGGCTAGATTTACTTGGCGCTCTGCCCTACTAGCTTTGCGGTCTGCAATGAGCGTCTGCAGAATCTGCAGCATTGGGTCTTGCGATGAGCTACTCCCTCCTTGGTTTCCACGAGTCATCTGAAGATTGAGATAGATAATGGGGTAAGAGGGAAAGTTCTAAGGTTCATGGTTTTGGTCTCAAATCTAAAACTTTGAGTTTGACTCGGGTTTTGAACTAACTTCTTTTCATTTATTCAAGCAAGGCACACGATACAAATACACACACACCACAACATGAAAGGAAAACAAATGGTTTTAAGAACCATTCTACAAGCTAAGATACAATGTGACCAATACTTCTCACTCCTATGATAGTGATCTAGTGCATCTACTCATCATCGATGAAGTCGGGGTCATCACGTCGGTGTAGAAGTCCATGGCATCATCCTCCAGATAGTCATCATCATTGTTGAGGTACGAGTGAATATCCCCTTGGATGTCTCCACCTTCCTCCTCTTCTTCTTTTGCTGCAAGATGAGCTTCTAGCTCCTTGATGGTCTTCTCGAGGTCGGACACCTTCTTGCGAAGACGGTCGATGGTGCGATCCTTCTTTGCGCGTTGACGGCAAAGTGACTGGCGATCCTTGACTAGTAGTGAGAAAGTCTGGGCCTTCTGGGCGGCAATGGCAAGGTTGTGGTTGGCGAACTCTCTAGCATTGTCCAATTCCTTCTGTCTATCGTACAATAGGATGTCGAGGTTCTCCACTTGACGCTTAAACTCCGGGTGACTTGGCATCTCCAGAGGCATTCCCACAGAATCACGCCTTGCGTAGTGAGCAAAGCGGGTTCCTTGGATCAGGTTGACATTTTGTGCGCAAAGACGAGCGAGAGCTTCATGCATTGCCCTGTCTAATCCATCTAGCCAGTTGTTCTCTCTCACAGTGAATTGAATCTTCTCAGACATTGGTGCCTCTAACTTGCCTCAAAGATCAACAACTACTAGCCATTGTAAATCTCCTCCTAGGGGACCATTGAGTTGAGCTCCAAAGAATTTCGGATGCGGACACTCCAAGTACTCAGACAGTGCATCTAGATCCCTCGCGAAGATTAGTTGGCCTCCATTGCCCAACTGGTAGAACTTGCAGTACTGTGAGGTCTACGCACTTCTATTCTTGTAGACAGTTGTTGGGCCTCCAAGTGCAGAGGTTTGTAGAACAGCAGCAAGTTTTCCCTTAAGTGGATTACCCAAGGTTTATCGAACTCAGGGAGGAAGTGGTCAAAGATATCCCCTCTCAAGCAATCCTGCAATCAAGATATAAGAAGTCTCTTGTGTCCCCAACACACCCAATACACTTGTCAAGTGTATAGGTGCACTAGTTCGGCGAAGGGATAGTGAAATACAAGTGGTAATGGTGATAGAAAATAGCTTGATGGCGTGGAAAAGACTAAAGTAAAACTGAAATAAAGATGGAAGAAAGCAAACATGTAACAGATCTAGTAGCAAACGGTCTTTCAATGCTTAGAAACAAGGCCTAGGGATCATACTTTCACTAGTGAACACTCTCATATAAATATATTCTTCTTTATGATACTACGCTGAACTACTCTCCGGTTGGACACTCTAATCCATGGTAGGGCTATAACAGCACACCTCAAAGTAAGCCTTTCCCATCTAGATAACCCCACACTGTCACCTTGAGTACTAGATGAGTCCAACAAACACCACAATTTCATAAAGACATCCAACTCCAAATATAACTCATAACAAGTATTTGTAATATCTAGCCTAAGTGCCACCATGGTGAGCACGCTGTCACTTTCACACACATGGGGAGAGAAGAGATTCATTAAAGCACTTGAGTAGCAAGGTAGATCTACTTGATTACAAAGCTCATGATCACAATATGATCATGCATAGAGAGAGATGAACACATAGCTACCGATAGAACCCTTAGCCTCGAGAGAGAACTACTCCCTCCTCATCATGGGAATCAACTGTGGTGATGGAGATGGTGGTGGAGATCGATGGAGATGGCTCCAGGGGAACTTCCCCGTCCTGGCAGGGTGCCGGAACAGAGACTTTCTGTCCCCCAAATCTCCCCTTCGGTGGCGGCGGCGCTGCGGAACTTTTCATGGATTGAGGCTTGACTATCCAGGGTTTATGCCTCGGGAGGCTTCTTATAGGCCAGAGGGCAAGGTCGGTGGAGTCTAGAGGGGCCCACACCACCTGGTGGCATGGCCAGGGCTAGCCCGTGCCACCACATGGTGTGGACACCCTATGGCGCCTCTCCGTCTCGTATTCTGGCTCCGTGAGTCTTCTGGTAAAATAGGCACTTTGGCTTTTGTCCCGTCCAATTCCGAGAATATTCATTTTCTGACTTTCCTGGAACCAAAAACAGCAGAAAACAGGCAACTAGCACTGTGGCATCTTGTTAATAGGTTAGTCCAAGAAATCATATGAAAAGTACTCCAAAGTTGGAACAAAACACAAGAAAGTAGATAAAACCAAGCATGGAACATCAAAAATTATAGATACATTTGCAATGTATCATACTGAACTTCCATCTATAAGAATTTAGGATGAGAAAGTCAGTGAACTGATCAAGTGTGTCAAAATTTTATGTAGTAATGTAAGAATTTTTGAGGAACATGTATTTTTTTGAGAGAAAGAATCCCAAGGGTAAGAGAGGAAATATATTTTCATAAATACTCACTTCTTTGTTTTTGAAAATAAGTTTTTGTTCGGACGTCCATTCTATCTAGGATCTCCTATGGTCAGGATGGCTCTGATACCAACTTGTCAACACCCGGATTTTTAATCCCAGATGCCTGTTATGCCATACATCGCAATCCCAGGATTACCATTTTTGCGAGACATAACAGATTGAATATCACAATACATGATCCATTACAAACCATAATAAGGTCTTACATAAATAAAGGATCTCATGATCCAGTCTTAGTACAAACAAGTAGCAGAATAAATAGCATAGCGGTGGGCTCCATCTTCAGTATCACAGGCAATGCTGATGATGGGAGATGATCCTAGTTGTTGTAGCCGTCCTGTTGTCCTTCCTCCTGGTAGTCCTCCTCATAGTCTGGCCACGGGAATAGCCAGGGACAAATCCATGAGTACTCTTTAAGTACTCGCAAACTATAACTAACAAGTAAGGTAGTTCTAGTAGGAATGCTAAACTCTAAGTTTATTTGTAAAGTTAAGTTTGAAACCTAAGCTGAGTTCAGAAACAAAGAAAGATAAAATAAAGTTTGAAATCACCTAAGTGGGAACTTAGTTGTCATAGTCACAACCATGTTGTGGTCAAGTCATGTCACCAATTCATTTCATAAGTCATTTTGAAAACATCTAACAACGGAATAGTATGGCCACTCCAACTGTCCATAACCGTGGACGTGGCTCTTCAAATAGTTTGACACTCTGCAGAGGTGGTACACTTTCACCACAAAATTCGATACATCTGTCAGGGATAACCCTGAATCATCATACTTAGTATGCAGATAATCAAACATAACCATTCCTTTACACACCCAAGTATAAGCACCTCTCCAATGAGCTTGGCCTCCCAGCCATGGCCATCTTCCATCCTGGGCACTGCATATGTGGACAACATTGAGAGGTAGCCTTAGCTCAAACCTCTCCCCCGAGGGAACTAATACTAATGCATATAAACTTCTGGCTAAGCCTTACCCAATTCAGGTATTGTGGTTGTACGGTAAAATTGGAATGGTATCGCATCCGAACCCAACCTTCAGTTTTTATAAAGGGCCAAGGCTCATGCCTCAACATTTTCATCATCATAAACCATTGGTGTTTCTCAACACATGTCAAAATATCTCAATAGAACGACTCATCATTCCAAGGTTTTCACAAGTCATTTTCACCAAGAATTCCCATCTAGAAATGATCAAGTTTTTGGTTTGGCTCTAATCACTAAGTTAAGAGTGTTCACTAATATGGGATGCTATCTCATGCCATAGAATGACATCTAATTCTAACTAGATAGTCCCAGTTTTGTACTCTTTATGCTATCTATAAACAAGTAAGGAACTTTGGTAAAGTAAAAGAAAGTAAAGCTTGTAAGAAACTTGGGATGGGTATAAGTCAAAAGGTACAACCAAAGCATGCCTAATGCATCTTGCTTGGGTTATATTGCATCTAGTGATGGCTTGCAAGTTTTTTCTTGTCAATAATTTCTTGCATTGCTAAGAAACCTGCAAGTGTTAGCTTTCCTTGATTGGTGCAGTGGTTGAAATTCCCCTCGTCTTCCTCGGGGTAGAACTCCTCCTCCTCCTAGACTTGATCGGTACTATCGTCTATAAATACATACAGAATACACAATCACCAAACAATACTTAACTAGTCTATTTAGCACTCTAAGGCACACATTTGATGATCTAGTATCATCACATACATCACAAGGTTTAATGAACTAGTTTCATTTATTTTATTTGTGAAAAGTAATTTCTACTCATTGAAATTAACTAAGATTTAATATTCTCCAATTAAAATATGGGATCATGTGGACACATGTCATCACCACATATTCTAATACATGGGAATGTGATTTAAATGTTGGATCACATTTTAATAAGTTTAAGTTTAATATTTAATGATTTAAAGTGACTAGAAATGCCTATATAGCATTATTTTGGTACTAGTCCAAAGTCACTGCATGCAAACCTTAATATTATTATATATTTAGATAGGTATGGTCAAATGTGATTTTTGAGAGTTGGAATCAACTCAAAACCTATTATGGTTGATTTTCGAAAAATGTTTGAATATGAAAAAGCTTATGTCTTGTTATTTTTGCTAGGAGAGATCTCTAACTCTAATTGATTTAAATCCAACGGTCTTGGATAGAGATTTAAATTATCTTTCCAACAAAATTGGAATCACTCAATTTGGTTCACTAGATCTTTCTGAAATGATTTTTAAACTAGCGGACATAATCTAGGTTTAGTTTAAATACATAAATCTAAATTTGAATTATAGGGCCAGCGCGGGAACACTAACAGGCCGGCCCAGTTTCACTCCACGGCGCAGAGGACAGCTGACAGGGGGTCCCGCCTATCAGTGGCTCTTATAACGTGAAGCGGTACAGGGCAACGTGGACCGTAGGATTAGAACTATGATCTACGGCTAGGGCTCGTCGTGGATGACGGACAGGTTGCCGGCGAGGTGGAACCCTAGCGGCTCGGTGGTGGTGCAGTGGGGGCATACCAGGGCTCCAGCGAGTGCGGTGATGGGGGCGATCGAATGAGGCGACGACGGTGGACCTAGGCGAGGTCGCGGCAGCTTTGGGGTTGGACGAAATCGACTGGGGGCATCTCCTCCTCTGCTGCGGCTAACTCCGGCTCAATTCCGGCGAATGGATGCTCGAGCGGCTCTGGAGAGAGAGGGTAAATGATGAATGGTGAGAGGGGAGTGTGGGGGTGTGGAAAATGAGGCTGGGGTGGCATCCTTATATAGGCTCGACGAGACGGCAGAGAGGCATGGGCAGAGCTCGACGGGGGCGGCGACACAGCGAGCTAGAGGCACGGGCAAGGAAGGCGGACGGTGGGCGGTTCCCTGGTGGTCAGATACAGCTTGAAGACGACTCTAGGGGCGGTGGCAAACGGTCGGGCGCGTCTCGCGCTCTGAGAAGCAAAGGCGGTGCTCAACGCGGCGGGTGGTGGCTACTAGCCGAGCAGCGGGAAGGGGGCGTGTCTGGCGTGGTTCTGGGGTTAATGCGGAGCGGTGCGCGCGGGCTGTGGTCGAGGGGCGCGCGTGCGGTCCTGCCGGGGATGGCGCTCTGGCGTGCGCTGGCACGGCGTAGTGGCTCAGTGCGGGGCTTTTCCTCGGTGGTCCAAGGCTTGGCAGTGCTCAGGTAAGGGACATGGGAGTGCGGTAGGGTTGGGCGGAGCTAGTGGCGGTGCTGGATTGGCGCGGCGTGGTCTGTGGAGTGTTGCCCATGCTCAGCCATCGGCGACCAAAAACAGGCGGCGCACTACTGCTGCTCCAGGCTAAAGGGTAGGCTGGTTAGGGGTTGGTTAGAGCTGGGGAGACAAGGGGACCAAAATTTTCCCAAATACTCGACGAAGCATTGATCACTAAATAGTAATAGTTAGGCAGAAAATTTGTGCATGCCACCCATTTGACACAATGGCCGCATGAACCAAAGATTTGAATTTTGAAATGAATTTTGGTGGAGTTGTTGGTCTTATGCTTGATCATCTCTAGTTGCTGGGATTTGTCAAGTTGAGTTCATTTGAGTGGTTTTTGAAAAAGTGGGATCTAGACATATGAAATAGATTCCATTTTTAATTGCCATTTTAAATCAGGGTTTAAGTGGTTTTGTAAGATCACAAGGTGGGCCTTGGTACATATTTACTTGTACTAGCAAGGGGTGCAAAGATCCATAATTGTTTCTATTTGTGTTTGAGTGCTAGGAACACCCAAAGTGACCTAGTTGATTAAATTGGCAAAAGTGACCATTTCCATTTATTAATTCTTTTTGATTTCCTTTTTCTTTGGATTTTTCTTGGAATGATCTAGATGATGTGGAATTCATCTTAGAATCATTTTACAACCATTAGAACAAGATATCATGGCAATTCAAAACAATTCCTATTTAATGCAACACACATATGCATGCTATGTTATTTAAATAAGAAAAAGGTTTTGTTAACCCTAAAATTGGGTGATTTGGATCTTGATACATTGGATTAAAGTTTTGGGATGTTACAGATTGTTTCAGTTGATACTTCCTAAGCATCCAAACATCTATCATGGTGGTTTCATTTATTCTCAAGGCAACATGCAAAACTAGACAAAGACACTCCAAGTTTCTACGATCATTCTATGTTGCTCAAAAAACAAAGTTTAGAGATTCGCAAACCAAAAATTTGATAGGTCTGGTGGGGTGCCTTGGGCATCTTGAAGCTTCACTATTCTTGGATAGTTCTTAGTGTGGTGTTCCTCCATTTCCATTCAAAAACTTCAACACCAAACTTTCTCCCATTTCTTTTCTATGGGGTGACATTAGTGGTACAAATATATAGTGCTAGCTGTGATAAAATCCCCAAATAAAATTTGTTTTAAAATGTCTAGAGAGTTACTTAAGTGGCTGTTATCCATAAAATATCAAAAGACTAAAAAAAATTTAAAATCAAAACTCAAAAAGGACACTCTTGCAACAAAAGACAAATTCTATCCACAAAAACAGAAGCTACATAACTTATTTATTTAGCCCACTTAAACAAGTCAGGAATTTTAGCCAATTTTTTTGCTAATAGAGGATGAAAAGTTTTAACTTAAGTAGAAAATTTAGCTCAATAGGAGTTATATAAAAAATCATAAAATCGTTTGGTAAACATCAACGTGCTGAAATTTTCAACTCCAAATATATGTTTCAACTTTTAACATCCAAAATGGATAAAACTTGGTACTTTATTTTTGGAAATATTAAAAAAATATAAAAACTTTATTTTAACAGAGAACAAATGTCCAAAAAACGAAAACCTAAAATAAGCAAAAATAACCAAGAAAGAATCAAGAGAAGCAAACAAAGAAGAAACACAATCTTTTTGTTATTTATGTTTTATGAAAGATGAAAAGCAAGAAGCAAACTAAATTGAAAAAGCATAAAATATTTTTGTCGTTTGGGTTTTATAAAAAGAAGAACCAAATAAGAAACAAATGAAAAAAAGCATAACATCTTTTTGTTGTTTTTTTAAGGAAAAAGAAGAAGCAAATCAGAACCAAATGAAGAACCAGAAAATGTTTTAAAGTTCTAAAAACAAAAGGCAAGAAGAAGCAAAAAGAACCAAATAAACATAAAATATTTTTGGTATTTTGTTTTTATAAATAATATGCAAAATAATATCTAAAAAACAAAAAGGTAATTCAAACATGGTTTCCACAAATATACAAACAAAAACATGAACGTAAAACTAAAACATGAGTTTGGAATGATATTACTTGAAATACTTGAAAGAAGAGGGGGATGCATAGGCATCCCCAAGCTTGTGGTCTTGCTAGTTATTGTCATCTACTTCTTTCTCATCATATCATGTCACTCATCTCAAACAAACAAATACTTTCATCTTCATGTTACTTTAATGCCTACAAAATAGTTAGTTCGCCAAACAAATGATATAATAGTTTCTACCATGATGCAAACTTTAGTAATTATTGTCAAACCATTTTATTCATGAATCTAATATATTACAAAAGTGACATTCTTTTTATTTTGTTTTTATGTGGGTAAATTTTTAATGATATAGGCTTTGCAATGGTTCCATTGGCATGAACAACACATTCTCAAGGTCGACCCCAGCTTCTCCATTGCTAATCCTTCTCATTTGCTCTCCCAAATTTTATATTTAGTTAAAATCTTATACTAATTATTAATAACAATAGCTAAAGTTATTTTACATATTACATGGATATCAAGGTGTGCTCAAATAGAATAGTATTTCAAAGAATATGGAGCACACCACAAAGCACATAGACATTAACATTTCAGTCTAACTTTCTTCCTATGCATTGAAATTTTATATATGAATAAATAGAAGCAAGGTTGTGGTATCCAATGCACATAATGATCAGTAGTTTTCATAAATATAATAGGAACATAAATAGGGTTTTTATCTCTTCCTCTTTCATAATTATTGCAAGCATCAAAACCAAACATAATCTCATAGTCTTGAATAGATTCACCATATAAACTTAAGTCATCTAATGAGCATAATGGATCATGTAACTCAACTATATGACTTTCATCCTCCCATATATTAGACATAGTTGCTCCACATAGATGACTACTAGGCAATGAAAGATCATCATCATTATAAGAAGAGTTGTTCATGGGAATTTGTGTGTTACCCTTGGTGTGAGTAGGAGATGGGTAGCTACTCCATTCTTCATCCACTTTCCTTCTTTCTCTTCTATCTCCTTTTCTTTGGGATGCATGGGCATCCCCTAGCTTAGCCTTTTGTCATCTTATTCCCTAACACTTTCATTATGATTTCTTGCATTCAAAAATTTAGTTCCCAAGGGAATATTCAAGCTTTCAATATATTTGACTAGCATATCATACACATCGTTGTGAGAATTTTCCATTATAATTTTTGTGGGTTTTAATTTTTTATGCAAGGTACTAAAAATAAACTAGCAATGCAAACAAGAATAGAAGCCTAGCACTACGCTCCCTGACAATAGCGCCAGAAAAGTATCTTGATAACCCCCAAGTGTAGGGGATCACCGTAGTATAATTTGATAAGTATTTGAGTGTTGAACCCACAAGGAGCTGAAGGTAAATTATCTATTCTCTAAATCCCTATAACCCACTTATATGGCCTTTTATGCAAAGCTAGGATCTAAAGTGTGTGTGTGGTTGTTTTTGGTATTAACTTGAAAACAATAAAGTAGTTGAAATAAATACTATAAGTATAATAATGCAAACGAAGTGGAGCTAGTGGAGTGGATGTGGATAATCTATGGGAGAAAATGTTTAGGAAAATTGCTATTTCATTCATTTGTTGTCACAATTAGTGAAGCACATATATAGTCTTTTTATTGTTTCTTCTAGGAGTAGCCATAACTAGGTGTAGCCATAGATATGAGAAAATACACCACTAGTGATTGATCTCATAGCCAATTAAGAACAAACAAGGGAATATTAAGACATAAGGTCCAACCAACACATTTAGATCTAAGGTACCCATGATAATACCCCCATTTACTAACCATGAATTAATACTACATATATTTCTAAGGCTTGGGATTCGACTTCTGTCAAACTCCGTTTATCCGTCATCCTATCAACATTCCACGGTGACAACCTTGTGCATCCCCCAACATATGTGTGCACTCATATGTTAGTGCATCAAGATCATCATAGAAGATAACATATACTTGTATGCAACCAAAACAAACTAGATCACAATTGCCATAACAATTCACTACTCAAACATCAAGATAGTCATACAATAGATCATGGGAAAATAATATATTGCATCATACATCATGTTTACCAAGAGATTACAGTGGGGATGATGGGATATTTCAGTAGATGGTGATGGAGATGAGCCTCCCCAAGGGGAAGAGGCAGTGCCGGCATGGAGGAGACGGCGCCGGTGGTAGCGCAGGGCGGCAGCACCTCGACGGCCTCCTAGGGGCGGCGGTTGCCCTTGGGGACAGCGGCCCCTTGGCCCTTATTCTTCCTTGGTGATAGTGCAGTAATGGAGGACCTTCGCCCCCTCCTTGGGGCTTCCAAGGAGGGGGACTTTTGTGGCTATGAGTGGATGTGTCCAAAAGTAGGGTTTCCTCTCAATATATAGTGGTGGAGATGCAATCTTCACCATAGGATGGATGCCCCTTGGACCCAAGGGCTCTTGGGCATCTCTTGAACCTTAGTAGGAGTCCCCTCTTTCCATAATGAGTCCATGAAGTCATGGTTAGGCCGAAATCATCAAATATGGAAGGAGTTTGAGTCAACCTCATCACATATTTTCAGTGTCCTGAAACTGATTCCATCCGCCATAGTAATATGGCTATAAAAATTTGCATCCGAACTCCGATTGGACGAATTTTATGTCTAAATTGTTGTGCATAAAATTTCCCACAACTTTCCTTTCTACACTTTTTTTTCCATTGGAAATCATCTTCAGGGTCGTTTCTGGCAGTCTTCGAAAAACGTTCTACAGGGACAGATTCCAGGAATTTCTAGATTTCACCATTATGAGTTGTTTCCTTCTATATTTGTGTATTTCCTACACAATAAAGTGTAAAACAAGAACTTATGCACTTCTGCAACGATTAGTAGGTTAGTCCTAATAAATATAATTATGTTGCAAAATAATAATAATTTTGAAACAATAAATGACAAACTTCATGGATGCATTTTACATGCATCAGCTGCTACCAATTATCAGCTCTAGTTAGAAAATCACTGAGCTACGACTCTAATTAATTGATTATTGAGTTATGTTCCGCCTACCGTAAGCCTACTGGATCGCACACTTAAGAGAGTGGAACTAGGCGGATAAGATATGACTATCACAAGCCGACAAGTTGGACTTGTTCGGACAGGGACACTGATACATTGCAAATGTATCTATAAATTTTGATGTTCCATGCTTGGTTTTATCCACTTTCTTGTGTTTTGTTCCAACTTTGGAGTACTTTTATTATGATTTCTTGGACTAACCTATTAACAAGAGCCACAGTGCCAGCTGCCTGTTTTCTGCTGTTTTTGGTTCCAGGAAAGTCAGAAAATGAATATTCTCGGAATTGGACGGGACAAAAGCCAAAGTGCCTATTTTTCCGGAAGGGATCAAGTGCCAGATTACGAGACGGGGAAGGGCTGGGGGCCGGCCACACCACCTGAGCCGCCGTCATCTCTGTCCCTAAATCGGGGGGGATCTGAAGCTCTTCCCGGCACCCTGCCGGAGAGGGGAATTCACCCTGGAGGCCTTCTTCATCACCATGCAAGCCTCCAGTGTGATGCATGAGTAGTTCATCCTTGGACTACGGATCCATGTAGTAGCTAGATGGCTGGTTTCTCCTCCTTTGTGCTTTCATGTTTAGATCTTGTGAGCTCCGTTCATGATCAAGATCATCTATTTGTAATTCATACATGTTGTGTTTGCGGGGATCCGATGGATATTGAGATGCAATTTCAGATTGATTATTGATTCTATCATGTCTTTGTTATTTGAGATCTTGCATGCTTTCTGTTGTTAGTAGCTATCTTGGCCAAGTAGATGCTAGCAACTCCAAGAGTTAGTATTTATGCTTGATAGTGGGTTCATGCCTCTGGTAATCTAGGGAAGTGACAGAAATCTCTAAGGTACTAGATGTGTTGTTGCTACTAGGGAGAAAACAACAATACTTTGTTCATAGAACAATCGCATTGTTTACTTTCCACGCAGTTCGTAAAGCAATAATCTGTTGCTTGCAACTTAATACTGGAGGGGGTTCGGATGATAACCTGAAGGTGGATTATTAGTCATAGATGCAATTGGATGGCGGTCTATGTATTATGTTGTAATACCCAATCAAGTCTCAGAGGAGTCAAGATGATTAGTATATGCATGTATTGCTTTCTCTGTGTTTGTCAATTGCCTCGCTGTAATTTGTTCACCCAGCATGTTATCTATCTAAGGAGAGCCACCTCTAGTGAACAATGGATCCCGGTCCTCTTTCTTTACATACAATCTACAACTGTTTACTGCTTTGTGTTTACTTTCTGCAAACGTTTACTTCTTTCCATTCGATACGTTTAATCCTTTGTTTTCTGCAAAACACGGTGAGATTGACAACCTCATCGCAAGTTGGGGACAAAGTTCTGTGGTTGTGTTGTGCAGGTCTCCACGTTGCTACTAGCACCGGTAGTGCGCCCTGCGAAAGCTCAGCTAGTAACACCTTTGGGGTGTTTCCTTGCTCCTACTGGTTCGATTAAACCTTGGTTTCATAATTGAGGGAAACTTTCTGCTATGCTCATCATACCTTTTCTCTTGGGGTTCCCAACGAGCTCTACGTCGATTGTCGAGCGCATCAAGATATTTTCTGGCGCCGTTGCCGGGGACTGAAGAAGAAGAAGCTCCCACGTCAACCACACGCCAGCAAGTCTTTTCTGGCGCCGTTGCCGGGGAGTCAAGGACATCTTCATAAGGGGAGTCCCTCATAACCAATCTCTTTACTTTGTTATTTTTGTTTTGTTTAGTTTTATTTTTGCTTTGTTTGCTTGTTTTGTTCTTCAAAACTCAAAAAGAAATTAGTTCTACTTGTTTGCTTTCTTATTTGAAAAACACAAAAAAATTAGTTCCTATCCTAAGTTGTCACTATGTCACCCGAAGAAATGATTCTCACTTTTAAACAAGGAATTGAGGAAAGTTTTAAGGAAGCTTGGTCTAGAATCTCTGACCTACATGAAAAGACTGAGCCTAAAATGATTCAAGGCTTGTTCCTTAGCAGTTTTTACCTTGGGATTGCTCTTTGCTATAGATATGCTTTAGATGCTATCGTGGGAGGAAATTTCCTCCAATGTAATGAGGATGATGCCATTAATGCTATAAAGAAACTGATCCTCACTTACACCATGCCTAGCCAAACTGATACTTCTTTCGCGAAAATAGTTGCTAGGATGGATACTCTTGAGGCTAGCACTACTAGATTGGAAGGGTGCTATAATACGCGTAGGGAACATCATGATTATGTTCCAATAAACTCTGAACCATCAAAGTGGTTCCCTATAGTAAAGATTGAGATAAACGCTGAAACTTTTCAAGCTCGCTGTGATATCATGTATGAATCTTGCCTTATGCCCAAAGATATTTATAAATCTCTGAATACTTGGGGGCTCACTGAGGGAGGAAAGGAAATATCTCTTGCTAATAATACTAGTATATTACCTCTTGGAATAGCTGAAGGAGTGTTTACAAAGATCCTTGGGAAAATGATTTCTACTGATTATCTTGTTATTGAATGTGAAGGAAAAGGACAAATTACACTTGGAAGATCCCTATTAGAACTCCTTGGAGCAATAATAGATGTGGGAAAGGGGACCATGCACCTTTCTTCTCCAACAAATAATCATATTTTCCCAAAGGTTAAGAATAAAAATAAGAGAGGTAAGGGCAAGAAAGTTGGTCTTAATGCTTCTTGATTTGAGAACACTTGATTCTTTCTTTGCTTCTTATGCCTAACTTAAAGGCGTTAAAGAAAAGTACTTGTTGGGAGATAACCCAAGAGTTTTAGTTGAGTCTTGGAAGTTATTACCTCTGTAATAACCTCTCCTTATCCTTTTTATTTGTTTTTTGTGCCAAGAGTAACCTCTAATGAGAGTGAAGTAATGATTGGAAAAGTTGTTGTCCCGAAACAAATTTTTGTGCTTCACCGTAAAAGTTCCTGAGAGAGTTCTGTACGTCGGATTGAGCTTTAATTGTTTGTGCTTCTGCCCCAGGTTGTCATATAACTTTAGTTAGTTCAACACTTTTTGATTTGAGCAACAGAAGGTCTTCGAAAAAATTCGTCTTTACCTGCTGGTCTGTTTTGATAGATTTCTGCAATTTCTGCATTTGCTTCTTGTTAGTTCCTTCTTGAGTTCCTTTGGGGAATTGAGATTTTTTAGGGAAGTGCTACAGTAGATAATGTTCTAATGGAAGATTATTTGGTGTTAGAACTGAACCTTGAGACTTATTTATCTTAAGTGCACTAATGTTGCTAATGAGATTGTGTGAAGTTTTGTATGAAGGAAAAAATTTAGGTGTATGGAAGGAATGAGTAATGTGATGAAGGATGGACTAAAGGTCAAGCTTGGGGATGCCACGCATGTCACACCAAGAAATATCCTAGAAGTACAAGCGTCAAAGCTTGGGGATGCCCAAGGCATCCCCTTCTTCATCAATAAAAATCCCAGGTTTCTTCCAAACGCTTCATTTTTATTGTTTCATGCACAGTTGTATTTTTCTTGGAGCGTCTTCTTTTTCGTTTTTGTTTTGGTTTTTAGTTTGCTTGGTTTGCTTAGTTTTCTGAATAAATTGTTTGGACCCCCTCTTTCATACATTGGTTTGCAAATAGTTTGGTTTGGTTTGGAAAAGAGTAGGAAAGTTCATAGTTTTGAGGTAAAAAGAGCTTGTTTTTGACTGTGGCCTATGCTTTGTCATGCCATGCTTGATATTGTTTTGGCTTTATGCTTAGTATTCTTTGTTGTAGCATGACTTTTTATAAACAATTGAGATTGCTTAATGTGCCTTGGATGAATCATGCATTGTTTTAGCATATTAAAGCATGGTATAGTGGTATTCTCCTTTGATGCTTTATTTGGGTTGACTTGGCACATGCTCACACCATGTTATGACTATCACAAGTAACCATAGCCTTTATGATCCTTTAGTTTTCAACTTGTAGTATCACTTTATGCTTTGATCAATGCTGTTTTGTCGCTCTGCATGATTATGGCCATTATTGCTCTCTTAGTTTGTCGCTCCTAGTCTTTTGCTAGCCTCCACAACAAAGTATGAGTTCCACTCATGCATCCAACTCCCTAAACCAAGTTATTCCAAAGAGTCCACCATACCTACCCACTAGCTTATGCTATTCCAAGTATATTCATGCTTTTGTTTACCTTCCACTTGTTATGAGAAAACTAGTGATTAAAGCTCTCACGAACTTGATGGAACACTTTACTTTACTTGCCCTTAATAAACTTGAACCATTGTGTCTTCTATGTTGTATATGCTTGCACTTATTTGTTGGGAATTAGCAGAACCATGCTTTCATGAGGAATGCTTTCAACATTGCACTTGGTACTTGTACCTAGTTGATATCATGCTCTTTTGTATATGGATGTCGTCGGTGTGAAATGAAAGGGGAGCTTGTAAGTCCATGGAGTTATGTATATGTGTTAGAGAAACGCATGGGCTGCTGGTCTAATCCATGCTGCCATGGTGGAAACCTGCAGCGTAACCATGATGAGCTGTCTATGAAGCATTCTTATAAAAAAAGAGTCCTACATTGAGAAAAAAAAGAGAAAAGAGAAAAAAAGAGATACTATGAAAATAGGAAAGAGAGAAAAAAGCACCATATTCCCATGGTAAATAAGAAGAATGCTGAGATGCTCGTTGTCTGCTTGCCTTGTCATTTTGATATGGGGATTCTTCCGTATCATCGGGCAAGGGGTACCCTGTTAGCGGTTCTCAATGATACACATATACTTACGATGACAAGAACTTACCGGTGACTAAACTTGAGTAGCATGAGGAGCGGCCCTCGTATACAAGGGACATGAGATTTCTGACTTATACTTTGTCAAGCATGTACACCATAGTTTGTTCACTTTAACCTTAATCACTTCAAGATGCTTATGATAGGGGCAATGAGAGCTGAAAACTATAAGTACTATAATTTTTGGAAGCTCTTTATGAGACTTGAATCCCTACTTCCTTTTACAAAAGGCTTTCCTTCCACCATTATATTGAGTCTCCACCTTCTATCTATATGCACCTACTTTGAGAGCATAGTGGCCATTCTTAGTTCTATGTGCATTGTCCCAAGACTAGTTGATTGATGCATAACTTGTTATTGCTTGTTTGAAACTATTGTACCTAGTCACTCTTATGAACTTTGAAGGTGTCCTATGCATTTATATTTGCTACTCTATTGAGGGACAAGCTGAATGCTATTATGCTATGTTTTCCTTATGTGAAACAAACAAACGTCTTGCAAAGCATTGTTATTCATGAATCTTTTGTTTGTGCCTTTTCATGGTGCATCATAGTTTCTTTGCTTATTGCTAGAACTTTGTCTTTCATGTTATGATTGAAGTACTATGACCCCAGCTTTGAATGTTTTGCAAATACTTTGATCAAGTCTTTGATGGTGCATGTCACATCAAAAATTATTTCTTTTTATCACTTACCTACTCGAGGACGAGCAGGAGTTAAGCTTGGGGATGTTGATACATTGCAAATGTATCTATAATTTTTGATGTTCCATGCTTGGTTTTATCCACTTTCTTGTGTTTTGTTCCAACTTTGGAGTACTTTTATTATGATTTCTTGGACTAACCTATTAACAAGAGCCACAGTGCCAGCTGCCTGTTTTCTGCTGTTTTTGGTTCCAAGAAAGTCCGAAAATGAATATTCTTGGAATTGGACGGGACAAAAGCCAAAGTGCCTATTTTTCCGGAAGGGATCAAGTGCTAGAATACGAGACGGAGAAGGGCTGGGGGCCGGCCACACCACCTGGCCGCGCGCCCAGGCCTGGCCCGTGCCAGGGGGTGGTCTGGCTGACCCCAACACCCCTCGGCCTCTCCTTCCGCCTATAAGTTGCCCTCGGGACGAAAACCCTAAGTACCCGATCAAAAATCCACGAAAGAGTCTGTAGCCGCCGTCATCTCTATCCCTAAATCGGGGGGATCTGAAGCTCTTCCCGGTACCCTACCAGAGAGGGGAATTCACCCTGGAGGCTTTCTTCATCACCATGCAAGCCTCCGGTGTGATGCGTGAGTAGTTCATCCTTGGACTACGGATCCATGTAGTAGCTAGATGGCTAGTTTCTCCTCCTTTGTACTTTCATGTTTAGATCTTGTGAGCTCCGTTCATGATCAAGATCATCTATTTGTAATTCATACATGTTGTGTTTGCGGGGATCCGATGGATATTGAGATGCAATTTCAGATTGATTATTGATTCTATCATGTCTTTGTTATTTGAGATCTTGCATGCTTTCCGTTGTTAGTAGCTATCTTGGCCAAGTAGATGCTAGCAACTCCAAGAGTTAGTATTTATGCTCGATAGTGGGTTCATGCCTCTGGTAATCTAGGGAAGTGACAGAAATCTCTAAGGTACTAGATGTGCTGTTGCTACTAGGGAGAAAACAACAATCCTTTGTTCATAGAACAATCTTATTGTTTACTTTACACGCAGTTCGTAAAGCAATAATCTATTGCTTGCAACTTAATACTGCGGGGGGTTCGGATGATAACCTGAAGGTGGATTATTAGTCATAGATGCAGTTGGATGGCGGTCTATGTATTATGTTGTAATGCCCAATCAAGTCTCAGAGGAGTCAAGATGATTAGTATATGCATGTATTGCTTTCTCGGTGTTTGTCAATTGCCCCGCTGTAATTTGTTCACCCAGCATGTTATCTATCTAAGGAGAGCCACCTCTAGTGAACTATGGATCCCGGTCCTCTTTCTTTACATACAATCTACAACTGTTTACTGCTTTGTGTTTACTTTATGCAAACTTTTACTTCTTTCCATTTGATACGTTTAATCCTTTGTTTTCCGCAAAACACGGTGAGATTGACAGCCTCATCGCAAGTTGGGGACAAAGTTCTGTGGTTGTGTTGTGCAGGTCTCCACGTTGCTACTAGCACCGGTAGTGCGCCCTGCCAAAGCTGAGTTAGTAACACCTTTGGGGTGTTTCCTTGCTCCTACTGGATTGATAACCTTGGTTTCATAATTGAGGGAAACTTTCTGCTGTGCTCATCATACCTTCCTCTTGGGGTTCCCAACAAGCTCTACGTCGATCGTCGAGCACATCAAGATCTTTTCTGGCGCCGTTGCCGGGGACTGAAGAAGAAGAAGCTCCCACATCAACCACGCGCCAGCAGACACCTATCAATGTGTTGACCCCACTTTGACTAGGATTTGGGTTTAGTATTTTGGGACACAAGTATTGTGTTCCCTCACCTACTCTCCTATATAAGGAAGGTGGGTGCGGCAGACAGACATCCAATGCTGCTTCCATAGGGTTTTGCTAGACTTGGCAACTCCCACCATCCTATCCCACGGTGGCAATACCAAGGTTAGCACCTCACTTGATGTTGTTCCACCTTGTACGTGTGGGAGACAACACAGGCATTACACCTATGAAGGAGGAGTACCGGAGCCGGCGGCGTGGTGGTCCTAGGATCGAGATGTTTGCTGAAGCCATACGAGACGAGGGAACCTACATCACCACCAAGACGCGCTTCCTCAACTGCGTGTCGAGAGGTATGAACTATTGCCTCTGACCTTGGCCAGATCTTGGGTGGCTTGCTGGAGTTTTGCCGAAGCAGAAATTTTTGTTTTTGGCCTGGCTCTACGTATTGCCCTTTAGTTGTATCGGAGCATCGACTCTAGGTTTTTGGCCTAGTTCTTGCGCATGAGATGCGCTAGTGGGAAAGATAGGATCTTTTTCACTGTTTTTCATTTACTTTTTTTATCTGTTTTGATCTATGGAAGTTGTCAGATCTGGTTTATCTTGGCCAAGAAGTTGGTTAAAAGTGGTCCAAATCTGAGCAGGAGATTACATGGCTAACATCCACGATCAATCACTAAAATTGATTTTCTTGTTGGACAAGAATAGGACAGTTATACCCTGTCAAAAGTAACAGCTAAAATTTAGCTGGTGTGAGCCGAAAAGGTTTTGACTTGTAGTTTCATTTTTCTTCTTTTTCCTGGAAATAAGGTCTAGTCACATTACCCTTCCATTTTCTGCAATACTACAAGTCAGACAATTTTGGTTAGTTCGGTCATATTGTTGAGGCACTGTCAACTGTTCGATAAAGTGTGAGAGATTTAGATTCTCTCTACATGGCACTTGGTCGCTAGGCGAAGCTATCACAATAGTTGTGGGGTTCAGGGTAAATAGGGTCATTGGATGATCCAACATGAATTAGATAGAGATCTAATTGGCAAGGTGTTGTCTACTCGGAAGATTCTTCGGCTAGCAATGATGCAAAGGCTCACTAGTCGCACAATTGACCAATATCCTGAATCAATGTCAACTGTAGGAGGGATATTAGTCTTAGTGGGAGTGTGCATGATTAGAGATTTTAATCCACCTTCTCCTTTTACAGATACATTGTCTTAAGTGGTTTGCATCTTTCGTTTACAGATGGAACCTACTAGCACCGTTCAGATTTCTAGCTTTACTTTGCATACGATCCTTGAGAAGGATAAGCTGAATGGAACCAACTTTACCAACTGGTATTGTAACTTGAGAATCGTTCTCAAGCAAGAGAAGAAGGACCATGTCCTGGACAATCCAATTACAGACGAGTCGGGCAGTAATGAGCCTACTACTGTAAGAATCGCTTTTTGTTGGGCTCATGATGAGTCGATGGAAGTCAGTTGCATCATGCTCGCTCACACGGAGCTGGAATTGTAGTAGTAGTTCGAGAATGTTGTGGCATACAATATGATCATTGCCCTCAAGGTCATGTTTGATATGCAGGCAAGGACGGAGAGGTACATTGTCTCTAAAGCCTTGCTTGGTTGCAAGTTGAAATATGGAGATCCACTAGGACCACACATGATTAAGATGGTCAGATATGTGCAGTCCTTGGATTGTCTGGGTTTTCCCTTGAGCGAAGAGTTTGCTACCGACATTCTCCTTAATTCACTTCCTAGTTGCTATGGTCTATTCATCTCGAACTACCATATGCACTGTATCGATAAGAAACTGGCAGAACTTCAAGGGATGCTTAAGACATCAGAAGCTAACATAATTAGAGGCAACACCAATCAAGTGTTGATGGTGCAAAATGCTTCAAAGATCAAGAACAAGTTGTAGTCTAAGAAAGCCAAGCCAAAGGGAGATGGCATGCTGGACCTAAGTCCCAGCGCCGTCTTAGTGACTAGCAAGCCAGCAAAACCTCAGGGAACAGTATGCTTTTACTATGAAGGAGAGGGTCACTAGAAGAGGAACTGTGGCAAATACAAGGCGGATAAAGCCAGGAGTGGAAGTATGACTTCCAACTCAGGTACACTTGTTGTGAATGTTATAGACATTTATCTTGCCTACACCCCTATCAGTACATGGGTATACGATACCAAATCGGTTTTTCATGTGTGCAACTCGATGCAGGGACTGGTAAGGCATAAGATTGTCGCAAGAGGGGAGTTTGACATAAGAGTCAGAAACAAAGCAAGAGTTGGTGCATTAGCCATAGGGACGATGCAACTCCTGTTACCTTCAGGATTTGTACTAGAACTAAATAAGTGTTATTGTCTTCCTGTACTAAGCCAAAACATAATTTCCACCTCATGTTTCGTGGAGCAGGGTTATGAGTGGAATATTAAAAAAATGTGGTTATTCCTTCTATTTGAATAATGTGTTTCATGGCTATGCATTTGTCCAAGCCAGACTTATTGTGCTAGATCTTCAATGACATCCACGAGAGTAATATCGTGGGCAACCACAACCTTGCCGAAACCCATTACCTTAGACTTTGACTTGTCGGCATATGCCATGGATATTTGATCAACATTTGGTCTCAACTCCTTGACACTAGATGCGCTTCCGGTCAAATGACTTGTGCATCCGCTATCAAGCACTCATTTTGATCCTCCGGAAGCATAAGTTTACAAAAGATCAAACTGAAGGAAATATGCCCTGAGAGGCAATAATAAAGTTGTTATTATGTATTCCTTATATATAATAGATGTTTATTTTGCATGCTAGAATTGTATTGATCGGAAACATAAATACATGTGTGTTTAATAAACAAAAAGGGTTCCTAGTTATGCCTCTCTTATAGACTAGCTTGTTGTTTAACAAGATGATCAAGGTTTCCTGATCATGGACATTGGATGTTGTTAATAACAAGGTCACAACATTTGTGAAATGATGTGATGAACATTCATAGGAAGTATAGCATTACGATCAAGTCATTATGTTTATATTGCTATAACACCATACGAAGTAATCTTTATCCTTAGACCATGAGATCATGTTAATTGCTAACACCGGAAGAGTATCTTGATAACATCAAACGTCACACCGTAACAGGGTGACTATAAAGATGGGTTCAGTGCTACGAAGGTGCTATGTTGAGGCTCATGGATCAAGAGTGGAATTTTTCAATCCCGATGACGGATAGATATGCTCTGGGCCCTCTCGGTGATATCACATTGAGAAAGCTTGCAAGCAAGTGATGTCATCACTAGAATGTTATATCACGGGAACGAGAAAAGAGTGCATGTCGGTAACGAGATCAAACTAGGTATTTGGATATCGATGATCGAATCTCGGACATGTATTATATCATGAGACAAAGGGATTAAATTACTAGCGTTAAAGGTTCTCACGATCACAGAAGTCATCGTTGAATATGCAGGAGTCAGTATGGATCTCCAGGTCCTGCTTCTGATTATTGATCTGAGAGGAGTCTCAATCATGTCTGTATTATTCGCGAACCGTAGGGTGACACACTTAAGAGTTACCGGACACCATTTTGGAGCAGATATGTTTTAGACGAAAGAATTGCAAAGCGCAGGAATTGTTTCGATAGAAACTAGAAATTGTTTCGGGTGAAATTGCAGAAAGTGGTTCTGTATGTGATATTGAAACATTGCAAGGGGTTATATGTGAATGTTTGTTAATTAAAGTAATTAACAAAATTCTGAATAAATTTAATAAAAAGAGTTTTATTAAATGAGAGAGCATTAAATTTGGAGAAATTTAATGCATTTAAAGTGGAGACTTTAAGAGGGAATGTGAAGAGGCATTTTAATGTGGAGGGGTTACCACCACATGAATGGGGGAGCTGAGGGGTCACCCCCCATGCGCCGGCCATGGAGAGAGGGGGCACCCCCTCCTCCTATAAAAGGCCACCCATTCCCTCCTTCATCCTCACACCTCCTTGTGAAGGATCTCTCTCCCCCTCTAGAATTATTCCTCCATGGTCTCGGATTAGCGAGGTACATGTTCCCGGTGGCATTTCATCTGGAAGGAGTTGCTACTTCCGCTGGATCGCTGGAGCGAGCAGGTGGAGGTTGTACGGTGGCTTGAATGTGTGTGCGAGTACGGATGCGCTGCTGAGTTGCGGCGCTCGGACTTCCACTCGATCTTGAGATCGGCAAGTGTACGACTACATCAACCACGAGTTCCTACTCGTTAACAAAACTCATTGTCTTCGAAGGTAAGTTCTCGATGGATGTATGTCCACCCATTGCTCTATACCTAGTAGATAGATCTTGGCGTGTAGTTCTCATTGTAGGAATTTTTTTTGTTTTCTATGTTGCGGACCCAACAGTGGTATCAGAGCCTGATCTATGCGTAGGTGCTTTGCACAGGTAGTACACATATGTTTATATGTGGGCGATGATGATCATGTTATTGCATCTTCTATGTATTTTGGATATTGGTGGCATAGTGGGATGAAGCGGCCCGGACCAACCTTACATGTCATCGTACATGAGACCGGTTCCATGACTGACATGTAACTTGTTTTGCATAAGTGGCTGGCGGGTGTCTGTCTCTCCTACTATAGTCAATATCTGATTTACAATGAGTTGCTAATAAATTGATTATCCTCATTGTGGTTCATGTTCGTAGGTAAGAACGGTTCTATCTCCGAAAGCCCTAAGCCACGTAAAACTTGCAATTGATAAATTAGAGGCGTCTAGTTTAGATCCTTGCTGGGCTAGTGTATTGATATGGTATTGTTGTAAGTAGATGTATGATAGATACTCTTACAACACATTCAACGTGTAAGTTCCATAGACCTTGGCCTTACACACAAAGGAATGATAGAGATCATACCACGATGCAAATGATAGAGATCAAATGCATGGACCATATCATCTCACTTTACACATTAGATGTTAGCATCTTATACTGCTAGTTTGGCGCTTTTTGTAGCATTGTAAGATGATCCCTCATTTAGATATCAAGATAAAATGTGTTCTTTCTTAAGTATGCACCGTTCTGTGGATCGTGTTTCGAGACATCACATGATGATCGGGTGTACTCGAATCTACGCTTTCATAGGAACGGGTGTAAGACAGTTTTACACACGCGAATACTAAGGGCATGAAGAAGTCTCTTCCCGAGCTTCTGTCAATGCTTAAGACTGCAGAAGTGGAGATTAGGAAAGAACATCAAGTGTTGATGATCACTAGGACCACCAGTTTCAAGAAGGACAAGAAAGGCAAGCACAAGGGAAAGAAGGGTGGCAAATCTGTTGCTGCACCTGAAAAGAAACCCTAAGCTGGCCCTAAGTCTGACACCGAGTGTTACTATTGCAAGGGGACTGGCCATTGGAAGCGCAATTGCCCCAAGTATTTGGCGGACAAGAAGTCCGGCAAGGCAAACAAAGGTATATATGATATACATGTTATTGATGTGTACTTGACTAGTACTCGCAGTAGCACCTGGGTATTTGATACGGGATCGGTTGATAATATATGTAAATCGATTCAGGGGCTGTGGAACAAGCGACAACTAGCAAGGGATGAGGTCAGGATGCGGGTCGGCAATGGATCAAGAGTTGATGTGATCGCTGTCGGGACGCTACCTCTCCATATGCCATCGGGATTAGTTATAAACCTAAATAATTGTTATTTGGTGCCTGCACTGAGCATGAACATTGTATCCAGATCATGTTTGATGCAAAGTGGTTATTCCTTTAAATCTGAAAACAATGGTTGTTCGATTTATAAGAATGATATCTTTTATGGTCATGCACCTGTGTTGAATGGTTTATTTCTATTGGATCTTGATAGTAGTATTACGCATATTAATAATGTTGATGCTAAAAGGATTAAACTTGATAATGATATATCTACATACATGTGGCACTGCCGTCTAGGTCATATTGGCGTTAAACACATGAAGAAACTCCATTCTGATGGACTTTTGGAATCACTTGATTTCGAATCATTTGATACATGTGAGCCATGCCTTATGGGCAAGATGACTAGAACGTCATTTTCCGGTTCAATGGAACGGGCGTCAGATTTATTGGAAATCATACATACTGATGTATGTGGACCAATGAGTGTGTCGGCGTGATACATTGCAAATGTATCTATAATTTTTGATGTTCCATGCTTGGTTTTATCTACTTTCTTGTGTTTTGTCCACACTTTGGAGTAATTTTCATATGATTTCTTGGACTAACCTATTAACAAGAGCCACAGTGCCAGCTGCCAGTTTTCTACAGTTTTTGGTTCCAGGAAGTCAGAAAATGAATATTCTCGGAATTGGACGGGACAAAAGCCGAAGTTGATATTTTACTAGAAGACTCACGGAGCCAGAATACGAGACGGAGGAGGGCCAGGGCCTGGCCACACCATGTGGTGGCGTGGGCTAGCCCTGGCCGCGCCACCAGGTGGTGTGGGCCCCTCTGGCCTCCACCGACCTTGCCATCTAGCCTATAAGAAGCCCCCCGAGGCATAAACCCTAGATAGTCAAGCCTCAATGCACGAAAAGTTCCGTAGCACCGCCGCCACTGAAGGGGAGATTCGGGGGACAGAAAGTCTCTGTTCCGGCACCCTTCCAGGACGGGGAAGTGCCCCCGGAGCCATCTCCATCAATCTCCACCACCATCTCCATCACCACTCCTGATTCCCATGATGAGGAGGGAGTAGTTCTCTCTCGAGGCTAAGGGTTCTAACAGTAGCTATGTGTTCATCTCTCTCTATGCATGATCTTATTGAGATCATGAGCTTGTATTCTACATATCTACCTTGCTACTCAAGTGCTTTAATAGATCTCTGCTCTCCCCATGTGTGTGAAAGTGACAGCGTGCATACCATGGTGGCACTTAGGCTAGCGATTACAAATATTTGTTATGAGTTATATTTCGAGTTGGATGTCTTTATGAAATTATGGTGTTTGTTGGACTCATCTAGTACTCAAGGTGACAGTGTGGGGTTATCTAGATGGGAAAGATGAACTTTAAGGTGTGCTGTTATAGCCCTACCAACGATTAGAGTGTCCAACCGGAGAGTAGTTAAGAGTAGTATCATAAAGAGAAGATATTTATATGAGAGTGTTCACTAGTAAAAGTATGATCCCTAGGCCTTGTTTCTAAGCATTGATACACCGTTTGCAATTATATCTGTTACATGTTTGCTTGCTTCCATCTTTATTTCAGTTTGCCTTTAGTTTTTTCCCACGTCAACCACACACCAGCAAGCTATTTTCTGGCACCGTTACCACTTATAATTATCCATACCACTTGTATTTCACTATCTCTTCCCCGAACTAGTGCACCTATACACCTGACAAGTGTATTGGGTGTGTTGGGGACACAAGAGACTTCTTGTATCTTGATTGCAGGGTTGCTTGAGAGGGGATACCTTTGACCACTTCCTCCCTGAGTTCGATAAACCTTGGGTGATCCACTTAAGGTAAAACTTGCTGCTGTTCTACAAACCTCTGCACTTGGAGGCCCAACAATTGTCTACAAGAATAGAAGTGCGTAGGTATTAAGCTATTTTCTGGCGCTGTTGCCGGGGAGGTAAGGTAAAAGGTATTCACACCAGAGGATTAAAGAAGAAGAGCCTCCCACGGCAAACGCCTATGTTAGTACTCGAAGTTATTTCCTTTAGATTCTGCAATTTTGTCTTTTTGTTTCTTGTTTTCACTAGTTAGGCTTAATGGAAAACAACAACAAAATTAGAGAGCTTTATAGTATTTATCTTGAGTTAGGACATGAAGTGTTTGAAGAGAAAATTAAAAAACCTATGGAACTTTATTTGCATGCTAATAACAATGTTGTTAGTATGAAAATTCTTTGAACGCCATTATTGCTAATGCTATGGAAAAGTCTAAGCTTGGGAAAGCTAGTTTTGATGAAAATGATCTTTTTAGTCCTCCATCTTTAGAGGAGAAAATTTACTTTGACGATACCAGACCTCCAATATAGGATGATTACAATGATGAGTATGCTATTTTCAGTCCACCTACTATTGAGGAGAAAATTAATTATTATTACAATATGCCTCCTATATTTGATGATTATGGTGATGAAAATAATAATGATAGCTATTTTGTTGAATTTGCTCCCACACAATTAATAAGAATGACTATGCTTATAGTGAGAGAAATAACTATTTTATGCATGTGGCTCATGATAAGAATGTTTTATGTGATAGTTATATTGTTAATTTTGTTCATGATGCTACTGAAAGTTATTATGAGAGAGAGAAACATGGTTTTATGCATCTCAATAATATTAGGTTTCCCCTCTTTATGTTGAAAGTCTTGAAGTTGCACTTGTTTTGCTTTACTATGCTTGTTGCTTTGTGCTTTCATGACTTGTTTCTTTACAAGATTCCTATGCATAGGAAGTGGGTTAGACTTAAATGTGTTTTGAATTTGCTTCTTGATGCTCTCTTTTACTTCAATTCATATGTCTTATGTGAGCATCCTCTCAAATTATCATGCCTAACTTAAAGGCGTTAAAGAAAAGTACTTATTGGGAGATAACCCAAAAGTTTTAGATGAGTCTTGAAAGTTATTACCACTGTAATAACCGTTCCTTATCCTTTTTATTTGCTTTGTGTGCCAATAGTAACCTCTAATGAGAAAGAAGTAATGATTGAGAAAGTTGCTGTCCTGAAACAGATTTCTATGCTTCACCGTAAAAATTCGTGTAAAATCTATGTACGTCTTTGTGAGGCGTGAATTTTTGTGCTTCTTCCCCAGGTTGTTATCTAACTTTCGTTACTTCAACACTTCTATTTGAGCAACAGAAGGTCTTCGAAAAAATTCGGCTTTACCTGCTGGTCTGTTTTGACAGATTTCTGCCATTTTCTGCATTTGCTTCTTGTTGGTTCCTTTTTGAGTTCTTTTGGGGAATTGAGCTTTTTGAGGGAAGTGCTACAGTATCTAATTTTCTAATGGAAGTTTATTTGGTATTGTAACTGAACCTTAAGACCTTTTATCTTGAGTACACTAATGTTGCTAATAAAGATTGTGTGAAGTTTTGTATGAAGGAAAAAATTCAGGTGTATGGAAGGAATGAGTAATGAGATGAAGGATGGACTAAAGCTCAAGCTTGGGGATGCCACACGTGTCACTCCAAGAAATATCCAAGAAGTACAAGCGTCAAAGCTTGGGGATGCCCAAGGCATCCCCTTCTTCATCAATAAAAATTTCAGGTTCTTCCAAACGCTTCATTTTTATTGTTTCATGCACAGTTGTATTGTTCTTGGAGCGTCTTCTTTTTTGTTTTCGTTTTGGTTTTTCGTTTTCTTTGGTTTGCTTAGTTTTCTGAATAAATTGGTTGGACCCCCTCTTTCATACATTGCTTTGCAAATAGTTTGGTTTGGTTTGGAAAAGAGTAGGAAAGTTCATGCTTAAGTGTTAAAGAGAGCTTGTTTTTGACTGTGGCCTATGCTTTGTCATGACATGTTTGATATTGTTTTCTCTTTATGCTTATAATTCTTTGCTGTAGCATGACTTGTTATAAACAATTTAGATTTCTTAATGTGCCTTGGATGAATCATGCGTTGTTTTAGCATATTAAAGCATAGTATAGTGGTATTCTCCTTTGATCCTTTATTTGGGTTGACTTGGGCACATGATCACACCATGTTATGACTATCTCAAGTCACCATAGTCTTTATGATCCTTGAGTTTTCAACTTGTAGTATCACTTTATGCTTTGATCAACGATGTTTTGTCGCTCTGCATGATTATGGCCATTATTGTTGTCTTAGTTTGTCGCTCCCAGTCTTTTGCTAGCCTCCACCACCAAGTATGAGTTCCACTCATGCATCCAACTCCCTAAACCAAGTTATTCCAAAGAGTACACCATACCTACCTATTATCTTATGCTACTTCAAGTATATTCATGCTTTTGTTTACCTTCCAAATTAAACTTGTTATGAGAAAACTAGTGATTAAAGCTCTCACGAACTTGATGGCACACTTTTCTTTTCTTGCCCTTAATAAACTTGAACCATTGTGTCTTCTATGTTGTATATGCTTGCACTTATTTGTTGGGAATTAGCAGAACCATGCTTTCATGGGGAACGCTTTCAACATTGCACTTGGTACTTATACCTAGTTGATATCATGCTCTTTTGTATATGGATGTCATCGGTTTGAAATGAAAGGGGAGCTTGTAAGTCCATGGAGTTATGTATATGTGTTAGAGAAACGCCTAGGCCGCGGGTCTAATCCATGCTGACATGGTGGAAACCTGCAGCGTAACCATAATGAGCTGTCTATGGAGCATTCTTCTTATAAAAAAAGAGTCCTATATTGAGAAAAAAAAATAGAAAAGAAGAAAAAGAGATTATGAAAAGAGGAAAGAGAGAAAAAAGCACCATATTCCCATGGTAAATAAGAAGATTGCTGAGATGCTCGTTGTCTGCTTGCCTTGTCATTTTGATATGGGGATTCTTCCGTATCATCGGGCAAGGGGTACCCCGTTGGTGGTTCTCTATGATACACATGTACTTACGATGATAAGAACTTACCGGTGAATAAACTTTAGTAGCATGAGGAGCGGCCCTCGTATACAAGGGACATGAGATTTCTTACTTATACTTCGTCAAGCATGTACACCATAGTTTGTTCACTTTAACCTTAATCACTTCAAGATGCTTATGATAGGGGCAATGAGAGCTGAAAGCTATAAGTACCATAATTTTTGGAAGCTCTTTATGAGACTTGAATCCCTACTTCCTTTTATAAAGGCTTTTCTTCCACCATTATATTGAGTCTCCACCTTCGATCTTTATGCACCTACTTTGAGAGCATAGTGGCCATTCTTAGTTCTATGTGCATTGTCCCAAGACTAGTTGATTGATGCATAACTTGATATTGCTTGTTTTAAACTATTTGTATCTAGTCACTCTTATGAACTTTGAAGGTGTCCTATGCATTTATATTTGCTACTCTATGAGGGACAAGCTGAATACTACTATGCAATGTTTTCTTTATGTGAAACAAACAAACGTCTTGCAAAGCATTGTTATTCATGAATCTTTTGTTTGTGCCTTTTCATGGTGCATCATAGTTTCTTTGTCTTATTACTAGAACTTTGTCTTTCATGTTATGATTGAGGTACTATGATCCCAGCTTTGAATGTTTTACAAATACATTGATCAAGTCTTTGATGGTGCATGTCACCTCAAAAATTATTCTTTCTTTTTATCACTTACCTACTCGAGGACGAGCAGGAGTTAAGCTTGGGGATGTTGATACATTGCAAATGTATCTATAATTTTTAATGTTCCATGCTTGGTTTTATCCACTTTCTTGTGTTTTGCCCACACTTTGGAGTACTTTTCGTATGATTTCTTGGACTAACCTATTAACAAGAGCCACAGTGCCATCTGCCTGTTTTCTGCTACTTTTGGTTCCAGGAAGTCAGAAAATGAATATTCTCGGAATTGGACGGGACAAAAGCCAAAGTTGATATTTTACCGGAAGACTCACGGAGCCAGAATACGAGACGGAGGAGGTCTAGGGCCTGGCCACACCATGTGGTGGTGTGGGCTAGCCCTGGCCACGCCACCAGGTGGTGTGGGCCCCTCTGGCCTCCACCGACCTTGCCCTCTGGCCTATAAGAAGCCTCCTGTGGCATAAACACTGGATAGTCAAGCCTCAATCCACGAAAAGTTCCGCAGCGCTGCCGCCACCGAAGGGGAGATTCGGGGGACAGAAAGTCTCTGTTCTAGCACCCTGCTGGGACGGGGAAGTGTCGTGGAGCCATCTCCATCGATCTCCACCACCATCTCCATCCCCAACCCTAATTCCCATGATGAGGAGGGAGTAGTTCTCTCTCGAGGCTAAGGGTTCTACCGGTAGCTATGTGTTCATCTCTCTCTATGCATGATCTTATTGAGATCATGAGCTTGTAATCTATAGATCTACCTTGCTACTCAAGTGCTTTAATAGATCTCTGCTCTCCCCATGTGTGTGAAAGTGACAACGTGCACACCATGGTGGCACTTAGGCTAGAGATTACAAATACTTGTTATGAGTTATATTTGGAGTTGGATGTCTTTATGAAATTGTGCTGTTTGTTGGAATCATCTAGTACTCAAGGTGACAGTGTGGGGTTATCTAGATGGGAAAGATGAACTTTAAGGTGTGTTGTTATAGCCCTACCAACGATTAGAGTGTCCAACCGGAGAGTAGTTAAGAGTAGTATCATAAAGAGAAGATATTCATATGAGAGTGTTCACTAGTGAAAGTATGATCCTTAGGCCTTGTTTCTAAGCATTGATACACAATTTGCAATTAGATCTGTTACATATTTTCTTGCTTCCATCTTTATTTCAGTTTGCCTTTAGTCTTTTCCCACGTCAACCACACACCAGCAAGCTATTTTCTAGCACCGTTACCACTTATAATTATCCATACCACTTGTATTTCACTATCTCTTCGCCGAACTAGTGCACCTATACACCTGACAAGTGTATTGGGTGTGTTGGGGACACAAGAGACTTCTTGTATCTTGATTGCAGGGTTGCTTGAGAGGGTATACCTTTGACCACTTCCTCCCTGAGTTTGATAAAACTTGGGTGATCCACTTAAGGGAAAACTTGCTGCTGTTCTACAAACCTCTGCACTTGGAGGCCCAACAACTGTCTACAAGAATAGATGTGCGTAGACATCACGGCGCGAGGTGGATATCGTTATTTTGTTACTTTCACAGATGATTTGAGTAGATACAGGTATATCTATTTGATGAAACACAAGTCTGAAACCTTTGAAAAGTTCAAGGAATTTCAGAATGAAGTGGAAAATCATCATAATAGAAAGATCAAATTTCTTCGGTCTGACCGTGGAGGTGAGTATCTAAGTTACGAGTTTGGCACACACATGAAAGAGTGTGGAATAGTTTCACAACTCACGCCTGTCGGAACACCACAACGTAATGGTGTGTCGGAACGTCGTAATCGTACTTTATTGGATATGGGTCGATCTATGATGTCTCTGACTAACTTGTCACTGTCATTTTGGGGTTATGCACTGGAAACAGCTGCATTCACTTTAAATTGGGCACCATATAAATCCGTTGAAACGACACCGTATGAATTATGGTTTGGAAACAAACCTAAGTTGTCATTTCTTAAAGTTTGGGGATGCGATGTTTATGTGAAGAAACTTCAGCCGGATAAACTCGAACCCAAAGCGGAAAAATGCGTCTTCATAGGATACCCTAAGGAAACGATTGGGTATACCTTCTATCACAGATCCGAGGGCAAGGTTTTTGTTGCCAAGAATGGATCCTTTCTTGAGAAGGAGTTTCTCGCGAAAGGTGTGAGTAGTTGGAAGGTAGAACTCGAAGAGGTTATTGAACCTTCTCTTCATGAAATGGCGAGTAGCGCAGCACTGGAAGTTGTTTCAAAGTTGACTTCACCTAATGAAGAGAGAGCTAATGATATATATCATGAAACTCCGAAAGAGGACACTACCGAACCTCGCAGGTCAAGCAGGACACGTGCAGCTGCTGAACTGTATGGCAATCCTGTTGTGAATTTCATGGTTGATGCAATGGATGACCCTGCGACGTATGAAGAAGCGATGATGAGCCTAGATTCCAAAAAATGGCTAGAAGCCGTGAAATACGAGATGGAATCCACGTACGAGAACCAGGTTTGGACCTTGGTGGACTTACCTCACGATCGAAAGGCCGTTGAGAATAAATGGATTTTCAAAAGAAAAACTGATGCTGATGGTAATGTGACCATCTATAAGGCTCGACTTGTCGCAAAGGGGTTTCGAAAAATTCAAGGAGTTGACTACGATGAGACATTCTCTCCCATAGCGATGCTTAAGTTGGTTAGGATTTATGTTAGCAATTGCTGCATATTTCGATTATGAAATATGGCAGATGGATGTCAAAACTGCATTCCTCAATGGTAATATTGAAGAAGAGTTGTATATGATACAACCTAAGGGTTTTGTCGATCCTAAGGATGCTAATAAGGTAGGCAAACTTCAGCGATCCATCTATAGACTGAAGCAAGCATCCCGGAGTTGGAATCTCCGCTTTGATGAGGTGATCAAAGAGTTTGGATTTGTCCAAACTTATGGAGAGGCTTGTATTTACAAGAAAGTGAGTGGGAGCAATGTGGCATTTCTGATATTAAATGTGGATGACATATTATTGATTGGAAATTATATGGATCTTTTAATAGTGTTAAAAGTTATCTAAACAACAAATTTTCGATGAAAGACCTTGGTGAAGCGTCATATATATTAGGCATTAAAATCTATAGAGATAGATCAAGGCGCCTAATTGGGCTATCGCAGAGTACATACCTTGATAAGTATTAAAGAAGTTTAATATGGACGGAAGTAAGAAGGGGGTCTTACCTATGTTGCAAGGCAAGACATTGAGTAAGACTCAAAGTCTGGCTACGGCGGAAGAAAGAGAGATAATGGATAAGATCCCCAATGCCTCGGCCATAGGCTCTATTATGTATGCCATGCTATGTACAAGACCAGATGTGGCACATGCTATTAGTTTGACTAGTAGGTACCAATCTGATCCAGGTTCGGAACACTGGATAGCGGTCAAGATACTCCTCAAGTACTTGAGAAGAACTAGGGAAATGTTTCTTATATACGGAGGTGAAGAAGAGCTAGTCGCTAAGTGTTATGTTGATGCTAGCTTTGACACTGATCCGGATGACTCTAAGTCTCAGTCCGGATACGTATTTCTCTTGAACGGAGCAGTTAGTTGGAGGAATTCCAAACAACCTGTGGTGGCTGGATCAACGACGGAGGCGGAATATGTTGTTGCTTCAGAAGCGGCGCAGGAAGCGGTTTGGATGAAAGAGTTCATTACGGAACTAGGTGTAGTTCCTAGTGCATTGGACCCAATGGTGATCTATTGTGACAACAATGGAGCCATAGCCAACGCCAAGGAACCGAGGTCTCACAAGAATTCCAAGCATATTAAGCGCCGGTTTCACTCCATCCGTGAACATGTCAAGGATGGAGATATAAAGATTTGTAAAGTACACACGGACCTAAATGTAGAAGATCCGTTGACTAAAGCTCTCCCTAGGGCAAAACATGATCAACACCAGAACTCCATGGCTGTTAGATTTATCACTATGTGAACTAGATTATTGTCTCTAGTGCAAGTGGGAGACTGAAGGAAATATGCCCTGAGAGGCAATAATAAAGTTGTTATTATGTATTCCTTATATATGATAGATGTTTATTTTGCATGCTAGAATTGTATTGATCGGAAAAATCAATACACGTGTGTTTAATAAACAAAAAGGGTTCCTAGTTATGCCTCTCTTATAGACTAGCTTGTTGATTAACAAGATGATCAAGGTTTCCTGATCATGGACATTGGATGTTTTTAATAATAAGGTCACAGCATTTGTGAAATGATGGGATGAACATTCATCCGAAGAATAGCATTACGATCAAGTCATTATATTTATATTGCTATAACATCATACGAAGTAATCTTTATCCTTAGACCATGAGATCATGTTAATTGCTAACACCGGAAGAGTATCTTGATAACATCAAACATCACACCGTAACAGGGTGACTATAAAGATGGGTTCAGTACTACAAAGGTGTTATGTTGAGGCTCATGGATCAAGAGTGGAATTTGTCAATCCCGATGACGGGTAGATATGCTCTGGGCCCTCTCAGTGATATCACATTGAGATAGCTTGCAAGAAAGTGATGTGATCACTAGAATGTTATATCACGGGACCGAGAAAAGAGTGCATGTCGGTAACGAGATCAAACTAGGTATTTGGATACCGATGATCGAATCTCGGACAGGTATTATATCATGAGACAAAGGGATTAAATTACTAGCGCTAAAGGTTCTCACGATCACAGAAGTCATCGTTGAATATGCAGGAGTCAGTATGGATCTCAGGTCCCGCTTCTGATTATTGATCTGAGAGGAGTCTCAATCATGTCTGTATTATTCGCGAACCGTAGGGTGACACACTTAAGAGTTACCGGACACCATTGTGGAGCACATATGTTTTAGACGAAAGAATTTCAAAGCGTAGGAATTGTTTTGATAGAAACCGGAAATTGTTTCGGGTGAAATTGCAGAAAGTGGTTCTGCATGTGATATTGAAAGATTGCAAGGGGTTATATGTGAATGTTTGTTAATTAAAGTAATTAATAAAATTCTGAATAAATTTAATAAAAAAGTTTTATTAAATGAGAGAGCATTAAACTTAGAGAATTTTAATGCATTTAAAGTGGGGACTTTAAAAGGGAATGTGAAGAGGCATTTTAATGTGGAGGGGTTACCACCACATGAATGGGGGAGGTGAGGGGTCACCCCCATGCGCCGGCCATGGAGGGGGTACCCCCCTCCTCCTATAAATGGCCACCCTCTCCCTCCTTCTTACTCACACCTCCTTGTGAAGGATCTCTCTCCCCCTCTAGAATTATTCCCCCATGGTCTCGGATTAGCGAGATACATGTTCCCGGTGGCATTTCGTCTGGAAGGAGTTGCTGCTTCCGCTGGATCGCTGGAGCGAGGAGGTGGAGGTTGTCCGGTGGCTTGAACATGTGTGCGAGTACGGGTGCGCTGCTGAGTTGCGGCGCTCGGACTTCCACCTGATCTTGAGATCAGAAAGTGTACGACTACATCAACCACGAGTTCCTACTTGTTAACAAAACTCGTTGTCTTCGAGGGTAAGTTCTCGATGGATGTATGTCCACCCGTTGCTCTGTACCTAGTAGATAGATCTTGGCGTGTAGTTCTCATCGTAGGAAATTTTTTGTTTTCTATGTTGCGGACCCAACACAAACTAGTTTTTAGGTACCCATTTTCAATGGGTCCTCTTTTGTTAGAAACAAGGTACTTGGGAACCCAAATAGACCAAGCAATATAACCATCAAATGGGCCAACATATTGTGCATACACATCACCATAATAATCACGCATTAAAACATAGTGGGGGTTAGCACTTCCTGCAAAGTCATCATGAGACATAGTTTTGCCACTTTTGGTCTTACTACCCACAATGGACTTGTCTTTTCCTTGTGCCGGTTTGGCCTTCTTCTTGTTGTTGTTCTTCTTCTTGTCTTTGGAGACAAAGCCAATGCCCCCTTTCTCACCATTGGGCCTCTGCTTACTCAAGAGGTCATCAAATGACTTGTTTCCTTCGGGAAAGGTGTCCTTAGCTAGCTTCCCCTTCAACCTAGCATTTTCTTCAAATATATTTGTACAACTAGAAGGAATGAAAGTACTAGGTGAAGAAATATTGGTCAATTGAGTTGGAAGCTTTTCACGAGACTTTGTGAGTAACAAGAGTTCACTCTCCAAGGCCTTGTGAGCCTTGTCAAGCATCCTAAAGCCCTCAGTAAGTTTTTCATGAACAAAACCAAACTCAATCTTGTCCTTTTTAGCCTTTTTATATTAGCAATAACATGGTCACGTTCCTTGATGAGTTTATTAATAATTAGGTCATTTTCTTCATCAAGCCCTTCAAGTTTAGTTTCAAGAGACATCCTAGTCTCTTGTTCTTCTTCTAGAGCATTATTTAGAGCTTCTACCTCAATCATGTGCTCTGTTCCTAATTTACATCTCTCATCAAGAAGCTCTTGAGTGTGTGAAAGTTGATTTAAGAGGTCCACAAAATGTTTTTTGTGCTCCCCTTGCAAGATAGTCATAAACACATCAAAAGCAACTAATTCCTTTTTAACCTCAAGAGATATCTCATCATCAAATTCATCATCAACTAAGGAGTTGGGGTGTGATGATGATAATACCTCCACTCCTCTTGCCATAAAGCAAGTGACATTCTTGTTGGAGATATTCTCATTTGGAGAGTCGAAGAGTAGTGGCAAGAACAGCCACACCACTTGATGTTTCCTCTTCTTCATCTTCATCAACATCATTTTAGGAGGAGAATTCTTCATGTGTTATCAAGACAATTTCACCCGACTTCTTGTTGGTGGGTTTCCTCTTGATGACGGGTTTCTTGAAAGGAGCTTTGGAGGTTTTATTCAACACAAGTTTACCCCCATGATCTTCTCTTTTCTCATAGGGACAACCGACAATAAAGTGATAGCGGTCACCACAGTTGAAGCAAGTTCTCAATTTAGACCCATTGTCTCTTCTCCCATTAGGGTTACTTCTTCGTTGCATCTCCATCTTGGCCTTGGTGGGGTCTTTCCAAAAGTTTCTTGCATAGAAGGCCATGTATTAACCATGAGTAACCTTGACATCTTCGGCGTGGCTCATTGAAAGTGCATCATCACTCCCTTCTTCTTCATCATACTCCACCGCCTTGGCCTTCAAGGCAAGATTGACACCACTACTCGTTCCAATAGCATGAGCACGGGCGTCTTTGGCATTCTTGGCAGCAACCTTGAAGGCAGCCATCTCTTGCATAACTTCATTGGAGGTCATGAGATGGTAGTTGTGTCTTCCTCGTAGACTCTTCAAGTCAGTGGGCTCAAAGGGCATGAGTGCACTCACGTACTTCCTCTTGATCCAAGCATCATCAATGTGAGAGGCACCAACATTCCTGAAGGCGGTTGCTGTGGATTTGAGTCTTCGATACATGTCTTCATGATCCTCACCATCCTTCATAGAGAAAACTTTAGCCTCATTGCTTAAGGCAACATACCTATTCCTTCTCATGCTCTCATTGCCAACAAATAAGTCAATGAGAGCATCCCAAGCTTCCTTGGCGGTATTGTAGTGCTCAATGTGGGGGAAATCCTTTGGCCCCACTCCAAGTTGGACCATGTGCAAGGTTGTCGCATTGAGTTGGCTATTGACCACTTCTCTTCTAGTCAAGTTGGTTGGATCCTGAATTTTGAGTCCTTCTTCAATAATGTTCCACATGTCAATGCAAGAGGTGCGCACATGAGATTTCATTAAAACTTGCCATTGAGCAAAAGTATGTGCAGCTAACTTAGGTGGGTCACCTCTATTATTTATATGGGGATGAGGGATTGGAGGGTCGGGAGAGTACCATTCGAGAATCGCATGGTGCTCTTCATTCCCATCACCCTTTTTGTTGGTGGAGTTAGTGGAATTATGTTCATCCCCCACCACTTCACCTATTGGCTTAGCCGAAGCATTTTCCTTAGGGTTAGGTGGTGATTCCTCTTGTGAGGGAGGTGGTGAGGCTGACTTTTCCACAACAAGTCGCTCAACAAGTTGACGCAAATGTTGGATTTTGTTGCCCAAGGTAGAGCTCAAGCTTGTTTCCAAATTCTTGAGATCTACCATGGTCACTGAGTTGCTAGCCTCACCATCTCCCTCATCTCCTTGGTTTCCCATAGTCTCTTAGGCGGTTAAGCCCAAATAAAGAGTCGAGGCTCTGGTACCAATTGAAAGGATCGTATGGGCACCTAGAGGGGGGTGAATAGGTGCTACTTCAAATTTTACTCCTTTTCAAATTAGGGTTTGACACAAAAGGTAAATTCTCTAGATGATGCAACTACGGAAAATTTACCTATATGTCAATCTAGCACAAACACTAAGCAATAACAAGATAAATAAAGTGTGGTGATGACCCACAAGTATAGGGGGTGTATCATAGTATTTTCAAGGGAAGTAAAACCCAATTTATTGATTCGACACAAGGGGAGCCAAAGAATATTTATAAGCCTTAACAACTGAGTTGTCAATTTAGCTACACCTGGAAACAATCTTGCTCACAGCAGTTTATCAGTAGCAACAGTTTTGTAGTGGCAATAGTAAAGTAATAGGATTAGTAAAAGTAAAGAAAACAGTAACAATTGCAGTAAATAGTAGGATTAAAGCGCGGTAGGCATAGGGAATGGATGGACGGGCATTGCATGGACCAGACAATTCATATGGCAATCAAGACATAGGGCGTTTGCAGATAAATAAGATAAAGCATCCAAGTACTAAATAATCATAGGCATGTGTTCCATATATAGTCATACGTGCTCGCAGTGAGAACTTGCACAACATCTTTTGTCCCGCCAGCCCATTTGTAGCGGGGTTTCAAGGGAACTACTGGCAATTAAGGTGCTCCTTTTAATAGAGCACAAGAGCAAAGCATTAACACTCCGTGAACACATGTGATCCTCACATCAAAGCCATCCCCTCCGGTTATCCCGATTATTGTCACTTCAGGGCCTTTGGTTCCGGACAACAATATGTGTATACAACTTGCAGGTAAGACCATAAACAATACTATCATAATGAATCAATAACATGTTCAGATCTGAAATCATGGCACTCGGGCCCTAGTGACAAACATTAAGCATAACAAGTTACAACAAAGTCAAAAAGCACTAATAATAGATACTAGGCACCATGCCCTAATAATCTGATGCCATTACATGAATGATCTCATCCAATCCCTACCATCCCCATAGCCTACAGCGGGGGATTACTCAGTCATGGATGGGGGGAATCATGGATGGTCGATGGAGAAGCGATGGTGATGATCTTCTACAATTCCCCGTCCCGATCGGGTGCCAGAACAAAGTTTCTGGTTCTAAATCGCAGAATCTGGTGGTGGCGGCATAGCGGAACTCTTTTTGGAAAAACGTCGAACCCCCCTTGGTTTTTAGGTCAAGAGGCAACTTATAGGCGAAGAGGAATGCCGAGGGGGTGACCGAGGCGGCCACACCACCCCCAGATGCGGTCTGGCCTAGCCCGCGTGGCCAGGTGGTGTGGGCCCCCCGTGGCCCTCCTCAGTCTCGTCTTCTGGCTCCGTGAGTCTTCTGGTGAAATAGGACTTTTGGCATATTTTCCGGGATTTTTCCTGATAGTTGATTTTCTGCACAAAAACTAGACACCAAGGTAATTCTGTTGAAAACAGTGTTAGTCCGTGTTAGTTGTATCCAAAGCACACAAGTTTAGAGGAAAAACAATAGCAAAAGTGTTCGGGAAAGTAGATATGTTTGGGACGTATCAACTCCCCCAAGCTTAGCTTATTGCTTGTCCTCAAGCAATTCAGTTGAAAACTGAGTGCGATAAAAGAAACTTTCACGAACACATTTTCTTCATAAGATGTATATATTCTGAGCATATGATCAAACACTCACGCAATTCATAATAAAGAGTATGCAACTAAGTTTACTTAATAGTCATTGCAGGCTATGAAGAGATTCTAACTAAAAAATAGTAAGTAGCATGAAACATAAACATAAGCAACACTGCAATGCTCATAAAAAGGTATGATAGAGTGGTATCTGGCTTGCCTTTGATTGTAGAGCAAACATAAATGCCAAGGCACCTCTGAAGTTTAAGTGAAGACTAGAAGTAAAGATATCAGAGATACAAGCATCAAGGTCATGACATAATTAACCAAGTTTTGAGACAAGCACATTACATTAAGAATGACAATTATGCTCTCAAGAAAATGCTCATAGAATATGTGGAGACACAAAATGAAAAGGTTTTGAAATGTTTGAAAGGCTTCCAAATACTGAAAGTATGGTACTCATTAGCTTTGAGCTCTCAATGCCCCTATCATAAGCATCTTTAAATGGTTAAGGTGAAAGTGAGGTCCAATATGAGTTATATGCTTGACAGACCATAAACTAGAAATCTCTTGTCCCTTGAGTACGAGGGCCGCTCCTCATGCTACTCAACTTTAGTTACCGGTAAGTTCTTGTCATAGTAAATACATGCGTATCATAGAGAACCGCTAACGGGGTACCCCTTGCTCGATGATACAAAAGAATCCCCATATCAAAATGACAAGGCAAGCAGACAATGAGCATCTCAGCAATCTTCTTATTTACCATGGGAAAATGGTGCTTTTTTCTCTCTTTCATGTTTTCTCATCATCCTTTTTTCTTTTTCGCAATAACTATATATCTCTTTTTTTATAAGAAGAATGCTTCATAGATTGCTCATTATGGTTACGCTGCAGGTTTCCACCATGATTAGGCATGGATTAGACCAGTCGCCCAGGCGTTTCTCTAACACACATACATAACTCCATGGACTTACAAGCTCCCCTTTTATTTCACACCGATGACATCCGTAAACAAAAGAGCATGATATCAAGTGGGTATATATTTACAGGTGTTGAAAGCGTTCCCCGTGACATCACGGTTCTGCTAATCCCCGGCCTATAATTTGCAAGCATATAACTTTCATGGACAGTCACAATGGTTCAGGTTTATTAAGTGCAAGAAATAAAGTGTGCCATCAAGTTCATGAGAGCTTTACTAACTAACTTTCTCATAACAAGCAAACATTTTATTTGGAAGAAAACAAGGCATACTGAAATATGCACGGAATAGCAAATGATGCTACTAGGTAGGTATGGTGGACACTTTTGGAAATATTGGTTTTGGGGAGTTGGAAACACGAGTAGAGCTCATACTCAGTGCAAGAAGGTTAGCAATAGTAAGGGAGTGATAAACGAGAGAGCAATAACTGTCATAATCATGCTTGCAACAAAACAGGACTAATCATGGCATGAAAGTGATTCAAGACCCCTGAGGCAAAATAATTCATCGAGGCTTAACTGATTATTGTTTCAGTCATATGCATGCGTGAACATGTTCCAAGTGAATTCAAGTGAAACATTCGGAGGAGGATACCACAGTGTCATACCAAGTTACAAATAGAACAATGCAAGCAAACATTCATATGACATGCTACAAACCATTAGCAAGCCGGAGCTAATCATAGGAAAGCAAGAAATACTAAGCATCCATAAATAACATACACCTTACATGAACAGACTAAGCATGCCCACAATGATGTGTATATGTACAAAAATGAAAATAAATAGAGTTCGTTACCAGCCTCTTACCACACCTCAAGTTGTCATTAATCTTCATTATTACCCTTCACTTGTGTGGCTTGAATAATAACATGAAACCCAACTCCACTGAGGATTGCTGAACCCTGCAACGAACTTCACAAAACCAAAGAAGAAGAACAAATATTTTTGGGTTTTCGATTTTTAAAGGCAAGAACCAAAAGGAAGAACAAGCAAAGAAAAATCTTTTTGGGTTTTTCAAATAATCAAAACAAAGCAAAAAGGAAGAAGCAAACCAAGGCTAAAAAGACAAAGAAGCAAACAAAGAGAAACGACGAAAATATTTTTTGGTCTTTTTGTGTTTTTGAAAGCAAAAGTAAAGAAATAACGAAAACTAAAAAGAGAACAAAACATGGATATACAAAGTACCGACTAAACATGATATGTAGATGAGTGTGATGTCGGTGTACCTCCCCCAAGCTTAGGCTTTTGGCCTAAGTGGGTATCAACCCCAACGTGGGTAGGAACTCCTGGCCAGCGGGTCATCATAAGAATGATCGTAGTTAGGCCCTAGTGTAGAAGAAGAAGCTCCCCAATCATAGGTAGGCTGCTAATACGAAGACTCATCCTCATTCGAGGGCTGGACCGCATCATCTGTAATCTCCCTTCCAGTATCCTGCTCTTACTGGGAGAGCTCCCCCTTATATGCATTGATGTCTAGACACTTCTATTCTTGTAGACAGTTGTTGGGCCTCCAAGTGCAGAGGTTTGTAGAACAGCAGCAAGTTTTCCCTTAAGTGGATCACCTAAGGTTTATTGAACTCGGGGAGGAAGTGGTCAAAGGTATTCCCTCTCAAGCAACCCTGCAATCAAGATACAAGAAGTCTCTTGTGTCCCCAACACACCCAATACACTTGTCAGGTGTATAGGTGCACTAGTTCGGCGAAGAGATAGTGAAATACAAGTGGTATGGATAATTATAAGTGGTAACGGTGATAGAAAATAGCTTGATGGTATGGAAGAGACTAAAGGCAAACTGAAATAAAGATGGAAGCAAGCAAACATGTAACCGATCTAGTAGCAAACGGTGTATCAATGCTTAGAAACAAGGCCTAGGGATCATACTTTCACTAGTGAACACTCATATAAATATATTCTCTTCTTGATACTACGCTGAACTACTCTCCGGTTGGACACTCTAATCGTTGGTAGGGCTATAACAGCACACCTCAAAGTCTATCTTTCCCATCTAGATAACCCCACACTGTCACCTTGAGCACTAGATGGTTCCAACAAACACCACAATTTCATAAAGACGTCCAACTCTAAATATAACTCATAACAAGTATTTGTAATCTCTAGCCTAAGTGCGACCATGGTGTGCACGCTGTCACATTCACACATATGGGGAGAGCAGAGATCTATTAAAGCACTTGAGTAGCAAGGTAGATCTATAGATTACAAGATCATGATCATAATATGATCATGCATAGAGAGAGAGATGAACACATAGCTACCGGTAGAACCCTTAGCCTCGAGAGAGAACTACTCCCTCCTCATCATGGGAATCAGCAATGGTGATGGAGATGGTGGTGGAGATCGATGGAGATGGCTTCGGGGGCACTTCCCCGTCCCCGGCAGGGTGCCGGAATAGAGACTTTCTGTCCCCCGAATTTCCCCTTCGGTGGTGGCGGTGCTGCGGAACTTTTCGTGGCTGGAGACTTGACTATATAGTGTTACTGTATCGGGAGGAATATATAGGCGAAAGGGCAAGGTCGGTGGAGGCCGGAGGGGCCCACACCACCTGGTGGCACGGCCAAGGGGGACCCGTGCCACCCTATGGTGTGGTCGTCCCCTGGTCCCTCTCCGTCTCGTCTTCTGGCTCTGTGAGTCTTCCGGTAAAATATCAACTTTGGCTTTTGTCCCATGCAATTCCGAGAATATTCATTTTCTGACTTCCTGGAACCAAAAATAGCAGAAAACAGGCAACTGTCACTGTGGCATCTTGTTAATAGGTTAGTCCAAGAAATCATATGAAAAGTACTCCAAAGTGTGGACAAAACACAAGAAAGTAGATAAAACCAAGCATGGAACATCAAAAATTATTGATACGTTAGCAACGTATCATGCATCGAGCTCTTCCTTGGTGAGTGACCATCCTTCCTTGGTATCAAGGTTAAACAAAACAGGCGCAGGCAAAAGAACAACACACTCGGACTTACTCCTTCTCCAACCAACCTTGAGGAAAGTTATTTCATCAGATAAATCACTCAAATTAGCCCAAGAAGAAACAAATTTATGTTGTATCATGGAATTAAGGTCAAGCCTCTCTAATATGGGAAACTGTAGGTCTAAATGATGAGGCACTATAGCATGCAAAGATAATAAACGAGAGGCGATGAGGCCTCCACAAATTCCACCTTTCTCGCGGTTAGTAGCAAGACGGAAAGCTATCAAGGCACCCAAATTGTAAGTCCTATCTCGTTTTAAAGCAGCTGAGATGAATGCTAGATCATATGAGGATAACTTATTACCAGCTTTCCTAGCAAGAACACACTTGGCAATAAAGTAAGCAAAGTAGCGAATAGACGGGAGGTGAATATTACAAATTTTCCCACTCTCCTTTGAGAAGCTGCTCCCTTGGCAAATCTCCGCATACAAGTCCATGAGTGGTGTAGGTCGCTCTTTAATTTTGTCACACGATCCCCACTAGGGTACTTTAATAGCTGCACAAAAGTCATCAAAAGGAAGGTTGGCACCTATATTGTAAATTTTGTAGTGGGTTAGGAAAAGAGCAACTAAATCGAAAGTCCTGCCCCATAGACAAAGTTAGTTTCACAAATTGGTAAGGTTCATCTCCCACAAAATGCTCCAATCCTGCATTAGCCATTAAAGTATGGAAGTCCTGAGAAATCCCTGCAGCCCTCATGAATTCGGGGCATGGATAGATGGAAGGAAATACTTCCTCCTCTCGGTGAACCTTCATAACCTCATGCACTCTCAATTCATGTTGGTTGAGTTGGTGTTCATTCATCTTCTATTCTGAAATTTAAACATCCATTATACAAGTGATTGCAAAGTGAATACATAATGAAGGGAACTACTCAGAGGGAATTGTAAGAAGCCTAAAAATACATCAAAACAATTTCTCTAAGCATTGAACAAGCTCACAAAACCTATCACCTACAGCAGCAAAATACTCAAGATATATACCACTAAACACAAATCTACTTGGACAAGCGGAAGAGTCACATACCGGAGAACAAATGCTCCAAATTTTAGCAGCAAAGATGGGCTGAGCAAGGAGATCGAGAAATCATGGACAAGAATAGCAAGAACGCGATTTCAAGCAATGAACTGGTGTTTTCTTGGGAGAGAGAAGGAAGTGGCAACTGAGAGAGTGAGTGGAGGGCCAGTGGTGGCCCACACCATGGCCAGGCGCGCCCCTGGGGTGGCCGCACGACCAGGTGGTGTGCCTGCTTGGTGGGCCCCCCTGGGTCACTCCAGGCACTTCTCTGTCCCTTTTTAACGTAAAAATTTAATATGAATTTTCTGGAATTTTTCGAGACACTTTATTTTTGAGCAATTTTCAGGTAATGATGAATGATTTTCTGATAGAAAGATTTTTTTGGAAAGATGCAAAAGCAAAACAAAGCTAAAACTTCAGAAGTTCTAAGACACTCTATGCAAGCAACTAGCAAAATAAAAGTGGACTACGTGAAAACAAAAACTAAAATGGATAAAATAAAGTAATCAAATATAATCATGGTGAAAACATTGTTTTGTTCATTAAAATCCCTTTGTTAACAAGGTTGATCAGGTCTTGTTACCAAAACAATTTTATATGAAACAAAACTTTGTATTCCACTAAATGATTATGTTACCTCAACCTTGATAGAAATTGTCCCAATCATAATAGTTTCATATTTTTCTCCTAATATGGGACAATATATTTCTCCAACTTGGATACCCTCAACATGTTCAATTGAATTTAAACCATAAGTACTATCAATCTTCTTGGGGAAATAGACAGTATGCTCCTTGTCATTAACATTAAAAGTCACCTTTCCTTGATTACAGTTAATAATAGCTCCTGCAGTATTAAGAAAAGGTCTCCCAAGAATAATAGACATATTGTCATCTTCAGGCATTTCAAGCACAACAAAGTCAGTTAATATCAAGCAATTATGAGCAACTTAAACAGGTACATCCTCACATATACCAACAAGAATAGTAGTAGATTTATTAGCCATTTGCAAAGATATATCAGTTGGTATTAGTTTGTCCAATTGAAGTCTCTTATAGAGGGAAAAAGGAATAACACTAACTCCTGCTCCCAAATCACACAAAGCAGTTGTAACATAACTATTTTTAATAGAGCATGGAATAGTTGGAATCCCTGGGTCTCCAAGTTTCTTTGGAACCTTACCATTCAAGGAATAATTAGCAAGCAAAGTAGAAATTTCTTCATTAGGGATCTTCCTTTTATTAGAGACAATATCCTTCAAATACTTTGAATAAGGAGGCAATTTAATAGCATCAGTCGAAGGTATTTGCAAAAATAAAGGTTTCATCCACTCACAAAACTTATTATAGTGTTCGTCTTCCTTTGACTTGTGTTTCTTATCAGGGAAAGGCATAGGTTTTTGGACCCAAGGCTCTCTTTCACTACCATGTTTCTTAGTAACAAAATCGTCTTTAGTGTATTTAGTATTCTTAGTGTGCCTTTTAGGTTCTTCTTCAATTTTTTCTTTATCAGGAGCATCATTTTCCTCATTACCACTTTCAGTTTCGGCATCAAAGACAGATATACTATTAGTATCTTTAGCAGGTTCAGAAGGTTCTACAATAGTTTTATGTTTCTTTTTTCCTTTTCTTAGGAGTAATACCACTATTTTCGGTTTGTTGAGAATCCTTCTCAATTATTTTAGGATGCCCCTCTGGATATAGAGGATCCTGGGTAGCAGCACCACTTCTAGTTCTAATTTCATAAGCATGTATTTCTTTAGCAACATTAACTAGCAAGTCTTTTTGTACTTTAATAAGCTAATCAATTTAAGTTTGATCCATTTGAAAATGTTTAACAAGCATTTTAACATCATTAGAGGTTCTTTCCACAATATCCTTCAACTCAACAATAGCTATAGAGTTTTCCATTAGATGATTTTGCACCCTTTTATTAAAATTATCTTGCTTAACAATAAAAATATCAAATTATTCTAAGCAATGATCAGGAGGTTTAGAGTAAGGAATATCACCTTCATCAAAATTTTGGAGAGAGTGTACCTCAATAGTGGATGAGTGGGGGATTGGCTTACATAATTCTTCTATAGGAGGTAAATTCTTGACATCTGCAGCTTTAATTCCCTTCTCCTTAAGACATTTCTTAGCTTCCTTCATCACTTCATCATTTAGTTCAATAACTCCCCTCTTCTTTGGTTTTGGTGTTGGTGTTGGCTCAGGCACAGTTAACTCAGGTGTAGTTGTCTCAGGTGTAGTTGGCTCAAATGAAGTCCAGTCTTCATAATTCTTGCTTATTTTTGCCATTAATTCCTCAACTTCTTTGGGGGTTCTCTTCCTGAAAACACAATCAACACAACTATCCAGGTATGTCCTAGATTCTTCAGTTAGTCCATTATAATATATATCAAGAAGCTCATTTTTAGGTAATGGACATCCAGCCTATGCATGAATCAAAGCAAAAAACCTTCCCCATGATTCAGGTAATATCTCTTTTTCTCCCTGTTTAAAATCAAAAAGTTCCTACAAAATAGCATGTCTAGCACTAGGAGGGAAATATTTCCGAAGGAAGGTACTAATCAAGCAATCAGGGCTTTCAATAGATCCAGGAGGTAAATTATTGAACCATGTTTTAGCTTATCCTTTTAGTGAAAAAGGGAAAATTTTACCAACAAAGTAGGTGCGCATCTTAATATCATCAGAAAATAAACCACTCATGGTAGAAAGCTCAGTCATATGTGCTACAACACTTTCATTCTTAGTTCCACAAAAAGGTTCTCTCTCAACAATGGTTATGTAAGATAAATCAAGAGAGAAATCATAATCCTTAACTTTATTGTTTATGGGAGATGTAGCAAACTTAGCATTAGGAGATAATTGAGGTCTAACAGTATGTTTCTCAAGAAGACTCTTAATAGAACTTTTATCATGAGTGTTTTGACATTCTTTAATAAATTCATCAGTCATCTCTATATAACCGTCTTCAATATCATAACTCTCTCTAGACTCAGGTGAACTGACAGGTGTAGTAGTGTCTTCATTAGGAGTTTCAGTATTTCCAGCTATAGTTCTAACAATCATATCATCTAGGGAAGGACCTAATGAACCACTCTTATCAAGCACAGTAGAAGCAGCATCATAAGTATCAGAAGTTTCAGATTCAGCAGTAGTAGTAGTGTGTGTAGCATGTGTATGTGGTGGTGTAAGGAGCTTACTCATAATAGATGGTGAATAAAGAGCACCATAGGTGTTCAGAAACGTACATCTCCTTGTAGTGGATGGTAATATAGGAACCTTTCCATCATGAGACTTGCCCATGATGAATGAATGGCAGCGAACAATAGTGATTCCAAGTGAACTTGATAAATAGAGCTATGCTCCCCGGCAACAGCGCCAGAAAATAGTCTTGATGACCCACAAGTATAGGGGGTGTATCGCAGTATTTTCAAGGGAAGTGAAACCCAATTTATAGATTCGACACAAGGGGAGCAAAAGAATATTTATAAGCCTTAACAACTGAGTTGTCAATTCAGCTGCACCTGCATATAATCTTTCTCACAACAGTATATCAGTAGCAATAGTTTTTAGTGGCAACAGTAAAGTAATAGCAGGAGTGAAAGTCAAGATAATAGTAACAATTGCAGTAAATAGTAGGATTAAAGCACGATAGGCATAGGGATGGATGGACGGGCGTTGCATGGATAAGACAATTCATATGGCAATCAAGACATAGGGCATTTTCAGATAAATAAGATAAATCATTCAAGTACTAAATAATCATAGGCATGTGTTCCATATATAGTCATACGTGCTCGCACTGAGAACTTGCACAACATCTTTTGTCCAGCCAACCAGTTTGCAACGGGGCCTCAAGGGAACTACTGGCAATTAAGGTGCTCCTTTTAATAGAGCACCGGAGAAAATCGTTAACACTCATTGAACACATGTGATCCTCACATCAAAGCCATCCCCTCTGGTTATCCCGATTATTGTCACTTCGGGGCCTTTGGTTCCGGACAACAATATGTGTATACAACTTGCTGGTAAGACCATAAACAATACTATCATAATTAATCAATAACATGTTCAGATCAAAAATCATGGCACTCGGGCCCTAGTGACAAGCATTAAGCATAACAAGTTGCAACAAAGTCAAAAAGAACTAATAATAGATACTAGGCACCATGCCCTAATAATCTGATGCCATTACATGAACGATCTCCTCCAATCCCTACCATCCCCATGGTCTATAGCGGGGGATTACTCACTCATGGATGGGGGAATTATGGATGGTCGATGGCGAAGCTATGGTGATGACGATGGCGATGATCTTCTCCAATTCCCTGTCCCGGCAGGGTGCCAGAATGGAGTTTCTGGTTCTGAATCGCGGAATCTAGTGGTGGCGGCGTAGCAGAACTCTTTTTGGAAAAAACATCGAACCCCCTTGGTTTTTAGGTCAAGAGGCAACTTATAAGCCGAGGGGGTGATCGAGGCAGCCACACCACCCCCAGGCGCGACCTGGCCTGGCCCGCGCGACCAGCTGGTGTGGGCCCCTCGTGGTCCTCCACCGTCTCGTCTTCTGGCTCCATGAGTCTTCTGGTGAAATAGGATTTTTGGCATATTTTCCGGGATATTTCCTAATAGTTGATTTTCTGCACAAAAACTAGACACCAAGGTAATTCTGCTGAAAACAGCATCAATCCATGTTAGTTGTATCCAAATCACACAAGTTTAGAGGAAAAACAATAGCAAAAGTGTTCGGGAAAGTAGATACGTTTTGGACGTATCATGCGGTAAAGGATAGAAGTAACCAAAGTGGAGCACACGGAGACACAAGAGTTTGTTTCACGTAGTTCCTTCCTTTGAGGGGAAGTACATCTACGTTTGGAGAGGGGGTGGTTTCAAACCACCAATGCCACGAGAGGCCTCCCTTGTTCTCCAATGAACCTCACCCCAACAGGTTCGATTCACCTCTTCCACTATATCGACAACCTTCGAGGTGGAAGCCGAAACCTTTACAACAAGTTCGAGGCACACACCCACAACCTAATTGGAGGCTCCCGAATACAAGCAAGCTATCAAACAATCAAAGACAAGGTTGTAAGAAGCAAATCACAAGCCAGGGTTTCCCAAGAAACACTAGAGCAAGGGGCCCTCAAGTGAATGATGGGGAAATGAAGATCTCTCTTGGTGAAGCTATAGATCAAGGCCTCCTCCTTCGATTCTCCATAGATCAATGACTTTGGATGGTTGAGTGAAGAGATCTTTAGGATTTTTTGGCTCAAATGGTGATGATGTTCTTGAACTAGATGAGCAGCTCCCAAGGTAGAATAAGGGGCCTTTATATAGGGCCCCAGGAATTAGAGCTACTGAGAGCCACTTACCCTGGACAGTCCGGCAAATAGTAGCCGGACAGTCCAGCCCAACCGGACACTCCGGGTGACAACTACCAGACACTCCGGTCTGGCAGAGTTTCCGGCCAGAGTCCGGGTGGTGTCCGATGTGGCTTACTGATTGTCCGAGCCGGGTGAAGAAAATCTTGTGAATCCCCAGGGCCGGATAGTCCGGCAGAAACCAGCTGGATAGTCCGGTGCAGCCGGACACTCTGGCGCACATCAGCTGGACAGTCTAGTAGGACTTTGTCTCTGCACTGATTTGATCCTGGGAGCCCTTTTTCCTTAGGTACAAATTACACTAATGTAGCTGATATCTCCTGAAACATTTAACAACAGATTAAACCTATCCAAGTGTTGTCAACAAACATCAAAAAAATATGAAGGGCATAAATGCCCTTTCACAAGTCCTCTATGGTTCTCGTTTGTTTAGTTATGGTGTCCATAACGTGTTTGAGACAAGAAACGACCTTATTATTACCACGAAGAGAGGTACACAAAAAAGTCAACTCAAGCACGAGAGCACTAGTATCCTCATCAATGTCATCATTATAATTTCTATTATCTTTAGAAATTATGTTGGGATCCATTCATGATTGTGTCTTGCTCCATAGAATGTTTATTTTCCTTTACATTGTTAGATACACAAGTAGAGGAAATATAAGAATTTTTCTCAATGGAACAAGGCAAATCAAGCATATCATCTACAATAGTACTCAAATAGTTTCTAGACGATATGCAAGGATTAGCAACACAAGGGGATATAGAATTATTGTTGCAAGAAGTGTTTAAGTCCAAACTCTCTACACCATTATCATTTATAGAACAAGAAGCATTGGTGTAAAGAGAGACACTACCATCATCACATGTGATTTTTCCACTCACGATGTCATTACCTTGTGACTTGTCACATGTAACTGAAGTGGAAACAATTGAAACCTCATCGCGGCCGGAGGTGGAAGCAACTTGGAGCTCTTCATGATGTGAAGGAGAAGAGAGCTCCTTGGAGATACCACCGACCCTATGAGAAATGGACTCAGCAAATATTTTTTTAAGCTTGGTCCACATCTCATGAGATGACTTGTGCTTTACAATCGCCAAGAACAAATTAACTGTGGGCCTCAAGGAGAAAATAAGCTCATTAGATACTTGAGCTTCGAGATGTAAATTTTTCTCATCCTCTAAAGACAGATTTTTAGGATCCATCGGATAGAGATGTCGCCTAGAGGGTGAAGGAGGATATGCCCTAGAGGCAAATAATAAATAGGTTTTTACTGTCATATATCAATTAGTTCATAATAGTTTCATACTGTGCTATAACTGTATTAATACGAAACGTTAATACATGTGTGGTATGTAAACAAACCAAGTCTCTAGTTACCTCTAGCAAAGATATCACTTAGATATACAAACTTATAAATGGAATTCTCACAAAACTCGTTGCAGTTTACATAAGTATTGTATACTTGTCCCATTTTGTGAAAACATGATGGTCTGCTTGAGAATTGCTAGAATTGAGGCAATGTGGCTTGATGACGGCAAGCAAAACATTTGATGGCTGACATCACCCCTTCCCTCAAAGGTTTATCATTTGGATTAGTGGACTTGAAATTTTGTAATCCTTGTTTGTGTGTCTTGCTTTTGGCGAGACGATTGCTCATATGAATAAGTTACAAGCCAGTTGTACTGTTCTTATGAATAATACCTTTATGGTCACATTACAATTATAAATGAGTTACTCTCATCACTATGTTAATGATAATAGCTTAAATATTTATAAAGGATTAGAATGATAAAAGATATCCAAAGTTTAATGATGACATGACACTATAGTTTAACTCATTTTGGTTATTGCATGTTCTTCATTATAAATGAAGATCGGGATCTTAGATGCTTAATCTAAAGACTTTGCAAAACCATGCCTTGCTGGGCAGAATGACTAAAACTCCGCATTCTAGTAAAACGGTGATATGCGAAGAAATGTTGAACTTTATACATAATGATGTATCGTAATTTCGACAAATAGTTGAAACCATTATTTATACTTCATGTTGAAATTTATACATAGTGATGTATCGTATTTTCAACAAATAGTGGAAATCACTTGCTTAATGAAACTTAAGTTTGAAACTGTTTTGAATTGTTCAAAAGATTTCAAAGTGAAGGAGGATATTGAATTAATGAGAATACAAAATTCTCTGCGATTTGATCGACATGACTAAAGTATTTAAGTTGATTTTGGCGTAATAAGACATGTGAAAGAGGTTTCACAAATTATGATAATAGGGAAAATTCAAAGTGTATTGAAAAGTCTAAATATCATAATCATTATGTATTAGATACATATGGTATAATATTATCTCTTATCGGGGTTATAGTTATTGTTTAGAGTTAGAGATCAAAATGAGCAAACACTCGGTTGAAATGCAAAGGAACATCTAAAGATTCGTGGAAACAACACCATAAGAGTTATGGCATGTTCGAGTTTCTAGAGGTTTCAATAATTCGAAACCGTGGCGAATAAACAAGTCTTTGTAGCATATTCTTAGGAAACTATTAATACATGTTCCGCAAGGGGCAAACCTACTGTTGTCCAAAGTTGATGTGTCTTAATGAAGATACAGGTGGAAGAGAGTAAAAGATCAAAACAAGGTATTTTACCTTACCTCCTGATTGTTGAGTAGCGCAGCGAAATTTGTTTCGTGAAACCGAACTCTACAAATAGAGAAGAAACTAATGATAATGATCATAAAGTTTTAGTGAATACTTTTACTAAAGAAAGTAGGATTCAACAATATATACTCTGCAAGTTCATGGAAATATATTATTGATTCACTTGTCATGTTTATGAACAAGACATACCTACGAATTGCAAAGAAGCGTGATGGACCTAAGTACGAGAAATGACCAGGAGTCATAAAATCCTATATTAAGTTTCATTTAAGATTGCAAAGTAATATGTTACTTGATCTTATTAAGTAAATAATTTTACTTGATATTTCTGAATGACTTGAAAGTCATAAGATGGAAATGAAACTTAATGGAGACGTAAAGCTCTATTTGTCCCAAAGTATGGACAAATTCAAGGAGTTGACTACAAATGTAGCGATGCTTGAGTCTATTATATTTACACCAGCAATATAAAGATATTGGAATCTCGTAGCTGGAATTCTCAATTTTATGATGATCAAAGAATTTTGGAATGTCCAAAATTGTCGAGAGAACCTGCATTTGAGTGGGAGCTAATTAGCTTGGCCAAATCTTAGTATGTAAGAGACATATTTTGAGTGGGAGCTAAGTAGCTTGGCCAAATCTTAATATGTAGCAGACATATTTTGAGTGGGAGCTAAGTGAAATCCCTGGATCTCATATATGGATGTCATATTTGAGTGGGAGCATGAAATCATTCTGAGATATATGGACAACATATATGAATGATGTGATTGGTATTGATAACATTTAAGTTAGTAAATACGAATAAAGTTGAACAAGTGATTAAACAATGAGATCTATCTAGATATTAGTAAGTTTAATAAACATCATAGTTGAATGCTTCCTGGACTTGATTCTGAAGATGTTCAAAATATCCTAGATAAGATTCTAAAATAGTTCATAATGGAACAAGGAAAAGAAAGAGGTTCTTACTTGTATGAAGCATTGAGTTAGTCTTAAGTATTACAAGCATGGTTAAAAGAAAGAATGAGATTTGTTGCATCTCCTATGCCTCAGTCATAGGTTCTTCCATACAACAATATTATATACTCAACGTAATGTGACCCAAGGTTCTGGTTGGAAGGACAAGCTCTTAAACTGTAAGAACATGTCTTGAAGTGATTCTTGAGTTAATCACTGAACTAGAATAAAGTTTTCCTTAAATGGCAAGAAGCAAAGTAAGGCGCATAGTTTCATTTCATGCACTAGGATCTACACAGATATAGAAGTATAAGGGCACCATCTGATGTGATGTATATTGTTGTGGCGGGACTAGTTCGTCTTTATGCAGAGAGTGTGTCCTAGGGCACAGTGCCCATGGGAAAGCTCGTTGTGGCTGATCTAACGTCCCTGCTGGCTCCTGGATACATACCTCACTCTGTTGCCATAACTACCACTACTAGGAAAACAGCTATAGGTAGACAAGCTACTCTGTGGCGCATATGCAAAACCATGCGCCACAGATAAATATTAGTGGTGCATACAGAAAAAACTCCACTGAAATTTGGCAATTCAGTGGCGCATGGAACCAATATGCGCCATAGAAATCCATATTTCTATGTGCATATTTCTGTGTGTGCCACAGAAAGTGATGATTATGTGGCGCATATAGATGTATGCGCCACAAAAAGTTGATGGTACCCAGCACCAAAAAAGGGGTGAGACAATTATGTGGCGCATATGTCTATATGCACCACAGAAAGTGATGTTTCTGTGGCGCATATAGATGTATGCGCCACAGAATATGGAAAAACATATCCCCCCTTCGATTGCCTTTTCAGTTTTGTAAAAAATAAACGAAAATGATAAAAACTTCAAAAAATTAATTCCTTTGAGATGTAGTTATATTTTGGGGTGTAGTTGTAGTGAAAATTGAAATACATAAATTTCGATGTATTTTGCAAAAATAGGTCATGGCACGGTAAAATGGCCATAACTTTTGCATACGATGTCGGAAAAAAAGTTTAACATATCAAAATGATCGTCTCGAAATTTCGTACTCGATTTTAACGGTTGGAAGCCATTGAAGATTTTACAGATTCCCCAAATTCGAAAAGAGTAAACGGTTATGGCAAAAAGAAGATTTTTTCTTGCAAAAAAATAAAAAAGGGGGAGAAACTTCTGTGGAGCATTTCTCCCATATGTGCCATAGAAGTCTTCAGCGGGATTCGAAATTTGAATCCCGCTAGCGCCCTTCTCCCTCTCTTTTTCCTTTTCTCGCCCACTTCTCTCCCCTCCCCACTTCTCCTTGCCTCCACACTTCTCCCCTTCTCCTCCCTCCTCCTTCTCAACTCTCTAGCGACCTCCACCTCCACCCCGGTGACCTCCTCCACCATGGTGACCTCCTCCTTCTCCTCCTCCACCACCTCTAGCAACCCTTTCCTCCACCACATCCGGTAACCTCCTCCGCCTTCTCCTCCTGCTCCGACGACCTCCTCCTCCACCACCAACTCCGGCGACCTCCTCCTCGAACTTCAGTGACACCTTCCTACACCTCCGCCAGACTCCTCCTCCTCCTCCTTCTCCTCCGGCCACCACCTCCGACGAACCACTCCTCCTAGACCTCCTCTAGCCACCAGCCACCACCACCACCTCCGGCCAGATCTAGATTTGGCCCGGTTTTTTTTAGAAATTTGAAAAACAAATTTGTGGCGCATATTGGCCATATGCGCCATAGAGATTTGAGATCTGGCCTGCCTTTTTTTCTGAATTTTGGAAAAAAAAAATTTGTGGCGCATATTTGGCCATATGCGCCACAGAAATTTGAGATTTTTGTGGCGCATTTCAATATGCGCCACAGAAAATAGTTATCAATGGCGATGTATCAGTGGCGCATCAGATATGCGCCACTAAAAGTGAAAAAAAGTGCGCCACTAATAAGGGGTTTCCTAGTGTGTTTCAAAGTTTACGTGACAACAGTGAAAGCGATCGTCATGGTAAATACTAGAAACAAAGTCAAACTTTGTCACCAAACAAATACTTCAACCCATTATGAGATAATGGCATGAATGTGGAAGTTAGGAAGACATTAACGATTTGCAAAGACATAATGATCTGGTAGAATATAACATGGAAAATATGTTTTCCATAAGCATGATCAATAAACACATATGTGATATTATTTATGATGAGTAAAATGCGAGCTAGATTATTGGTACTCTAGTGCAAGTGGGAGACTGAAGGAGATATGCCCTAGAGGCAAATAATAAATAGGTTTTTATTGTAATATCTCAGTTAGTTCATAATAGTTTCATATTGTGCTATAATTGTATTAATACAAAACGTTAATACACTTGTGGTATGTAAACAAACCAAGTCTCTAGTTACCTTTAGCGAACTAGTCCATTCATCATGAGGATAATCTAGGGTTTCGAGATCATGGGCATTTATGCCAATTGACAATGAGGTCATGTCATTAGTTGAATGATGTGATAGACAAACAACCCAACAAGTTGTATCATAATGAGATCTAGTTACAAAGTTCACCATTAATGATAATCAAAGGAAATATCACAACCTGATCCTTAGACCGTGAGATAATGCAAATCACCATTCTATAGGGAGCTTAGATGGTTATCAAGTATCATTCTGTGACTAGATGATCGAAAAGGTGCCACTCGGGTTTCCCAAAGGGGCATGTAGAGTACATATCAAGACCAGGATTTGCCCATCCATGTAATGGACAGATACATTTGTGGCCATCTCGATGACGTTGCATTAACGAAGCTTGCAAGCGTGTGACTGGGTCATGGAATGCAATGACATGGGAACGAGAAAACAAGTTCATCGGTAACAAGATCTAATGAAGGTATGGAGATACCGTAGATCAAATCTCGGGTGAACTAGGTATCAAGTGGCAAAGGGAATGGGAAACGACATTTATGGTTCAAACAACATTATCATCGTGGAATGCACAGGGGTCATTATGGGCATCCCGGTCCCGCTATTGATCATTGATGAAGATCATGTCTATGCCATTCCCGAGCCGTGGGCAAATACACTTAAGGGTACAATGAGCTAGAGATCCTCTGTAAGTTGCAATCACCATGTCAAAGAGAAAAGGAAATCGGAAAAGTTTCGGGAGAGAACCGGAATTGTTCCGAGAAAGTTCCAAAGTTGTTTGGAGGAAATCAAAAGGGAACCGAATGGTGTTTTGGGTCAAATCGGATTTTGTAATATGTATTTACATATTAATTAATGTAATTAATAAAAAATAAAATATTAAAATCTAATTTGGAGGGGTATTCCACCAATGGTCCAAACTTCCTAGGGAAAAGGGCGCATGAGGGAAAACCGAAAGAGGAAAGGGACAAGGGCCAAAGGGCTAAGGCCTAGCTGCCTCAAGGGGGCCCACCCGGCCAGCCTAGGGCTATGCGCGGGGTGGGACCACCCCTGGCCGTCTGGCCCATGAGGCCCATGTGCCTCCCCCTCTCTCTCCCTTGAATAGTCCCACATAGGAAACCCAAAGGGGACGGCACACCTCCCTCTCCTATATAAAGGGGTGCCCATGGGCGGGATTAGACACACAATTTGAGATGTTCTCTAAGACATTTTCCTAGAGAATTCATCCCTCTCTCTCGCTCTACATAGTTGTCTCCACGCGTTGGCATGGTCCCAAGAAAGGAATTTTTGCGCAAGAGACGGCACACCTGCAGCACGCCACTGTGCTGCAGCTATTCCAAGCCGGAGATCTACTTCCGCACTCCTGGCAGGGATCAAGGAGTCGGAGGTCGTCATCATACACCGTATGTGTACAAAACCATGAGGGCCCTCACTTGGGGCACCTTGGGTGTCGTGAGCCGGAGCTGTTGCACGATGAAGATGGAGCAAGGGGGGACCTGCGAGGAGCATCGTGACCTTGAAATCGGCTACGAGTTCAACTACTCCAACCACGTTCCCCTCGGAGCGTTAACTACATACGTTCTACAAGGGTATGTATTCTATATGCTCCGGTCATTACTGCATTACTACATAGATAGATCTTCATGTTAGGCAGTTTCAATGTAGGAAAAAAAATTTCTGCTACGAAACCCTTCAGAGGGGTGGGTGAATAGGCAATTCCAAAACTATTATGGTATTGGCTTGATAGAATTTGGAATTGAACTAACGTTTATTTTACAAGCACAATACCTAAATACACTAGGGTCAACTAAGTGCACCAACAACAAGTTAAGAAAAGCAAGATAGGACAAGATAAATATACCACAAGATATAAGTACTTCAAGATCGATGGCTATCATAAGGAAAGTAAGCTCGGGTATATAGATAACCGAGGCATGCTAACATAGGTATGATTAATCGGGTCCTTATAGTAGTTACGCTGGTAACATAAAGGCTTGCATCCCGTGAAGCCCAAGAAGAATCAAAGAAGGCCTAAGAAGCATCTGATGGAAGGCATATCTTGCTAAACAAGGAAAGAGTAGGAACTGACATTTTATTAATGTTGTAATTATAACTTGTAACCTATCTGTATACGGCCTCAGGACCCAGCCTATTATATAAAGGCTGGGAGGAGCCAACGGAGAGGCACCAAAAAATTCTTGAGTGATTTGTAATCATATTATTCATAAGCAATCGGATGACTTTGAGTCTCTTGTTTGTCTGATTAGCCGATGAAATCCCTAGCGTTCTATTTTCCATGAAACCCTAAGTCCATCATCATGGACATTGTCGAGGTTACCCCTCGTCAATTAGCACCACCCCTGTTTCAATGGCCCCTCCTCACCAAGAAAAAGCTCGACAATAGTAGATCCATGCCCACCCACCCCTGTTTCGGTTCTCGTCAACTTCAATGGCGGATCTGATCTCATCATCAGAAGCTTCCACTTCGAGGTGGAGCAACCCAAGAATTTCTGCCTATCAGCCCCGATATCTTCGGGTCCGTGGGTTATAACAGCAACGCCTACACCGATACCTCCATCATCCACCGGCACATCAAAAGAAGCCGCACCCTAGCTAGTAAACAGTAAGAAAAACTCCAGAAACTCCACAGATCTAGGTGATCTGGCCGATCTATATGAAAATCTCTCCTTCAGATTAGACTCCCATCTAACGCCACCGTGCGCCTCAAGTATAGCAAACACCGAACCCAAGGAAAGTGACAAAAATGTAAACTTCGGAATCAGGATGGCTGAAATCTACCCAGAATAGAACCCACAAGACTTCACTGGTTCTCCGGACAATGTCTCTTGTGGATCCAATAAGGATAGCAACATCCCGTACATGATGCATCACCAAGTGTGCGTGATTATCGACGAACCAACAACACCGCGCGACTCCAATAGTAACCCTCTTATCTACCCTAATGATATTTTATTAGGTGATGATGTAGAAAACAATGGAAACGGAGGAGATCCATCCAACAATCGCGTCGTAAAAGAAAGACAAGGAGCATGTGATGGCAAACAGTTGACCCTTTAGCTGTCAGCGGAAACATGGCAAAAAGCAAGGGACGTAGTCTCGGGCACGGTCCCCATGATGGTGGAAGCCACATACGAAGGTTTGATGGCATACCAGTACTTTCTCCATCACAAAAAGAGGGATCTCCTAAGGATACAAAGACAACTCAATGAAACAAAAAGATTAGCCGACGAATCTAGCATATGATGGGCACAACTCAGCTCCAACCACGGATCCGGAAGCGTAACCAGAGGCGTACCACGGAGAGGAACCTCACGGTTCTAGAATATCTCGTAGGCTGAAAGCAACGACCTGGCTTGGGATCTAGACATGTCCTTCATGTCAGTATATTTGGTAGGGCAAATCAAAGAAAAAAACAGTGCAAGCCGCAATTGTCGCCACCTAGACCTACCTACTCACAATTAAACCCGCACCCAACGATCCCCGAGCGGCTTTTCATCGCTCCGTTCTCATGAACCTCGGCATGGTGGGGCATCCCTCACACAAGTAGAACAAGGAACTTCAAGGCAACTCGATAAATTTCCATGCCATAGCAAAAGCCCTCGGCATGTGGGACACATCCAATGACCATGAAACGATGAAGGAAACGACATAACACAATGCAGAGTCGATAGATCAAGGGAAGAGCATAGCATCCGAAGATACTATGATGGAGAAAGAGAGGATGAGTACGAACAATACGGGGCTGGTTGCTTTATGTTGGGGTTCGCAGCATAGAAAACAAAAAAATTCCTACGATGAGAACTATACGCCAAGATCTATCTACTAGATACAGAGAAACGGGTGGATATACATCCATGGGAAACTTACCCTCGAAGACAACGAGTTTTTTTAACGAGTAGGAAATCGTGGATGATGTAGTCGTACACTTGCCGATCTCAAGATCGTGATGAAGTCCAGTAGGTCCGGCTCCAGCACGTCCATCAGATCCAGCTCCAGCAAGTCCAGCACCACCAAGTCTAGCACCACAAAGCAGCGGTGCATCCGTGATCGCACAGACGTCCGATACCCCGACAACCTCTGTCCCTCGCTCCAGCAAAGCAGCGGAAGCAGCAACTCCTATCCATATAAAGCCACCGGGAACATGTATCTTGCTAATCCGAGCCCATGGGGAAATAATACTAGAGGGGGAGAGAGATCCTTCACGAGGAGGTGTGAGTGTAAAGGTGTGAGAGGGGGGCCTTTTATAGGAGAAGGGGAGGGTACCCCTCCCCATGGCCGGCGCCCCAAGGGGTGACCCCTCACGTCCTCATTCATGTGGTGGTAACTCCCTCCACATAAATTTGCCCCTTCACATTCTCTTTTAAAGTCTCCACTTTAAATGCATTAAATTTCTCCAAATTTAATGCTCTCTCATTTAATAAAACTATTTTATTGATTTTATTCAGAATTTTGTTAATTAATTTAATTAACAAACATTCACTTAAAACCCCCTGCAACATTTCAATATTACATGCAGAACCAATTTCAGCAATTTCACCCGAAACAGTTTCAGTGTCTATTGAAATAATTCCAGCGCTTTCTGAAATCTTTATCTGAAACATATTTGCTCCAAATGGTGTCGGTATCCCTTAAGTGTGTCACCCTATGGTTCACGAATAATGCAGACATGATCGAGACCCCTCTCAGATCAATAATCAGAAGCGGGACCTGGAGATCCATACTGACTCCTACACATTCAACGATGTCTTCTGTGATCGTGAGAACCTTTAACGCTAGTAACTAAATCCCTTTGTCTCGCGATATATTACATGTCCGAGATTTGATCATTGGTATCTCCATACCTAGTTTGATCTCGTTGTCGACATGCACTCTTTTCTCGTTCCCGTGATATAGCATTCTAGTGATCACATCACTTGCTTGCAAGCTATCTTAATGTGATATCACTGAGAGGGCCCAGAGTATATCTATCCGTCATCGGGATTGAAAAATTCCACTCTTGATCCATGAGCCTGAACATAACACCTTCGTAGTACCGAACCCACCTTTATAGTCACCCTGTCACGGTGTGACGTTTGGTGTTATCAAGATACTCTTCTGGTGTTAGCAATTAACATGATATCATGGTCTAAGGACAAAGATTACTTCTTATGATGTTATAGCAATATAAACATAATGACTTTGATCGTAATGCTATACTTCGGATGAATGTTCATCACATCCTTCCACCAATGTTGTGACCTCGTTATTAACAACATCCAATGTCCATGATCAGGAAACCTTGATCATCTTGTTAATCAACGAGCTATTTTGTATGAGATGCATTACTAGGAACTTTGTATTTTGTTTCTTAAACACACATGTATCAACGTTTCCAATTAATACAATTATAGCTTGCAAAATAAGCATTTATCATAAACATGGAATAAGATAATAACCACTTTATTATTGCCTCTCAGGCATATTCCCTTCAGTCTCCCACTTGCACTAGAGTCAAAAATCTAGTTTGAAAAACTTTGCGTATTGAACACCTATGGCTTTCTGGTGTTGCATATACGCGATTGCTAGTGGTTAACATAATCTCCGGATCTGACAGTTTCAGGTCCGTGAGTATTTGCATGTCTTTGCGTCTCTACACATCACTCATTCTCAAATGAGATGGCATTGTATAAATTTGGTCCTTTGGTGAGACCTTTAGTTCGTTCGGGTTAAAATATGTTGATATTATTGTCATAGAATATATCTTCATAGTATTAGGCCACTTTGAACCACACCTAGTTTGATAACAAACTACTTAACACAAATGCCCTCCTTTGCTGCTACTATAGCAGTTATATACTTAGCCTTTTGTGTACTATCCGTCACAATGTCTCAACTTTGTAACTCATCCAAATCCATCATGGAATATCCTTTCCATTACATTGTGGCATCCATAGTCTAAATTGAGATAAATTTAATTTGTATCTTGTGACAAAACTAGTATCAATGTAACACTTTACAATGAACTACTTTTAACTATTTGTCACTTATACATGATATATTCTTAGTTCTTCCAAAGCTCATAAGAATATCTTTACTATCGTCCAATGATCATCTTATGAACCATTCTGGTATGTGCTCATAACATTTAGAGCATAGGACATATCTGGATATATACATATCACGGTATAATCGATCAAAATCTTCATGTGATTTTACTCACCAAGTGTTGAAACACTTGAATCTTGATACAATCCTTTCCATGCAGCAAGAACCTTTCTTGTTGTTTCCATATTGAACCCTTTCAATATCTCATATATGTGCGTCTGGCATAACCATATTAGCGCCTCAATTTATCCATATAGACATTGATACCAAATATTCCGGTTTTGCCCAAGTCTTTCATTGAAATCCTATTTTAATGAAATTCTTAACTGGTGTCAATAAAAGATACATCATTTCCAATCAACAATATGTACTATGCATAATGTATTGGAAATTTGTCTTAGAGCTCCCACTTAATTTCTTACAAATGCAAGCATCTTCATCATATCCTATGAAATTAAACTCCTTTAGCATTTTTCATCATGGTGAAGATTCCAACTATGCTATGCTCACTTCAACTATTGAAGTTTGCATGCCCTTTTAGCGTCCTTTGAATTAACAAAACCCTTCGAACCGAGTCATGTACAAGTCCTAGGTAACCATTCTATTATAAGAACCTTGTTTTGTTTATTCAACTACCATATACCAAATTATACGTAGTGGTTGCTACATTAATCCCTCAAGACTAAATATCGCTATGAAAGATCAAATCTTGTCATAGTCAACTCCTTGAACATTGCTGTAAACTTCTTTCTAACATGTCGACTATTTCATAGATGTTAAACGTCCATATCTATTTCTTTATAGATCCAAACACGACCGATAGTCTTCACGTCTTTCCGGAGGGTCTTCCATGTTTAGAAACTTGATTTCTCGTGTATGGATACTATCACGGATTCTATTACTTCTAGTCATTTTATGGAGTCAGGGCCCATCATCGCTTCTTTGCATGTAGTCGGTTCATCATTGTCAAAACAATAACGACTTGCTTATCAAATCACACTATTTGATTCTTACCGACCCACACGGTTCAATAGGAACTCTAATCTCCGAGATCACACCCTTTGTAATCATGGGAGCCATGAGTATTATGGCCGCCACCGGGACACTTTCCGGCGCTACGCTACTTAGCACATATAGCTAAGGTTCAACAACCTTATCAAAGTTTTATTGTCCTCCCACTTAACGTTTCATGAAAAATTCCTTCTCAAGAAACTTGACGTTTCAAGTAACAAACTCTTTTGTCCTCGGTGTTATGGAGAAATTCCCAAAAAATTCTTTGGGATAACCTACAAAGACGTGCTTATCCAACTTTGGTTGTAAATATTTTACTTATGCATAGCATACAAAAATTTAAGAAAAGACAATACGGGTTTTATCCCAAACCATAACTTATATGGTGTCATTTCAACGGATCACGATGGTGCTCTTTTCAGTGTAAAAGCGGTAGTCTATAAAGCTTCAATCCTTATAACATAATGGCAGTTTTATAAATGACACCTTTGATCTTACCATGTCAAACATGGTTTGATTTCATCTCTCGAATATGCCATATTTCTATGGTTTATAGGGAAACACAAATCATGGAACAATTCCTCAAATCTTAGTTGTTTTTGCTAAACATGTAACTCAAATATCTTCCTTTATGATCAAATCATAAACACTTTATTTTCTTGTTACAATGATTTTTCACTTCATCTTGAAAGTCTTTGAACAATTTTCAAATGTTTCATACTTCTTCCTTATTAAGTAAATATATAGATATATTCACTCAAATTTCTGGAGAAAGCATATGAAGCAAAAAAGATCCATCGCATATGGCTACACATAATGGACTATGCACATCAACATGCACAATTTCCAATAAGCTAGTCATCCGTTCCACTTTGGCCTATGAACATAGTTTCCATTATCACGAGGAAAGTCTCACAAGCGTCAATTGATCAAAATCAAAGACTCCAAAAATCCATCAGCATGGTTTTTCTTCATGTTTTCTTTCCAATATAATTTAAACAGCGATGTCACTTCATAAGTGATCTTTCAATCATTTGTCTTGCGACATTTTAGAAATAGTGTTTATGGATGTAATTTCTCCCACTAGACCTGTAAAAGTTCATCCATCCTTTATGGAATACGGTAATTATTTGAACAAACATTGTTCTCGTCCGGAACAAAATAAAAATTATTAAAACAAATCTTGAAGGCTAGGTTTGACGACAATGAAAAACACAATAACACTTATTTGTTTTCAATGAACATCATCACTTATTCTCTTGCTAGTTACTTAGGCCATTGCAGTTCATGAATTGCGTTGTCCTGTATGATACTTCATACCAACCAATTCGGTATCCAATACCGGTATCCAATACCTAAGAACCACATTGTTTAACAAGCAACGAATACAACCATAACATGTATATCTTGTATATACCTAAGTTGGACATCTCCAACCTTTTCTTTTCTGCCAAATATTTTATAGATTCTCTTTCAACAATTCCTTTTCTTTTAAAAGAATATATCAACATCAATAGTGGTGTCATTCATATGACACATAGTCCAAAGTGTATATAGTCAAATACTAATACCTTTGAACTTGCACTTTTAAGTGGATCACCATCATCAAATGTTTGGTGTTCTTTCAAAAATCCATTCTTTAGTAATATATTAGTGTAGTAAACATTTTACTTACATCTTCTGTTTATCCTTATCATGACAACTTTCATGATCAAGCTACTATAGCCTGTAAGGAAGAATTGCGAGTATAATGTTAGTTCCCAAAACCTTTTTGGGAGATCCGGATGCTTAGCATCTCCATCCTTAACAAATTCTCATACAATATGAGAACATGTATTTTGCTAAATTATACTCTATCATAATGCAACCAAAAACATTGTTTTAGATATCACAATATCTTTCACACATGATGGTTTCTGAAACAATCTTCAGCTCCTATATAATCTTGATATTAAAACAACTTTTGAATATCAATAATCATGGAGGCAAACATGATAATTTAGATACTAACATTGGAATTCTTACTCTTGATTTAATAATACTTATTAAACTTCATGGAGTAAATAGAGTTTGCTGAAAGTTTGCAATAGGACTTATAAACTTTAAATTGGCATTCAAAACAATACGTTACCAGTTCGTAAAGTAAATATCCAGAATTCTATAGTTCTATTATCTCAATTAAAACTAAGCATAAGGTAGTGAACAGACGCCAATGACTACAACAAATTATGCAAATTCACTTCGATTTAGTTTATGACAAATGGAGTTCGACTAATCCAAATTAGAAATGAACTCCCACTCAAAACCAACATCCCTCGTGCCTTTTTGGTGATTACATGAACCAAATCTAGTACAACAAGTCCGATCATCACGTGAGTTGGTGTAGCTTCAAAGGCGAGCATCAATATGGGCATCATATCAACTATATGACTCATGCTTAGCCTTTCGGTCCATGTTCCGAGGCCATGTATGTACATGCTAGGCTCGCCAAGTAAAAACCTTAGTATTCGCGTGTGTAAAACTGTCTTACATCCGTTCCTATGAAAGCGTAGATTCAAGTACACCCGATCATCACGTGATGTCTCGAAACACGATCCATAGAGCGGTGCATACTTAAGGAAGAACACATTTTTATCTTGATATCTAAATGAGGGATCATCTTAAAATGCTACTAAAATGCCAAACTAGCAATATAAGATGCAAACATCTAATGTGTAAAGTGAGATGATATGGTCCATGCATTTGATATCTATCATATACATCATGGTATGATCTCTATCATTCCTTTGTCTGTAAGGCCAAGGTGTATGGAACTTACACGTTAGGTGTGTTGTAAGAGTATCTATCATACATCTACTTACAACATTACCATATCATGACACTAGCCCAGCAACGATCTAAACTAGACGCCTCTAATTTATCCATTGCAAGTTTTACGTGGCTTAGGGCTTTCGGAGATAGAACCGTTCTTACCTACGAACATGGAACCACAACGAGGATAACCAAGTTATTAGCAACTCGTTATAAATCAGATATTGACTATAGTAGGAGAGATAGACACCCGCCAGCCACTTATGCAAAACTAGTTGCATGTCAGTCGTGGAACCGGACTCATGTACGATGACATGTAAGGTTGGTCCGGGCCGCTTCATCCCACTATGCCACCAATATCCAAAATACATGAAAGAAGCAGTAACATGATCATCATCGCCCACATATAAACATATGTGTACTACCAGTGCAAAGCACCTACACATAGATCAGTATCTGATACCACTGTTGGGGTTTGCAACATAGAAAACAAAAAAAATCCTATAATGAGAACTATACGCCAAGATCTATCTACTAGATATAGAGCAACGGGTGGATATACATCCATGGAGAACTTACCCTCGAAGACAACGAGTTTTTTTAAAGAGTAGGAACTCGTGGATGATGTAGTCGTACGCTTGCCGATCTCAAGATCATGATGAACTCTAGCAGGTCTGGCTCCAGCACGTCCATCAGATCCAGCTCTAGCAAGTCCAGCACCACCAGGTCCAGCACCGCAAAGCAGCGGTGCATCCGTGATCGCACACACGTCCGGTACCCCGACAACCTCCGTCCCTCACTCCAGCAAAGTAGCGGAAGCAGCAACTCCTTTCCAGATAAAGCCACCGGGAACATGTATCTCACTAATCCGAGACCATGGGGAAATAATACTAGAGGGGGAGAGAGATCCTTCACGAGGAGGTGTGAGTGTGAAGGTGGGCCTTTTATAGGAGGAGGCGAGGGTACACCTCCCCATGGCCGGTGCCCCAAGGGGTGACCCCTCACCTCCTCATTCATGTGGTGGTAACTCCCTCCACATAAATATGCCCCTTCACATTCTCTTTTAAAGTCTCCACTTTAAATGCATTAAATTTCTCCAAATTTAATGCTCTCTCATTTAATAAAACTATTTTATTCATTTTATTCAGAATTTTGTTAATTAATTTAATTAACAAACATTCACTTAAAACCCCCTGCAACATTTCAATATTACATGCAGAACCAATTTCAGCAATTTCACCCGAAATAGTTTCGGTGTCTATTGAAATAATTCCAGCGCTTTCTTAAATCTTTATCTGAAACATATTTGCTCCAAATGGTGTCGGTATCCCTTAAGTGTGTCACCCTATGGTTCACGAATAATGCAGACATGATCGAGACCCCTCTCAAATCAATAATCGGAAGTGGGACCTGGAGATCCATATTGACTCCTACACATTCAACGATGACTTCTGTGATCCTGAGAACCGTTAACGCTAGTAACTAAATCCCTTTGTCTCGCGATATATTACATGTCCGAGATTCGATCATCGGTACCTCCATACCTAGTTTGATCTCGTTGCCGACATGCACTCTTTTCTCGTTCCCGTGATATAGCATTCTAGTGATCACATCACTTGATTGCAAGATATCTTAATGTGATATCACCGAGAGGGCCCAGAGTATATCTATCCGTCATCGGGATTGACAAATTCCACTCTTGATCCATGAGCCTCAACATAACACCTTCGTAGTACTGAACCCACCTTTATAGTCACCCTGTTACGGTGTGACATTTGGTGTTGTCAAGATACTCTTCTGGTGTTAGCAATTAACATGATCTCAAGGTCTAAGGACTAAAATTACTTTGTATGATGTTATAGAAATATAAACATAATGACTTTGATCGTAATGCTATACTTCGGATGAATGTTCATCACATCATTCCACCAATGTTGTGACCTCGTTATTAACAACATCCAATGTCCATGATCAAGAAACCTTGATCATCTTGTTAATCAACGAGCTAGTTTATATGAGCGGCATTACTAGGAACTTTGTATTTTGTTTATTAAACACACATGTATCAACGTTTCCAATTAATAAAATTATAGCATGCAAAATAAAAATTTATCATAAACATGGAATAAGATAATAACCACTTTATTATTGCCTCTTGGGCATATTCCCTTCACTTTACCCATCGGGTTCGCAAGACCCCAATGCCCAAGGACTTCAAACTTCCTCACGATCGTCAAAAGTACGATGGTCTCTAGAAACCCAAGGCTTGGCTGGCAGCTTACCTGGCAACCATTAAACTTTAGGGCGGCTCCATGGCCACCACAATGTACAGCTTGCAGTTACACCTAAGCGGCGCTGCCCACTCATGGCTCAGGCAGCTACCGAAGAATCCATTAGCAGCTGGAATGACCATGAAGATAAGTTCATCCAAAACTTTACATCCATGTTCAAGCGAACCGCATCCTTGGAGCAGTTATGGGCATGCAAACAGAAATCTGGAACCAATAGGGGAATTTATCTAGCGGTAGAACATCATCAAGAATTTAGCCAAAGCTATATCTGATGAAAGATCAATCGACACGTTCAATGACGGCCTCCGCCAAACAGAATTCATTGAGGAGCTGGGGCGAGTCAAGCCCAAATTGTTTTTGCAATTAATGGACAGGGCAAATCGCTGGGCAGATGGCGAAGACGCAGTAAACAACAAGCGAGGGCGCTCACCCGAAGAATATCGGGATAGGCGCAATAATGACAGGAGAATACGCAACAACGACGACGGACTGAGCTATGTTGCGGCTAGCTTTTCAGGAGAGGAGAACCGAAGAAACAACGATCGTAGCGGCGGATACCGCACCAACAGAGACGACGCTGGTGGAAGCCAACCTGCACGGCGTTGTCAACCAAGGGTCAGGGTCCCCCAATATCACCACTACAAATGTTAGAAGGACCCTGCAATATGCATTTTTACGTCGACTCTGTAGGAAGGAGGCGATTGAACCATATCATGAAGGACTGCCACACTTTCCTAAAAATGCAGGAAGTATGCAATACGAAGGTAGCAAAAGCAGCAAACCAAGGTACGTCATGATACGTCCATTTCGCATGTCTATTCTATATCATGATTTACTATTATTTATAGATATATTTCATATTAAGAGATGATACTTATGTTATTTCATGTATTTTTGCAAGTTTGATGACTTTTGGAGGATGAACCGCTGGAGTCAAGATTCTGATGGAAAAAGCATTGTCCAAATGCAAAATTTGTGAAGATCAGAAAATCCCAGAAAATATATGGAAAATCCTATTTTTCTAGAAAACGAAGGAGGCCAGAAGGAGTGGAGATGGGCCACAAGGGGCCCACACCCCCTAGTGGCGGGGGTCCCCCTAGCCGCGCCACCAGGTGGTGTGGCCATCCTGGCCTACTTCCAGCATTGCCCTTTAGCATATATAATCCCCTCGAAACCCTAAGACTCGAGGAGCGACCATAGTAAGGTTCCGCCGCCTCTGCAGGGCGGAAACTATAGAGAGAGAAAGAGTTCTCCGGCAGGCAGAAATCTGCCAGGGAAATTCCTTCCCGGAGAGGGGAGATCATCGCCATCAACACCGTCATAACGCTAGACTTCATCGGGATCATCATCATCATCTCCACCAGCACTATCATCACCACTCCGTACTGCTGTAACAATTGGGTTGAATCTTGCATAGTTCTTAGGGGAAACTTTCCCGGTGTTGATTACTTGTTGTAGTTGATGCTATTCAGTGGAACCATTGAATTATCGTTTATGTTCAGATTGTTACTTATCATTATTTCATCTCCGATCTTGATCCATATGATGTGTCGTGAGTAGTTCGTTTAGTTCTTGAGAACATGGGAGAAGTCATGTTGTTAGTAGTGGAATTGTGTTGAGAAAGATTCAATGGCTTGCTAATTAAGTTGTGGTGTTATTCTTCTAGTGGTGTCATGTGAACATCGACTACATGATACTTCACCATTATGGGCCTAGGGGAATGAATTGTGTATTTGGCTACTAATCGTGGGGTTGTCGGAGTAACAGAAACCTGAACCCCCGTTAGGAAACCTTTGCATAAGGGAGTGTAGGATCTCAAAGTTTAAGGTTGTGGTTAGGTTTTTATCTTAATTACTTTCTTGTAGTTGTAGATGCTTGAAAGGGGTATAATCACAAGTATGTATTAGTCCTAGGAAGGTCAGTACATTAGCATAGGTTTACCCACACAACACTTATCCAACCAAAGAAGATTAATCAACTATATGAAGTGAAAGCACTTGACGATATTCCCATGTGTCCTTGAGAACGTTTGGTCATCTTAAGTAATACAACCGGCTTGTCCTTTGCTAAAGAAAGGATTGGGCCACTTGCTGCAATTATTATTATTATCTTTTATTTACTTGCACTTTATTTATCTGCATTATCAAAAAACCCTAAAAATCCGTTTGCTAAGTATTTACAGAGAATTCCTGATCCAAACCACTTGTCAACACCTTCTTCTCCTCGTTGGGTTCGACACTCTTACTTATTGAAAATACCGCGATACACCCCCTATACTTGTGGGTCATCACGCCACTACACCCGGAAACCAAGCTCTTGGTGCACCTCCGCCACCCCCAGTACAACCATCAATAGGGCAACCATAACCCGCATTAAAGAAAAACCAGGAGGATGAATATCCATGGTCTAGGGGCACATTGTCAATGATATAGAAATGACACCCATCCAACAGGATCCAGAAGCTGAACACATGAAAAGTTAACATGGCGGAAACAAGTCCACCACCTACACCCGAATATCTTTATTGGTCAGAGCAAGAAATCACATTTATTAGCACCGATCATCCACTTCGGGTTCCACGACCGGATCATTCGGCTCTAATTGTAGCAACCCAAATTGATGGGTTCAACATGAGCAAAGTTTTCTTGGACGTAGGAAGCATCATCAGTCTAATCTACGCCAAAATCCTGCGAGCAATGAATTGGTCCTGGACAAACCTAGCACCAATGGACACAGCCTTCCACAGCATAGTCCCAGGCAAAGCCGAAATTCCTCTAGGGAAAGTCTATCTTAACGTAGTCTTTGGAACAAGGAACAATTTCAGGCGTGAAAAGCTCGAGTTTGAAGTTATGGACTGGCCATCGCAATACCACGTGATCCTGGGATGCCCAAATTTTGCAAGATTCATGGAAGTACTTCACTATGAATATTTGGTAATAAAAATGCCAGCACCCAATGGAATCATAACGTGAGAGGAAGCTCCACTCGTTCCAATAACTGCGATCAAGAATTCAACAAAATATCAGAATCTTTTGGGATGGAAACCAAATTTGCCCAGCTGAGAATTGCAGATACAGAGCCACTACCCAAAGGACACGTCTTAATCGAGCAAACTCCAGATAGTACAAGAGAAAATCAGGTCTACCATATAGACCAAAAAAGACGACCTATCCAGCCTCCAATATTGGTCCCGCTTAGGAAAGCACGCTCGTTGGGTCCCTCGTGAGAATTGGGAGATTTCCGCATCAGAACCAATCAACTTGAAGAGAATCCCCAAGGAGCCTAACGAGCACTCATTCAAATGATATCTAGACACCAACCCAGTGGTACGGTCCATCCGGGAAACCATAGGACCAAAACCTAGTGCCATTAGACAAAAGCTCCATTGCCTCACCAAATCATGACACATCACGGAAATAACAAAGGCAACATGGGTGGCCAACCCAGTGCTCACCCTGAAGAAAAGCACAAGACTATGCATATGCATCGACTTTGCCACCTCAAGCAACCTAACTCAAGAAGCAACCCTTCGCTTTGGTCCACGGCGCTGAAGTCGTCGTCTAGTCGAAGAAACCCATAGGGGCCAATTTCGGGCCAGCAAGCCTTATGTCCTGGAAGCACACCAAGGCAGCGACATGCGCATCGATAGAGAAACCGCCATGCAGCCGCGGTGCTCTCCGTACTTAGGATTTTACTTTTCTACACTTTACATTCAATAAGGCCAGGCGAGTATGCCAAAACATGTACCTCCTGCATTTCTACGATAAATATAAGATTTCCAAAAATAAAATCTCTGATTCTCCTTTCGTCAAATTTCATTCATCAACCCGATACTCGAAGATCACACTAGCAATCATATGAATAAAAGTGTCCACCTGATACTCGGGGGCTTCGCCAAAATAAAATATGCTCCGATTTTTGGCCTCGCCAACCGGAAGTACAACACGCTTTGACCCGAATAGCTGACTCCCCCAGGGCGTCAAGAAAACAAAAGGGTCTTGCGTAAAAGCAATTTTGCATCGAGATGTCATCAAAAAACAAGGGTACAACATACATTTCCCAACTATAAAACAGAAATTTATACACTCCACATGTTTTTGCTTTGAAGGAAAATATAGTCTTCTTTCAAACATCTTCGGAAAATTCTGATGGTAGACCTACGAGTAGCCACATAATGGGGTTCCATGTCAACCATCCCACCCTCAGGAAGCGGGGCAACCCCGCGACATAGCATCTAGGTCCAGCGTCAGGTGGTGTATGTGCACCCAAAAAAGAGAAAGTTTTGCACCCACCACAAGTTGCAGCTTCACGAAGTGGTAAATCCTCTCGCCTTGCTGAAACATCACCATCAAATCAGCAAGATTCTGAGGTTGAGGATCCTGAGGAAACATGGCATTATACACAAGGTCCAGCGACTAGCGACAACACTCTACAAATTCCTACACATCATACACGCGATCCTAGAGCAAATCTAAGGTGTACGCACGATGATGATCAGTCTAGAAATCACTGTCGGTACCTCGATAAGCATCCATCAGAGCATTCATTCGGTTTCACAGGTGTTGAGCCTCTTCTCTCTCACACAATCGAATGGCTAACGAAAAGAAGAGGGTCACCTTTTCACAAACAAACAAGCAAACCTCGGGGCTCTCTGAAATAACTTACAAAGCATTTTCTTGCTAGCTCTGAATATTTCCTCCAAAAGAAAGGCTTCACGGTCCAAAGCTTTGCCCATTTACGACTGCGACACATGTCCACCATCGCCTGCATAGTCCGAAGATTCCCTTCTAGGCGTTTTACATGTCCAATTTTTTCAGCATCTAACAGCGGGTACACAACACGAAGGATATCATTGGTGGATGCAACCGCTCTAGAGGCAGATGGCTCGACATCGGAAGGCTGAGGAGGACACAAAGGAATAGCTGAATCAGCAGTAATCTAGCAAAATAAGTGGAAAAGGAAGGAACTTCAGAAGAGATACATGATCACATACACGACAAATAAATGCGACAGAAGCATTATATACATACAAAAGATTGTTCCAAAGGAGCAGTTCAACACAGGTCATAAGGTTCATTACAAGCAGCATGAAAAATTTCTACAAAAGAAATCCAAATTATGAGGATGATTTTTCAACCAAAAGTGTGACGTTGGCTGACGGAGCATTAGCCGAAGGATTAGTAATCGGGCAGTACTACTAGAAGAAGCCCCGGTTGAAGCATTACAGGGGGTATCTCTTGACACATGCCTATAGCTCGAAGAAGTTGCGAGTACTTCTTGGCCTTCTTAATATAGGGGAACATGTCAACCTCTTTGCCATCACGAGTGACTAGAACAGAGGAGCTAACCTTCTTCTAGTCGGTTTTCTCATCGTGCACCATCGCTAGGTCCATGAATGTTTAAGTGCCACTCTTTGATTGGATCATGCTATATCCCGTAAGAAGGTTCAGATCGGCACCAAAAATGGATTGTCCACATGCATCGCCTTCATCCGATTGTTTTGGCATGAAGACCCTTGAAGGCGCGACGTGAAAGGATCAGAAGATTTCGTCCATGGACACTATTGGCCTCTGAAGTACCAACAACATCCGTCAAATGATCAATCTTTTTGTCCTCGTCCAATGTTAGAGATTGGCCAGTAAGCTCTACAAGAGGAGAAATTCAAGGTAAGGAGAGGCAGTCGATAAAATGCGCTAAAGAGACGACATAAGGTAAGACAACTTACGAGTCAGAGAAGTGTTAAGAACTTCTACCCATTTCCTGAGATTTTCATCCCAATCAGCAAGGGCAGCAGCTTGTTTTTCCTTCTCTTCAGCATCAATCATGGCTTTCCGTTTGGCCTCCTCCAGCGCCTCTTTTGTGACCCGCGGTTTGGCCTCCAAATCCTCAACACGCTTCAGCGCCTTGTCTCGAATAACTTCGGATTCCTTGGCAGCGGCTAGATATTTAAAATTAGACCAAAATTAGCAGAAGCCAGAGCTCAAATGAAAAAGACAATTACGGATCTTGATGAAGTGAGAGGCCATATCAACCATCTCGCGCATTAGCAACTGTTGTGTAGATAAGTGGTGGGCAAGACACTACGAGAAAAACAAGAGCAAGCTACAAAACAAACCAGGGTAATAACACTTACATCCTGCATATCAACCTTGACAGGATCTTCAGCTATGGCCACGCCTTTACCCGCAATTTTTCTCCTTTTTGCTGGAGAAGACTTGGGCAGCCTACCAATATCCTTGGGATCCGTTTCATTCGCTGGAGATTTCTACGGGTCCGATGATGGAACAACAGATTTGGTAGGAGGGGATGTTGTAGAGGCATCATGTGGTGATATGGGAGGATCTTCCTCATCATCCCCTCTAAATAAAAGAAGAAAAATAATCAGGAGTAGCCAACAGTAATTTAACAAACCCGCAAGAACAAAAGTAAAGAGGATAGAGCACTCACGAGGAAATGTCTTGGGTCATACGGAAGATTTTCACCCTTGGAGGAGCAGTAGAAATAGGAACTTCAAGTTTTGGCTTTGAACCCGTTGAGTCATTGGAATCCTCGATTGTTTCGGCGGCTTCAAAGTGTTTTCACTTCTTAGCAGCAAGCACCCTTCGGAAATCCCCGGACTGAGCCGAAGCAACAGTATGGGTATCCAAAGAAGACTCGGCAATGGATGCCTCCTCTTGAGCATGAAGCATTGCTACAGATTATGAAACATAAAGGTTTTGGTTATGAGTGGATCACATGGGTGAAGGACTTTCTCTCCTCTGGGGTGTATTCTGTTCTGCTCAATGGAGTTCCAGGGAAACAGTTTTAGTGTAGAAGAGGAGTGAGACAAGGGGATCCTCTTTCCCCATTCTATATGTGCTTGGTGGTGATCTTCAACAGACAGTGTTAACAATTTGATGAGAGAGGGTGGGTTTCAATTGCCTATTACCATTGGAGATCCTGACTTCCCCATTATCCAATATGCTGATGACACTTTACTTATCACGCATGCTAAGCTTGATCAGCTCTTGTCTCTAAAAAGAGTGATGCAGACTTTCTCTGACTCTACTAGGTTGCATATCAACTATCACAAGTCATCAATGATTGGTATTAATGTGGAGGAACCTTCTTTACATAAGTTGGTCCTGGAATTTGGTTGTAGGGTAGATTCCCTACCTTTCACCTATCTTGGCCTTTCTGTTGGTACCACTAGGCCCACCATTCAAGATCCCTCGCTTGTGGTTCATCGATTGGAACAGAAGTTAACTACCACTTCTAGCTTCCTATCACAAGGGGCCAGACTCCAACTAATTGTTTCTGCCTTGTCTTCTATGCATTTACATCTACTATGCACTATTCATGTTCCTCCTGGCATTACCAAACAATTTAATAGAATCATAAGATAGTGCTTGTGGAGGGACAATGTTGATACTCCAAAACAATCCTTGGTTGCTTGAGGAATGATCTGTAAGCCGAAGATGAAGGGTGGTCTTGGTATCATTGATTTCCAACATGAAAATGACACTTTGCTTATCAAGTTCTTGAACAATTTCTATAATAAGGAGACTCATATACCCTAGGTGAAGCTAGTCTCGGACTGCTACTACGAGAATGATGTACCTCATGCTGTTAAGGCTTGTGGATCCTATTGGCGGCGAGATGTTGCTTCTCTCAATGGACAAGTATAGGCAAATAGCATTACCTAAAGTTCATTCTGGAGATACCATCTTGTTCTGGTCTGATGCCTGGGAAGTTCGCAGTTCTAGAGTACCTTTGAGGGAGAGATTCACTTGGCTCTTTTCCTATGCCAAGGATGATAAAAAATTGTCAGGGAAATTGCTTTATTAGGGGACAAATCAACATTGTTTCACTTACCTTTATCAGGGCAAGCATATGATGAGTTCCTACAGATAGAGGATTGGTTGGACCATCTTACCATGGAGGAGAAGGGGTGGATGGTTGGCAGTGTTCTTGGGGTGATTGTACAACAGCAAAATACTATTAACATATTTTTGACAATGTTGTCGTTTGCCCTTTATATAAGTGGATTTGGAGAAGCAAGTGTACAATGAAAGTCAAGATGTTTGCCTGGTTGATGCTTAGTGATCGACTCAACACTTGGGATATGCCGCAAAGACGACATTGGAATGTCACTGACATATTTGACTGTGTTTTATGCCCAGTCAAGCATCATGAAGACAGAGACCACTTATTTTTAACTGTAATTTCAGTGTACAGGTATGGAATTACATTCAAGTTGAATGGGGGATGGGAATGATAGATTTCATATTGCACTTGCTGCCAGAAAGAGTTTTTGTCAGCCTTTCTTTGCTGAGGTGATCTTCATTGCGTGTTGGAATATTTGGAAGGTGAGGAATGAGATGATTTTTCAGAATATCAAGCCTCGATTTTCTACCTGGAGGAGCCGGTTTGTTTTTGATCTAACTCTTCAAAGCCACAGAATGAAGCAATCAACAAGAGAGAAATTACTTACCTGATTGATACCTTGCAGTAATTACCTTGTGTACATATGGGGTTCCTTTCCCAGATTGTGGCCTCTAGTTTATTTGTATTTTTATTTTCTCCTTTTGTAAATAAACTTTTTTTATTTGAATAAAGTGGGAGGCTGTGGGGATTTTGTCTCACATTACATAGTCAAAACAATGGATGCCTCCTCTTCTTCATCGGGTCAGTTTGAGTTCCGGTGAAATCTTCGAATAAGGAGGCGCTGGCTGGCAGTTCACCATTCTCCGGGAGGGGAGGAAGCGCAGAAAGGTGATCATAATCCTATACCATAAGGAAATAGAATAAGACGATAAACATTATGGAAGGTAAAGAAAATAAAAAACACTCACATCTGGAAGACGATTCTTCTTGCCAAATGGTTCCACCCAACAACTTGAAGGAACTAGGTTCTTCTTCATCAGCGTGGTGAATGAGCGAAACATTTTCTTATAAATGGAGAGAGGAAAACTATCTAGTGAAATCCTCATAGGATCCTTCTTACCCGTATAAGCCCACATACCAAACAACCTCGCCTGGATAGGCTGGATGTGGACCCGGATAAAGTAGGCCAAAATTTGTAAACCTGATAGCTCCTTGCCAACTTTGTTGTGCAACTTTTCAAGCCACGTCAGCAAGGGCTTGATCTCCTTCATTTCTTCGGGAGTAGGGCATTGGTCCCATGATTCCAGTCTTCGAAAGGTTTTCTTGGGTTCAAAACGTGCCAACCTGAAGGTTTGGCCCTTGTTTTTCTGGTCCTTGATGTAAAACCACTTGGTTTTCCTTCCTTTGACATAATCCAAAATTTTGAAATCAAAATAATCAACTTCCGGGCGAACAAAAAATATGGCACCCTCGACATCATGAACAAAGTTGTCGGAGGCATTTCGGCGAACATAGAAAAAGTACTTCCACATGCCCCAATGGGGATGGATCCCAAAGAAGCACTCGCAAAGTGTGATGAAACATGCGACATGAAGAATGGAATTTGGCGTGAGCTGATAAAGTTGCACACCGTAAACAAAGAGCAAGCCATGAAGAAATTCGTGAACAGGAAGAGAAAGTCCATGGTAGAGGAAGGAGCGAAACATTACTCGCCATCCAAGCTCAGGCGCGGGAGTTACTTCATCTCCCGGAAGCTTGAAGGTGCCTTCGTCCAGAAGGTAGTAGTTGCGGGCATCACGAAGATCTCACTGGTTGCGCTTCGAGGGATCTCATCCGATGGCCCTCTTCTTCATCGCCTTGGCGGCAGCAATGGAAGTCCCCACCTTGGACTTTCCCATGGTGGTTCTAGTGGGGAAGAGGAACATGTTCAAGGAAGGAAGAATAGGCAAGGACACATAGCGTACATGAGCAATGCAAGGAAGAAGGAGTATGCAGCATAGGGAAATAGTAAAAACAGTAAAAGAATTCTCCCTTGTTTATAAGAGAAAGGAGCACAAAACTCTGCCATCAGATAAGGGCAGCAGAACTTCAAGATGCATAGGATGATGACACGTGGCAAGGGTTGATAAAAGGATAAAAACTGTGGGCAGTTATTTCCACGGTAAACACGGAGAGAATCTGCACAACGCATCAAACTTCGCTCATAAAGGGGGTCGTGCGGTCAAAAATCACCACTGACGCATCACTCAAGAATCATCATTATTGCAATACGGGCCCACTATCGTAACGTCCCATCAGGACTCGTTTTTTGGGAAACCACGACATGCTACCTTCGTCAGCAATGATGCCATCAATAGCCAAAGTGAAGCAATATTCGGGTATGTACAATCAATTATCTCATAATAAATTGTCGGGTTTAGACTTCGAGTCTATGTTTAGATGCAAGCATCCGAACATACCCTCGGGGGCCACTCCCATTGGGAGCGTTGTCACGTACCTCATAGAAAAACACTCAACAGAGTCAAAGATGACTTGAAGAAATATTATCCTCGTGCGTTGTCACGCACCCGATAAAAACTCCAATGGAGTCGGAAAATATAGGAACTTATGAGTATTGCATTATTGTATCCTTAGATGGTTTACTCCCATCAGGAGCGTATATATCCCACCCAAAAAAATAAAAGCTGATAACTTCAGCAATTCCAACAGCCAAACAAGGCAGTCGGCAAAATCTCGAAAATCCTTGGACCGCGCCCAACACGATAATAAGTCTGAATGTCGTGTCCATGGAATGAAGGTAAAACCCCAGGATCCATCCTATGTGGCCTGGTAACCGCACTTGAATGCGCTCTCCCAGTAAATTATCTATATTGATGATACGATGAAAAATCCCAATGGAAGCGTTGGGTACCCAAATTAATAGCACTAGAATTCAGCATTCGGTAAGACCTCAATGGTCCGAATTGAATTACGCTAGCAAATACCAATTTCGAGCCCGGGGACTCGAATTTGATGTAGGTTCACAGTGTTTTTGCCCAGGAGCAATTAACTAATTCCCGATCCGTCGGATACATCAGACTTGTCGTACCAAATCCCTACAACAATTAAAACAAAGAAAATAAAAAATATTTTGTATATAAAACTTCAGCTTATGGCAAAAATATCTTTGAGACTCGATCCGAATCTATGGTTCGAATGGAATCTCAGGGGCTATTCATATAGGTATGATTACTCGGTCCTTATAATTAGTTACCATGATAACATAAAGCCTTGCAGCCTCCGAAGCCCAAGAAGAATCAAGGAAGGCCCAAGAAGCATCTGACGAAAGGCATATCTTGCTAGACAAGGAAAAAATAGGAACCGATGTTGTATTAGTATTCTAATTATAACATATAACCTATTCGTATAGGGCCTCGGGACCTAGCCTATTATATAAAGGCTGGGAGGAGCCAACGGAGAGGTACCGAAAAAGCATGAATTGTAATCATATTATCCATAAGCAATCAGACGACTTCAACTCCCTTGTTTGTCTGATCATACGATGAAATCCCCATCGTTCTCTTTTCCATGAAACCCTAAGTCCATCATCATGGACATTGCCGAGGTTACCCCTCTTCACATGCGGAGAAGAAGATGTATTCCTGTGTTCCCTTACAAGTAAGGTACGTCACATTGGAGAGGTGTGGGATTACACAAACGCCCATCTTCTTCTCCGAGTCTATCTCGCGAAGGAATATGCCCTTTCCTTATAGCTATATTTTCCTCCAATCCAGAGATGGAAAGCTCGAGAACTACTTCACATGCTCCATGAAGGAGAAGCCCGGGTCTCTTCACAATCTTGCACGAAGAGGACACCGGGGTACCGACCGCCAAGCTAACTAGGAGGTCACCCTCCAAGAGTAACAAGCTCACGGTCTCTCACTCGAACAAATCGTAATGGAGATCTCAACACTTATGCAAGAATGCAAAGCAAGAACACGAAGGGTGCTCAAATCCTTCACTCTCAAATCCCACCAAAGCAACAAGTGCTAGGGAGGAATTAGAGAGGAAGAAAAATGATGGAAATCAACCGATAACTTCAAGATCTAGATCCAATGGGTTCCCCTCACTTAGAGGAGGAATTGATTGGTGGGGATTGTAGATCTAGATCTCCTCTTCCAAAGCCCTCAAAAATATGCAAGATTCATAGGAGGGAAGAGAGAGGAAGCAAACTCAATGTTGGTCAATTTATGGTCAAGAACACACAAACATGTTGGGGAAGAACTCCTTATATAGGGGAAAGCATATATGGTCGTTGGGAGGATTGCTACGAAAACCTGGTATAAAAGTTAGTTGGACCAGCCCAGGGACCAGGAAACTCGGTCCCCATTCCGATGGACCGGCCTATAGACCGGAACGGCTCTGTTTACCAACACGAAATAGACTCGGTCGTGAAAACCAGAAAATCGGGTCTACAGTCCGGTATACCAGCACTGGCATCAGACTGTCATGTGTGGGAACCGGTCGGACCGGATCCAGAACCAGGATGAAACATACATCACGAAAAACACAATAACTTTTGCATTTGGACTCCGATTTCGATGATCTTATGATTGTTTTGACGAGGAAAACAAGATCTACAATATGGTGCAGAAAAAAACAATAGTCCAAGAAAGGAGAATAGAACCAAATGAGGAAAGGTATGAAGCCTTCCTATAAGAAGAACCAGTAAAACCTCCAAACTCGAATACACAATAGAAGATGCATACGAATTCCGTTTTCAATGAACTTGGGTTGTTGAAGATCTAGAAACAATATAAAGAACCTCACATGGAGAAACACCAAGAAGAAAAAATAGTAAGATGCAAAGTTATCCAACCGAAAGCTCCTCTTGATGGTGCGACTATCTATCCTATAATCTGGACTCCCAACAACCACCTTGAGACCGGTAAAAGGAAAACCTAGCATGGCCATACCTTTTCCTTGTGCATCCCACTTTATCTTGATGACAATGCTTCAAACTCTATCCAAGCCACAATGCTTCACTTGATTATTGTTGCTTTGTGAAGACTCATAATTTTGCTCCCCAATACGCCACTATGTGATAGCTTCATTAAGGCACGTCTTCACATGTCCATTATCACCAATATGTACGGCAAGCTTCAAGCAAATGATCTTCTTGAGATACTTATCTTGAACTTGCCCTTCTCAACCTTGATGACGATCACCACTTGATGTCATCCTCTCATGGGCTATATGAGATCCTTACTTTTGAAGCATCCCCATGTAAATATATCTAACCAATAAACATACCACAGAGCACATAAATAATGGGTTAGTTCATGAAGAATAATTGACAACCTTACCATACCACAAGATCATGTGGTACATTCTTTAAGCTTCATGTGTTGACCAACTTGAATCTAATCTTCACTTTTTGTATTGGTCAACCAAGTATATTCTCATGCTCCATAGCAATATCTTGAGGTACATAAGGAACTCTTCATTTGATTACATGCTCTAAATCTTATTCAACCATAGCTCAACTAATGAGGCTATCATGACACTAAGTTAGAGCCATATTGAGATCACACTCTCAAGATCTTGATCATATCATATTCTTCTCTTCAACTCGATGATCTTGATGCCACTACTCAAGGTATATCTTTATCTTCATGGCATCCATAATTGAATCCAACATATGGACTACAAGCATGACCTATGGAATATTACTTCATATAAAACTCGATGAAAACATTAGTCCATAGGAATTGTCATTAATCACCAAAACCACACATAGGGGCAATTACCCTATCATTCATTCGTACGCCACTTGTTCGCGGCAGGAGAAGACGATGTCTTGGGAGGCATGGTCGATTCCTTGTTACCCTCCACCTATGTCTGTTCTTGTTGTTGTGAAGAGGGTAATGAAGAATCGTTCGTGATGTTCGAGGCTTTTGTACACGAAGTTTTGTCGTGCTAGCAACGTAGACGTCGGAGTATACCATAGTTGTCGTGCTAGAAGTGACTTTGTCAGAGGCTACGCGAGGTTTTTCCATGACATCGGTGACTAGGTCGCCGGTGACAACGTCGGAGGCTAGCCCTCTCTGGGAGGCGCTTATTTAGAATGTAGGATGTAGACTTTCCTGTTAGCTAACGAGAGAAAATGTAATTTTGTTAGCGCTTGTTTGGTTTGTTTCTTTCAATCCGCAATTGTAACTTTCCTACTATCTAACGGGAGGAAATGTAATTTTGTCGGCTAAGATGCATTTGTGTGCTCATCCTGATTTGGTAATGTAGATGTATTGTCTTCCTGTGTTTGCCATTTTTTACTGTTTTTCTCTGTGTTTCTGACATGCGATCTTCATGTTGTCTTTAGGGCGTCTGCCATTCGATCAACATCTCTTTGCGCATGATGTATAGTTTTTGTCTTTAGCCTTCTTTCGACAATTTTAAATAACTATTCGGATTAATACATGTGGTATTCTGCTAATTCCTTTAACATCATCTAGAACATATTTTTGTGCTAATATCTTAAATATACGGTGTTTGTCCTTTTACGTGTTCTCTCAACATTTCATGCGTATAACGTTCGCGTCGTTTTTATGTGTCTAACGTTTGATCACCTCTTCTTTATTTCGCGCTTTCAATATTCTCATGCTTGGTCGTTTTGTTACTGTCTTATATCGGATGTTGTACTCGCTTTTCATATTCTCATGGTTGACTTTTTTTGTCTTACATTTATAGTTGTTCTCGCTAGATGTTCTCGAACGTTGTACTTTAGAATCGTACATGCATTATTAGACTTATTGTGTTCGATGAAAACTTTACTTGCGGTTTGCAAAATCTCACACGTTCACGCCGAGCCTCTAGATTGGTCCTCGCATGTTCGCCGTAAGTCACATGTACGCGGGTTGAGCCAAGCTGGAAGCTGAGGTGGCATACGAAAACATGGGCGGACGAGTATTCTCGCAGCGGAGGTCTGAGGTGACAGCATAGATCGTAGACGTCTGCGGGTTATCTTGACGAAGTCATACCATGGGTCCTATTCATACCCAAGTTGAGAGCATAGGTCCTATTCCATATGGTGTGGCGACATGATACCATCACCGGAAGAACCAATAGCAAGAAATAATGTAAAACAAAATTAAAATTAACTTCTCACATGTGACCGTTGTTCGCACGCCTTCTCCCTGCAAAATCTCGCGTGCACCCATGTTCCTGCGTCCAGGAAACCATACTACGTACACAGATCTTGGTGATCTCTTCGGTATGCACGTCTAGAATACGTAGTCTTTTATAGAAACCTACCGTAATAATGCATGCGTCGAGCATTCCAGGTCTAATCGTCACAGTTACCTTCTCTTCTCCTTCGCTCTTCTCCCGCTTTCTTCTACGAGCGTACTCTCTTCTATTTTCAGCATATTTTATGCATTCCTCTTTGTTCCCAATGGATTATATGAAAAGCATGTCTACTGGTCGTCTCACTTGACGATTGACCATCTTGGGATCGTCCTCTCCTTTGAAGGCTCATCGTGTGGTGCGCTTCCATGACAATTCATCGCAAGAGATGACTACCTGTTGTGCATACAATGGTTATCCACATGTTGTTTTGCTTCATTCTTTCGTAGGATAGGCGTGTGATCTTTCTTGAAAATACAGCTATATTCTTGGACGTACTTGCTCCACCAGACTGCTATGACCGGAGCTACCACGGCGCCGGATACACGTGGTAATCAAGTTGTCAACGATCTTGATACGGAGGACCAGACATTGATCTGTACAGCGGCTGCTTCCGAAGCAGTGGCACCCGCGTCATTAGATTCTACTGAAGAAGATAAGGTTGCTTTTGACGCTGTCGATGACTATGCCGCCAAGAAAAATGTGACAAGAAAAGGAAGTGTTCTGCGTAACCACTGTCATTACATTTTTTTACAAGATTTATGCTTTTTTACTGTTTGTCATGTAAGTCACTACTATGTCTATGTTTTATTCAGACATTTGTTAGGCAACCTAGTCATGTTATGATTCTAAGTCTGCTCCAGACGTGCTATAAGCATTTTTTTCTCGCCAGCATTTATCATCGGTGCCACGTGAGTAAGCGATTTCCTCATTAGACGAACTGCTTGGCATATGTATTCGTGGAATGCATTTTCTTCGGCTCATGTCCTGCGTTCTAGGAAAAGTGTGCGGTTAATCTTTAGTCTTTTTAGTATTTCTCGAACGATAGTTCACCACACGTTTTATGTACACTGTATTGGACAACGGCCTAAATTACTTATAATATATCATTGACATGTTGTAGACGTATTGTCAAATGTTCCTCCAAATGAGCTATCATTTTGCTTTTCACGAACATATATTTTCTCTTACACGTACACGTAGCGCGATCACATCATAAAGCGTTCTGATTATCGGCCGCGTCCCTGGGGCACAAACCGGAGTCTAGTTCATACATAATGCAGGTACGATAACACATACTAAGTTCTAATATTAATCCTGACATGCTTGCTCCATTTCTAACGCGCATCGTCACCTTATTCTTGCTAAGTTTCCTAAGGTTATGCAGCTCATGTGTCATATTAAAAATATTAGCAACCGATCCAATATCATACCTAAGAGTACTTTAGGATGTTACAAGTAAACATCAATAACATGTATATCCGATATACCTGAGCTGGATGAACCAATCTTCTTCTCTGCTAAGTACGTCGGGCTATTTCTCTTCTAGTGACCTTTCTCCTTACAAAAAAACTCAGCATATGGAGCTGGGACAGGGCAAGGCTTGGGAGCCTTTCCCTTGGGAGTGCGCCTAGACGCGCCCTTTTTCTTATCGCCCCTAGATTGCTTCTTCTTGAAGCGGCTAGTTTTATTACCATCATCATGTGATTAGTGTTCTTCAGTATGTCTCTTTAAGCCACCTTCTGTCGTGGTGGTGTCACGGCAGATGTCATGCATAGGCTAAAGGTGGGGACTAATACACACTAGGGGAATCCAGGGAGAGATAGTGAAGTGATTCTCCACACAGAAGTTTGTATTTGCTTTTTTTCCAAGATTACAAGTGCTCCTAGAGTTGTGTAGGCGAGAGGAGGAAGAAGGAGCTCTCTTACTCTCACATACAGATCACCCTCAAAACCCTAGCCAAATCAGAATAGCCGGGGGCCCCCTCTACTGAAAACCTAGCCCTCCTTATATAGAGGGAGCTAGGTCTCTGCCTAGGGCATACGTGGAGGCATATTCCTAAGAATATGCCTCCTCCCAAAGTAGTAAGCCGACAGAGGTGATTTTCCCCCGCGTCACACACGCAGAGGCTACGTGAGCCTCTGCGGCGCCCGCGTCAGCCGACATGGGCGTCATCACCCTTGTCGGCCACGCCCATGTGGTCATGCCCTTGTTTGCTTCGCTCAGGTAGTGCGTACCGGGGCTTCTTTTGACCAGCGAGATTCCTTCCTTCTCCTAGAAGCTAGACGTGACCCGGACCATAGTTGATCCGGCCACACCCATTCCTGCATACAAGTAAACAGACATCTCCGACTTACTCCTTAAGTGGGTTGAGACTTAGTCAGACGAACGCCCCTGGTCTGGATTACCCCGTGATTTGGCCTGCCGTTAGGTGACTCGGCCAGCATCCGCTTTGGCCTTGCCGAAACTCGGCTAACTCGGTCTTTATACCCCGGCGTGACCCTACCCGGGGGTATCCCCCCAACATTAGTCCCCGAAGCTGGTGCGGTCTTAGCTGCCTTGGCCGCTAAGGCCACATCAGGTTCAATTCTGTGCTCTGGTCGTTATTTCTGAGCTACTTACTTATCTCGGATTATATGGATTTACGTTCCCTTCGCACATTCCAAGTTTTCACTTGCCAGCCGGGTTACCACTTTAACTCGGACCTCATGGTTTTACTTTCCCTCTGCACATTCCAAGTTTTCACTTGCTGGCCGGGTTACCATGGTTCTATCCAGATCTCGCCTCCTTCTATCGTACGCCAACCCACGTGGAGGCTAATCATTATGTTGTCTTATTTTAAGGGCCAGAACAGTAACCGCCGCAGTGATTGTCAGTTATCACTGTGCGTGGGTCACGTCACGCCTGCCTCCTCGTTTACCGCATCTACGCGTCACGTCATGGGATCGATTTCGTTCTGTGGCCTTCCGTGTGGCTCCGTGCTGATTGGCTGATGCGGGTAATACACGGCCACATCGTGTGGCGCGCCTGCAGGACATGATCCCACTTTCCCATCGTGGGAGAGGTTAAATAGGGGAGGGGCGCCCCTTAGGAGTTTTCCCCTTCCGCGCCCCTCTGCCTCTTGCCCTTCTTCTTCTTCTTCTTCCCCGCGACAGCGCCACCGTCAGTGCTTCTCTGTAGCAGCGCCGCCGCCGCACTTTTCTCCCCACACCTCTGCATCTTCTCCACCGCTACGCGCCTCCTCCACCACGGGTCGCTGCCAATCTAGGCCTCTACCCCCCGCCGCCACTAGCGCCAGCGAGGGCAACGAAGACCAGATGACGGAGGAGGAGCTCGTCGTCGCTGAGCAAGAAATGGAGGAGGACTCCGCGGCGGCTGACCGTGGCGCGTGGGCCGGATCTTGGGTCTGCCAAGATGACCTAGATTGGCTCTACCGCACCAGGTGCATCCCCGCCGGCGTTGCGGCTCGTCTTGCGTCCTCCGAATTGGCCCCCTCACCCAATCCAGGTGAGTACGTTGTGTTTTTGTCCCACTTTCAACGGGGGTTCGGTTTGCCGGTCAACGAATTTTTCCGGGATTGGCTTAGCACATACGAACTCCAGCCGCACCACCTTCCTGCCAACGCCATCACTTCTCTCTCCGCTTTCGCTTCAACGATCGAAGGCTACGCCGGACTTTGGCCCACGAAGGAACTGTGGTTCTGGTTTTTTGGCCTTCGTCGCAATGTCATCCCGAACATCCAACTTGATCCGGAGGACAAGCAGCTCACTCAATTTGGAGCCGCGTCCATCTCACCCCGGAGGCTTTCCGTTTTCCCCCGGGTCACCGGGCTAGATTCCTGCAAAGGATGGGCCCGGACTTTCTTTTATGTCTGGAATACAGGCACTGAAGACTTAATCCGGCTGCTCCCCTATACTCCGGGTCCACCTAACCCGGAACAGTGGGACATTGTTCCCAAGAAGTCCACGGCCTTGGCCAACCAGGTTAACAAAAGGTTCGTGGAGCTGAAGAAGCTGGGGTTGCGCAACGAGGATGCTATGATTACGTTCGTGCGCAACCGAATTTCCCCCCTCCAGAAGCGCACCCACAAGGTGTGCCACATGAGCTTCGGCCGCGACCCCAACCGGACCTCATCCTTTGAGTTGAGCAACATGGAGATATATCGCCAGGTTAAGGCTCTTTTCACCACCCACAAGGACTTCTCTTCTGAGTGGACTTGGGAAATTGAGCATTATTGCCGTGACAGGCTTCCTCCCGCGGTAAGCTTCGTGGTGCAAACTTATTCCGGACTAATTATATGTCGGTCCTTGTTGTATTTTTTACTCTATTGTTCGTTCCTTTTCTCAGCTGTTCCTTCAGTAGACCCTTGAGGACGGCACAGATCTGACCCTTAAGTGGGCGCCGAACCGGGAGACCCCGGATGGGGAAGAGCCGGACCAGGAGATGTTCCTCCCGATGACCGACACTACAAAACGACCCACGGGTAAATCCTCTTCTATTAGAGATTGGCCCGATGATGAAGATAGCTCGGATGTCGAGGTGATTGAACCTGTTGATGCTGTCCCCCTTTCTTTTGCTTTTCCGGCATCAGCCAATCTCGATGGGAATATCCACGAGGACCCTCCCCTTGCTACGGGTGAAACTGTTCCGGTAGCGCCGGAGAAGAAGTGCGGAGCGGTGCCAAGTTCTTCCTCCGGACCTTCTTAGCCTGCCAAAAAGCGAAAGAAGTCCAGAGACAAAACTGCCTCCAAGCCAACAGGCAAGGCCCCAGCACAAAGGGCTCGGAAACCCAAGGAGCCCCAAACCTCGGATGCATAAGTCACTTTTTCCTTCTGCAACTTGCTCTTCCTTGTATTGTTGTAATTTCTCTTCTGACATTATTTGATTTGGTAGGGCTGCGGTGGAGGTCCCTCAGAGTGGATCTAGCATCTCTTCGCCACTCCGGCCTAACCCTGCTCCTCCTCGTGACGACGAGTCACGCTCGCTGAGCCCTATTCCTGAGGGTTCTGCGGCTGCTCCGGGTTCTGTTCCACCTCGTCAAGAGGAGGATAACCTTGGAGCGGGGGAGACCGGCCTAGCCGAGACGACGGCATCCACCACTTCGGCTTCGCCGCAACCAGCAGCCACCGAAGCTATCTCGGCACCAGCACCAGCTCCAGCACCAGTAACCAAATCAGTACCATCACTAGTTCCGGCACCAGCACCAAGCCCGGTAGCAAGAAAATCAGCAGCTGCACCAAGTCCAGCATCAAGAACATCAGCGCCAAGCTCCTCCGCCTCATCCGAGTCTTCTCAACCTCGGCGAGGAACTATCCCGGCAGCTCCTAAGGGAAAATCCGCTGCAACTACTTCCTCTTCTCAGCAAGCAAAGGGCAAAAAGGCTCCCAATACTACCAAATCATCATTCGTCGAGGCTGGGCAGCGTACCCTTGCATCAATGCTTCCCAAGAAGGCTCCAGCAGCGAAGGACGCCCCTGCCGAGCCAACCGATGCACAACAGATGGTTCTGCATACTAGCCCGGCCCTTGCCTTGGTTGAGAGGAAAGAGGCAGACGCGAAGGGCTTGGTGGCGCCCCATATGCCCACCGGCGAGCGGTACCCTCCACTATTGATTGAATTTGTCAACAACTGGAAGAAGGCTGAGTTCGTCCAAGATGACGATCTCCCGGAGAGGTTCGGCCCCGCCGAGTTTTCCGCCCAAATGAACACAGCCACTAAGGCAATCAACCTCGCCGGGCGGATGACGGAGGTACGTCGCTTCCCCTTTACATGCTATAGATAATGATGATATAACCATTTGTCCCCGAGCCTCCGGGGGAGTAACTCGTTACTCAGTCGGATGCTCTAAAAAACTAACGTAGCTCCATGAGAACTTCGAATATGCACACACCTAGAGCCGGGTTAAGTTCCACTTGGCCCGGATCTTAGTACACTTCAAATATGCACACACCTAGAGCCGGGTTAAGTTCCACTTGGCCCGGATTTTAGTACACTTCGAATATGCACACACCTAGAGCCGGGTTAAGTTCCACTTGGCCTAGATCTTAGTACACTTCAAATATGCACACACCTAGAGCCGGGTTAAGTTCCACTTGGCCCGGATTTTAGTACACTTCGAATATGCACACACCTAGAGCCGGGTTAAGTTCCACTTGGCCCGGATTTTAGTACACTTCGAATATGCACACACCTAGAGCCGGGTTAAGTTCCACTTGGTCCGGATTTTAGTACACTTCGAATATGCACACAACTAGAGCCGGGTTAAGTTCCACTTGGCCCGGATTTTAGTACACTTCGAATATTCACCAAGCTAATTTATGTTTCTGTATCCCTTTCAGGTGACCACCAATCGCCGGAGTGCTAAATTCCAACGCTTGCTGGATACCCACAAGATGCTATGTGCAAAGCAGGCTGCACTTCTCGCGGAATACGAGAAAAGGGGTAAATTTCTTCCTTAGTGCTTCTTCGTTTTTCTTCATCTTCCTCTGCCGAACTAATCTCATCCTTCGGTTTCCGCAGATGGGGTGGAGGCTGAGAACACTATTATGCGGAAGAATCTAGAGCAGATCAAGGGTAAGTCATTTTTGTCCGACCTAGCAGTGCTTTCCATTTCCTTCTCTCCTTGGCTCGGCGAACATTCATACCTCGGCTCTGCCGGGTCAACACACCATTTCAGCATCGCTTGAAGATAGTTTACCCGTGCCTGATATGATGCTACATTTTCTCGAACAAGCAGGGCAGCACCAAGCCGAGCTTAAGAAGAAAGATGATGAGCTCGCCCTCCTCCGGACCAAGGACGATGAGATCGCCAGGCTCAAGGCTGAAATGGAGAGATGAAGGTCCAGCACCAATCCGAGCTCAAAAAGGTTGGCCAGGATTACACAGAAGAGCGCGAGCGCCTCAATCTCCAGATCGCCAAGGACCAGGATCTACTCAAGGAATCCGACATCCAGCTTGGGTCAGCGAATGCTGAGCTTGAGCAGCTTCGGAAGAGACGTGATGACTGCACCAGGGAGTTGACCCGGATCCTCAGCCATATATCACGTAAGTTCTTTTCCCTTATCCGACCTACTTCTCCGGGTTACTTCATATGTCTTTTCTTTATCTTCTTCCTTTGTCTTGTTTCCAGGAAAATTTCCCGAGGGCACTGCTATTGCAAGCGCAGCAGTTGCAGACTTCCGCCGAGAAAGGGGTACTCCTGCCGCTCCTGACGGTGAAGAGATTCCTTATGACATGGAGGACCTGTTGGTCAGCTTGTCCTCTCGCGTGGAGCTCATCAAGAATTATGGCAAGGACATCCTCGACGTTGCAGTTCGCATCTTCAACATGTTCTGGCCCGGAGAAGATACTCCGGAGACCACCGCAATCCTCGTTGAGAAGCTAATGGAAACTGAGACCCAACTCGACCTCTAGAGAGAGTCCGCTGGACGTGCCGCAGCTGATACCATTCTCCACCACATACTCACGTGGTATGAGAAGATCGATCTCAACCTCCTGACCCGCGTGCGCACAGGATCCAGATGGACCAATGACCCGGAGTGGGTAGCTCGGCGCCAGGCTTGCGCCCATAGCCTCATCGAATATGCTCCCATTCACGAATGGGTTGAGGGGCCGAGCTTCTTGGAAGCCGCTGGGGACGAAGAGATTGAGAATGACGAAGATGGCTCGGACGGTGATGGAGAAGATGATGCCTCGGATATCGAAGACGGCGAATATGATGCCGAGCTTCCTCCTCCTGCTGCTCCTTGAGCGAAAAACTTGAAAATTTATCAGATCCCCGGTATGCCGGGTGAAGTTGTATCCCATATACATGTGATATTTTGCTACTAAGTTCTTATTCCGGGTTAACTTGGGCGTAGTCCCCGAGTTTCTTTTTCTTGTTCGTCCAATCTTTTGGCTCGGCTCGTGTCTACCTTGATTCGGTTTTACGACTTACGAATCCGAGCTTCAAAAATTGTCTTAACAATACTGGGAAACTTTTAGACTTAGCTCAAGAATAAAACTGCATAATAACTTGAAAATAAATACAGGGTTAGTCCAAAAAACAAACGTCGGCCCGAATAAATTCTTTTCCTTAGTCGTTTTTCATGTGCTACACAATTCCAAACTTGTTCTCTTGCTTGCCATGAAGCCAATTCTTGTTGGACAGCAGCAAGTCGAAGAGTTGGGTTCTTGGTGCTCACACATTACTAATCCAAGTTAAGTAGAACAATGTATTCCATCTAACGCACAAAAAACAACAAGTATTATTAAGGCAGTCCCCGGGTTACTGCTCGAGGTGCCAACATTTCATTGATAAGCTCATTGCCGGCATACATACCGACACATGAGAAGACTCAGATACATACAATTCTTCGCTAACTGTAGAAAGGACGAAGGAGAGCTACATTCGATGGACGTTTAGATTCCTTGTCGGACCTATCCACCTTGTTCTTTTCCTGTGGCTTTGCATCTATAAGATAATAAGAATCATTGTGCAATGCCTTGCTCACGATGAATGGCCCTTCCCATGGGGGGGATAATTTATGCATGCCATCCGTACGTTGTATCAACCGGAGCACCAGATCGCCTTCCCGAAAGACTCGGGGGCTTAATTTCCGGCTATGATAGCATCGGAGATATTGCTGATATATGGCGGATCTGGACAGTGCTAATTCTCTCGCTTCTTCCAGCAGATCAACATCATTTTGTCGGGCTTCTTGCACTTCGGCTTCTGTGTATTGGGTGACCCTAGGCGAATCATGCTCTATGTCGGCTGGCAATACAGCTTCTGCCCCATATACCAGAAAAAATGGCGTATAGCCTGTTGATCGATTCGGAGTTGTTCTTAAACTCCACAGTACCGCTGGTAGTTCTTCTATCCAGCACCCCGCTGATCTTTGCAGCAGCTCAATGAGCCGGGGTTTTATCCCAGATAAGATTAATCCGTTGGATCTTTCGACTTGTCCGTGCTACCGATGCTACGTCCAGCCGGATCTTCTTATCCCGGCAGAAACGCGTAAATGCTCCTTCCGCAAAATTTGTGCCATTATCAGTTATGATACTGTGAGGATAACCGTACCTCAAGATGATATCCTTGAGAAACGTTATGGCCGTAGCTCCATCACATTTTCTTATAGGCTTTACTTCAATCCATTTGGTAAACTTGTCCACCATTACCAAAATGTGAGTCATATTTCCCCTTGCTGGTTTGAACGGGCCGACCATATCCAAGCACCATACGACAAATGGCCAAGTAATTGGTATGGTCTTGAGTTCCAACATCGGCATATGTGTCTTGGTAGCATACCTCTGACAACCATTACATTTTCTCACCATATCTTCTGCTTGCTCTAAGGCACTTGGCCAGTAGAATCCGTGTCGGAAAGCTTTTGCTACCAAGGCTCGGGACGTGGCATGATGCCCGCATTCCCCTTGGTGTATATCTCGGAGGATGTCAAGTCCTTCTTCCGGATCAACACATCGCTGGAGGACATTGGTCACACTTCTTTTGTATAGTTCGGAATCGATGATCGTGTACACCTTTGCCCTCCTCTGTGTTTGCCTGGACAACACTTCCTCAGTGGGTAACGTTCCATCTTTCATGAATTGAAATATAGGTAGTGCCCAAGCTGGTATTGCTCGCACAGGAAACACGTCCTCATTAATCTCCATCTGATCCATCGGCATAACTTCAGCCGGATCGTGCTGAGCAGTCCCCGGGTCTTGCGAAGCAGTCCCCGGGTTCACTGAAGCAGCCCTCGGGTTTGCCGAGGCAGTCCCCGGGTTTCGCGCACCACTTCCCATGTCAATGTCCATGGGCATAGCTCCAGATTCTGTGTCCTCCGAGACATAGATAGAGTCGGTTTCTGGGGAGGGCCTGATGGATGGTTTCCTGAGGTGCTCGAATGCTACACCCGGTGGAATTGCTTGTTGGGTTGACCCGAGCTTTGACAGCATGTCGGCAGCCTCATTTTCCACCCGGGGTACATGGTGAAATTTGCATCCCTCAAAGTAACCAGATATCTTCTGCACCTGAAATCTGTACAGTGCCATGTTTGGGTCAAGGGCGTCCCACAGTCCCGACACTTGCTGCACCACCAAATCCGAGTCGCCAAAACATATGATCCGGCGTATCCCAATCTCTTTTGCTACCTTGAGCCCATGCACAAGTGCTTCATACTCAGCGACATTGTTTGATGCCGCGAAATGGATCTGCAGCACGTATTTCAACTGGTCCTTCTTTGGCGATGTAAGTACAACTCCGGCACCTAGCCCGGTTTTGGTTTTTGATCCGTCAAAGTGCATTCGCCAATAGTTCGGATCTGGGACTGGTGGTTCGTTTTGCACCTCGGCCTGATCCACGAAAAAGTCCGCCACAGCTTGAGATTTGATGGCTTCTCTTTTGTCATATTGCGGCGCATAAGGAGCTAGCTCAATTGCCCATTTTGCAATTCTTCCACTCGCATCCTTGTTACTCATTATCTCGGATATGGGGGCCTCACATATGACCCGGATGGGATGCTCCTCAAAGTAACGCTTCAGCTTCTTAGCGGCCATGTACACGCCATACGCCACCTTTTGATAGTGTGGATAGTTCTGCTTTGAGGCCGACAACACCTCGCTCAAGTAATACACTGGCCTTTGCACCGACTTACCTTCCTCGTCGCGCTCCACCACTATCACTGCACTTACAACTCGGTTGGTTGCGGCTATATAGAGCAACATTGGCTCCTTCGATAGTGGTGAGGCTAACACTGGTGCAGTGGCTAACATCTTCTTCAAGTGAGCAAAGGCTTCATCGGCCTGCAGTGTCCAAACAAACTTATCTGACTTTTTCATGAGTTGGTAAAGAGGCAATGCCTTTTCTCCCAACCGACATACAAACCGACTTAACGAGGCCAGGCAACCTGTGAACTTCTGGACATGGTTAAGACACTTCGGCAGTTCCATTCGTTCGATGGCCCAGATTTTGGTTGGATTAACCTCGATACCTCGGCTGGAAACTAGAAAACCGAGCAATTTCCCAACCGGGACACCGAAGGTGCATTTTTCCGGGTTAAGTTTCATCCGGAACCTCCTTAGGTTCGCAAACGTTTGCGTGATATCGTCAAGGAGCGTTTTGCTTTCCTTGGTCTTGATAACCACATCATCCACGTACACTTGTACATTTTGACCGATTTGGTCATGCAAACATTTTTGCATACATCTTTGGTACGTTGCCCCTGCATTGCGTAAACCAAACGGCATGGTGCGATAGCAATAAGCCCCATACAGGGTAATAAACGCAGTCTTTATTTGATCATCCAGATTCAGAGGTATCTGGTGGAAACCAGAATATGCATCAATGAATGACAAGAGTTCACATCCAGCAGTTGAGTCTATGACCTGATCTATTCTTGGCAGCGGAAATGGATCTTTTGGACACGCCTTGTTCAGGTTCGCGTAATCGATACACATTCGCCAAACCACTGCCATGTTCGGATCATCCTTCTTCTTCTCCACCAGCACCGGATTAGACAGCCAATCCAGGTAAAGAACTTCCATGATAAATCCTGCAGCTAGCAACCAAGCTATCTCATCCACGATGACTTTCCTCCTATCTTCGGCGAAGCGGCGGAGAGGTTGCTTCACCGGCTTAGCTCCGGGTCTCACATTCAAAGAGTGCTCGGCCAACTCCTTCGGAACACCTTGCAAGTCCTGTGTGGACCAAGGAAAAATGTCCCGATTCTCACGGAGGAAGCTGACGAGCTCGCTTTCCTATTTATCGCTTAACCCGGCACCAATTGTTACGGTGCGCTCCGAGAACATGTCATCAACAGGAGCCTTCTTGGTATCTTTCGTGGCCTGGAAGGAGACACTTCCATGCGGGTTACTCAGCGCCGGCATATACTGCTGCGCGGACTGAGCCAACGCCGCCACCTCTTGAATTTTCCTTTTTTCCTGTGCAATACCAAGTGACTCGGCTAAGTTAGACCCGGCCGACACACACTCCATGGAACGTCGGAAATCCCCAGCAATGGTAATCACCCCGTTTGGTCCGGGCCACTTCATCTTCAAGTAACTAATATGACAGCTTGCCATGAACTTGTTCAGCGCTGGCCTTCCAAGTAACGCGTGGTACGCACTTTCTAAATTCACCACCTCGAACTCCAAATTTTCGGTTCGGCAGTTATCCCTCGTGCCGAACAAGACGTCAACCCGGACATTGCCTATGGGCTCACAAGAGATGCCGGGCACAATACCATGGAAAGTTGTCCTCGTGGCCTGTAGCATGTTCTCCGAGATACCCAACTTGCGCATTGTGTCCGCATACATGATGTTAATGCTACTGCCATTGTCGATCAGTACCTTTGAGAACCTTACGTTAATGCTAGGTCCAATGAATGTCGGATCCAGCACCAACGCATACGAACCAGGGCTTGGCATAAGCTTCGGATGATCCCTGATGCTCCAGGTGATTTCCTGATCAAACCAAGGCATGTCCCTCGTCACTGCAGGCATCACTGCATTCATCTCCATATGCCTACGCAGCAAGCTCTTTCTATATGTTTCCTCAGTGGTGAACACACAATAGCTTTGATGATGCTCTCTTTACTCATTTCTCCCTTCATTTCCGGGGTACCTCTGATCCGGCTGATGCTGATTTTCCACTTGATGCGCCACATCCCTTCTCTTATTGTTATCATACCTCGGCGGAGGGGGAGGCAACATTAGCTGTTGCGTGTTCGCTCCGGAGAGCAATTGCTGCCGGGGTAACTCCTGCTGAGGCTGATCATTCCGGGGTGCCTGAGCATTCCCCGAACCACCTTGTTCAATCTTGCGCATCCACTCACATTGCCTCGTCGTATGACCCACTGGGTTACTTGGATTTGGTGTGTGAAACTTACATGGCTGGTCCAACATCGACTCGTAAGTATACCTCGGACGGTCCTTCTTTTCTTGCCACTGTTTCTTTTGCTCTGGCATCCAAGTTTTCTTACCTTCGTTTCTCGGAGTCCACTGCCCTCCAGTTTTTTGGCGCTGACTGCCCCCTGCTCCGGGCTGATCTTGATTCACAGATTCAACTTGGTGCGAACCATATCGATGATCCGGTTTATCATCTCTCCTTTTCCCTCTGTAATCATTCCTCCGGGATGACCCAGCACCATCTCTCTAGTAGTACTCATCGTTTGACTCATTTGACACGAGCCTAGGTTGGGTCGGATCACCCAGAGCATACGAATCAGCAATCTGGATCATCTCTGCCAACATGGTCGGCATTTTCCTTTGCAACTTCTGCCACAACTCGCTTGCATATCTGCATCCTTGCGCAAACCATGCTATGGCCTGTGATTCTATCATGCCCTCACACGAGTTTCTCACTGTACACCACTGGGTTAGAAACTCCCGATCTGTCTCATTTGGTCTTTGCTTGCACATAGCTAGGGTCTGCGGCCTATTTGGCCTCTGATACGTACTCGAGAAATTGCTGATGAACATTTCCTCGAAATCTATCCAGCAGTTGATGCTTCCGGGAGGCAAATTGTTCAGCCATACCCTAGCTGGCCCCTCCAACATCTGGGGTACATATCGTACAACCCATCTCAAATTGCCGGTGGCAATTTTCACGGCTGTAGCATAATTTATCAGCCAATCCTCCGGCTTTGTACTGCCGTCATACGTCTTTGTGCCCCTGGGTAATTGGAAGTTGGGTACCGGTGGCTCCTTCATGATCCGGGGTCCAAAACATGCTGGACTTGGTGGATCCAGTTTGTTTCGACCTATACAGTCGATCCAGTTTCAACCTGGCATCATCCGGCATCAAATCCCTGCTTCCCAATCTTGACCCTATCACATGATAGTCCGGTCTTGGGTATCCCACATTTGCCATTTCCGAATCTCCATCATTATACCTGTCTTGCTCTCGTGGAGCACCTTTCTGTTGCATACCTCGGCCGACACTTTGCTCTTGCCTTGGTATATTCCGCTGCTGTGGTTGCCCTGCTCCTGCCGAGTTTCGCTGTCCGGCATTGCCGTTGACGGTGTTCCCTTGACCGGCATTGCCTTGGTCGTGGTTACCTCGGCCAGCTTCACCTTGGCTCACACTCCGTCGATCATCATTTTTCTGAGATTCTTTTCCTTTCCTGCCCGCGTTGGGTCATACGGGACGATCTGCTTGTTCCGTGTGGCCGAGGTTACTACCTCCTCTCTCCTTGGACCACTATGAGGAGACGATGCGGCTCCAGTGGATTTCTCCGGGTTATCCATCGCTGAATGGACGATCTTGGAGTCTCCAACTCTCTCTGGGTTAGCTCTGAGTAGTTCTTCGTTTTGACTGTTCGCGATCCGAACCAGCTCGTTAACCCTATCTTGTTGTATTTGCCGAACCTCACCCGTTAGACCCTCTAACTCGGATGCAGCTGCATCTCCTGCTCTGAGGTTCTTTGCCGGGGTACTATACCTCGGCAGCCCCACGGACAAACAGTTTTCTAATTCCTCAATTCCAGTATCACCTTCTCTGTTCATCTCGCTCATGAGATTTCTCCCCTTCACTTTTACAGCGTCAACTCTGTTCGCCTTTGCGTACTCACGCAGCGTCATATTCAACGACTGCTGAGCCGCGGCTATCTTTTTTGCACCCTCCAGTATCTTTTGCCTAGATTCTTCTAGCTCGGCCTGCGCCCGAGCCGGATCTACTGCTGCTACCACAGGGTTTGCCAAGCTATCCATCGCTTCCCTCAACACATTCTCCGGCCTCCCTAGTGGAGGACCTCTACCTTTCCTAGGTGCCTTAGGCGTTACCTCCGGATCTCGCGCCGGATCCTTGCTTGCGCCTGCACCTGGCGTAGTCATCATCACCTCTGCATGGTCCGGGGAGCGAGCGACACGCGTCCCGGGAACCACGGTGAGGGGTGGCTCCCCCGCCTCGATGACGTGACGCGGATGAACACACGACATGTCAACAGCGACGTAGACCTTGTGCTCGTCAAGCTTGACGAAGAGGCCGTTGCGCGGAAGTGGGCGCGTGCCAAAGCAGCCAGCGTTGTCGCTGACGAAGTCTAGCGCTCCAAAGCGCTGAACGAGCCCGGAGACGATGCGTTCGCCGGTGCCGATGAAGTATCCCGTCCGGATCTTGACCCCTGCTAGCACCGCTAGCCCCACGGTGGGCGCCAACTGTCATGGTGGTGTCATGGCAGATGCCATGGATAGGCTAAAGGTGGGGACTAATACACACTAGGGGAATCCAGGGAGGGATAGTGGAGTGATTCTCCACACAGAAGTTTGTATTTGCTTTGTTTCCAAGATTACAAGTGCTCCTAGAGCTGTGTAGGCGAGAGGAGGAAGAAGGAGCTCTCTTACTCTCACATACAGATCACCCTCAAAACCCTAGCCAAATCAGAATAGCCGGGGGCCCCCTCTACTGAAAACCTAGCCCTCCTTATATAGAGGGAGCTAGGTCTCTGCCTAGGGCATACGTGGAGGCATATTCCTAATAATATGCCTCCTCCCAAAGTAGTAAGCCGACCGAGGTGCTTTTCCCCCGCGTCACACACGCAGAGGCTACGTGAGCCTCTGCGGCGCCCACGTCAGCCGACATGGGCGTTGTCACCCTTGTCGGCCATGCCCCTGTGGTCCTGCCCTTGTTTGCTTCGCTCAGGTAGTGCGTACCGGGGCTTATTTTGACCAACGAGATTCCTTCCTTCTCCTAGAAGCTAGACGTGACCCGGACCATAGTTGATCCGGCCACACCCGTTCCTGCATACAAGTAAAAAAGACATCTCCGACTTACTCCTTAAGTCGGTTGAGACTTAGTCAGGCGAACGCCCCTTGGTCCGGATTACCCCGTGATTCGGCCTGCCTTTAGGTGACTCGGCCAGCATCCGCTTTGGCCTTGCCGAACCTCGGCTAACTCGGCCTTTATACCCCGGCGTGACCCTACCCGGGGGTATCTCCCCAACACCTTCAACATTGCGAACAATTTGGCTAGTGATTTATTAACCGCATGCATGTTAAAATTCATGAAAAACCCAACAAAGCCAGGTGGAAGCGATTTCAGGATTATGACGGTTCCCAGTTCAGCAAAAAAAGGAAAGCCCACTGCTTCCAACCTCTGAACAAACCCATGTAACTTGATTACATGAGAACTAACCGAACTTCGCTTCAGCATCTTGTAGTCCAAAAGAGCTTGTGAGATCTCATATCTCTCAACCTAGTCTTGCTTCTCAAATGTGCCCCTCAATTCAGAAATTGTTTTATATGGACCCTAGTTTTCAAAAATCCTTTGCAGATCTGGTTTCATTGCAGTAAGTATGGCGCACTCGATAGATGTATAGTCATCACTACGTGACTGAAAAACATTTTTTACATCCTCTACCGCATTACCAGCAGGAGCATCACCAAGAGTTTCTTCTAAGACATAGGCTTTCTGAGCATCTTTCAGAACTATTCTCACATTACGGTACCAGTCCACAAAGTTTGTTCCAGATTCATGCAATTCCTCTTTCTCTAAAATCATAGCTAAAGGAAAAGTACGGTTGCGGGCCATTGATCATCAAATAAATGCAAATTCATTTAGACATTGGTTCATAATTAATGAACTACTCAAATTAACATATTAATCCTTATGTATCTCCCACTAAAATCAACATTCCTCATAATTTATACTTAGTGATTCAAGATCTGCATCTTGCTATCCCAATACCAATGTTACATCGTGTATTAGGGAGCAAGAACCGGTAGGTAAACATACCAATCACATCTATATATGATTCTTGTTAATATTTTGACTCTTGTGTTCCATATGCTAGACGTTCTAGATAGTATGTCAAAGGATCCTTAGTATACATGTAGTACATAAAAACAAATAAAGTGCATAAATGGATTAACATCACATGCAAATCATATAGTGATATTGTATAGCACTTCACGCCCACAATCTCCATTCATCAATGTCTTCTAGCGTCGGGTACTTCTTCATGGTGCCATGGGCATAGCATGGAGATCCATTGTTGCTTGATCATCATCGTCATGCTTTGCTCTTACAATTATCGCTACTCTAGCTAACAAAGTAAAAACAACTATCGCTATTACAATAATTATATGAAAATCATCGTGGCTCCACATAGGATTACAACGTAATACATCTCATACATGATGCATCACATTCCAAACTTTAGCTATACCACATCACCTTCCTGCACAAACAAGTTAGACGTCTCTAACACACTTTTGCTAGATTACGAAGCTCTATGGTTGCATAGAGAACCATTATATTAACTTATGTGGTAAGTAAGCATCATTATCATTGTATGTAATTTAAATTGTTCGGGGAATGTTACCCAAGAGATTTGAATAGCTCGAAGACAATACTAAACTTCGTCTATACGCTTGACACCCCATGCAAACTTCAACCAAATCTGCATAAGCCAATTTGCAAAATATCTTTCTGATGATATTGTAGAAAAAATGACACCATACAAAGTTGTTTTGTGCACCCGAATTACACTTTAAAAACCGGTCTCGATCCAAGGATCGTAAAGTTGGCTCGGTCTGCTAGTCAAATAATACCATAGGGATCAAAATTGCAGCAATTGGGAAGCAAAACAAGATCAACAATGATGAAATTCTCCAATTCCTCTATATGTACCTATGCCTACACATAGACCGCTCTGCTACCACTATTGGGTTCCATGATATGTAAAACAAATGATTCTAGTGCATAACCAAGATCCAATGCAAGGAGAGAGGAAACGGAACATACCCTTGAAGATCAAACTAGCGGAAGTTTGTCGATGATGAGGTTGATGAAGACGAGCATCGATACCCACAACAAGACTTATCAAGTTGATATGTATTATCCCACAAACTGCTCCCACGATATAGTGCTCCACGTGGCGAACCTCCACCGGTATCCACACGTACAAGTTTAACGGCACCACATTAAGGTGTGATCAAGCACACGTAAAAGGGAACATGCCAATGAAGACCCGACAACGCTTTCATGGTCCCGACTAGATTAGATCTAACCGGTGATAGAACTCGACAACACTTCTGCGATGGTGATGAAGATCCTCGCGTGACAATGATGACGATGACGACGTGAGAATAAGAAGGAGGGCACCGAGAGGAGGAGGTGGCCGACGGCAGCACGATGGCGGGTGAGAGGCCGTAACAGGGCTGGGGAAAGGCTCTCCAAAACCTTGTGTTCTTGCCATTGCCCTGCCCTTCCTTATATAGGTTGGGGTATCCCCTACGAGAGTAGAAGTAGGACTTCGAGTCCCAGTAGGACTCCTCCTCCTCTCTCTCACAAACACCAAAGGGAAGGGGAGTTGGAGTCAAACCCCAGCTCCCCCTTCATCTCCATGATCGGCCTAGAGGACGGGTTGGGGTGTGACTTGAACTCGTCCCATCCCTCCCCACGCGTGCCATGCCCTAGGGTCCCATGGTGCCACATAGGGTTTTACCGTTTATTAATTATTCCGATATTCCGGAAAATTCCAAACACCTCTGGATTGTTTCAGAACTTTCCTAAATTAACCCAATGCATTTCATAAATGTGTGGAACCATTCCAAACACTTCTCGGCGACATTATGGAGCCCTCTGGTGTATCCCAACACTTTCCGAACTCTCTTCGGAATAACTTCATTCGCAAATATTTAATCGCACTCACATTATAAATGCTATTAGTATCTAAGTATGTGACCCTATGGGTTCATATATATGTGGACATGTTCAGAACTGATTCCTCCATAATGATCACCATTGGTACCTTGAGGCACATAGTGATCCCTGCATATATTCATGAAGTTCTTTTATCGTGTGAACCTTTTATATTACTTTGATACACGTTGTATTGCTTCTTGATAGTTAACATAGACCGAGGTGAAACTGTTGGAGATATGCCCAAGAGGCAATAATAAAGTGGTTATTGTTATATCTTTGTATTTATGATAAATGTTTACATTCATGCTATAATTGTATTAATAGGAAACACTAATACTTGTGTGTTTTGTAAACGTAAAAGAGTCCCTAGTAAGCCTCTTGTTAAGACTAGCTTGTTGATTAATAGATGATCATGGTCTCCCGATCATGGATATTGGATGTTATTAATAACAAGATCATATCATTAGGAGAATGATGTGATGGACATACACCCATAGTAAGCATAGCATGAGATCAAGTCATTAAGTTCGTTTTGCTACAAGATTTCAAATGCATAGTAACCTAATCCTATGACCATGAGATCGTGTTTATCACACTCACCAGATGAGTGCTTTGATGATATCAAACACCGGTTCGTAACTAGGTGGTTATAAAGGTGGCATTAGGTATTCTGAAAGTATGTGTTGAAGCACACGGATCAAGACTAGGATTTGTCCATCCATATGACGGATAGATATGCTCTGGGCCCTCTCGGTGGAATGTCATCCAATTATCTTGCAAGCATGTGACTAGGTCACAAGGGATGTCATATCACGGAACAAGTAAAGAGTACTTATCAACAACGAGGTAGAACTAAGTATGGAGATACCGATGATCAAACCTCGAATAAGTAGAGTATCATGTGACAAAGGGAATTGGTGTCATATGTAAATGGTTCTATTGATCATGAAGTCATCATTAAATATGTGGGAGCCATTATGGATCTCCAGGTCCCACTATTGGTTATTGATTTGGAGAGGTGTCTCGATCATGTCTGCGTAGTTCACGAACTGTAGGGTGACACACTTAAGGTTCGATGTTGTTTAGGTAGATATGGAATATGAGTTGGAGACCGAATGTTGTTCGGAGTCTCGGATTGGATCCAGGACATCACGAGGAGATCCAGAATGATCTGTAGAATAAGATTCATATAATACAAGTCATTTTCTAGGGTTCGGAAAAGTTTCGGAGTTTTGTTTGGAGCTTCTAGAAGGTTTCGGAATGTTCCAGAAAGTTCTACAAAGAGATAAACAGAAATCCCTATATTATAGGGGATAAGACTTGGGGGGAAGGAAACCTCACCCCTCCCTTTTGCGCCGGCCCTAGGAGGTGGGCCAAGGGGTGGGATCCCTAGGCCGCACCCCCTCTATATAAAGAGTGGTGGGGGCGCCTCCCCCTTGACGCTCCACCCAAACCCTAGTCGCCACTCCCTCCTCCTTCCTCCTGCCACGGCTTAGGCGAAGCCCTGCAGGAATTATCCACCATCACCACGTTGTCGTGAAACTGGGATTCCGTGGAGATCTACTACCTCCGCTGCCCGCTGGAATGGGGAGAGGATCGTCTTCATCGACTCTGTATGTGTGATCGAGTGCGGAAGCGCTGCCGGAACGCGGCACCAGAAGGATCGTCTACTCGATCTTGAGATCGGCAAGTGATCATCTACATTAACCACAAGATCCGATCTCGAACAAGGCTTTGAATCTACAAGGGTTAGTACAGATCTATCTCGTTGCACTTATCTCATAGATTAGATATTGGCTTTTCCATAGATTAGATCTTGGTTTTGTTCGTTCTTGCGGTAGAATTTTTTGTTTTCCCTACGACGAACCCATCAGAAACACTAGGTTATCCTCGTAACCCGGTATGTACTCTTTACCTATTATGTGTTATCATGTTCTTATGATTGATAATTTGTTCACTTGCATGGACAGACGGTGAAGAACACCATAATATATACATGAGTGGGACTAGAGCATATCTCTCCATTCGGGAGTAGCAAGTCCCACAACTACACCATATGATACAATGACATACTCTCCGGTAAGAGCGAAACCTGACTATATAACTACTCATTCTAAGAGTAACGTTTGAAGAATCCCACCATATACATTTTGTATCCAAGTTCATATGTGCCTCGTGATCTAACGATCTTATAGTAACGGTAATACTTGTTAAGGAGAAACTATTAATAACAATATCCATCGTTGTTGTACTCTCAACAACTCTAATCTCATATATCATTGGCATCTCTAAAACACTTCGTACTTTTCTCATAGTTAGAAAACCGAGACTATCAATGATACACAAACTACTCTTAGAGGCGAGACTAGGTATGTATGATGTCGTTTAAAATTCCACACATGTATTATGATTTTTCTATAAATACTCATTATCCAGAACTAATACAATTGTAACACAGAACAATAAACTTAATTATGAAATAAGAAATATAATGATAATTTATTTATTATTGCCTCTAGGGCATATTTCCATCATATTGGCCCATCGGCTTAATTTGCTTCTTCGCCAAGTTGATTACTAAGATCCTCGCTAGAAGATTGCATCCCAAGATGCAGGAGTTGGTATCACCATCCTAGAGCGCATTTATGAAAGGCTTTTCTGGCACACAGGCCAGACTTGGACTACATATCTGAGGCCCATGTGCAACTATGGCCGGGCTCAGGCCTGAGAAACGATGCAGACAGATAGGAACACATGTCAATAGATTGCCACTTTGACTAGGGTTGTGGACTAAGGGACACAAGGTGTTTTGTCGCCTCACCTTCTTCCAATATATTAGTGGGTAGTCTGGTGGCAGATTGTACTGGAACACACCACCCACAAGTCACCCCTTTCTCCCGAGGGCGGTGGAACCGAGGCTAGAACATCATCCCCGCTGATCCACTTTGTATTTGTGTGAGCCACTTTGGAATGCTCAGGAAACAAAAGGTGTTAGAGTAACCAGCCCCATAGATGAGGACCCCAAGGCCAAACGTGAGATGCAGTACAAGGATTGTACTGCTCTGAAGCACCTGCGCATCTAGGGGTAAGAATCGAGGCCATCTCCCTCAGTTGGATCTTGGTCAGAGCTCGGAGCTTGGAAAGAAAAGTTTTGTTTGTTCTTGCTTCGAGTGTGACCCCACAAACTACCTCTTTTATTTTATTCTATTTACATGAAAATATGAACAAATTAATATGAATCAGATCAATATTTTTGAAGGCCCAAATGAATCGTGTAAGACCAAACCTGTGCGTAGAAAACCCGCCATGACCTGCCCCATAAAATCCTGATGGGCCAAGCATTCCTGGCCCACGGGCCTAGAAAAGGACGGAAATAGGAAGGCCGGACCGACGGTATTCTATGGGTTTGGGTTGGGCTCGTGCCTGAATTTTTGGCCCGCCAGTCGTGCTGGGTCGGGGAGGGGGGGGAGGCGGTTCTGCAGGTTTGGTAACCATAAGGATTGCAGCTATTTTATGGGAGATTTGGAAAGCAAGAAATAGGTTATGTTTTGATCACATATGACCATCTGAACCAATTTTAGTTATTTTCAATTGTGTGGCTTGGGCCTTTTCCCAAAAAGGAGGTGCACCTGCACCAGCGCTACACAAATGGAAGCAGGATACTACGTCGCGGCAGCTAGCTTGAATGGAAGAGCACGACACCCTTATGCGGATTGGAAATTCGAAGCTTGAGTAGGTGCATGCGCGCGCGCGTGTCCAGCTATTTCGGGCCTGCGCCGCACACGATCGATCACTAGAACCCGTCGCTGCCGGAAATCCAATCGAGGACAAATGGTGTCGTAATCTCGATAGCGACAAATTACTAACTGTCATGCACACGGTTTACGACCTAGTAAACCGCCTGCAACATCATCAGTCAATTTATCTGTCATGCAATGCACCGATGCGTGCACCACGCGCGCTCTCTACTTATAGCGAACAAACCGTAGCACACAATCACCAGCAGTCCGAGATCAGTACATTGCCATTGGTGGAAGCAAGCTACAATTGACACTCGCACCTGATCAATGGCATCGTCTCGCTCCGCTATGCTCCAGGTGCTGCTGGTGGTCGCCGCAGCCCTCGCAGCGGCGCCGTGCATCCTTTCGGACCCGTCGCCGCTCCAGGACTTCTGCGTGGCCGACCTGAAGGCCGCGATGGCGGTGGACGGGTTCCCCTGCAAGGCAGCCTCCACCGTTGTGGACGACGACTTCTTCTCCGCGGTCATGGTTGCCGCGCCCAGCACCAAAAACCCCTTCGGCGTCAACTCCACGCGCGCCACGGTGTCCGTCTTCCCGGGCCTCAACACGCTGGGCGTCTCCATCACGCGCACCGACCTCGCGCCGGGCGGGATCAACCCGCCGCACTCGCACCCACGCGGCTCTGAGCTCGTGCTGGTGGTCAAGGGCGAGGTCATGGTCGGGTTCACGACGTCGACCAACCTGCTCTACTCCAAGGTGGTGAAGGAGAACGAGCTCTTCATCGTGCCGCGCGGGCTGCAGCACTACCAGCTCAACGTCGGAACCGGGGACGCCGTCTTCATGGCCATGTTCGACGCCCAGTCGCCGGGCCTGGTGGTGCCCACGCTCGGCCTCTTCGCCACCAAGCCGGCCATGCCCATGGAGGTGCTCACCAAGACGTTCCTCTTGGAAGCGGACGAGATCGACGTCATGAAATCCAAATTTGTGGGCTTTTGATCGCGTGGACAAGCTCTCGCGTTCTCCAGCTGCTAAGTTGACTATGCAACGCAGCAGTGTCCTGTAATACTTGTTCAGCACTGGTCCTTTAATTTCGCGTGTACATGTGTCTGCCTATTCGTTCATTTCATTTAAACGATCTGCATTGTCGTTGTATCTTTTTTGCATTCTTTATATGCTCGCTTGCAGAAGTTTATACAATGTTAATTAGTCTATGTATACAAATAATTAGTGATCACTCATAAAAGGAGTTTTGCTAAGGAGTGCATGTTTACCTTTTATAGACTACACACGGTTCTATTTGAAAGTCATTACTACTTCATTTCATGTATTGTATTTTTGTCATGCATTAGGTGCATCTTGGAGGGGGGTATATAACCGTGTGGGAATTTGCAAAGACATATGTCCATAAAATAGTTAAATTAAGGTTTTAATAGTGATGCACGCACTAATTACATAGGCATGTTAGTTTGATCTCCACGGTCGTCCCAACGGACGACCAACTTGGTCTCGCACCCTGATCGGGGGAGCCCAACGTTATCATCGTTGGTGGCCCCCCGTCGCGCAGCGCATATAAAGAGGTGGGGTCCGGAGGCACGAACCCCAAGGTTCGTCTGCCGACTCGCCCACCGCACAACACAAAACCCTAGGCCACCCGATCTGGCATTGCGCTGCAGCGGCGGGAATCACCCATCTCACCGCCGCCATCACCGGTCGAGCTCCATGACGAGCTCTTCGTCAACCTCGAAGGCCGACGGTATGTTTACCCTAACTCCTATTCTCTCTAGATTGACACCTAGCGATCCAAATAGGCTAACAATGGTATCAGAGCCGCTAGTGCTAGTTGATCTAGTAGAGAAAGTAGTAGATCCGAGGAAGAAAAGTAAAAATGGCTAGGGTTTTCAGAAGCGCCGCCGCAAGGCCGTGCCGTTCCTCTCGATCCCGACGCATCGGCAAGCCGAGGTCAGGAAGAAGAACAAAACCCCTCTGGGATGAAGAAAACCAAGACCCTCAAAGCCACATATCCCTCTTCCTCGGATCAAATCGATCAAGAATCAAAAGAAAAATCCCCAAATCCCCACAGAAAAGTTCCCAAAACCCCAAATCCAAAGAAAAAAAGGACACCACCGGCCGCCGCCGGCATAGGGCACCACCGCTAGGCCACTTGACGGCAGCGCTCCCACGTGCGGGCGGAGCGCTCGTCGGCAAGGAGCCTAGGGGGTGCCAGTGCTCGCTGCTGCTCACTTTCCTCTCCGATTCGTCGGGGTGGGGGGATGTGCTCGGGAGAGAGGAAGTGGAAGGGGCTTGCATGGAGGAGGGAGGGGCTTGTCGCCGGCTTTGCGCCGGTCGACACCGCCGCCTCACCAACCTCACTAGCGCGGGGCGGTGCGTCGCCACCGCCGGGAGCAGAGAAGAGGGGGAGAGGGAGGGGCTTGCACGCCGGCGCTATTGCCAGGCGGGGCGGCCACCTCACCTCACCTACAGAGAGCGGCGCCACCGGGAGGAGCGTGCGACCGCGAGTGGGAAGGGGCGGATGAGGGCTAGGGTTCCAGGGGCAGGCGACGGGGTCGGTTTTGTCCTGGCGAAAAGAAAGGGCAGCCGTTCGATCGGCAGCAGAGGAAGTGAACGGCCAGGATGGCTCTGAGCGCCGCTACCTAGGCGATAGTAGGCTGCGGGTGGGCTGGTTGCCGGGCCGACACCAGGCACAGCAAGCCGCTGCCAGGCGTTGCGGGGGAGGCCGGCCGGCCATGGGCCGTTACGGGCCCAGTGCACCTTACACGCCGCACAGAGGTGGTGGGCCGGCTGTTTTCCGCCCAGGGCCAATTTTGCCCAGTTTTCATTTACAGAAGCCTTTTGGGCATTTTAATTATTTGTTTTTGATGTTTTTTGCACAGTTTTTTCTATAGCAAAATTATCCAACGAAATTTTGTGTAGAAAAATATTAAAGTAATAGTAAAGTTTCTGTAAATTATAAAGTTGATGTTTTATTCATGTTTTCCGCTGCAAATAGTTAAAAGTAATTGCTTAAATGCAATAAAGTGATGATTTTATTTGATGACCAACGTTCTTAGTAAGATTTTCACTATGGATAAGTTTTATCACTATTAGTTCTATTTTTGCCCAACGGTGATATAGAATTAATATTGAGAAGTTTCATGATTTAATTTGACCAACGTTAAATTAACTCATTTTGATAATATTTTGTTTTCAGGCAATCCTATGAATTTTATCTCGGCCATTGGCCCCTCAATGGAGGGAACTACGGCTCATGGCGAGAGAAGGTTGAGATGGGGCTTGCTTTACTTGACCTCGACTTGGCACTGATTGAGACCTATCCCAAAGAACCTGAGGACCCCGTGAGGGGCGAAAAAGAAAGTGAAGATGACTTCAACAAAAGGGTCCATGACCATGGACCAATAAGAATGAAGTATGACCTTGATCGTGCAAAGTGGGACTCGTCCAACAGAAAGTGCTTGATGGTCATTAAGAGCTCCATTATGGAGGCAATAAGGGGAGCAATCCCAGAGTGTAGCACTGCCAGTGAGTACCTGAAGAAGGTAGGAGTCAGTTTACTGGGTCTTCAAAGGCCTATGCAAGCTCTCTCGTTAAGAAACTTGTTACTACAAGATACACTGGTGGTGGAGTAAGGGACCACATATTGCGAATGAGCAACATGTCTTCCAAGCTCAAGCCCATGGGAATGGAGCTCCCAGTCGAGTTCATTATTCATCTGATCTTTGCCTCACTGCCAAACCAATTTGAGACTTTTGCTTGAACAACAACGCATAGCCAGAAAAGTGGGGCATTGAGAAGATGATGGCCATGGGCGTACAAGAAGAAGAGAGGCTCAAGGGGCAATCTGGTGATTCTGTGAACTACCTGAGCCCAACCAAGAAGAGGAACTTTCAGGGTTTCAGGCCACAAGGGAGGCCACAAGGGAAACCTCAGGGGCATCCCCCTCCTTCTAAGCCGCATGGAAAGGATGATGATCACCGACAGCAGGAGGTGGACAAAGACACCTGCAGGTGGTGCAAGGAAAAGGGTCACTACATGAGTGTTTGTGTGAGCTTCCTAAAGCATCTATGCAAGAAAGGTGAGGATTTAATTACTTTTGTTGATGAATCACTATTTTTTAAGTTATGCAAAATCTACTTGGTGGATTGACTCAGGTACGACTGTCCATGTTGCAAATTCATTACAAGGATTCCGTATGAGAAGGACCCTGCAAAGAGGAGAAAGAAGAATTAAAGTGACAAATGGCGTCCAAACTGAAGTTGAAGCTATTGGAGATCTCCCGTTAGAATTATCAAATGGCTTTGGCCACGCTCAGCCTCTTCGCTACCAAGCCGGCCATGCCCATGGAGGTGCTCACCAAGACGTTCATCTTGGAAGCGGATGAGATCGACGTCATGAAATCCAAATTTGTGGGCTTTTGATCGCGTGGACAAGCTCTCTCGTTCTCCAGCTGCTAAGTTGACTATGCAACGCAGCAGTGTCCTGTAATACTTGTTCAGCACTGGTCCTTTAATTTCGCGTGTACATGTGTCTGCCTATTCGTTCATTTCATTTAAACGATCTGCATTGTCGTTGTATCATTTTTGCATTCTTTATATGCTCGCTTGCAGAAGTTTATACAATGTTAATTAGTCTATGTATACAAATAATTAGTGATCACTAATAAAAGGAGTTTTGCTAAGGAGTGCATGTTTACCTTTTATAGACTATACGCGGTTCTATTTGAAAGTCATTACTACTTCATTTCATGTATTGTATTTTTGTCATGCATTATATTAGGTGCATCTTGGAGGGGGGGGGGGGGTATATAACCGTGTGGGAATTTGCAAAGACATATGTCCATAAAATAGTTAAATTAAGGTTTTAATAGTGATGCACGCACTAATTACATAGGCACTCTCTTTAACTTTTTCAAAACGGCTTATCATGTCGCAATCATAATCTGCATGTTATACATGTACGACATTACACATCGAGAAACATGGACACGAGCCTCTTAGACGACGGAGAAGGGCACCCTCGTCGGGAAGATGTCACATATGTGGAGGGGTTTAGCAGCAGCACGAGCATACCATTTCCTTTGAGGCACCTCAACACAAAACGAAAAATCACAGATGTATGTTACCATTGTTATTAGCTCACCCGTAATGATTTTGTATGAACTTCCATCAGCATTACTTGATGAGTCGGTAATGTTGTTTCATCCTTCTCGGATTGCATTTTTATCGCATGCATACTACCTTGTTATGCAGCATGACTGTATAGCAGCAAAAATACAATACATATTTCAGTTCTTTCATAGCCAACACATATAATTAGTTCACACACATTGCAATATTTAGCTAAACACAATCTAAAAGAGGTGTTTGCTGGATCTATGTGGGTCTTGGCTCATTTAAACTAACAAATACTGAAAATCTCAAAGGTCCATTTAGCTTGGCACCATTCCAACAGGGAGTGAGAACATTGCCAATGAAGAGAGAATTGGACCTATTTATAAGGATAACTCTTTTACCTCCAACAAGTTAGAAAGAATAGGAACAGCTCATGTGCACTCCTCCTATGTTGTCCGCCTCGCCAAACCATGTCTCACATGTGTTTCGTGACTTGAGTTAGAAACTCATTTTGGTACTTTGAAGTTTAAATTAAATTTCTGCTTGGGCACGATCTGAGTATATACATGTCAATCATTCGTGTGCATGTGTGATACATTCCCAGCTTCTTTCATCATGTGGCGTGTCTTCTCTATCTATGCTATACAGGAGAGAACATAACTCGCAGAACAGAAAACTCACAAGAAATTTGTCTCTCTCACCATTGTCTAGTTTCTTTTATTGTGTTTCTTTCAAGCTTTCCCATCCTAGAGACTACGTGCACGAACGTTCGACGGAGTAGGCCTCCGAAACATCATACCTTTAGATGTTGCATCGGCAGAGGGCCGATAAAAATTTGGGAAGCATCTTGGCGTTACTGCTTGCTTCTTTTCAACTGCATCCACGCCAACCATACGACGACTTCCTCAACAAAACGGGTGTACAGCTACTTCGCCTTCACCAACATGGACAGCAATGAAACAGTGCTACTAGTGAGTTGGTGTTTCCAGAAGAGAATATGTATGTTCTTCTCATATTTTTGTTTGAAACAGTATATAGCTCATATGCAGATCTCATAGATATGTCTACTATATCGTATGTGATTACATCTACTAGTGCATATGTAATGTTTATTTTGTTAATTGAACTCTATCTAAAATTTGAGCAATCCAAAGACCTTATTTATTGGGTTTATTACGTGTGTATTTCTAGCTCACATGAAAATTGGAAATGTGTCGCTATGAATTGGCCAATTGACCAGCCGACGCCGATTCGTTACGTCAAGCCTCTGATTCCGTTTGACGACGACTATCGTTTTCCATTGCTAACCTTCCATACAGGTTGGCTCGGTTTCTTCCATGTGGGTCTCATCACGCTCAGTCGTTGTTTTGACCATTATTCTGATGAGTGGACCCTGCCACCTTAGCTTTCGACGGTACACATCCTAGGTTTGCAGGCCCGAGCCTCCATTATTCTGTAATTTATCATATTTTGTCGCTCCCCCGCTCTGATCCATTGCTCTGGTCTAGCCACCACATTGTTCTATCGTGGCACCGCCCTACACCTCTGCCGACCTCCCGACTTCCCGACCTCTCCTTTCACCTATGTTTGCCGCCCTCGCCATTATACTGTCCCTACCCTCTATGCTTCCCGCTATGTCATGTCCTAGCATGGTCAATAGGATGGAAGTGAAAAGCGTGAGTCGGCCATTGGTTGCATGCCTACGAGGTGGATGTGAATCGGATACGACACGGAGATGGATCCTACATGGCAGGAGATTATAGACATATATCATGCAAGGTTGGACAGTATGGGCGAGGGAATGGGAAGAAGACGTGGGGAACGAAGCTCTGCAACTCTGGAGCCCGTTGAATGTGTTGGTCGTCCTCCCTGAAGGGTATGAAATATATTTTCGTCTATACTTTTTCCAGTTAGCCACTTGAGTCGCATGGTAATAACGAGGATATGTATTGATAACCATAGGACATCTACCACATCCGAATTTCTGCTGAAGATTCAACATAGGTGTCAGACGGAAACCGTGCCCGGGGGTAGAATTGTAGTTAGCCTTGGTTTTGATTATCAATGATAGTAGACGCGACAGACTTAACTCTATGTGACTTGCACACGGAATTTGGCAAGTTTCCAATTAGCCAGAATGAGGAATTCGTACTCAGGTACTACGATAAAAATTCTCTGGATTTCTACGATATTAGGACTGACGAGGGGCATGATCTAGGGTAAACATCCCAGGACGAGGAATGTGTTGATGTCTATCCACATTGTTAAAAAATAGTAGGGAAGAGACTGTCATCGATGATTTCAAACTATTTGCAACACAAACAACTCAACTAACAATAATAGAGCAACATATCCTCAGGGTACCGAGCGCAATCGCCCAGATTCTTCTCCATCATGATGCCTTGTCAAGCAAGCAGGTATGCACAGAAACGGGGGGTTGAGGATGATTTTATGTTCAGAGATGGTGATGACGAGAAAGCATATCCAGATGTGGTTTCTGATCCTGAAAGGATGGAAAGTAGGGATATTTGTCTAGTTCAAATTTGAGCCTGACTATGGGACTAATGAGGAAGAGCATATTGAAGATGTGGAAATGGATATAGATACGATGATGAAGACAACGAAAAACCAGTGATACACTTTGACACGGACTACCCTACAGTTGAATATTTTATACAATAGAACACTTACATCACATCTACCATTTTAGCAAAATATTTTATATTGTTTTAGAAATCAATGTCATTGCATAATATTTTCCCATTTTGGGGTTTATATTTTTTCAGAAAAAACATTTTAAAGGTAAAAAAGGGAAATGTTCAACAAAGAATGTTTTAATGCTATTAACATAAGTAAGATATTTTTCTTGAGTTTTGTTTTATTAAAAAAGGATTTGTATAGAAATCTATTTGACAAATGATTTTGGATTTTTATAAGACCCCAAATTTAAATACCTTTGGTTTCCATAAAACAAAAATAACTATATAAGTTTTGGAATATAGTTTTTCCTACTCAACTAAACAAAATGCATTTTATTTGGAAACAAAATTTGTATTATTTTAGTAAACCATCAAAAGTTTCTTTTCTTTTAAAATTTTAAAACAAAGTTAGGAAAAACAAACATAAATTCTACTAAACAAACATTCCAAAATTTGTAAGCTTTTGGATGTTACAGACTACTACCCTTAAAAGAAATCATCCCGAGATTGGAAAAGGCTAGAAAGAAAAGGGTTTGGGATACATAGGCGGAGCTATGTGCATGTCGGGGGGGGCCATCCCCCCCCCCCCCAACTTTTAAGTAATCTGTGAAGAATTTTTTCAGGACAAGCTTAGATGTAATTTTTAGCATTTAGCCCCCCAAACATCTAAAGCTTGCATCTTGCCCCTCCCCATATGTCTCTGTCTAGCTCCGCTACTGTTGGGATACATTAGCGTGCTACCACCCTTATAAGAAGACTAGCTAGTAGGTCACACCTTGAGGGTTCACTTAGCGTCTTCAAGTTTACAATCAGAAAATTCATTGGCATAATGTCCCTTGTTTAGGCATTTAAAACAGGTGACCTGGTTGATGTCTCTCTTGTTGGAGTTGTGAGGGTTCTTGTTGCCTTCGGTGTTCATGTCCATTTACTCCATGATGGCTGTGACCATTTCCATCGTATGAGTGATTGTTATGGTTTCCATGCAGGTTGAATCAAAAGCTTATGCTACCATCATGTATGTGGAGAGACTTGTGAGGTGGTCTCGTCTTGAATTTCCCATCATTATTAGACTTCCTATTGTGAATATCCATCTCTTTCATTGGTTCTCCAGCATAATAGCCTTGTCCAATAGTGTCTGATAGTTCAGGGTGTTGACCACTAACAACTGGACCGCTAACTCATCATTCAATCAATACATGAATTTATCCCTCCTTTTGGCATCTGTGTCCACATCGTGTGGTGCATATATTGCTAGATTGTTGAACTCTTCAATGTATTCAGCAACAGTGCGGTGGTATTGAAAAAAGTTTTGGAACTCTAGGCAGAGAAGGGAACTAACCTGCATAGGCTATTGCGGCTGGGAGGAACTCCCTCTACTAGTTAGGTCAAATAGCACTAGGAAAATGGACCTTATATAGGTCAGGCACTAGGCTAGGCTAGATGCTCCACATAAAACTTAAAGAAGGCCCAATAGGCATCCAACAGGTATCTCCAACAGTTTTCCAACATCCAACACTCCCCCCTCAAGATGGGTGATAATGTCAATCATTCCCATCTTGGCACAAGCAAGATTACACTCTTTTGTGCCCAACCCTTTTGTCAAACAGTCAGCCACTTGTTGTCCTGATCTCACATAAGCCAAAGATACAATGCCTACATCAATCTTCTCTTTAATAAAGAACTTGTCTATCTCCACCTGTTTGGTTAGGTCATGTTGGACAGGATTATTTGCTATGTTTATTGCAGACATATTATCACATGACACCTTCAAGCTTTCATGCCTTAACACTTTCAGTTCACTTAAGAGGTTCCTTACGCACAATATTTCACTCAAGCCTTGTGACAAAGCCCTATACTCTACTTCAGCTGTGGATTTCGAGACAACAGATTGTTTCTTGCTTCTCCATGACACCAAGTTCCCTCCAACAAAAACACAATATCCTCGGGTGGATCTTCTATCATCCAAGAAACTAGCCCAATCTGCATCACAATAGCCATCTATATTCAGATGTCCTTTTGAACCATAGTCCTCTTCCTGGAGTGCCCTTTAAGTACCTCAAGATTCTTTGAGCTGTTTCCAAGTGTCCATCCCTGGGATCATGCATATAGCGACTCACTACACCCACTTCATATGATATATCTGGTTGTGTGTCACATAAGTAGATTAGTCTTCCAACAAGTCTTTGATATTTCACCTTGTCCACAGATTCGCTAGACTCTGCTGTTACTTTATCGTTTTGATCAATAGGAGTTGAGGCTACTCGACATCCCATCATACCCATTTCATTTAAGAGATCCAAGGTATACTTTCTTTGAGATAGTGCTATTCCTTTTGAAGATCTAGCAACTTCATTTCCTAGGAAATATTTTAGTTTTCCTAGATCTTTCACCTCAAAGGCTTGACTTAGGCATTTCTTCAATCTTGTAATTTCTCCCTCATCATCTCCTATGATGATAATATCATCAACATACACTGGCAGAATGGTGGTTTTTTGTTCAAAAAGTTTGTAAAATAAAGTATGGTCTCCATTGCATTGGCCATATCCCATGCCACACATAACTAGCCTAAACCTATCAAACCAAGCCCGCGGGGATTGTTTTAGACCATATAGGGATTTCTTCAGCCTGCATACCTTCCCTGCAGTTTCAGCTGTGACAAATCCTGGTGGTAACTCCATATACACTTCTTCCTATAAATCACCATACAAGAAGGCATTTTTTACATCAAGTTGATGCAGTGTCCATCCAAAATTTGCTACACAAGATATTAATATTCAAACAATATTCATTTTTGCCACTGGTGCAAAGGTCTCATCATAATCAATGCCATATGTTTGACTATATCCTCTTGCCACAAGTCTTGCCTTATATCTTTCAACTTTCCCTTCTAGGTTTTGTTTTACTGCATAAATCCACTTACACTCCACTGCCTTCTTTCCTTCTGGGAGATGTACCAACTCCCATGTTTTGTTTTTCTTCAATGCCTCTAGTTCTTCCATCATTGCATTGCACCATCTTGATTCCAACTTAGCTGCCTTCCAGTCTTTAGGAACATGTACAGCTTGCAGCGAGGCAACAAACGCTTGAAACGAGAAAGACAAAGCCACACTTGTGCTCCTTTTGTTAACTTTCCGTACTCCTTTTCTTATTGAAATTGGCAAGTCCAGTGTATTATTTGATGCGGTCTGAGATTGAGCCCCTTCAGATGAATCCACACTTGTGCTCTTTTATTGTTCATGTTGTGCTTCAATAGGCTGCTCCCCCTGACCCAAATCTTGTGTTTCATGCTCATCGGCTTGCTACCCCTGACTCATATCTTGTTGTTCCCCTGGGACTTTTCTCCTGGAGTAAACAAGAGGATTTTGCTGCCATCTTTGTGGTGGTGTAGGTATCTCAACATGCTCTTGAGAAACATGCCTATCAAGAACTGTAGGGATCTCCGCAACAATGGTAATTTGTTGTTGTTGTTGCTGGTCATCTTGCTGAGTGTTCTCATTTTCTTTTATCTCCTCCTCTTGAGCATTAACAAGTTGTGGTTGATCAAGAACCTGGAACAAGTCAGCGAGATCACTTGTGTCACCATAAAATGGTTCTGATTCACGAAACATGACATCCATGCTCACAATTGCCTTCTCTCTGTAGGGCTCCAACATTTGTACCCCTTCTGTCCAGAGAAATAACCAATAAAAATGCATTTGATAGCATGGGGGTCTAATTTCCCCAAAGATGGCTTGTGATCCCTAACAAAGCATGTACAACCAAAGAGTTTGGGTGGAACAATGAAATCATTTTTATTTAGAAGGAGTTGGCATGGAGATTTCATACCCAATATCTTTGAAGGCATCCAGTTGATCAAATAAGTAGTTGTAAGAACTGCCTCACTCTAGAGGAACTTGGGTACATTCATGGTAAACATGAGAGATCTAGCAACTTCAAGAATGTGCATATTGTTTCTTTCAGCCAGTCCATTCTAAGGAGGTGTATCAGGACACGATGTCTGGTGTAGAATACCCTATGAAGATAAGAAACTAGCAAATGGTTTATTGACATATTCAGTGCCATTATTAGTGCGAATCACTTGCATCTGCACATCAAACTGTTTTTTCACATAGGCACAAAAATTCTGAAAGCATGTGAACACTTCATCTTTATGACGCATAAGGTCAATCCAAGTCATTCTAAATTAGCAATCAATAAAGGTCACAAATTACTTCATGCCACTGACTGACACAACAGGACATGTCCATACATCAGAGTGCACCAGCATAAATGGGGATACACTTCTCATCACTCTACTAACATAAGAGGTTCTTGTATGCTTGGCATACTCACATGCATCACAGCTTAATTTGGTTCGGTCCACTCCATTCATTACATCAGGAAAAGCTTTAAACATTTTGTCAAAAGCTATGTGGCCCATCCGACAATGATGCACTAGTGCCATACTCTCCTTTTCTCCTACAATCACAGCCAACATAGAACCTTCCTCTTGTCCCATCTTGTCACGATCCATGCGCCAAAGACCTCTATGTCTGGTTCTAGTCCCAATCTTCCTACCTGTTGTCCTCTCCTGAATTAAACACATATATTTATTAACCATTATATTACAGTCTTGCTGATCAATTAGGGTACTCAAAGACACCAAATTTACTGGAAAAGCAGGAACATGCAGTATCGATGACAATTTTCTATTGGGTGTACACTGAACTGACCCCACCCCTCTTATAGGTTGAGATGTGCCATCAGCTATTTGGATAGTGCCTCTATGTGTGGGAGGATACAGACTATAAGAATCAAACTCACTAATACTCCTAGTGACATGTTTGGATGCTCCAGAATCTAGAATCCATTTTAAATCAATATTATGAGTGGATATAGACACTCGTTCAATATTAACTTCATTTGCATGGACATAGTGAGAAAAGTTCCCAAATGTTGCATCCTTTTGTTCTTCCTTTGACTGTCCCTGTGAGGGACTAGTCTTGATCTCTGTAGTTCCTGTCGTATGTGCTTTGGAAGATGTAGGGTGTTGTTGTTCGTATTGTTGTCTATACTGATGTCCACCACCTTTCCCATATTGATGTCCACCACCTCTACCATATTGCTGCCCATACTGATGTCCACCACCTCTACCGTCACCTCTTCCTCTATAGATGCCTCTTCCCTATGAGTATCCTCCTGTCCCCCTGCCGGGTGTCACAAAGGAGGTACACTGATGCTTCAAGTGTCCCTTCACTCCACACGTGTAGCAGTCTCTCATCTCCCTTCTCTCACTTGTGTAGAAGGCAGGACAAGGGACTGAATCACTGCCTTTTGTCATCTTCAACCGTACTTCTTCTCTAGACATAGAAGTGATGGCCTCGTTGAGTGATGGGGTAGTGGTTTGATGTAGTAGTGCAGCTCGTATACCCTCAAACTATCGATTAAGACCTTTCAGAAACTTTATGACACGCTGGCGCTCAATCCATCTTGCAGCAGTAGTCACACATTCACTATGGACAAGTTTAAGAGGATCAACATGGTCCAAATCTCCCCATAGATGTTACAACTCAGCCACGTATGCCATCATAGTTTTATCTCCTTATTGCAAATCATGCATGTTATCATCAGTCTCAGCAATCAACATAATGTTCCCCTTTCTAGAGTAGAGATTTGAGATAGTATCCCATACCTCTGAAGCCTTTGTGAGTGCCTATACTTAAGCACCAATGTCAGGGACCAAAGAGTTCAGCATCCATGCCACAATAAGAGAATTTGTGGCACTCCACTTTTTCACTCAGAACTGTTCTTGTCTCTTGGTTCTGGTTCTACAGCTTCACCACATACACGGTAATCCAGCCCTATCATATTAAAAATCCTCAGAGCCCTCCTTGACCATCGAAGATAGTTGGTCACTCCTTCCAACTTGATTTCATTTGGCATCATTTCAAGTTTCTGAACTGATTCGGTATGAGGAACAATAGCTCCCCTCCAGCAGATGCTCCTCCATCACTTTTGCTAGTGAGAAGTTCTGCCAACTTCTCTAGAGATTTGGCCAAGTTCTCACTATCCACATGCTTGTCTTCACCTCCTTGTTGCCTTTTGTACCTCCACCCAGCTTGGCACCAAAATTACCTCTGAGAGCACCAAGGACTCACCTGCAGAACGCCCTCTTATTCTCCTTGCTTGATACAGCTTCTGACTCCTTGCCGCCGCAGCAGACTGCTCACTCCTTCTCCTCCTAGCTGCTGCAACAACTTAGACTTCCAGATCCACCACTCTTGGTGCAGTCCCCCTCACCGCCCCTTGCTCTGATACCATATAGATAGAGAAGGGAACTCACCAGCATAACATGTGGCGGCTAGGAGGAACTCCCTCTACTAGTTAGGTCAAAGAGCACTTAGAAAAGGGACCTTATATAGGTCAGGCACTAGGTTGGGCTATATGGGCCACATAAAACTTAAAGAAGGCCCAGTAGGCATCCAACAGGAATCTCCAACGGTTATCCAACATCCAACAGGAACTCCATCTTCTTCAAGCTCTTAACTCCATATGAAATATGATAGGAGTGGAATGCCTCCTTGAAATATGTCCCGGTTAACTTCCTCAATGGGGCAGGTGATCTGATAGTTCTCCCACCATGATTTAGCGGGATCTTCTAATAGGTGAGCAACAAACCTCACCTTCTCGGCATCAGTGCAATCCATAGTCACTAGATTCTTACTAAAAGAATGCAACCAGTCATATGCCATAAGATGATCAGTAGAACTTGAGAAAGTGGGTGGTCATAGCCTGAGGAACCTAGTGAGTTCTTCCACGTGCAGCGGCTGGTTGTTGTTATGGCCATCATTGTTTTTGTTATTTCCATTGTTTTTGTTGTTTCCATTGTTGTTGTTGCCTTTGTTGTTGTTGTCGTTGTTGTTGTTTGCCAGATTTTGGACCAAGACTTGCATCATCTGACCATGGTTCTCTAGCATCTGAGCTTGTCTCTCCATCATTTGACCCTATCTCTCCAACAACTTCTCCAAGCCCGGGGGCATCTCGAATACATGTCTCGGTTCCATCTGATTTGGCTAGAAAATTTGAGTATAGATAGAAAAATCTAAGGGAGAAGCTACCCAGTTGCCTAACATATCACAACACCAAATGCCACCCCAATTTCGACATTTAAACATTCAAACACACAAATTTTTATTTAAAATAATTTTGTTCGTGGTTCTCACGAATATAATAGAATCTCATCTGCTTACTCAAAAATAAACACATGTAGTTAGCTAAGCGTACTCGGTTTTGGTTCCAAATGGTCATTTTGGAATCTTAGGGCACCCACAATGTTGCCAAAGCCAAATATGTCACGTAATGAATTATGGCATCACTGCCAAATTCTCATTTTTCTCACAACGTAGAGGTTCCCAAAGATTTTAGAACCATGGCGCACAACATACTAAAATCCCTTTAAAAATATCCATTCTATCTCTTTCTTGACCATGACCCCCAACTTCTCTCTCTTCTCACAGTGTACGACACACCAATCAGCAATAGTTTATTCATTGGTAGGAAAATGGAACCAGAGTAGGAGCTTGTTCCGCTTCCCTCTTTTCTGAAATTTGGAACTACCCCTACAATGGTGAGAACTAGTTCTAAAAGCCAACTACTTGATTTGGAATTACTTTTGGCACAACACTGTAGGTGCCATTAGGGGTCTTCAAAATATTCATAGTCACTAGGTTAAACTGGTTCCATATGTTTCGAAGATGTGACATGAAGTCTTTGTGGTTTCATTTGTCAGTGAAGTGTCCAACATCTTGCCTTCCCAACTTAAAGAATTCTAAAGGGGAGAGGGTTCTCGAAAGTCACCTTCCAAAGAAAAACAGAGAGGTGAAAGTTGAGAGGCATAATACTAGAGTGTTCCTAAAATAATAATAAAAATTAATTAAAATAAAAAGGTTATTTTTACACAACAAGCTTGACAAAACACCGGTTGAAGTAGGTTATGGTCAGTTACTTCTTTTGAAAGTCATTTAGAAATCTTATGAAAGATGAGAGGTACTAGAGTGTTTTCAAAATTACTTTAGAAGAGTAATAACTTCCCTATGGTCTTGACTAATCCATTTCCTAAGCTCATGAACCTACGGTCAACACAGTGCCCTAATACCATTTGAAGTGACCCAACCCGGTGGGGGTCCAAGTCTATGTGCTTTATAGTGCTAGTCACTGGACCGACTCGCTAACACGTACAATTCAAGATGTAATATCATGAAACAAAGATCATAATTCTATTACATCGAGTAATGATCCAAGAATTTAACATAGTCTCATATAACATGCATAGCCAAAGGTCTAGCTCAAAAAAATTCAGTAGTGAAAATTAAACAATTGATAAAGAGCTCCATTCAGTGCCATAGGAGAAACATGCCGAGTGGAGACTCGCAACCCTATCATCATAACTTACTCGTCATCAGAATAACCTGCAATATGAACCGTTGCATCCAACAATGGTCAATACATTGAAGGAATTGGAAAGTGTTACTAAGAAAGCATAACATTGTAAATTGAAGGGTGGTCGAAGGAAAGTAAGATTAAGGATTTCCTTTTCCTAAAGATAATTAATTGCATAACATAATAATCCTGAAACCTTCAATCATCAACATGCTCTATCATTTCACTTCAAACATTGCATAGGGTGAAACACTAGGTAGAAACACTGAGTGCTCAATCCCGATCCTAGAAGACAAATTTTGTTTTTTCAAAACAATAAAATTTGGAGATCCTTTCTTCACTTGAAGTATTCACTCTATAGAGGTTGACATGTGTGATAAATCCGGCCAGACGCATTCGCAGAGTGTGGAAGACCCCCATCAGGCGCAATGTCGTTGTGTTGGGAATGGTGGTACCTAAGAAGGTTAGATAGAGGTGTGGGGACTAGCAGGGAAGCTATCGACGGCGTCCGCAGGCAGGATTGGATACAAGCAAGCGTAGCTGGACCCAGGACATACCTAGGTTCAGAGCCCTCGTGGTGAGGTAAAACTCCTACTCCTGCCGATCTGACTATGAGCGATATACGAGCTACAAGCACTCCTCAAGCTGTATTCTCTAGCTACTGTCTTAAATGCAATGAGACCAACCCTTTCTACCGAGGCCTTGCCTCTCCTTATATAGGAAGAGAGGCTATGGTCTCACTGGCCAATCCGACTGGTGGGCCCCATAGGCGAGCCCCAGCCGACTGGTCATCTACAGTATCCGATACAACCATGTCACATCGGAGTACGAGCGGTATGGCTGTCGTGAGCACAATGAACGCCGTGCGAGCCTGTCGTCAGCATCGGGCCACTGTTCCTGCGTCATTCCCGCAAAGTATTTGGTATGGCTGAGTGGTTGACAGTATTGTCGTCGTCCAGGGCGTACCGCGCGCTGTTCCGCGCGTCGCCCTGTCTCCTTGATTGGTTCTGGCTATGCTGCCGTAGCCGACTGCTTCTTGCTGCTCCGGCTACCTCACGGTAGCCAGCTTAACTTGCCCTGTCCGGCTGCGCCTGACCATCCGGACGCGATCTGACTGCCGTATTTCTTGTCCGGTTGGGATACCCGAAGGTCATCCCCCCGACACTAGCCCCCGATCGTGTGTGGATTTTGCCCTTAGGTGAAATGTGCGCGCGCTCCCTCTTCGTTTTGAATTTCTGACCGGCTACGTCTTGCGGTTGCGCTACCCGTGACGTTAGTGCTGACGCCGGCCACGCGCGCACGCGCCATCATTACTCTGCGGCGGGCAGTGTAACGTCCCGTCGCACGTTGCCTCGGGAAACTACCGCCTGACTCTTCGGTTCTTGTTCCAGGATCTTCTGGGCACCCTACGTCTACACACGGGATCTGGGGCGGCGGTTGGGATGGGAAACGCCTCGATGGATGCCGCGTGGCACCACGGACGGTTGCCCTTCCGGGCCTTTAAAGGGTCGCCCGGGGGAGGGCGGTTCCTCCCTTCGCTTCCCCCGCTCCCAGTTGCCTTCTTCTCCCCTGTGCTTCTGCTTTCTGCGCCTCGCTGCCACTGCTGCTGTAGCCCGCTGCGCCGCCCGTTTGTCGTCGTCGGCGGTACAAGCCACCGTCAATCATCTGCCACCGCAACCTCCAATGAACCGGAGATGGCCGCTGAGTGCGGAGTGTTGTGTGGCTCCTCTTTCTCGGAGGACCACATCCAGAAGTACCGCGCCACCTGCGTCCTGCCGTCGGCGGAGGAAGTGGCGGTGCAGCTCGCGCCGGCAGGGGAGGTGACGCCGCATCCGGCGGAGGGGGAGCGGGTTATCTTCCTCTCGCACCTGGCTCGCGGGTTCACGCTGCCGGTGCACCCGTTCTTCCTCACCTTCCTCGCCTTCTTCGACCTCCGCCTCCACCACCTCGGCGCCAACGCAATCGGCACACTGGCGCACTTCATCGCGTTCTGTGAGAGCTACCTCGGGATCCAGCCGGATCTCGGGTTCTTCTGCCGGCTCTTCCGAGTCCGGCCGCAAGTCCAATTCACGTAGGGGCCGCTGGTCATCTGTGGCGGCGCCTCCATCTACTCCCGCGTGCAGACCGGCTACCCGAAGTTCCGGCTGCACGACACGGTACGACTATAGCAACAGTCATACTTCTACATCCGGAACCTCACCACCATCAACCGGATCAACCTTCCGGCGTTCCAGGATGTGGAGTCCAGCCGACAGCACTAGGACCTGAAGATCTATGGTGAGAAGGCGGAGTCGAACGAGATGCGTAAATGCATGCGCGCCCTCGTCACTGCCGGTCTAACCGGCCTAGACATCACCCTCAGCTGGATGTACCGGCTGATGATGCTGCTACAGCAGCGAGCGCACAAGATGTGCTTCTACTCCGGCCGACTGGACCTGACCCGGCTGTCTCGCCACGAGCCCCGCTACCACAATTTGAAGGAGTGGGTGTGGACGATCACCAAGGAGCGGCTGCCGGAAGGCTGGGCCTTCGGGCTGGCGCCCTACAGTCGAGACAACGGTGCGCCCCGGGTAAGCCTTTCCAGCCAGAATTTTCCTTTGTATTTTCTTGTCTCTTCTTCTTTTTTATCTGACTAATCTCTTGTACTCGCTAGATCTTCCCCTGCATCCTTCGTGAGGAGGGCGATGCCCCTCTTCAGATGTTCATGCCTGACTTGCCCGAGCCACGCGCTCGGCGGTCTGGCGAGGAGTCGGACAGGGACGGGGACGCCTTCCCCAGCCGGAACGACGAGCCGGCCGCCGATCCCCACGCGGAGGTCGACGAGGAGGAAGAGGTTGCGCCGGCTCCCGAGCCAGCACGGCGCCTAGCGACGGACGGCGACTCTAGCCGGTCTGGCGCTGGCGGGAGTGGCTCTAGCCGTTCCAGCGCCAGCCGGCCTGCCGTAGGAGCCAGACCGGCGCCCTTCCCCCGAGCCGCCTTGGCCGGAAGAAAGGGCCGCCCCCAGTGGTATAGGGGTAAGTTCTTCTCTGTGCGCCTTTACTACTTTTTGCTTCTTGCGTTTGCCTTTGGCTTACTTACTTCTTTTTTCCTCCCTCTATCGTTTCAACATGTTGGTCTCCTTTGGGGCCACGAGCCCTGCGCGAGCACCGACTGGGTCGCTACCGCCTGCATCTGCCTCCGCCCCTCCTTCCTCCGAGGCACCACCTCCGTCGCTACCTCGAGCTGAACCGGCTGCCTCAACCGGAATGGGGTGTCCCCAACCGACCACGGTGGTCCAGCCAGAAACAGTTGTGGCCACCTCGCAAGGCGGGGACGGCTCTTATGCGGGGACACGGGAGGCGTCGACCGGCAAGGAGCTCGTGGTTGTCGGGGATGACAACTCCGAGGATGAGCCAGGGGAGGAGTGGAGGACAGCGGTGGTTGCGGGGAAGGGGTCCTTGGCCACCAATGTTGTGGACGATGACGCCTCCTCCGCTGCCTCGCTTACGGATCTCGCCGCCACCCTCGAACTAGCGGTGAAGGAGATCCGTCTACTCGAGGCCACCGCCGGCGGGAACCGGTCCCTGGACGGAACCTCCTAGAGTAAGTTGGCTGCATCTGGAATCATTCCTTCCTCTTCTTCTCTCTCTCTCTCTCTCTCTCTCTCTCTTGACGGTAGCCGATGTTGTTACAGCTATCATTGTGTGCGCTCAGCGGGAGATCGATCACTTGAAGAAGGCGAACGACCGGCTGAGCAAGTCACCCTCCACGCTGCGGCTACAGAACAAGGATTGGCACGCAAAGGTAGACGGTTTGGAGGTCACCGTCAAGGAGCGTGACGCCTCCCTCGCTAGCTGGATCGAAGCCTTCAACCTTCTCGAGGCCCAGAACAAGGACCAAGAGAAGGAAATCAAGCGGCTGGCGACGAAGGAGAAGGCCCTGGTGGAAGAGTTGATGCAGGTTGGGCATATGGCTAAGGGTGAGTTCCCCTTTTCTGTCTCCTTTGTCTTTCTGGATCCAGTAGCCGGATCTGATTATCTTTTTTCTGACAGCATTTTATCCCGGCATAGATCTGCTGGAGTACAACCGGCTGCAGGAGAACTGGTCCGGAGCGTAGCCGACAGCCCAGGAGCTCATCGTCCTTCTCGGTGAGGAAGCTGCCAAGCTTCGCCAAGCGGCGCAGGCCATCTTCTCCTTTCTCTGGCCGGACGCTCCGGTCCCGGAGACGATGGCGCAGCTAGCCGCGAAGGTGGGAGAGGTGCCGGCTGCCGTGGACCGGCTACGGGACTTGGCGGCGCGAGCCGGAGCAAAGATGGCCCTGGCCCACATGCTCTCATGGTACAAGGACGCCCGCGTCGAGAAGATTGACGGAGGCTTCCGCGCCGGCGCCGATCTTGCCGCCAGGCGCACCTGGAGCTCCAGGGCTCCGCCATCAAGATCGCCGATTACATGGATCCAAACAAGGTGCTCATCGACTTGGAGTCCGTCGGCACTCCGGATGCGGAGGCTTCGACGCAGCCGGCTGGGGACGCTGGAACCAGATCGACTGCGGCGCCTCCTCCTCCACCTGAGAATGCTGCCAGCCAAGGCGGTCCGCACGGCAAGGGCCCTGCCGTTTAGCTCTTACCCCGGGATGTCGGGTGTACTTGTTTGTCTTGTCTTGTTTAAAACTTGTCTGTCTGTACCGGCTGCTTCTGGCGCCGGGTAAACTCATGGGAGCTTCGTCTCCTTTTATTTTTAATGCTAGTCTGACTTGTCCTGGCTTTCTTTTAACTTGTGTTGCTTTTATGTTCTTTCAATATTTTGTCGGCTGACTTCACCTGGCTGAACTCCTTTAGCCGGGGGAACTGCAATTCCAGTTGGGGCGCGTCAGCGCACCCACTAGGTGTAGCCCCCGAGATTCGGAGTAGCTGGCATAGCGAGGTACTTCGAATCTTATTTCATTTCTCAAGTCCTCTAGCTTCATCCGACTAGACGCATCTTAGTCGGTTGCTTCCGCTGGCTGAATGCCTATAGCTGAGGGAGCTAACATTCCAGTGGGGCATGTGAGCGCACCCACTGGGTGTAGCCCCCGAGATTCGGAGTAGCTGGCATAGCCAGGTACTTCGAATCTTCTTCTTCTCTTGCTCCTGCCCTTGCCCTCACCTGGGCTCCAAATCTTCGGCTAAACGCCTTTAGCCGGTCGGGAAACTACAAGATTCCACTGGGGGCGTGCGAGCGCACCCAGTGGGTGTAGCCCCCGAGATTCGGAGCGCTTGATGAAGGCAAGGACTTTGAATCTTCTTTTTTTCTTCCTGAATTCTGATTCGAAGTAATCGTACGAAAATATACAAACACATACATTCTCACTCGTTAATAGGTTAGTGTGCTAAATGGTAGCCGGAAGGCGGATTTGTTTTTTGAAAACTAGCTTGTGCCTTTCTGGACGCTTAGTCGTCTTCCCGTGTGCTCTGCTGTTTTCGCCGCGTCCTTGCCGAGCAGCCGGGTTGCGGTCTGCAGCCAGAATCGAAGGGAGCTGATAGTACATTGCGCATGGTATTAACGGCTAGGCAGCCGGATTGTCTTAAGCTAGTTGCGAGGCCAGGACGCCCAATCTGTCGTGTCTCCTCTCTGTTTTTCATGTGGGATGCCTCAGGATTTTGCTCTTGCTAGCCGGATAGCCGGTTTGCGGTCTGTAGCTGAGACGAAGAGTGGGCCTCTGACATCATCGCACACTACTCGGTCGGTTTGTTGACTTAGCAGGTCGAGCCAGGCGGCAAGCCCCCGGGTAGGGGTTGTCGGAGCCGGAAAATCTGAACCGGAAAATATATGCACACACATTTCTAGCAAGGAGCCCCCGAGCATCTCATAGGGTTACGCATTTTCATTCATAGGGTTTGTGGGATACATACACTGTCGGGTGACTAGGTGTAAAACGGGCGCAACAGGGCCGCGTTCCAGGGACGCTCGGTCTCCTCGTCTGACTTGTCCATCTTGTTCTTGCGCGGCTGCTGCACGTCGATGAGGTAGTAGGAGTCGTTGGGCAGCGCCTGGCTGACGATGAAGGGACCCTCCCAGGGTGGCAACAGCTTGTGCATGCCCTTCGTGTCTTGCACCAGCCGGAGGACCAGGTTGCCCTCGCGGAACGCGACAGGGCGGATCCGGCCTGAATGGTAGTGGCGTAGGCGTTGCTGGTACAAGGCCGATCTGTACAATGCCAATTCGCGGGCCTCCTCGAGGAGGTCCACACCATCTTCCCGTGCCTCCTGGTTGGCCTTTTCATCGTAGAGGAGCTTGCGCGGAGAGTCGAACTCGATATCCGCGGAGAGGACGACTTCCGATCCGTAGACCAGGAAGAACGGGGTGAAGCCGGTTGATCTATTCGGCGTGGTGCGGAGGCTCCGCAGGACAGCCGGAAGCTCCTCGATCTAGCATCCGGGTGACTGCTCCAAAGGCTCGATGAGGCGTGGCTTGATACCGGCTAGTACTAAGCCGTTTGCCCTTTTGACTTGCCCATTAGACTGTGGGTGCGCGACGGAAGTGAGGTCTAGCCGGATGCCCTTGTTGCTACAGAATCGGGCGAAGGCTCCCTTGGTGAAGTTCGTGCCGTTGTCGGTGAGGATGCTGTTGGGGTAGCTGGACCGTATGATGACGTCAGTGAAGAAGGTGACGGCTGTCGCCCCGTCCAGCTTCCGGATGGGCTTGTCCTTGATCCACTTTGTAAATTTGTCCACTGCCACCAACAAATGGGTCATGCCTGCGCGCGCCCTCTTGAAGGGACCGACCATGTCGAGGCCCCAAACAGCGAAGGGCCAGGTGATCGGTATGGTCTTGAGCACCGAAGTCGGCATATGCCTGAGCTGCCCGAAGCGCTGGCACCCATTGCACGCGCGGACTAGCTGCTCGGTGTCCTCAAGGCCGGTGGGCCAATAGAAACCATGGAAAAATGCCTTGGCGACTATCGCCCTTGACGAAGCGTGGTGCTCGCACTTGCCCTGGTGGATGTCCTTGATTAGCCGGTAGCCTGTGTCCAAATCGACACACCTTTGGAAGATGCTGGTACGCTACACTTGTATAGTTCTTTGTTGATGATGGTGTACGTGTGTGCGCGGCGCCAGATTTGCTTGGCCTCCACCTCGTCATCCGGAAGCTCCCCGTTGGTGATGTATTTCATGAAGGGCTGTGCCCAGGATGGTATTTCCCGGATGACGAGGATGCTCCCGCTCTCTGGTTAATGGTCATCGGGGGGTCGTCCGGATGAGGTAATAGGGACGGCAGCCCCCGAGCTGCTTGACGAGTCGGCAGCCCCCGGGTCTTGCGAGCCAGACGGTATGGACTTGCCGGAGTTGGTGCGGGACTTCTTCTTTGGAGGCTCTGCCAGCTCTGCATTTGCTGCCCCGTCAACCGGAGCGCTCCCTGCCCATATGATGGACTCCGACTCGGGTGACGGGTTGATGGAGGGCTTGCGCAGGTGCTCCAAGGAGACCCCAGGCGGGACCGCCTGCCGAGTGGATCTAATTCGTGTGAGCGAATCGGTTGCCTCGTTGTTGGCGCGAGGGATGTGATGGAATTCACACTCGTCGAAGCAGGCGTTGAGCTTCTGTATGTGGAACCGGTAGAGAGCCATGTTCGCATCGTGGGCGTCCCATTCTTTGGATACCTGCTGTACCACCAGATCCGAATCGCCGAAGCAAAGGATCTGGTTGACACCAATCTCTTTGGCTAGCCAGAGGTCGTGCGCCAGTGCCTCGTATTCGGCTATGTTGTTGGAGGCCTTGAAGTGGATCTGCAGGACGTACTCCATCCGGTCTCCTTTGGGCAAGGTGAGCACGATGCCGGATCCCAAGCCCCCGAGCATCTTCGACCCGTCGAAGTGCATATTCCAGTGGTCCGAATCCGGAACTAGTGGGAGGTATTGGGTCTCGGCCCAGTCGATGAGGAAGTCCGCCAGTGCTTGCGACTTGATCGTGAGCCGGGCTCGTACTGGATGGAATAGGCGGCGAGCTTGATGGCCCACTTGGTGACTCGGCCAGTGGCGTCCTTGTTGCCGATGATTTCCGAAAGGGGTGCAGTGCACACGGCCTTAATCGGATGCTCCTGGAAGTAATGCTTGAGCTTCTTGCATGCCAGGTACATGTCTTAGCACATCTTCTGGTAGTGGGGGTAGTTCTGCTTGGAGAGGGAGAGAACCTCGCTGAGGTAGTAGACGGGCCTCTGAACCAGCTGAGCCTTGCCTTCCTCGGGGCGCTCCACCACTAGGACCACACTGACGACCCGGCTGATGGCTGCTATATAGAGCAACATCGGCTCCTTGCTAGTCGGCGTGGCTAGAACCGATGTTGTGGATAGCATGCGCTTGAGTTCGTGGAAGGCGGCGTCGGCTTGCAAGGTCCAGGAGAACTTGTCAGTCTTCTTCATTAGCTGGTACAACGGGAGTGCCTTCTCCCCCAACCGGCTGACGAAACGACTGAGGGAGGCCAAGCATCTTGTGAACTTCTGGACTCCGAGCAGGCTCCTGGGCGGCTGCATCCTCTCAATGGCCACGATCTTTTCCGGATTCGCCTCGATCCCTCGTTGCGATACGGGGAAACCGAGTAATTGGCCGGATGGGACTCCGAAGACGCATTTCTCCGGGTTCAGCTTCATCTGGTACTGCCGGAGGTTGCCAAATGTCTCTCCCAAATCTTCGAGGAGGGTGCGCTTCTCCTTGGTCTTGATGACAACATCGTCCACATAGGCGTGCACGTTTCGGCCTATCTGCGAGTGCAAGCATTTCTGCATGCAGCGCTGATAGGTAGCGCCTGCATTCTTCAGACCGAAACGCATGGTTACGTAGCAGAAAGTCCCATAGGGGGTGATAAATTTTGTCTTAATCTGATCAGCCAGGTTTAACCGGATCTGATTGTAACCGGAATAACAATCTAAAAAAGACAACAAATCGCAGACGGCCGTGGAATCAATGACTTGATCGATACGGGGCAATGCGAATGGATCTTTCGGGCACGCCTTGTTTAGGCTAGTGTAGTCGATACACATGCGCCAGGTCTTGTTCTTCTTCAACACCAGGACTAGGTTCGCCAGCCAGTCCGGGTGGTACACTTCCATGATGAACCCGGTTGCAAGGAGCCGGGTGATCTCGTCACTGATAATCTTCCTCTTCTCCTCTGCGAACCGGCGTAGAGGTTGCTTGACCGTCTTAGCATCCGGCCGCACGTGAAGTGAGTGCTCTGCGAAGTCCCTCAGTACACCTGGCATGTCCTTGGGTGACCATGCAAAGATGTCCCGATTCTCACGGAGGAAGTCGGCAAGCGCGCCTTCCTATTTGCTATCCAGGTTGGCACCAATGGTGACGAACTTGGTCAGGTCGGAGGGGTCGAGCAGGATCCTCTTCGTATCCTTTGCCGGCTGGAACGCTCCTTCTCCAGTCGGCTTGCTGCTAGCCGGTATGTATTGCTAGGCCATGGCTACGTTGTGCATGATTATGCACTTCTCCTCGGCTATGATGAGGGCATATGCCAGTTTGGAACCGGCCGAGGCGCACTCCATTGGCCGCCTGAAGCAGCCGACGATGGTGATCATGCCGTTGGGTCCTGACATCTTTGTCTTGAGGTACACGTAGTGGGGGACAGCCATGAATTTGGTGAGGGCGGGGCGCCCGAGGAGAGCGTGGTAGGAGCTCGTCAGGTTTACCACCTCGAACCAGATTGGCTCGCGGCGGAAGTTCTCCTCGGTCTCGAAGATGACGTCCAGCTAGATTTTACCCAACGGGGCGCAAGCCGGACCCGGCAGTACGCCGTGGAACGTTGTGGTAGTCGGGCGTAGGTCGCACTCGCGAACGCCCAGCTTCTCCAGCGAAGACCGGTAGAGGAGGTTGAGGTTGCTGCCTCCGTCGATGAGGACGCGAGAGAAGTAGCATGCGCGCTTGTTGCTGACGATGAGGGGGTCAAGTACCATGGCGTAGCCCCCGGGAGTCGGCAGCTACTCCGACTGGTCTTCTCGGCTCTAGGCGATGGGGGTTTCCGACCAGTTCAGGTACTGGGGGACCGGAGAGACGATGGCGTTGACCTCCTTGGAGCGTTGCCTGCGGCTGTGCTTGTCGTCCAGCTCCGTCTCGAAGATGTGATAGGCGGCGTGCAGCTGGGGGTAGCCGTTGTTGTTGTTTCCACCGTTGCCGCCGTTACCATCATTGTCGGCTCCCCTAGCCGGTGGTGGTGGTCCACCAGGAGGGGGCGGGGGGAGACGTTGCTGGCTGCCCTGGTCTTTTAGCTGGCGAGTCTAGGTGCAATTCCGGGTGGTGTGCGTAGCCGGTTTGAAGGGACCGCTATGCCACTTGCACGGGCTGTCAATTAATTTGGTCGAAGGTGAGCCGCGACTTATGTCTTCTTGCATCGTTAGCCGGTGTGTCGGGCGCACCCTCCACAGCATTGACATGCCGCGCATGGTAGCGGGGCTTCTACTATCCGGTTTGGCGGTCCTCTTGGAACCGGTTGTCGTTGCCGTGGCGCCTGGAGGATCCGGCTTCTCTAGCCGGATTGCTCGGACGGCCGCGAGCCGGCTCCGTAGGATTCGGACGTCCATCAGCATTTACCCGGAGGGGCTTCTTCATGGCAGCATCTACCATGGCATACTGGTCCGTGTCGTGGTGGTGTCACGGCAGATGCCATGGATAGGCTAAAGGTGGGGACAATATGCACTAGAGGAATCCAGGGAGGGATAGTGTGGTGATTCCACACACAGATGCTTTGTATTCAATGGGTTTCCAAGGTTACAAATGCTCCTTGAGCCGTATTGGGGAGAGTAGGAAGAAGGAACTCTCTTACTCTCACCACTAACTAGCTCTCAGGAACCAAGAACCGACCAAGTAAAACTCAACCCTCTCTACAGATGCCCGAGCCATCCTTATATAGGGGTGGCTAGGTCTCCATTTAGGGCATACGTGGAGGCATATTCCAGGGAATATGCCTCTTCCCAAAATAGTAAACTGACCGGGTCACTTTTCCCCATCGTAAGCCATGCAGAGGCTACGTGAGCCTCTGCGGCGCCAGCGTCATCCGACACAGGCAACGTCACCCTTGTTGGCCACGCCTCGGTGGTCCTAGCCTCTGCCCGCTTCGCTCACGTTCCAACGTACAGTGACCTCCTTTTGACCAGTGAGATACCTTCCTTCTCTTGCAAGCCTGCTATAACCCGGATCATGCCTGGTTAATCCGGCCACACCTGTACCTGCATACAAGTTAGATACATCCTGCCGGCATACGACATAGGTCGGCCAGGACTCAGTTAGGCGGACATCCTCCGGTCCGGGTAACTCCGTGATTCGGCATGTCTTGAGGTGACTCAGCCAGCACTTGCTTTGACCTCGCCGTACCTCGGCTAACTTGGCCTTTATACCCCAGCGTGACCCTACCCGGGGGTATCCCCCCAACATTTGTCCCCGAAGCTGGTGCGGTCTTAGCAGCTCCAGCCGCTAACGCCACGGCAGGTTCAATTTTCCGAACCTTTTGCTCATTTTTCCGAGTTATCTCATAGTCCAGATCCCATAGGCTAACTTTCCCTTGGCACATTCCGAGTTTTCACTCGCTGGCCGGGTCATCCTTTGGTTATCCGGGTTATTCTTCCTTCTCTCGTACGCTATCCCACGTGGAGGGTAATCATTATCTTGCCTCATTTTAAGGGCATGCGCCAGTGACTACCGCAGTTAATGTCAGGTGTTACTGTTGCACACGTCACATCGCGTCTGTCTCCTCATTAATTGTATCATAATGTCACATCGTGGGATCCGCTGCGCCCTGTGGTCCTTCATGTGGCTCGCCTCTGATTGGCTGACCCGGAAAATACACGGCCACACCGTGTGGCCTTGCCGCACCACGCGATCCCACTACCCTAGCTGGGGTGTGGTTAAATAGGGGAGGGGCGCGCCCCTTAGTCTTTTTCCCCATTATCGCGCCCCTCTGCCTCTTCTTCTTCTTCTTCTTCCCAGCGACAGCGCCGCCACCGCCGCACCTGCTTAGTAGCACCGCCGTCGCCCCGTGCCTTGCACCTTCCTTGTTGCCGTTCCCTCGCGTCTCCACCGCCACGGGTCCGTGCCAATCCAAGGTACTGCCCCCACCTCCGATAGGGCCGGTGAGGACAGCGACCTAGATATGACAGAGGAAGAGCTCGCCGTCACGGAGGCGGAGATGAAGGAGGAGGCGGAGAACGCCGAACGCGGCGCCTGGGCTGGCTCCTGGGTGTGCCAGTACGACCAAGACTGGCTCTACCGCACGCGGCATCCCAGAGGGCATCGTTGCCCGGCTCGCCTCCGAGGAGCTCACACCCTCACCCAATCCCGGTGAGTTTGTGGTGTTCCTCTCCCACTTCCAGCGCGGGTTTGGCCTCCCCGTTAGCGATTTCTTCCATGATTGGCTCAATATCTATGAGCTTCAACCGCACCACCTTCCGGTGAACGCCATCACTTCCCTTTCTTGCTTTGCCTCCACCATAGAGGGGTATGTCGGATTGTGGCCCACCAAAGAGCTCTGGATCTGGTTTTTTGGTCTTCGCCGGAACGTGATTCCGAATAAGGAGCTTGACCCAGAGCACAAACAACTTACAAAGTTCGGTGCAGCTTCCATTTCTCCCCGGAAACAGTCCGTCTTTCCCTGGGTCACGGGGCTTGATTCTTGCAAGGGTTGGGCCCGAACCTTCTTCTATGTTAGAAATAGCACGAATGAAGATCTGATCCAACTGCGCCCCTACGCTCCGGGTCCTCCTAATCTGGATATGTGGGACCGGATCCCCAAGAAACCCACAGTCTTGGCGAACCAAGTCAACAAACGGTTTCAGGAGCTGAAAGATGCTAAGATGCGCAACGAGGATGCGATGATCACTTTCGTCCGCAACCGGATCTCCCCTCTCTAGAAACGCACACACAAGTTGTGCCATATGAGCTGGCGACTTGACCCCAACCGGACTTCCTCATTTGAACTGAGTAATACCGAGATATTTCGCCGGGTCAAGGCCCTCTTTACTACTGACAAAAACTTCTCCGCTGATTGGGAGTGGGGAATTGAACATTTCTACCGGGACAGGCTTCCTCCTGTGGTAATTTTCGTGTTCTAATCTCATTCCAAGTTATATTCTATGTCAGAGTATGTTATTTATATGATCTTTTTGTATTTCTCTCTCAGCTATTTCTTCAGCAAACTCTCAAAGATGGCGCCGAGCCTTCGCTCAAATGGGCGAAGGATCGAGATGCCCCGGACGAGGAGGAGCCAGATCAGGAAATGTTCCTGCCACTTCCCGACGCCACCAAGCGACACACCGGTAAATTCTCTTACATTAGAGATTGGCCTGACGATGAAGATGATTCCGACGTTGAGGTGATGGAAGCATTTGCCGCTGTCCCCCTTTCTTATGCCTTTCCAGCATCAGCTAACCCGGGTGGGCAGATTCATGAAGATCCTCCTCTCGCCATGGGCGAGCCTGTCCCGGTTGCGTCCAAGAAAAGGGGAGCTGCTTCTGCTTCTTCTTCTGGGCCTCCCAAGCCAACCAAGAGGCGAAAGAAGTCCGCAGACAAAGCCGCCACCGAGCCTACAACTAAGGCCATAACTCGGAGGGCTCGGAAGCCCAAGGAGCCATTGACCTCGGATGAGTAAGTTACTTTTCTCTCGGTCCAACCCTTTGGTTCACGCTTTTCTTCTGTTGTAACTTATTATTCGTCATTGGATTTGACAGGGCTGCGGTGGAAGTCCCTCAGAGCGGATCAAGCATCGCTTCGCCCCTCCGGCATAGCCCTTCTCCCTCTCGTGGCGACGATTCACGCCCGTTGAGCCCCATTCAAGAGGGTTTAGTGGTTGCTCCGGTTTCTAGCCCACCTCGTCAAAAGGAGGGCAACCTCGGAGCAGGGGGAAGTGGTTCTGCCGAGGCTGCGATTGCTCCTAGCTCCTAGCTCCTCTACGGCTTAGCCACAACCAGCCACCACCGAGGTACCTACAGCACCCCCTCCAAGACCAACATCAGCGCCAGTACCAGCGCCAGCAGCACAAGTGCCAGCAGCACCAACTCTTTCTTCCTCGTCCGAGTCTTCCAAGACTCGGCGAGAAGGCACAACTAGCACCAAGGCTAGCACGAAGGCTGTGCCCAAGGGCAAATCCGCAGCCCAAACCTCAACTTCTCAACAGCAGCCCAAAGGCAAGAAAGCTTCTGGCGCCGCCAGGGCAGCATCTATCGAGGCTGGACAACGCACGCTCGCGTCCATGCTTCCGCAGAAGACCCCTCCGAAGAAGGATGTTGCCCCCGAGTCAGCTAGCACGCAACTTGCGTTGCACACCAGCCCCGCTGCTGCCCAAATTGAGAGGAGGGAGGCCCATGCCAAGGGTTTAATTGCACCCCATATGCTTAGCGGAGAGCGCTATCCTCCGGCATTGATCGAGTTTGTCAATAACTGGAACAAGGTGGAGTTCGTCCATAACGACGATCTCCTGGAGAAATTTGGGCCTGCCGAGTTTGCTGCGCAGATGAACACAGCCGCCAAGGCTATCAACCTTGCCGGCCGGATGATGGAGGTACACTACTTTATCTTTTCTTTAACAAGTACCAAACATTAGTGATATAACAATTAGTCCCCAAGCCTCCGGGGGAGTAACTTGTTACTCGGCCGGATGCTCCTTAGAGAACAAGCGTAACTCCTTAGTAATTTTGGATATGCACACACCTAGAGCCGGGTTAAGTTCCACTTGGCCCGGATTTTGTACACTTCGAATATGCACACACCTAGAGCCGGGTTAAGTTCCACTTGGCCCGGATTTCGTACACTTCGAATATGCACACACCTAGAGCCGGGTTAAGTTCCACTTGGCCCGGATTTCGTACACTTCGAATATGCACACACCTAGAGCCGGGTTAAGTTCCACTTGGCCCGGATTTTGTACACTTCGAATATGCACACACCTAGAGCCGGGTTAAGTTCCACTTAGCCCGGATTTTGTACACTTCGATATGCACACACCTAGAGCCGGGTTAAGTTCCACTTGGCCCGGATTTTGTACACTTCGAATATGCACACACCTAGAGCCGGGTTAAGTTCCACTTGGCCTGGATTTTGTACACTTCGAATATGCACATGATCAAGTCAACTTTGCTTTTCACAGGTTACCACCAATCGCCAGAGCGCTGAGTTTCAACGCCTCTTGGACACACATAAGGCGCTGCGCTCGAAACATTCTACACATCTCGCTGAGTTCAAGAAAAGGGGTAAGTTTTCTCCATAGCTTTTGTCCCATCTTTCTTTGTTTTCCCCCCGAACTAATTCATCATTTGGATTGCACAGCTGAAGTGGAAGCTAAGAACACCATCATGCGGAAGAACTTGGATCAGATAAAAGGTAAGTCCGTTTTGCTTAGTCTCCTTCTGCGCCCTCTCTCCTTTTCTTCTTGGCTCGGCAGATTTTCATACCACGGCTTTGCCGGGTCAACAAACTATTTCAGCATCTCTTGAAGATAGTGTGCCCGTGCCTGATATGATGCTGCATTTTCTCGAACAAGCAGGGCAGCATCAGGCCGAACTCAAGAAGAAGGATGATGAGCTCGCCCTCCTCCGGACCAAGGATGATGAGATTTCCAAGCTCAAGGAAGAAATGAAAAAGCTCAAGGCGCTCCACAAAGCTGAGATAGAGAAGGCTAGCCAAGACTTTACTGAAGAGCGAGGATGTCTCAACCTCCAAATTGCCAAAGATCAAGAATTGCTGAAGGAGGATGACATTAAGCTTGAGTCGGCAAATGCTGAACTTGTGCAACTCCGGAAGAGGCGTGACAACTGCACCAAGGAGGTGACCCCGATCCACAGCCATATTTCTCGTAAGTTCTTTTTCTTCAGCCGGCATGAATCTCTCCGGGTCAACCTCCTTCACTTATTTCACTTGTCTTGTTTTTCAGACAAATTTCCGGAGGGTGATGCCATTGCATCTAATGCCGTTACCAAGTTCCGCCAGCAGAGAGGTACTCCATCTGGTCCTAGCACCATTCCTCTTGATTTGGAGGATCTGATAGTCAGCTTGTCCTCCCGAGTTGAAATCATGAAGAATTATGGCAAGGATATCCTAGATGCAGCCATCCGGATCTTCAATGCCCTTTGGCCTGGTGAAGACACTCCGGAGGGTTCCACTGCTCTGATTAACAAGTTAATGGAGTGCGAGACCCAGCTTGACCTCTAGAGGGAATCCGCCGGACGTGCGGGAGCTGAAACCATCCTCCACTACGTGCTCACATGGTATGAGAAAATAAATTTGAATCTTCTAGAGCGCATGCGCACTGGTTCAAGGTGGTCCAATGATCCGGATTGGATAGCTCGGCGCAGGGCTTGCGCCCATAGCCTCATTCAGTATGCCCCCATCCATCAATGGAACGAAGGACCAAGCTTCCTTGACGCTGTTGACGATGAATACGTCGAAGATGGTTCAGGTGAAGAGGATGAGGACAAAGCCTCGGACATCGAAGAAGATGAAGATAATGCTGAAGCCGAGGCCGGAGTTCCACCTGCTGGTGCCAAGTTACCTCCTCCTACTGCTCCTTGATAACAAACACTTTGAAGATTATCAGATCCCCGGTATACCGGGTGCAAATGTATTAAGCACACTGATCATATTTTGCTACTGAGTTGCTCGTGCTGGATTAACTTGGGCGTAGTCCCCGAGTTTCATTTTCTTGTTTCTCCAATTTCTTGGCTCGGCTCGTGTCTACCTTGGTTCGGTTTTATGACTTACGAGTCCGAGTTTCAAAAATTGACTTAACAATACTTAGAAACTTTAGGACTAGCTCAAAATAATTCAACATAGCAAAAACAAGGTAAACATAAAGTTAGTCCAAATAACAAATGTCGGCATGATTACGTTCTTTTCCTTAGTCGTTTTTTGTGTGCTACGCAATTCCAAACTTGTTCTCTTGCTTGCCATGAAGCCAAACCTTGTTAGACAGCAGCAAGTCGGAGAGTTGAGTTTTTTGGTGCTCACACACTACTAATCCGGCTTAGGCAGAAGCAACTTAAACTAGCCGACATAAAAATTATAACAAGTACAGAAGATGACAAAGATTATTAAGGCAGTCCCCGAGTTACTGCTCGAGGTGCCACCATTTCATTGATAAGCTCATTGCCGACATACATACTGACGTATGAGAGACTCGGATACACACACTTCTTTGTTAAGTGTAGAACGGACGAAGTAGAGCTACATTCCATGGACGCTTAGATTCCTCGCTGGACCTGTTCGCCTTGTTCTTCTCCTGTGGTTTTGCATTGATGAGATAATAAGAGTCATTGTGCAATGCTTTGCTCACAATGAATGGCCCTTCCCATGGGGGGGGTAACTTGTGCATGCCAGCAGTACGTTGTACCAACCGGAGTACCAGATCACCTTCCCGTAAGATTCGGGGGTTTACTTTCCGGCTATGGTAGCGTTGGAGATTTCGCTGATATATGGCGGATCTGGACAATGCCAATTCTCTCGCTTCTTCTAGTAGATCAACATCATTTTGTTGGTCTTCTTGCACTTTGGATTCTGTGTATTGGGTGACCCTAGGTGAATCATTCTCTATGTCGGCTGGTAATACAGCTTCTACCCCATATACCAGAAAGAATGGCGTATAGCCTGTTGATCGATTCGGAGTTGTTCTTAAACTCCACAGTACCGCTGGTAGTTCTTCTATCCAGCACCCCGCTGATCTTTGTAGCAGTTCAATGAGCCAGGGTTTTATCCCGGATAATACTAATCCGTTGGATCTCTCCACTTGTCCGTTCGATGCGGGGTGGGCTACCGAGGCAACGTCCAACCGGATCTTCTTATCTCGGCAGAATCGTGCAAATGCTCCTTCAGCGAAATTTGTGCCATTATCTGTTATGATACTGTGAGGATAACCGTATCTCAAGATGATATCCTTGAGGAATGTCACGGCGGTACCTCCATCACATTTTCTTATTGTCTTCACCTCAATCCATTTTGTAAACTTGTCAACCATGCTCAAGATGTGGGTCATGTTCCCTCTTGCTGGTTTAAATGGGCCAACCATATCCAAACACCATACGGCAAATGGCCAGCTAATTGGTATGGTCTTGAGCTCCGACATTGGCATATGTCTCTTGGTAGCATATCTTTGATAACCATTGCACTTTCTTACCAGATCCTCTGCTTGTTCCAAGGCAGTTGGCCAGTAAAACCCATGACGGAGATATTTTGCTACCAAGGCTCTAGACGAGGCGTGATGCCCACATTCCCCTTGATGTATATCTCGGAGGATGTCAAGCCCTTCTTTCGGGTCAACACATCGTTGGAGAACATTTGTCACACTCCTCTTGTATAGCTCGGAATTGATGATCGTGTATGCCTTTGCCCTCCTCTGAGTTTGCCTTGAGAGCACTTCCTCGCTGGGCAAAGTTCCATCCTTCAGGAATTGAAATATGGGCAGTGCCCAAGCTGGTATAGCTCGCACTGGAAACACATCCTCATCAATTTCCATCCGATCCACCGACATAACCTCAGCCGGATCACGTTGCACAGTCCTCGGGTCTTGCGAAGCAATCCCCAGGTTTCGTGAACTACTTCCCACATCAATGTCCATGGGCACAGCTTCCGATTCCGGATTTGCCAGGATATAAATTGACTCGGACTCTGGGGATGGCTTGATAGACGGTTTTCTGAGGTGCTCTAGCGCTACCCCAGGCGGAATTGCTTGTCGGGTTGATCCGAGCTTCAACAATACGTCGGCAGCCTCATTTTCCACCCGAGGTATATGATGAAATTCGCATCCCTCGAAGTATCCCGATATCTTCTGCACATAAAATCTGTACAATGCCATATTTGCATCCAAAGCATCCCATTGTCCGGAGACTTGTTGAACGACGAGATCCGAGTCACCGAAGCATTGGATCCGACGTATTCCCACTTATTTTGCCACTTTGAGCCCATGCACAAGTGCTTCATATTCTGCAACATTGTTTGATGCTGCGAAGTGGATCTGTAGCACGTATCTCAGCTGGTCCTTCTTGGGCAAGGTAAGCACAACTCTGGCGCCTAACCCGGTTTTTGTTTTTGACCCGTCAAAGTGCATTCTCCAGTAGTTCGGATCTGGAAATGGTGGATCATATTGCACCTCGGCCCAATCCACAAAAAAGTCGGCCACATCCTGAGACTTGATTGCTTCTCTCCTGTCATATTGTGGCGCATAAGGGGCTAGCTCAATTGCCCATTTTGCAATCAGGCCACTTGCATCCTTATTGCTCATTATCTCGGATATGGGGGCTCCACATATTACCTTGATGGGGTGCTCTTCAAAATAGTGCTTTAGCTTCTTAGCCGCCATATACACAACATATGCCATCTTGTGATAGCGGGGATAGTTTTGTTTCGAAGCTGATAATACCTTGCTCAGATAATATACTGGCCTTTGCACTGACTTACCCTCTTTGTCGCGCTCTACCACAATTACTGCACTTACAACCCGGTTGGTTGCGGCTATGTAGAGCAACATTGGCTCCTTTGATAGTGGAGAGGCTAACACTGGTGCAGTGGCTAACATTTTAGTTAATTGGATAAAGGCTTCATTGGCCTGTGGCGTCCAAATGAACTTGTCTGACTTTTTCATGAGTTGATAGAGACGCAATGCCTTTTCTCCCAACCGACATACAAACCGACTTAAGGATGCCAGGCAACCAGTGAACTTCTGGACATCATTAAGGCACTTCGGCAATTCCATTCGCTCTATGGATCGGATTTTAGTTGGGTGAACTTCGATACCTCGACTAGAGACAAGAAATCCGAGTAATTTCCCAGCCGGGACACCGAAGGTACATTTATCTGGGTTAAGCTTCATTCAGAACCTCCTTAGGTTCGCGAATGTTTGCTTGATATCATCAAGGAGTGTTTCGCTTTCCTTGATTTTTATAACCACATCATCCACATATACTTGCACATTTCGGCCAATTTGGTCGTGCAAACATTTTTGCATACATCTTTGGTACGTTGCCCCTCCATTACGTAAACCAAAAGGCATGGTGCGATAACAATAAGCCCCATATGGGGTGATAAATGCAGTCTTTATTTGATCTTTCGGATTCAGAGGTATCTGGTGGAAACCAGAATATGCATCTATGAATGACAACAGTTCACACCCAGCAGTAGAATCTATGACTTGATCTATCCTTGGCAGTGGGAATGGATCTTTTGGGCATGCCTTATTCAGGTTCGTGTAATCGATGCACATACGCCAAACCACTGCCACATTCGGATCATCTTTTTTCTTTTCCACCAGCACCGGATTAGATAGCCAATCCGGGTAAAGTACTTCCATGATAAACCCAGCTGCTAGGAGCCAAGCTATCTCATCTCCGATGACCTTTCTCCTGTCTTTGGCAAAGCGGCGGAGAGATTGCTTCACCGGCTTTGCTCTGGGTCTCACATTCAAAGAGTGCTCGGCCAACTCCCTCGGAACACCTTGCAAGTCCTGTGTGGACCAAGCAAAGATATCCCGATTCTCACAGAGGAAGTTGAAGAGCTCGCTTTCCCATTTGTCAGTTAACCCGACACCAATTGTTACGGTGCGCTCTGGGAACAGATCATCAACAGGCACTTTCCTGGTATCCTTTGTCGCTTGAAATGAGACACTTCCATGCGGGTTACTCAGCGCCGGCATATACTGCTGCGCGGATTGAGCCAATGCCGCCACCTCCTGGATCTTTCTCTTCTCTTGCATAATCACGAGTGATTCGGCCAGGTTAGACCCGGCTGACGTGCACTCAATGGAACGTCGGAAATTGCCAGTTATGGTAATCACACCATTGGGCCTAGGCAGCTTCATCTTGAAGTAACTAACGTGAGTACCTGCCATGAATTTGTTCAGGGCTGGTCTGCCGAGTAACGCGTGATATGCGCTTTCCAGATTGACAACCTCGAATTCTAAATTCTCAGTTCGGCAGTTATCTCTCGTGTCGAACAACACGGTAACCCGGACCTTGCCAATGGGTTCACAGGAAATACCTGGCACAATGCCATGGAAAGTTGTCCTTGTAGCTTGGAGCAGGTTCTCCGTGATACCCAACTTGCGCATTGTATCCACATACATGATATTGATGCTGCTACCATTGTCAATCAGCACCTTTGAGAACCTTACATTGATGTTTAGCCCAATGAATGTTAGATCCAACACCAGCGCATACGAACCAGGGCTTGGCATAAGCTTGGGATGATCTTTGATGCTCCAGGTAATTTCCTGATCCGACCAGGGCATATACCTCGTCACCGCTGGCATTACCGCATTCACTTCCATGTCTCGGCGCTGCAAGCTCTTTCTATCTATCTCTTCTGTGGTGAACACACAACTCTAGTGATGCTCTCTGTACTCATTTCTCCCCTCATTTCCGGGGTACCTTTGATCTGGTTGATGCTGGTTTTCCACCTGATGCATTGCATCCCTTCTCTCATGGTTTTCATACCTCGGCGGAGGTGGTGGCAACATTAACTGTTGCGTGTTCGCTCCGGAGAGCAATTGCTGTCAGGGTAACTCCTGCCGAGGTTGATCATTCCGAGGTGCCTGAGCATTCCCCGAACCACTTTGTTCGATCTTCCTCATCCACTCACACTGCTGAGTTGTGTGACCTGCTGGGTTACTCGGATTCGGCGTGTGAAATTTACACGGCTGATCCAGCATTGCCTCATAAGTATACCTCGGCCTGTCCTTCTTCTCCTGCCACTGTCTTTTTTGTTCGGACGTCCAAGTTTTCTTGCCATCACTCCTTGGGGTCCACTGCTGCCCTCCAGTTTTCTGACGTTGATTGCTTCCTGCTCCGGGTTGATCTTGATTCACATCAACAACTTGTTGTGAACTGTACCGGTAATCCGGTCTATCATCTCTTCTCTTACCCCGGTAATCATTCCGCCGGGATGACTCGGCTCCATCTCGCTGATAGTACTCCTCGTTTGAAATGAGCCTAGGCTGAGTCGGATCACCCAAGGCATATGAATTAGCAATCCAGATTGTCTCTGCCAATGTAGTTGGCATATCCTTTGTAACCTTTGCCATAGCATGCTTGCATATCTGTACCCTTGCACGAACCAAGCTATGGCCTGTGACTCAATTACACCCTCACATGAGTTTCGCACAGTGCACCATCGGTTTAAGAATTCCCGGTCTGTCTCATTCGGTCTCTGCTTGCACATTGCTAGGGTCTCTGGTCTGTTGGGCCTCTGATACGTACTTGATAAATTACTGACAAACATTTCCTCAAAATCGATCCAATAGTTAATACTTCCGGGTGGCAAATTGTTTAGCCATACCCTCGTTGGCCCCTCCAGTATCTGAGGTACATATCTCACAGCCCATCTCAAGTTGCCTGTAGCAATTTTTACCGTTGTCGCATAGTTAATCACCCAATCCTCTGGCTTTGTGCCGCCGTCATATGTCTTAGTGCCTCTAGGTAACTGGAAGTTAGGTACCAGAGGCTCCTTCATGATCCGGGGCCCAAAACACGCTGGACCCAGAGGACCTTGACACTCAATTTGCCTCGACCTATAAAGTCGATCCAGTTTTAACCTGGCGTTGTCAGGCATCAAGTTCCTGCTTCCCAGTCTTGACCCTATCACGTGATAGTCCGGCATGGGATACCCTGCGTTCACCATCTCCGAATCACCATCATTATATCTATCTTGCTCTTGTGGAGCTGCTCTCTGTTGCATACCTTGGCCGGCACTACGCTCTTGTCGTGGTATATTTCGCTGCTGCGGTTGCCCTGCACCCGCCGAGTTGCGCTGTCCGACATTGTCGTTCATAGCGTTCCCTTGACCGGCATTGCCTTGGTCGCGGTTACCTCGGCCAGCTTCACCTCGGCTCACACTTCGTCGGTCCTCATTTCCCTTGTCGGCTACGTGAGCCTCTGCGGCGCCAGCGTCATCCGACACAGGCAACGTCACCCTTGTCGGCCACGCCTCGGTGGTCCTAGCCTCTGCCTGCTTTGCTCACGTTCCAGCGTACAGTGACCTCCTTTTGACCAGCGAGATACCTTCCTTCTCTTGCAACCTGATATAACCCGGATCATGCCTGGTTAATCCGGCCACACCTATACCTACATACAAGTTAGATACATCCTGCCGGCATACGAAATAGGTCGGCCGGGACTCAGTTAGGCGGACATCCTCTGGTCCGGGTTACTTCGTGATTCGGCCTGCCTTGAGGTGACTCGGCCAGCACTTGCTTTGACCTCGCCGTACCTCGGCTAACTCGGCCTTTATACCCCGGCGTGACCCTACCCGGGGGTATCCTCCCAACTGTCCACAACCGTCATGAGCTCCACCATGCTTTTCGGCTCGTCACACAGTAGCCGGTGGCGAACCATGGTGCCTTCTCCGCATCCCTTGATGAAGAAGCTGATGGCCTGGCTGTCTAGGATGCCCTCGCACGTGTTGCGCAGCTCCGTCCACTTGGCAAGGTACTCGCGGTCGGTCTCTCGGTCGCCCTGGACGCACAAGGCCAGGTCACGTGGGCGTCCCGGATGCTTGTACGTGCCATTGAAGTTGCCGACGAACACCTTCTCGAAGCCTGGCCAGGCGTTGATGCTGTTGGGCGCAAGGCTGTTGAGCCATGTCCTTTCCGACCCGGTTAGCATGAGGGGGACGTAGCGCACAACTGTGCGCTTGTTCCCATGAGCTATGCCGACTGCCGCAGCATAGTCGGTTAGCCAATCCTCCGGCTTCATGCTGTTGTCGTACTTGGGGTGTCCCTTGGTAGGGTGAACTTATCCGGAAATGACTCGTTTCGGATGCGGGGTCCGAAACAAACCAGTCCGGTGGAGTCTTCGTCCTCCGTGATGCGTGCTTGAGCGAGGAGCTCGATGCGGTCACGGCCATCCGGAAAATCCAGGTTGGGCGCTCCCACCCGGCCCGAGAGACGGGAACCGGCGGGTCTTGGTGCTACGGTTGGTGGAGGGGGAGGCGGTGGATTGTTATTCACCGTTTGCTCCTAGCGCGGCTGGCCCTTGTTGCCAGAGCTGCGGCGCTTGCTGCGGGCCTTAGCCGGCTGAGGGGAGGACGCATGTTGGGTGTCACGGGGCACGCCCTTGCTGTTGACTGGCGGCTTTCTCCCCCTAGAGTAGCTGGGGTCCTCCTGCATCTGCCGGTTGGCGTCGGCCTGTTCGTCCGCGATCCGGAGGAGCTCCTGCACGCGAGCGTGCTGGCGGGCTCGCTCCTCACCCTCTAAGCTGGGCAGTTCTTCTGCTACGGCTCGCGCCGTGCACAGGTTCTTGATGGGTGTGTTGTAGGTGGGCCGGATGAGGGCGGGCACGGGATTCGGTTCCCCATCCTACCGCCTAGCTCGCCACCCTGGCGTCACACCTGGTCGCGTCGGCTCGGCTCCGCGGTACCCGGTGTGAAGCCGTGCGCGCGGTTGTACTCGCGTCGGGTGATCTTGAGTTGCTTGCGGGTTGCCGCCAGCTCCATGGCCTCCTGGAGGAGAATCTGTCTCTCCATGGCGAAGTTGGCTTCCGCCTCCTCCGGGCTGTCCCCGAGGTTAACCGGCGTCAGGAGCCGATCAATGGCCTCCTCTACCGGATTCTAAGGCTGCGGAGGCACAGAGGTTCCGTCCTCGTCCACGCCCCGCTCTCGCGGCTGGCAAGGGTGAGAGCTGGAACCGGCCATCATGACCTCGACGCCGCGGGAAGCAACGGAGGCGTTGCTGCGCGAATGCGGCAGCTCCGCGATGGAGATGATCTCCCTAGGGAACCGCTCTAGAATGGTGTCGACATAGACGGGGAGGTCGCCAAAGAGCAAGATGGAGTCGTTCGCCGGGAAGGTGGTTCCAGCGAAGCAGGAAGCATTGTCGATGATACAGTCGAACTTGCCGAGCGTGAGCACCAGGCCGGAGGCCACGCGCTCACCAGTTGAAGTGCAGGGTCCCGTGCGGAACGTGACTCCGGTCGAAGCCATCAGCGCCACGGTGGGCGCCAACTGTCGTCGTGTTGGGAACGACAGTACCTAAGAAGGTTAGATAGAGATGTGGGCACTAGCAAGGAAGCTATCGACGGCCTCCGCAGGCGGGATTGGATACAAGCAAGCGTAGCTGGACGCAGGAAGTACCCAGGTTCGGAGCCCTCGTGGTGAGGTAAAACTCCTACTCCTGCTGATCTGACTATGAGCGATATACGAGCTACAAGCGCTCCTCGAGCTGTATTCTCTAGCTACTGTCTTAAATGCAATGAGACCAACCCTTTCTACTGAGGCCTTGCCTCTCCTTATATAGGCAGAGAGGCAACGGTCTCACTGGCCAATCCGACAGGCGGGCCCCACAGGCGGACCCCAGCCGACTGGTCATCTACAGTATCCGGTACAACCATGTCACATCGGAGTACGAGCGGTGTGGCTGTCGTGAGCACAGTGAACACCGTGCGAGCCCGTCGTCAGCATCGGGCCACTATTCCCGCGTCATTCCCGCAAAGTCTTCGGTATGGCTAAGTGGTTTCCAGTCTTGTCATCGTACAGGGCGTACCGCGCACTGTTCCGCACGTCGCCCTGTCTCCTTGATTGGTTCTGGCTACGCTGCCATAGTCGGCTGCTTCTTGCTGCTCCGGCTACCTCACGATAGCCGACTTAACTTGTCCTATCCGGCTGCGCCTGACCAGCCGGACATGATCCGACTGCCGTGTTTCTTGTCTGGTTGGGGTATCCGGAGGTCATCCCCCCGACACGCAATCACAAGGCGTGCAAATCGCCAACAAAACATGTGTTAAACCCTAAGAGAGCGCAATTGTGTAGTGTGGAAGACTCCCTTCGGGCACAATCATAGAGCATGCATGTCTTCCAATGGGTGCAATCACTTGTAGACATATCTATCAAGTTCGATACTAGTCGAGTCTAATCACTGAGCATGTAAGACCCCTATTGGGCGCAATCACTGAGTGGGCAGGTTCCTAGGCGGATAAGAACATTACATTTTCAAATAAGATTTTATTTTTGAAACTTTTTTCCACAACACCGCCCTAGAAGGGGCACATGTCAACTTTGATAAAATTATTATTCTTCAAAACACCTATATCCCCACATCTACCAAGAAATAGCTAATCACTGCCTCAATCAGTCTAGGCTACGCTGCCAACTTGCCTCTATGCTGCGTGAAACCACGTGCGCCTAGAGCCTACGCTACAGTCGTCTATAGTCTACGCTAATTGTTTGTCTCTCCGCCGTGAGAAACCGCGTGTGCCTAATGTCCACGATGCCATGTCGCCTATCCACCGTGATCACCCACCTCCGCCCATACCTCCCGATGTTACCTGTACCGCTAGCTCAACTCTCCGCCGACGCGACATAGGCTATGGACAGGTCCCACGTCCATGAGAATTAGTGGCCGACATGGGCTTATGACGCCACGTCGTCTCTACGCGGCCCCATGGCCACGTGAAACCGTGGCCGACATGGGCTCATGTCATCATGTCGGCTCTAGGAGAGCCCCACAACCCGATAGGTACGGAGGCATATCGCGCTAGGAATGCCTCTCACCGAGTGCGTATCTTCCCACATACGCTGATGGTGGGCCCAGTGTGCACCGGGAATGCCTCTCACCGAGTGCGGTCATGCCCGTGTACGCTGACGGAGGGCCCAGGGAGCATGCGATCCACCATACAGCCAGTAAGGGTCTTATGAGTCCCACCCGTTAGCAACTTAGGTCGTGAATCAGGGGAAAAACGGACACAAAAGAGCATTGGATGCGGGATTGGACTAAAATTTTGGATCCAGGGGATGGTTTTGAGCCATCGATCATCGATATCAAATAGCAGAAAAGAATCGAGGTAACATGGATAGGAGTTTGATCCTAAACAATCTAGCGCTATTATTTACTCTAATAACCCAAATGAGTTGATTCCATTGGCTCCTAATTGATAATGTCTTTCCACTGGCACTGGGTTTGCAATTTTTGGACACCATTTGATATGTTGTTTACTCAATGGCTTAGAAGGGTTTTTAACACTTTAAAACTACTTAAATAGATCTAAATCTTGAACCGGCCCCTAAAGTTGAACTTGAGACATGCCCCACTACTGAAGGCAAGCCATCAAACCTTTCTCTGATTTTTTTGCAACCTTTTGAGTTGATTATTTTTCTATGTGAGATCTAAGTACCCATTTACCATTATTAATAATGCCATATTATAGAAGTGAGGAAATGTTGCTAAGTACTTTTCTTTGTGCATATCCACATGACATATGCATGGTGGCTAGCACCTTGAGTGATCTAACTATGTTATGTACTAACCAAGGCCTCTATGTTTGTTTGGCTCTCCCCTACGGCCGACACAAGACTAACATTTGTCTGCAACACTTTGGCTTGGGGAACCACCTTGGACTGGAGGATCTGCACAAATGATTTCATTATGTCCGTCGAAGATAGGTGTGGAAGAATGTTGACCGATGACCCTCGATGGTGGGGGCATTTTTCAAAAGAGTTATTTGCTTCTTGTTTCTCCATCCTCACGGAGCCTAGATGAGCCTTTATTGAGTATTTTTCTGGCAAATACATTTACCAGATGAGCATATCTCTCTTTATGCTGATATTTGTTGGCATATTATGGAGATTAAGATGCACTTACTCCCCACTTTGCTTTTCAAAGGCCAAACGGTAAGTGTCGTCGTAGACATGTGCGTGAGCGAACATGACTCACGTCAAGGACTCCACTAACGGTTGTAATTGTTTACTCGCTACTATAAACTCGTACTTATTCTTGAAGTGGGAATGCTAGTTAATTTCTCAGAACAGAGAAGTCACTAGGTTTACCTTACTATGTATTCTATATTTATGACTTGTATGTTGTATTCACATCAATGGAGCTGCATTAATCTGGACTAATAAGATAATCATCTTCGTCAACTTGGTTGAGTTATATAGTGTCACTTTCCAAACACCCCACTTTGCCATCGTCATTCATTTGGAAAAACCTTAGCCTATGTAACCTATTTGAGATTCTCTTGATGCCACCTAACATGGTAAGATTAGTTGGCCACTAATTTGTGCGGTTGGGGCTATATCTTGTGTAGGTTCCAAGTTTAGGCATGCTCTACCTAGAAAAATATGTGTCGGATTGACTTCATCATAGGTCTGCATCTGTAGGAAAGGTCTATGGGTAGAGAGAGTGTCTCGGTAGCGTGAACTGTCATGATAGTATATCTTGCTTTGGTACAACTTCAGAGTTGCTCCTTAAGAGACGGTTGAGTGTAGAGTATTTTGATGGATGGTATTAACAGCCGCTGAAGTTAGTCAAATATAGTTTAACCTTGTTTCGAGATCATGAAACATGTTTGTATCAAGTCACATGTTGAGTTTAATCATGTCGAGTTCAGAGAAAATCACTAAAGTCAAGCATGATAATTTTATTACTCTCATTTATGGCTAGAGGCCATTGAGCCTAGTGCGGTTAAGGTAAGATTGGATGGGACATGCCAGTATTCGTTTCCTCCACATGACAACAAACACAGGAACAAGAATAATCGTTTTGATTGTTTGATCTTCCCTACAAAGGTAAGATGGTAATTTAGTTCCAATTGTTTAGCTTGGACTCGCTTTTAAATTGTTGTACCTATGAGTTGTTGACTTTCCAAACCTATGCCATGACATATAGCCCATAATTGCTTGTGTGCTCCTGTTCCACTATGAACTAAGCCACATCATGTGTTGTATATTTTAACCTATTGCATTCCGCTGCGATAACATATATTGATCTTGTCTTTGTTTGATGATTTTTTCCATATTTGCCATGTTTCTAGGGCAGGAACTGAGGCGTCTCGATCTACTGGATCTAGATGCCACACGCCCATCCATTAAATATCAGTTAAACTCTCTAAACCTCATTAAGTACCTAGTTATTCACATCGGTTTTGATCTCTTGCTTGGTAACACACTTTACCACTTCATACATAATACATAGGCTAATACAGAGATGACAACTTTGTCAAGTACCACCAAGTATCATGTTTTCTCCCCCTCGCTTTTCTCTAGCAATCTCCTTGCGATCGACCTCTATATTCTTATTTTCTTCCTCAATAGCGTGCTTCAATTAAAAAACGAACTGGCTTTTATGCACTAATTCCACACCCAGATCAGCCACTATCTCCTGCAAAGCCATATTATGGCTAAGCCACTGGATGATTCATCTTGGTATGCAATATACCAAGGATCATCATATTCCTTTGCAAGTGGTCAAAATCGCAAAAAAATCATAAACAACTCGAATCATACCCAGAAATCAAGTGGATATTGAGAGTACCGAAAACATGAGCTACCTGCACTTCCTCCGATGTAGGAAAAGATAAATGATCCTTCGATCTGGTTTTACAAATGCAGTATAGTAGCTTTTTTCCCTAGTAGATCTAGGTTTAATCGAACATTGGGAAACAATGCTAAATGGAAATTAAATGAGACCTCTCTACAAGATTGTTCATTTTACCTTCGTTTAGTGGACCTTTCTAGTTTACTTTAGAATGTTGTTTGTTGCAATGGATGGAGATATGCTAGGGTTAAAGATTCACCTGCAACTGCACATCATATGGGATAAAGATAGTAATATGCATATTTATGTGTAATGATTTAATAAAGATAAAATTTGTGGGTAATACATCCTGATGTACTAGAGCCCCTGCAATTCACAGGCATAGCAATAGTCTTTTGATCCAACCATTGTACCACAAAATACTGGCAGACAACAATTATTAAGTGAAAACACACATCAAAGCCTTAAGAAGTAATGGTGTTATTGTTCCCAAATGGATCGCTAAACGAAGACCATACTACCCTTTCTGTCACTAGGTTTCCTACGATATCGCTGCTCACCAAGTATCTCACCTCAAGCCTTTATCAATCTCTGGGATCTTGGGTAGCTACAAGTCCATAGATCAAGACAAGAGACAAAGTTACAAATCTATATTCAATCAATAAACAATACTCATGAATTAGATGCACATAATCGTTGTGAGGCTTCACCCCAACCTACAGCCCATGAGGACTACACACTCATAACAATAAGATCAAGGATAGAAAACATTATGCAAAATACTTAGATTGAAATCAAATATTCTAACAATAGTCGCCAGAACACAAGGAGATCTTAAGTACAAGCTAATGGCTATGTCTATGGTGAGGATGAACTATGCTGGTGGATCTCATTTTGGTGTTGTTGTGATGCAATCTGAAAATGGCGGCCCTCTGCATGGCGGCTGGGACCTCAAAATATATATGCGCCTTCATGAAAGTTATAGGGTTTGACGAGACGAAGCCGCTGCCACCTAGTACGGGCGGGCCGTACGGGCGTACCTTGCCCATACCGGTGGTCGTTAAGCCTTCTGGAGGCTTGGTTTTGACCCTGGTTTTCTTGGTCGTGTAGACAACCTCAACATCTTCATTAATAGCTCCTGATTTCTCCTTAAAAGTGTGATTTCCTGCACAACACAATTCAAAACAAAGGATTGCACATCTTTGCAATAATTAGCCATTAGTAGCAAGGCTAAAGAGATTCTTGGTCATTTGTTTGACTAAAAATGTGATTTAAACATGGAGAAAGATGGCTATTTTCACAGCCATCAACTTGCCCAAAGCTCAAACCTTGATCGTCCTCGAGCAAGAAAACAACAAAACCATAAAGAACTCAACATTTAAACTGAAATAACGAGAGTATGAATTCACTTACAGTTGGTAGTCATATGCATCCAACACCTCTTCCATTTGAAAAGCTCATCAAAGTTAGAGAGATGCCAAGAATACAATACAAGCTTTAATAACTCAAAATAATCAAAGTAGAGTTTAGTATAAGTATAAATAACTAGAAGTGTAACAATCATTCCAATTCCTCTAGTTAACTCTCAGCTTGCCAAGGAACACTAGAATATTGCATAATAGCAAAATTAAGTAAGGGATATCATGTCCTAAGTAGCATAACAGTGAAGTGTGTTATTGACGCCCACATCAATGAATCAATACTATTAAAACACTACTTTTCTAATCATTGTCTTTCAAGAAAATTCATAGAGTAGTAACAAGACCATGCCAAAGACTGGTTTGTGTGGATCTTTATTTTTCAAATGTAATTCTCAACAAGGATCATTGAGTGATTCTTTTAACAATGGCAACCTTCAAGAGTACCAATACTTTTTTCCATTACGGTAACAGGTGCTAACCATGTAGTCAAATCATAGCCAAAATCAGGGGTTGTACCATTGATCGTTCGCAGGCAAACGGAGTTGTTAGCATCCAAAGTTGTTCATGAAAAACATATAAACTTTAAATAATATCACATTTTGATCCACAAGGTTTAGCTTTGGCATGAATCACAATTACCGCTAGACTTCATTTCAATCAAACAACTCCTTTTAATAGTGTCAGCAAGTCTATCTAAACATCTAGGGGTTAAGTATCTTCAAAGGTAAACTCTTAATACAATCACTCATCAAACAAGTCATAAATTGGAGACTTTTTATTGTTGTACTTGTTTGGCAATATTATTTCCAAGGCAAGACTTGGTTTACAACAAGATATAGAGCAAAATCTTCCACAACAAATTACTCATACAAATAAAAAAGCTTTACTCTAACTATTTTGAATTACTCCCACTAGCATAGCATCTCAACAAATCAACTAGCTAGGATAAACATTTCAAACTTCTAAAGTGGGTGACATAGGACATACCTCTCATGTGTGACTTCATAATTATCTTCCTTATGGGGAGATGTTCCTTCAAAACTCAATTCAAATCACTCTCATAATAATATTGAAGCAAAGAGGCAATAGGCAAATCCCCTTTCACGAAAAAGGATTTTTTTTGTATTTTTTAGGATAGGGATTAAAGAATAGAAAAACTTGTAACCAACAAAGAAACTAAGAAAATATATAAAAACAAAAAAATAACTAACTAAAAAAAGGAAACAAAAATCGAAAGAAAAAGCGTAGTGTTGGAAAAAACCAACATGAGTGTTTCAAAGCTCACACAGAGTTGCGGTATAACCTCATGATTACACAAATATAAATGTCAAGGAGCACATCCCCAAGCTTAGGCTTTTGCAAGCCCTTTTGTTGTTCATTGTGGTGGTGGATAATCTCCCAAGTTCCAATGGCTACTCCAATTGGTGAACTTGGTTGAGAGGTTGGCGGTAGCATATCGAAGGTTGATGCAGAGGTTGCTCATGTTCTGAATGATTCCTTCAAGAGAGTAGATATATTCATAGGTGGTGTAGTAGTTTGGTGGTCGCTGCTCTTGTTTAGGTCCTTCTTGCTCGACTTCTTCATCTTCTCCTTCTTCACCCACGGGTTCTTATTGTTGGGGGGGGGCAGACTTGCTTCAACCTGCACGTCGAAATGCAAATGTCCATCCTCGATAGAGAACAAACCATTAGGAAAAGGAGCTAGGATCAAGTGATTGGCTCCAAGTATATCAAGTAAGTATCTACCATTGGATTTAGAAACCATGCCACATGCTCTTAGAGTAGTGAAACCGAGACGGTGAACACCTGCCAATGATTGGATATTACCTAGGTTGACATGAAGTGCACGAGCAAGAACGGTGAAAACTCCTCCTCCACATATGGGACCACGAGATTGAAGAGCTTGATGATTAAGATAAAACATAAGAAGGGTGCCCAAATTTGGCGTCAAGTTACAGTTTGGAATAGCAGCTCTTGCGATGATTATCATGTCCTCTTCATTGGATCTAGTAAACTCACCATGTTCCTGCAAAGTGTCAGCAATAACATAGACCAAATAGCAAACAACAGGATGATCAATCTGATTTCCCTTGGGTGTGTTTCTATGAATTCTCATTTTGTTAAAGTACTCCAAGGGTGCAGGATTAAGGACAAAGCTATTGGAGCATATGTCGGTGGTGTTGTTGGCAAACCCAAAATGATGCGCCCAATGGTCGAGTGTCAAGGTATACTCACGATTCATAAGGCAAAAATTGATGCGACCAATTCCCAGGCTATACTCCTCGAGGTAGTAGTGTGGACCCATTGTATGCGTCAACGTACTGAGTGAAAGAGCATGTGCGCCCCCATGTGTGGTTTTGGTAATTAATGACAATACTTATGGACTAATGTGTGTATTAAGTTTCACTTATAGGAATTGTCCATTGGCATCGCTTGGAGCATGTGTTGGCTTCAAGGTGGATGAAATAAAGAAGAAGAAGATGCATTATCATCCTCGGTGATCATGGATCGATGAAGACGAGGTCAAAGTATGCTCAACGCAATGGTATTCTTGATAGGTTTTCCCTTTTGCCGGTCTCGTGTTGGTTGTTGAGGGACTGGGTTTAGGATAGATAGCCGTACTATCAAGAGGGGCTCTTGAGTAAGTAACTTGATCATATCATTCGGAGAGATCTCAAACCTTTGCATTCTTAGCATCATATTTCTTGGTTGTTTGTTGGTCCTATCCATGTTAGGATATAGAGCCCGTGTTTATCTTCATAACAAGCTCTTGTTCAAATAAATCGGATCTCCCTTTTATATCTTGTTGCGATTTTGTTCTTGGAGGTTTTCCAGATGCCCACCGAGTGAGGTATCTCACATTATAATACTTGGTACTTTCTCACTTGTTACTTTAGTTGGGTAGATCTTGTTATCCTCTTTCCAACAAAATTGGTTTCGGGTCAATCCAAGTTCCCTAGCTCAAGTTATCGTAGTTTGTATTTTGCCTCTTTGATTTATTAAAAGAAAAAAGAAAAAGTTTTTTTCTCTAGGCCGTCCGGTGGTACCGGGTCTGCTACCGCCTGAGCAATGCGCGCACCTTCTCTCTAGCCCATCCAGTAGCTTCATCTAGTGGCACCGGCCCTATGCGGTAGTACCGCCCCTCGGGCCGGTACTACCGGGACGGCCTACCTGTTGCTGCCCTGCCTCCGTAGTGCCTAGCCCAACTAGCTCGCTCGCCCAGCTTCCATAGACCACCCTCGCTCGCCTCACGCTGGCCCCACGCAGCCGCCCAGCTCCCACCGCTACGCTTGCTTTCGCTCGCGAGCCCACGCGCTTCCCTCCTGATCCCCTACGCTCTTGCTCGCCTGCCCAGGTCGTTGTCGCTTGCTCGATACTGTTACGAGTCGCATCGCTCGTTAGTTGCTCGCTTTGCTTGTCGCGTTGACTGCCTGCCGCCCACGTGGATTTTCCTAGCGCTGTGATGTTGGGCGGTAGTACCGCCGAACAGCAGTACTACCGGCCCAACCGGCTGCAAGCCTCCAACGGGCTGATTTTTGGGCCCCTATATAAAGGTTTCTCTCTGTCTTTTTTTCCCAATTTCTTCTTCGTCATTTATTCTTCAAGCTTTGCCTACTCTTTGACATCTCTTTGAGCCTGATTCTTTCTCCCCTCCAATGATTCTTGCCAATATTTGAGGGGAAGATAGAGGGGATCTAGATCTATAATTTGACGAAACCAAATCACCTCTTTTTGAGTGGATATTTGGGATCTAGATCTTGGGGAATTTCGTGTTCCCCTTTGTGTTCTTCCTCTCTTATTCCCCCAAGTGCTTGACTATCCTTGTTCGAATTTGAGAGTGAAGTATTGGAGCATATTTGTGGTGTTCTTGCCATTTGCATTAGGTGCATTGTTTGTGTTCTCCCTTGATGATTTGATTGGTGTAATCAAGAAGTTTGTCCATGTTGGGTTCTTGGAACCCTAGACGGTTGTGTGGCCTTTGTGGCATGTTTTTTGGACCTTTAATTAATTTGTGAAGCTCTCCCCGAGATTGAGGCCTTGGTGGCAATTATTGGGAGCCTCTTGTTGTCCTCTTACCAACAAAACTGGTTTCAGGTCAACCGGAGTTCCCAAGCTCAAGTTATCGCAGTTTGTATTTCGCCTCTTTGATTTATTAAAAGAAAAAGAAAAAGTTTTTCTCTGGGCCATCCCGTGGTACCGGGTCTACTACCACCCAGGCAGCGTGCAGCACTTTCTCTCTGGCCCATCCGGTAGCCTCATCTAGTGGTACCAGCCCTATGCGGTAATACCGCCCGGGCGGGCCAGTACTATCGGGCCTGACCACCTTCTGCTGCCTTACCGCCGTAGTGCCTGGCACAGCTAGGTCGCTCGCCAAGCTTCCACAGCCCACCCCGCTCGCCTCGCGCTGGCCTCGCACAGCCGCCCAACTCCCGTCGCTACGCTCACTGTCACTCGCGAGCCCACGCACTTCCCTCATGTTCCACCATGCTCTCGCTCGCTTGTCTAGGTCGCTGTCGCTTGCCCAATCCCCTACCATGTCGCCTCGCTCGTTAGTTGCTCTCCTCGCTTGCCATGTTGACCACCTGCGTGGCTTTTCCTAGCGCTAGGATGACAGGTGGAAGTACCGCCCTAACAGCGGTACTACCGGCCCAGCCGGCTGCAAGCCTCCAACGGGCTGATTTTTGGGCCCCTATAAAAAGGTCTCTCTCTATCTCTTTCCCAATTGCTTCTTCCTCATTTATTCTTCAAGATTTGCCTACTCTTTGACATCTCTTTGAGCTTGATTATTTCTCCCACCTCCAATGATTCTTGCCAATATTGGAGGGAAAGATAGAGGTGATCTAGATCTACAATTTAACCAAGCCAAATCACCTCTTTGTGAGTGAAGATTTGGGATCTAGATCTTGGGGGATTTTATGTTCCCCTTTCTGTTCTTCCTCTCTTATTCCCCCAAGTGCTTGAGTGGCCTTGTTGGAATTTGAGAGTGAAGTATTGGAGCATCTTTGTGGTGTTCTTGCCATTTGCATTAGGTTCATCGGTTTGTGTTATCCCAGGAGGATTTGATTGGTGAAAGCAAGAAGTTTATCCCTCTTGGGTTCTTGGAACCCTAGACGGTTGTTTGGCCTTTGTGGCATGTTCTTGGGGCCTTCAATTAAGTTGTGAATCTCTTCCCGAGATTGAGGCCTTGGTGGTGATTATTGGGAGCCTCTTATTGTCCTCTTTCCAACAAAATTGGTTTCAGGTCAATCGGAGTTCCCTAGTTCAAGTTATCATAGTTTGTAATTTGCCTCTTTGATTTATTAAAAGAAAAAGAAAAAGTTTTTTCTCTAGGCCTTCTGGTGGTACCGAGTCTGCTACCGCGCGGGCAGTGCGCGACACCTTCTCTCTAGCCCATTTGGTAGCCTCATCCAGTGGTACTGGCCCTATGCGGTAGTACCACCCGGGTGAGTCGGTACTACCGGGCCGGCCCACCTCCTGCTGCCCTGCCGCCGCAGTGCCTGGCCCACCTAGCTCGCTCGCCCAGCTTCCACAGCCCACCCTCGCTCGCCTCACGCTAGCCCCGCGCAGCCGCCCAGCTCCCGCCACTGTGCTCGCTCTCGCTCGTGAGCCCACGTGCTTCCCTCCCGATCCCCTGCGCTCTCGCTCGCCTGCCCAGGTCGCTGCCGTTCACCCGATCCCCAACCGAGCCGCCTCCCTCGTTAGCTGCTCGCCTCGCTTGCCGCGTTGACCGCCTACCGCCCATGTGGCTTTTCCTAGCGCTGGGCGGTAGTACCAGCCCAACAGCGGTACTACCAGCCCAGGCGGCGACAAGCCTTCAACGGGCTGGTTTTTGGGACCCTATAAAAAGGTCTCTCTCTCTTTTTCCCAAATGCTTCTTCCTTGTTTATTCCTCAAGCTTTGTCTACTCTTTGAACTTGATTCTTTCTCCCCCCTCCAATGATTCTTGCCAATATTTGAGGGAAAGATAGAGGTGATCTAGATCTACAATTTGACCAAACCAAATCACCTCTTTGTGAGTGAAGATTTGGGATCTAGATCTTGGGGGATTTTGTGTTCTCCTTTCTGTTCTTACTCTCTTATTCCCCCAAGTGCTTGAGTAGCCTTGTTGGAATTTGAGAGTGAAGTATTGGAGCATCTTTGTGGTGTTCTTGCCATTTCCATTAGGTGCATCGGTTTGTGTTATCCCAGGAGGATTTGATTGGTGAAATCAAGAAGTTTGTCCCTCTTGGGTTCTTGGAACCCCAGACGGTTGTTAGGCCTATGTGGCATGTGCTTGGGGCCTTCAATTAAGTTGTGAATCTCTCCCTGAGATTGAGGCCTTGGTGGCGATTATTGGGAGCCTCTTGTTGTCCTCTTTCCAAAAAAAATGGTTTCGGGTCAATCAGAGTTCCCTAGCTCAAGTTATCATAGTTTGTATTTTGAGTCTTTGATTTATTAAAAGAAAGAGTTTTTTCTCTAGGCCTTCCAGTGGTACCGGGTCTGCTACCGTGCGGACAGCACGTGACACCTTCTCTCTAGCCCATCCGGTAGCCTCATCTAGTGGTACCGGCCCTATGTGGTAGTACCACCCGGGCGAGCCGGTACTACCGGGCCGGCCCACCTCCTGCTGCCCTACCGCCGCAGTGCCTGGCCCACCTAGCTCGCTCGCCCAGCTTCCATAGCCCACCCTCGCTCGCCTCGCGCTAGCACGTGCAGCCGCCTAGCTCCCCCCACTGTGATCGCTCTCGCTCGTGAGCCAGTGTGCTTCCCTCCCGATCCCCTGCGCTCTCGCTCACCTGCCCAGGTCGCTGCCACACGCCCGATCCCCTACCGAGCCGCCTCGCTCGTTAGCTGCTCGCCTCGCATGCCGTTTTGACCGCCTACCACCCAGGTAGCTTTTCCTGGTGCTGGGATGCTGGGCGGTAGTACCAGCCCAACAGCTTTACTACTAGCCTAGGCGGCGACAAGCCTTCAATGGGCTGGTTTTTGGGACCCTATAAAAAGGTCTCTTTTTTTCCTAATTGCTTCTTCCTCATTTATTCCTCAAGCTCTGTCTACTCTTTGACATCTATTTGAGCTTGATTCTTTCTCCCCCCTCCAATGATTCTTGCCAATATTTGAGCGGAAGATTGAGGGGATCTATATCTACAATTTGACCAAGCCAAATCACTTGTTTGTGAGTGAATCTTTGGGATCTAGATCTTGGGGGATTTTGTGTTCCCCTTTGTGTTCTTCCTCTCTTATTCCCCCAAGTGCTTCAGTAGCCTTGTTGGAATTTGAGAGTGAAGTATTGGAGCATATTTGTGCTGTTCTTACCATTTGCATTAGGTGCATCGGTCTATGTTCTCCCCGGAGGATTTGATTGGTGAAATCAAGAAGTTTGTCCCTTTTGGGTTCTTGGAACCCTAGACGGTTGTGTGGCATTTCTGGTATGTTCTAGGGGCCTTCAACTAAGTTGTGAAGCTATCCATGAGATTGAGGCCTTGGTGGTGATTATTGGGAGCCTCTTGTTGTCCTCTTTCCACCAAAATTGGTTTCGGGTCAATCGGAGTTCCCTAGCTCAAGTTATCGCAATTTGTATTTTGCCTCTTTGATTTATGAAAAGAAAAAGAAAAAGTTTTTCTCTGGGCCGTCCGGTTGTACCGGGTCTGCTACCGCCCGGGAAGCACGCGGCACCTTCTCTCTAGCCCATCCAGTAGCCTCCTCCGGTGGCCCGATGTGGTAGTACCGCCCGGATGGGCCGGTACTAATGGGTCGGCCCACCTCCTGCTGCCCTATCGCCGCAGTGCCTGTCCCAGCTTGCTCGCTTGCCTAGCTTCCACAGCCCAACCGCGCTCGCCTCGCGCTGGCCCCGTGCAGCCGCCCAGCTCCCGCTGCTGCGCTCGCTCTCGCTCGCGAGCACACGCGCTTCCCTCCCGATCCCCTGCGCTCTTGTTCGCTTTCCCAGGTCGTTGCCGCTCGCCTGATCCCATATGGAGCCTCCTCACTTATTAGCTGCTTGCCTCGCTTGTCGCGTTGACCGCCCGCGTGGCTTTTCCTGGTGCTGGGATGCTGGGCGGTAGTACCGGCCCAACAACGGTACTACCGGCCCAGCCAGCTGCAAGCCTCCAACAGGCTGATTTTTGGGCCCCTACAAAATGGTCTCTCTCTCTCTTTCCCAATTGCTTCTTCCTTATTTATTCTTCAGGCTTTGCCTACTCTATGACATCTCTTTGAGCTTGATTCTTTCTCCCCCTGATGCGCTCCACTTTCGACGTAGAGCTCATTGGGAACCCCAAGAGGAAGGTACGATGAGCACAGCAGTAAGTTTTCCCTCAGTTATGAAACCAAGGTTTAATCGAACCAGTAGGAGCAAGGAAAACCCCAACGGTGTTACTAGCTGAGCTTTGGCAGGGCGCACTACCGGTGCTAGTAGCAACGTGGAGACATGCACAACACAACCACAAAACTTTGTCCCCAACTTGCGATGAGGTTGTCAATCTCACCGTGTTTTGTGGAAAACAAAGGATTAAACGTATCGAATGGAAAGAAGTAAAAGTTTGCAGAAAGTAAACACAAAGCATAAACAGTTTATAGATTATATGTAAAGAAAAAGGACCGGGATCCATAGTTCACTAGAGGTGGCTCTGCTTAGATAAATAACATGCTGGGTGAACAAATTACAGCGGGGTAATTGACAAACACCGAGAAGGCAATACATGCATATACTGATCATCTTGACTCCTCTGAGACTTGATTGGGCATTACAACATAATACATAGACCGCCATCCAACTGCATCTATGACTAATAATCCACCTTCAGGTTATCATCCGAACCCCCTCAAGTATTAAGTTGCAAGCAACAGATTATTACTTTATGAACTGCATGTAAAGTAAACAATACGATTGTTCTATGAACAAAGGATTGTTGTTTTCTCCCTAGTAGCAACATCACATCTAGTACCTTAGAGATTTCTGTCACTTCCCCAGATTACCAGAGGCATGAACCCACTATCGAGCATAAATACTAACTCTTGGAATTGCTAGCATCTACTTGGCCAAGATAGCTACTAACAACGGAAAGCATGCAAGATCTCAAATAACAAAGACATGATACAATCAATAATCAATCTGAAATAGCATCTCAATATTCATCGGATCCCCGCAAACACAACATGTATGAATAACAAATAGATGATCTTGATCATGAACGGATCTCACAAGATCTAAACATGAAAGCACAAAGGAGGAGAAACCAGCCATCTAGATACTACATGGATCCGTAGTCCAAGGATGAACTACTCACGCATCACACCGGAGGCTTGCATGGTGATGAAGAAGGCCTCCAGGGTGAATTCCCCTCTCCGGCAGGGTGCCGGGAAGAGCTTCAGATCCCTCCCGATCTAGGGATGGAGATGACGGCGGCTACAGACTCTTTCGTGGATTTTTTGATCGGGTACTTAGGGTTTACGTCCCGAGGGCATCTTATAGTCGGAAGGGGAGGCCGAGGGGGTGCCTGGGCTGGCCACACCACCCCCTGGCGCGGGCCAGGCCTAGTCGCGCGGCCAGGTGGTGTGGCCGCCCTCTGGCCCCTCTCCGTCTCGTATTCTGGCACTTGATCCCTTCCGAAAAATAGGCACTTTGGCTTTTGTCCCGTCCAATTCCGAGAATATTCATTTTCTGACTTTCCTGGAACCAAAAACAGCAGAAAATAGGCAGCTGGCACTGTGGCTCTTGTTAATAGGTTAGTCCAAGAAATCATATGAAAAGTACTCCAAAGTTGGAACAAAACACAAGAAAGTGGATAAAACCAAGCATGGAACATCAAAAATTATAGATACATTTGCAATGTATCAGTATCCCCAATCTTAACTCCTGCTCGTCCTCGAGTAGGTAAGTGATAAAAAGAAAGAATAAGTTTTGAGGTGACATGCACCATCAAAGACTTGATCAAAGTATTTGTAAAACATTCAAAGCTGGGATCATAGTACTTCAATCATAGCATGAAAGACAAAGTTCTAGCAATAAGCAAAGAAACTATGATGCAACGTGAAAAGGCACAAACAAAAGATTCATGAATAACAATGCTTTGCAAGACATTTGTTTGTTTCACATAAAGAAAACATAGCATAAAAGTATTCAGCTTGTCCCTCAATAGAGTAGCAAATATAAATGCATAGGACACCTTCAAAGTTCATAAGAGTGACTAGATACAATAGTTTCAAACAAGCAATAACAAGTTATGCATCAATCAAGTAGTCTTGGGACAATGCACATAGAACTAAGAATGGCCACTATGCTCTCAAAGTAGGTGCATAAAGTTAGAAGGTGGAGACTCAATATAATGGTGGTAGAAAAGCCTTTTGTAAAAGGAAGTAGGGATTCAAGTCTCATAAAGAGCTTCCAAAAATTATGGTACTCATAGCTTTCAGCTCTCATTGCCCCTATCATAAGCATCTTGAAGTGATTAAGGTTAAAGTGAACAAACTATGGTGTACATGCTTGACGAAGTATAAGTCAGAAATCTCATGTCCCTTGTATACGAGGGCCGCTCCTCATGCTACTCAAGTTTAGTCACCGGTAAGTTCTTGTCATCGTAAGTACATGTGTATCATTGAGAAGCGCCGACGGGGTACCCCTTGCCCGATGATACGGAAGAATCCCCATATCAAAATGACAAGGCAAGCAGACAACGAGCATCTCAGCATTCTTCTTATTTACCATGGGAATATGGTGCTTTTTTCTCTCTTTCCTCTTTTCATAGTATCTCTTTTTTTCTTTTATCTTTTTTTCTCAAGGACTCTTTTTTTATAAGAAGAATGCTTCATAGACAGCTCATTATGGTTACGCTGCAGATTTCCACCATGTCAGCATGGATTAGACCAGCGGCCTAGGCGTTTCTCTAACACATATACATAACTCCATGGACTTACAATCTCCCCTTTCATTTCACACCGACGACATCCATATACAAAAGAGCATGATATCAACTAGGTACAAGTACCAAGTGCAATGTTGAAAGTGTTCCCCATGAAAGCATGGTTCTGCTAATTCCCGACAAATAAGTGCAAGCATATACAACATAGAAGACACAATGGTTCAAGTTTATTAAGGGCAAAAAGTAAAGTGTGCCATCAAGTTCGTGAGAGCTTTAATCACTAGTTTTTTCATAACAAGTGGAAGGTAAACAAAAGCATGAATATACTTGGAATAGCATAAGCTAGTAGGTAGGTATGGTGGACTCTTTGTAATAACTTTGTTTAGGGAGTTGGATGCATGAGTGGAACTCATACTTTGTTGTGGAGGCTAGCAAAAGACTGAGAGCGACAAACTAAGAGAGCAATAATGGCCATAGTCATGCAGAGCGACAAAACATCATTGATAAAAGCATAAAGTGATACTACAAGTTGAAAACTAAAGGATCATATAGGCTATGGTGACTTTGGATAGTCATAACATGGTGTGAGCATGGGCCAAGTCAACCCAAATAAAGCATCAACGGAGAATACCACTATACTATGCTTTAATATGCTAAAACAACGCATGATTCATCCAAGGCACATTAAGCAATCTCAATTGTTTATAACAAGTCATGCTACAGCAAAGAATACTAAGCATAAAGCCAAAACAATATCAAGCATGGCATGACAAAGCATAGGCCACAGTCAAAAATGAGCTCTTTTTACCACATAAGTATGAACTTTCCTACTCTTTTCCAAACCAAACCAAACTATTCGCAAACCAAAGTATGAAACAGGAGGGTCCAACCAACTTATTCAGAACACTAAGCAAACCAAGAAAACTAAAAACCAAAACAAAAACAAAAAAGAAGACGCTCCAAGAAAAACACAACTGTGCATGAAACAATAAAAATGAAGCGTTTGGAAGAAACCTGGAATTTTTATTGATGAAGAAGGGGATGCCTTGGGCATCCCCAAGCTTTGACGCTTATGCTTCTTGGATATTTCTTGGGGTGACACGCGTGGCATCCCCAAGCTTGAGCTTTAATCCATCCTTCATCTCATTACTCATTCCTTCCATACACCTGAAATTTTTCCTTCATACAAAACTTCACACAATCTCATTAGCAACATTAGTGCACTTAAGATAAATAAGTCTTAAGGTTCAGTTCTAACACCAAATAAACTTCCATTAGAACACTAGCTACTGTAGCACTTCCCTCAAAAAGCTTAATTCCCCAAAGGAACTCAAGAAGGAACTAACAAGAAGCAAATGCAGAAAATGGCAGAAATCTGGCAAAACAGACCAGCAGGTAAAGAGGAATTTTTTCGAAGACCTTCTATTGCTCAAATCAAAAAGTTTTGAACTAACGAAAGTTAGATAACAACCTGGGGAAGAAGCACAAAATATTACATCTCAATCCGACATACAGAGATCTCTCAGGAATTTTTACGGTGAAGCACAAAAATCTGTTTCGGGACAGCAACTTTCCCAATCATTACTTCACTCTCATTAGAGGTTACTCTTGGCACAAAAAGCAAATAAAACGGATAAGGAGAGGTTATTACAGAGGTAATAACTTCAAAGACTTATCTAAAACTCTTGGGTTATCTTCCAACAAGTACTTTTCTTTAACGCCTTTAAGTTAGGCATAAAAATTTGAGAAGATGCTCTCATAGGAAATATGAATTTGAAGTAAAAGAGAGCATCAAGAAGCAAATTTAGAACACATTTAAGTCTAACCCACTTTCTATGCGTAGGAATCTTTTATGCAAATAAATACATAAAAAACAAAGTGACAGGTATAGGAAGATAAAACAAAAGTAACTTCAAAACTTTCAGCACATAGAGAGGTGTTTCATTACCATAAAAACTTCTACAACCATATTTTACTCTCTCATAATAATTTTCAGTAGCCTCATGAATAAACCCAACAATATAACTATCACATAAGGCATGCTTTTCATGATCTACAAGCACTAGAGCTTTATTATAAACTTTTTCAAAAGAATCCTCGGGAACATAACATGCACCCTCCTTTGATAAGCATGGGGACAATCAAATAATGTAAGGGATAAAGAGTTACTCTCATTAGAAGGTAGGCATGGGTAGATACATTCTTCCTCCTTTTGTCCATCACTCTCCTCCTCTTTTTCATCTAATGAGCTTTCAGCTTTAGCAATTTCTTCTTACATGGAGGTTCTAGCAGGCGGTAGTTCATCTATTACCTTAGCAGTCATAAAATTGTTCCCAAATAGGAAACTGAGTGAGCTATCCATAATGAAATAGTGATTGGAGCAGAGCTAATCATAAAGGCAACTTAAGAAAGGAACTAATTTTTTTTGTGTTTTTCAAATAAGAAAGCAAACTAGTAAAACTAATTTTTTTGTGTTTTTGAAGAACAAAACAAGCAAACAAAGCAAAAAGAAAACTAAGCAGAACAAAAACAACAAAGTAAAGAGATTGGTTATGAGGGACTCCCCTTGTGAAGATGTCCTTGACTCCCCGGCAACGGTGCCAGAAAATCTTGATGCGCTCGACTTTCGACATAGAGCTCGTTGGGAACCCCAAGAGGAAGGTACAATGAGCACAGCAGTAAGTTTTCCCTCACTTATGAAACCAAGGTTTAATCGAACCAGTAGGAGCAAGGAAACACCCCAAAGGTGTTACTAGCTGAGCTTTGGCAGGGCGCACTACCGGTGCTAGTAGCAACGTGGAGACCTGCACAACACAACCATAGAACTTTGTCCCCAACTTGTGATGAGGTTGTCAATCTCACCGTGTTTTGCGGAAAACAAAGGATTAAACGTATCGAATGGAAAGAAGTAAAAGTTTGCAGAAAGTAAACACAAAGTAGAAACAGTTTATAGATTGTATTTAAATAAAAAGGACCGGGATCCATAGTTCACTAGAGGTGGCTCTCCTTAGATAAATAACATGTTGGGTGAACAAATTACAGCGGGGCAATTCACAAACACCGAAAAAGCAATACATGCATATACTAATCATCTTGACTCTTCTGAGACTTGATTGGGCATTACAACATAATACATAGACCGCCATCCAACTGCATCTATGACTAATAATCCACCTTCAGGTTATCATCTGAACCCCCTCCAGTATTAAGTTGCAAGCAACAGATTATTGCTTTACGAACTGCGTGTAAAGTAAACAATACGATTGTTCTATGAACAAAGGATTGTTGTTTTCTCCCTAGTAGCAATAGCACATCTAGTACCTTAGAGATTTCTGTCACTTCCCCAGATTACCAGAGGCATGAACCCACTATCGAGCATAAATACTAACTCTTGGAGTTGCTAGCATCTACTTGGCCAAGATAGCTACTAACAATGGAAAGCATGCAAGATCTCAAATAACAAAAAGACATGATAGAATCAATAATCAATCTGAAATAACATCTCAATATTCATCGGATCCCCGCAAACACAACATGTATGAATTACAAATAGATGATCTTGATCATGAACGGAGCTCATAAGATCTAAACATGAAAGCACAAAGGAGGAGAAATCAGCCATCTAGCTACTACATGGATCCGTAGTCCAAGGATGAACTACTCACGCATCAGACCGGAGGCTTGCATGGTGATGAAGAAGGCCTCCAGGGTGAATTCCCCTCTCCGGCAGGGTGCCGGGAAGAGCTTCAGATCCCTCCCGATCTAGGGATGGAGATGACGGCGGCTACAGACTCTTTCGTGGATTTTTTGATCGGGTACTTACGGTTTATGTCCCGAGGGCATCTTATAGTCGGAAGGGGAGGCTGAGGGGGTGCCTGGGCTGGCCACACCACCCCCTGGCGCGGGCCAGCCCTGGCCGCGCGGCTAGGTGGTGTGGCCGCCCTCTGGCCCCTCTCCGTCTCGTATTTTGGCACTTGATCCCTTCTAGAAAAATAGGCACTTTGGTTTTTGTCCTGTCCAATTCCGAGAATATTCATTTTCTGACTTTCCTGGAACCAAAAACAGCAGAAAACAGGCAGCTGGCACTGTGGCTCTTGTTAATAGGTTAGTCCAAGAAATCATATGAAAAGTACTCCATAGTTGGAACAAAACACAAGAACGTGGATAAAACCAAGCATGGAACATCAAAAATTATAGATACATTTGCAATGTATCACCCCCCTCCAACGATTCTTGCCAATATTTGAGGGGAAGATAGAGGGGATCTAGATCTACAATTTGACCAAACCAAATCACCTCTTTGTGAGTGAATCTTTGGGATCTAGATCTTAGGGGATTTTGTGTTCCCCTTTGTGTTCTTCCTCTCTTATTCCCCCAAGTGCTTGAGTAGCCTTGTTGGAATTTGAGAGCGAAGTATTGGAGCATCGTTGTGGTGTTCTTGCCATTTGTATTGCGTGCATTAGTTTGTGTCTCCCTGGAGGATTTGATTGGTAAAATCAAGAAGTTTGTCCCTCTTAGGTTCTTGCAACCCTAGACGGTTGTGTGGCCTTTGTGGCATGTTTTTGCGGCCTTCAATTGAGTTGTGAATCACTCCCTGAGATTGAGGCCTTCGTGGCAATTATTGGGAGCCTCTTGTTGTCCTCTTTCCAACAAAATTGGTTTCAAGTCAATCGGAGTTCCCTGGCTCAGGTTATCATAGTTTGTATTTTACCTCTTTGATTTATTAAAACAATAAGAAAATTTTTTTTCTCTGGGTTGTCCGGTGGTACCGGGTCTGCTACCGCCCGGGCTGCGCGCGGCACCTTCTCTCTGGCCTATCCTGTAGCGTCATCTGGTGGTACTAGCCCTATGCGGTAGTACCGCCTGGGCGGGCCGGTACTACTGGGCCAGCGCACCTGTTGGTGCCCTACCGCCGCAGTGCCTGGCCCAGCTAGCTCACTTGCCCATCTTCCACATCCCACCCCCGCTCACCTCGCACTGGCCCCACGCAGCCACCGAGCTCCCACCGCTGCGCTCGCTCTCGCTCGCGAGCCCACGCTCTTCCCTCCCGATCCCATGCGCTCTTGCTCACCTTCCCAGGTTGCTGCAGCTCGCCTGATCCCCTACCGAGCCGCCTCACTCGTTAGCTGCTCGCCTTACTTGTTGTGTTGACCGCCTGCTGCCCGCGTGGCTTTTCCTAGTGCTGGGATGCTAGCGGTAGTACTGCTGCTGCCCTGCTGCCATAATGCCTGGCCCAGCTAGCTCGCTCGCCCAGCTTCCATAGCCCACCCTCGCTCGCCTCGTGCTGGTCCCACACAGCCGCCTAGCTCCCTCCACTGCACTTGCTCTTGCTCGCGAGCCCACGCGCTTCCCTCCTGATCCCCTACGCTCTCACTCGCCTGCCCAGGTCGTTGTCGCTTTCCTGATCCCCTACCAAGTCGCCTCGCTCGTTAGCTGCTCGCCTTGCTTGTGGTGTTGACTGTCTGCCGCCCATGTGGATTTTCCTGGCGCTGGGATGCTAGGCGGTAGTACCACCCAACAGCGGTACTACTGGCCCAGCCGGCTACAAGCCTCCAACGGGCCGATTTTTGGGCCCCTACAAAAAGGTCTCTCTCTCTCTCTCTTTTTTCCCAATTGCTTCTTCCTCATTTATTCTTCAAGCTTTGCCTACTCTTTGACATCTCTTTGATATTGATTCTTTCTCCCCCTCCAATGCTTCTTGCCAGTATTTGAGGGGAAGATAGAGGGGATCTAGATCTACAATTTCACGAAACCGAATCACCACTTTGTGAGTGAATCTTTGGGATCTAGATCTTGGGGGATTTTGTGTTCGCCTTTGTGTTCCTCCTCTCTTATTCCCCCAAGTGCTTGACTATCCCTTTTCAGATTTGAGAGTGAAGTATTGGACCATATTTGTTGTGTTCTTGCCATTTGCATTAGGTGCATCGGTTTGTGTTCTCCCCGGAGGATTTGATTGGTGAAATCAAGAAATTTGTCCCTCTTGGGTTCTTGGAACCCTAGACGGTTGTGTGGCATTTCTGGTATGTTCTAGGGGCCTTCAACTAAGTTATGAAGCTATCCACGAGATTGAGGCCTTGGTGGTGATTATTGGGAGCCTCTTGTTGTCCTCTTTCCAACAAAATTGGTTTTGGGTCAATCGGAGTTCCCTAGCTCAAGTTATCGCAGTTTGTACTTTTTCTCTTTGATTTATTAAAAGAAAAAGAAAAGGTTTTTTCTCTGGGCCATCCGGTGGTACCGGGTCTGCTACCGCCCGGGCAGCACTCGGCACCTTCTCTCTGGCCCATCCTGTAGCCTCATCCAGTGGTACCAGCCCTATGCAGTAGTACCGCCCGGGCAGGCCGGTACTACTGGGTCAGCCCACCTGCTATTGCCCTGCCGCCGAAGTGCCTGGCCCAGCTAGCTCACTCGCCCATCTTTCACATCCCACCCCCTCTCACCTCGCGCTGGTCCCACGTAGCCGCCCAGCTCCCACCGTTGTGGTTCCTCTCGCTCGTGAGCTGACGTGCTTCCGTCCTGATCCCCTACACTCTCGCTCACCAGCCCAGGTCGTTGCCGCTCTCCTGATCCCCTACCAACCACCTCGCTCGTTAGCTGCTCGCCTCAATTGCCGCGTTGACCGCCTGCCGCCCGCGTGGCTTTTCCTGGTGCTGGGATGCCGGGTGGTAGTACCTGCTCTTGGCCTGCCACCGTAGTGCCTGGCCCAGCTAGCTCGCTTGCCCAGATTCCACGGCGCACCCTCGCTCGCCTCGAGCTAGCCCCACGCAGCAGCCCAGCTCCCTCTGTTGCGCTTGCTCTCGCTGGCGATCCCACACACTTTCCTCCTGATCCCCTACGCTCTTGGTCGCCTGCCCAAGTCGCTGTCGCTTGGCTGATCCCCTACTGAGCAGCCTCGCTCAATAGCTGCTCTCCTTGCTTGTCGCGTTGACTGACTGCCGCCCACGTGGATTTTCCTGGCGCTAGGATGCTGGGAGGTAGTACCGCCCAACAGCGGTACTACTGGCCCAGCCGACTGCAAGCCTCCAACGGCCTGATTTTTGGGCCCCTATAAAAAGGCCTCTCTCTCTCTCTTTTTCCCCATTGCTTCTTCCTCATTTATTCTTCAAGCTTTGCCTACTCTTTGACATCTCTTTGAGCTTGATTCTTTCTCCCCCTCTAATGATTCTTGCCAATATTTGAGGGGAAGATAGAGGGGATCTAAATCTACAATTTCACGAAACCAATTCACCTCTTTGCGAGTGAATCTTTGGGATCTAGATTTTGGGGGATTTTGTGTTCCCCTTTGTGTTCTTCCTCTCTTATTCCCCCAAGTGCTTGACTATCCTTGTTCGGATTTGAGAGTGAAGTATTGGATCATATTTGTGTTGTTCTTGCCATTTGCATTAGGTGCATCGGTTTGTGTTCTCCCCTGAGGATTTGATTGGTGAAATCAAGAAGTTTGTCCCTGTTGGGTTCTTGGAACCCTAGATGGTTGTGTGGCATTTGTGGCGTATTCTTGGGGCCTTCAATTAAGTTGTGAAGCTCTCCCCGAGATTGAGGCCTTGGTGACGATTATTGGGAGCCTCTTGTTGTCCTCTTTCCAACAAAATTGGTTTAGGGTCAATCGGAGTTCCCAAGCTCAAGTTATCATAGTTTGTATTTTGCCTCTTTAATTTATTAAAAGAAAAAGGAAAAGTTTTTTCTCTGGACTGTCCAGTGGTACCGGGTCTGCTACCGCCTGGGCAGCGTGCGGCACCTTCTATCTGGCCCATCCAGTAGCCTCATCCAGTTGTACCAGCCCTATGCAGTAGTACCACTCGGGCGGGCCGGTACTACCGGGATGGCCCACCTGCTGCCGCAGTGCCTGGCCCAGCTAGCTCGCTCGCACAGCTTCCATAGCCCACCCCCGCTCGCCTCGCGCTGGCCTCGCGCAGCCACCCAGCTCCTGTCGCTACACTCGCTGTCACTCGCGAGCCCACGTGCTTCCCTCCTGATCCACTATGATCTCGCTCACCTGCCCAGGTCGCTGCCGCTTTCCTGATCCCCTACCATGTCGCCTCGCTCGTTATCTGCTCTCCTCGCTTGCCACGTTGACCGCCTGCCGCTCACGTAGATTTTCCTAGCGCTAGGACGTCAGGCGGTTGTACCGGCCCAACAGCGGTACTACTGGCCTAGCCAGCTACAATCCTCCAACGGGCTGATTTTTGGGCCCCTATAAAAAGGTCTCTCTATCTCTTTCCCAAGTGCTTCTTCCTCATTTATTCTTCAAGATTTGCCTACTCTTTGACATCTCTTTGAGCTTGATTCTTTCTCCCCTCTCCAATGATTCTTGCCAATATTTGAGGGAAAGATAGAGAGGATCTAGATCTATAATTTGACCAAACCAAATCACCTCTTTGTGAGTGAAGATTTGGGATCTATATCTTGGGGGATTTTGTGTTCCCTTTTCTGTTCTTCCTCTCTTATTCCCCCAAGTGCTCGAGTAGCCTTGTTGGAATTTGAGAGTGAATTACTGGAGCATATTTGTGGAGTTATTGCCATTTGCATTAGGTGCATCGGTTTGTGTTCTCCCAGGAGGATTTGATTGGTGAAATCAAGAAGTTTATCCCTCTTGGGTTCTTGGAACCCTAGACGGTTGTTTGGCCTTTGTGGCTTGTTCTTGGGGCCTTCATTTAAGTTGTGAAGCTCTCCTAGAGATTGAGGCCTTGGTGGTGATTATTGGGAGCCTCTTGTTATCCTCTTTCCAACAATATTGGTTTCGGGTCAATCGGAGTTCCCTAGCTCAAGTTATCATAGTTTGTATTTTGCCTCTTTGATTTATTAAAAGAAAAAGAAAAAGTTTTTTCTCTGGGCTGTCCGGTTGTACCGGGTCTGCTACCCCCTGTGCAGCGCGCGACACCTTCTCTCTGGTCCATCTAGTAGACTCATCCAGTGGTACCGGCCCTATGCGGTAGTACCTCCCGGGCGAGCCGGTACTACCGGGCCGGCCCACCTCATGTTGCCCTGCCGTCGTAGTGCCTGGCACACCTAGCTCGGTCACGCAGCTTCTAGAGCCCACCCCCACTCGCCTCGCGCTGGCCCTGCGCAGCCGCCCCGCTCCCGCCACTATGCTTGCTCTCGCTCGTGAGCGCACGTGCTTCCCTCCCGATCCCCTGCGCTCTCGCTCGCCTTCCCAGGTCGTTGTCGCTCGCTCGATCCCCTACCGAGCCGCCTCGCTCGTTAGCTGCTCGCCTCGCTTGCCGTGTTGACCGCCTACCGCCCACGTGGCTTTTCCCGGCGCTGGGTTGCGTGCGCTACTACCGGCCCGAAAGCGGTACTACCGGCCCAGGCGGCTACAAGCCTCCAACAGGCTAGTTTTTGGGCCCCTATAAAAAGGTCTCTCTCTCTCTTTTCCCAATTGCTTCTTCCTCATTAATTCTTCAAGCTTCGGCATCTCTTTGAGCTTGATTCTTCCCCCCCCCCCTCCAATGATTCTTGCCAATATTTGAGGGGAAGATAGAGGGGATCAAGATCTACAATTTGACCAAACAAAATCACCTCTTTATGAGTGAATCTTTGGGATCTAGATCTTGGGGGATTTTGTGTTCCCCTTTGTGTTCTTCCTCTCTTATTCCCCCAAGTGCTTGAGTAGACTTGTTGGAATCAGAGAGTGAAGTATTGGAGAATCTTTGTGGTGTTCTTACCATTTGCATTAGGTGCATCGGTTTGTGTTCTCCCCGGAGGATTTGATTGGTGAAATCAAGAAGTTGGTCCCTCTTGGGTTCTTGGAACCCTAGAAGGTTGTGTGGCATTTGTGGTATGTTCTTGGGGCCTTCAATTAAGTTGTGAATCTATCCACGAGATTGAGGCCTTGGTGACGATTATTAGGAGCCTCTTGTTGTCCTCTTTCCAACAAAATTGGTTTCGGGTCAATCGGAGTTCCCTAGCTCAAGTTATCGTAGTTTGTATTTTGCCTCTTTGATTTATGAAAAGAAAAAGAAAAAGTTTTTTCTCTGGGCCGTCTGGTGGTACCAGGTCTGCTACCGCCCGGGCAGCACACGGCACCTTCTCTCTAGCCCATCCAGTAGCCTCATCTGGTGGCCCTATGTGGTAGTGCCGCCCGGATGGGCTGGTACTACCAAGCCGGCCCATCTCCTGCTGCCATGCCGCCGTAGTGCCTGGCCCAGCTAGCTCGCTCGCTCAGCTTCCATAGCCCACCCTCGCTTGCCTCGTGCTAGCCCCGCACAGCCGCTCAGCTCCCGCCGCTGCGCTCGCTCTCACTCGCGAGCCCGCGCGCTTCCCTTCTGATCCCCTACGCTCTCGCTTTCCTGCCTAGGTCGCTGCCGCTCGCCCGATTCCCTACCAAGCCGCCTCGCTCGTTAGTTTCTCGCCTCACTTGCCGCGTTGACTACCTGCCGCCCGCGTGGCTTTTCCTAGGGATGGGATGCTAGGTGATAGTACCGGCCCAACAGCGGTACTATCGGCCCAGCCGGCTGCAAGCCTCCAACAGGATGTTTTTGGCCCCTATAAAAAGGTCTCTCTCTTTCCCAATTGCTTCTTCCTCATTTATTCTTCATACTTTGCCTACTCTTTGACATCTCTTTGAGCTTGATTCTTTCTCCCCCCTCCAATGATTCTTGCCAATATTTGAGGGGAAGATAGAGGGGATCTAGATCTACAATTTTACCAAACCAAATCACCTCTTTGTGATTGAATCTTTGGAATCTAGATCTTAGGGGATTTTTTGTTCCCCTTTGTGTTATTTCTCTCTTATTCCCCCAAGTGCTTGTGTGGCCTTGTTGGAATTTGAGAGTGAATTATTGGAGCATCTTTGTTTTCTTGCCATTTGCATTAGGTGCATCGGTTTGTGTTCTCCCCCGAGGATTTGAATGGTGAAATCAAGAAGTTTAACCCTCTTGGGTTCTTGGAACCCTAGATGGTTGTGTGGCCTTTGTGGCTTGTTCTTGGGGTCTTCAATTAAGTTGTGAGGCTCTTCCTAAGATTGTGGCCTTGGTTCTGATTATTGGGAGCATGTTGTTATCCTCTTTCCAACAAAATTGGTTTCGGGTAAATTGGAGTACCCTAGCTCAAGTTATCACAGTTTGTATTTTGCCTCTTTGATTTATTAAAAGAAAAAGAGAAAGTTTTTTCTCTGGGTTGTCCGGTGGTGCCGGGTATGCTACCGCTCAGGCAGTGCACGACACCTTCTCTCTGGCCCATCCGATAGCCTCATCTGGTGGTACCGGCCCTATGCGGTAGTACCGCCCGAGCGGGCCGGCACTACCAGGCTGGCCCACCTCATGTCGCCCTGCCGACACAGTGCTTGGCCCACATAGCTCGCTTGCCCAGCTTCCGCAACCCTCCCCTACTCGCCTCACGCTGGCCCTGTGCAGCCGCCCAACTCCTGTCGTTGCGCTTGCTCTCGCTCGCGAGCCCACGCGCTTCCCTCCAGATCCCCTGCGCTCTCGCTCGCCTGCCCAAGTCGCTGCCGCTCACCCCGATCCCCTACCAAGCCGCCTCGCTAGTTAGCTGCTTGCGTCGCTTGTCGCGTTGACCGCCTGCCGCCCGCGTGGCTTTTCCTGGCACTAGGATGCTGGGCGGTAGTACCGTCCCAACATCGGTACTACCGTCCTAGCTGGCTACAAGCCTCCAACGGGCTGATTTTTGGGCCCCTATAAAAAGGTCTCTCTCTCTTTTTCCCAATTGCTTCTTCCTCATAAATTCTGCAAGCTTTGCATACAATGATTCCTGCCAATATTTGAGGGGAAGATAGAGGGAATCTAGATCTACAATTTGACCAAACCAAATCACCTCTTTGTGAGTGAATCTTTGGGATCTAGATCTTGGGGGATTTTGTGTTCCCCTTTGTGTTCTTCCTCTCTTATTACCCCAAGTTCTTAAGTAGCCTTGTTGGAATTTGAGAGTGGAGTATTGGAGCATCTTTGTGGTGGTGTTGCCATTTGCATTAGGTGCATTGGTTTGTGTTCTCCACAGAGGATTTGATTGGTGAAATCAAGAAGTTTGTCCCTCTTGGGTTCTTGGAACCCTAGAAGGTTGTGTGGCATTTGTGGTATCTTCTTGGCACCTTCAATTAAGTTGTGAAGGTCTCCACGAAATTGAGGCCTTGTCCTCTTTCCAACAAAATTTGTTTTGGGTCAATCGGAGTTCCGTAGCTCAAGTTATCACAGTTTGTATTTTGCCTCATTGATTTATTAAAAGAAAACGTTTTTTCTCTAGGCCGTCCGGTGGTACCGGGTCTGCTACCACCCGGGAAACGTGCCAAACCTTCTCTCTAGCCCATCCAGCAGCCTCATCCGGTGGTACCGGCCCCATGCGATAGTACTACCCGAACGGGCCGGTACTACCGGGCCAGCCCATCTGCTGCTGCCCTGCCGTCGTAGTGCCTGGCCCAGCTAGCTAACTGGCTTAGCTTCCACAGCCCACCCCCGCTTGCCTCGCACTAGACCTGCGTAGCCGCCTGGCTCACGCCTCTACGCTCGCTCTTGCTCGCGAGCCCACGCGCTTCCCTCCCGATCCCCTACCGAGCCGCATCGCTCGTTAGTTGCTCGCCTCGCTTGCCGCGTTGACCGCCTGCCACCCGCGTGGAATTTCCTGGCGCTGGGATGCTGGGTGGTAGTACCGGCCCAACAGCGGTACTACCGGCCCAGCCAGCTACAAGCCTCGAACAGGCTAATTTTTGGGCCCCTATAAAAAGGTCTCTCTCTATCTCTTTTTCCACATTGCTTCTTCCTCATTTATTCTTCAAGCTTTGCCTACTCTTTGACATCTCTTTGAGCTTGATTCTTTGTCCCTCGTCCAATGATTCTTGCCAATATTTGAGGCGAAGATAGAGGGGATCTAGATCTACAATTTGATCTTGGGGGATTTTGTGTTCGCCTTTGTGTTCTTCCTCGCTTATTCCCCCAAGTGCTTGAGTATCCTAATGGTTCCTAAATATAGCCATCTATGTCCACATTTAAACTGGATAATATTCATATTCTTGATGAAATATCTCTCTAAACCCTACCACTAATGCCTAATGATAAAAGGGGTATGCAACCATTTCTTTCTATTTTTCCCTGCACAGATAATGACGTTTGATGATGGGAATCACTACATTAAAGTCAAAGATACGAGATTTCCAATGACCTGAAGAAACCAGGAGTCGTGAAGTGGAGACAGACGCTTTAACAACCAACTATATGGCGGGAATAAAATTCTGGCCGTATATTTGCGGTCGTATAGTTGTCGCCGCCACCGCTAGGTCAAACAGAACAACTTTCGTGAAAGGACCCCTATATAAAGAGGCCTTGGGCGACGAGAAATAGAGCTCTCTCTCGCTCCCTTGCCCCCAAAACCCTGCATCCACAACACCGAAGAGCCGCCGGAGGAATAGATCTAATCTCCAAACCCTTCCCTACCACCATAGCCATATTCCACCACTTGTAATAGTAGATCTCATCTTCGATTGGCCACATTGTAAGAATATTTGCTATCAATCTCATGATTTCCATTACAATGTTTATGATCTTTGATTTCATCTCTATGTGTGAGTAATTATCCATGGGCTAAGGGCTTCGGCCTAGCCATGTAGCTTATGTGCATGTTATTTATCATGGATGGGATCATGTATTAGTTTGTATGACATTATGATTATTGTATCCTCTCTTGCCTCAATCCAAGGACTTGTCAGGTACCCAAGACCCCGAGGATTGATCCAAGTATAGGGTGTATGAGTAATGACTAATCTATGGGATGGGAACGCGAGTGACAGAAGGGGTAGTACGGCTGTATGTGAGGGATTTACTTGGGATTAACGGTGACGTCACTATGCATATCATTAGTTCTCTTTCTTCTATGGATGATACTAGTAGGTTATTGCTATAAGCGGTTGCGGAGGCAATAGAAATTATGGATGCACTATCCACATATAATTATCTTCCTCTAACAGTTATATGCATACTTTATCATTATCTTTTATTCCCATCAGATGTTTTGCACAGCTACAGGTGAAAGCAAAATCCCTAGTCCCTCTCTCTCCATCATCGACAATAACAAAAGATAGCAAACTCTTGGTCCGGTAAAACACAAAAGGAATTCTAAGACTCCTGAAGGTCCATTAATGTAACTTCACTATGCTTTCGCTTCCCGAGGATTCGATAACCTAGGTCTACTCGGGAAAAGAGCTATACTACATCCATAATCCAGATCGAAGGTATCAACCCTTTTTCTGGTGCCGTTGTCGGGGAAGCAATAGCTACCCTGGTGAGGTTAGTAGGAACCTTGCTAGTTTTAATTGTTGTTTTTAATTTTGTTAGTTTGCTTTTAGTCTTTATTTGAAAAACCAAAAAAAGTAGTTAGTCTTTAAATTCTTGTTTTTACTAGCATAAGTCTTTGTTTAAGAAAACCCAAAAACATAGGAAATATGGCTGAAAAGAAGCTTGGGGAGTTTTCAACTCCCAACAATGATTATTTGTGTACTCCTATTACTCAGCCAGCAAATGTTGCTGACGATTATGAAATTAAGCCCCATTATTTAAGTTTGGTTCAACAGAATCAACTTGGAGGCTCTACTGTTCAGGACGCAGGTATGCACTTGAACACTTTCACTAAAATATGTGATATGATGCGCATAAAAGATGTTGACCCCGATGTGGTCAAATTGTGCTTATTTCCTTTCTCTCTAAGAGGAAGAGCAAAAGAATGGTTGTTATCTTTGCCTAGAAATACTATTACATCATGGGTGGAATGTACTTCTTTATTTATGACTAAAATTTTCCCACTTGCAAAGACTATGCAACTAAGATCTATAATTACTGGTTTTAGACAGGAAGAGCGTGAGCCATTGCGCTTGCAGTGGATGAAAGAATGCATGAGAAACAGTCCTAGTCATGGGATGGAAGATTGGTTAATTCTCCATTTATTTTATAATGCTCTTAACGTTGTGTCTAAGTCTATGCTTAATACAGCAGTCGGAGGAACATTTATGGGCAAACATATTACCGAAACAAAGCAGCTTCTAGATAATATGCAAGACAACCATGCCCAATGGCATGTGGATAGATCAAACATGAAGAAGGTGAAATCCGTCTCACCACAAGAAAATGAAGATCTCAATGCTAAGCTGGATGAGCTCATATTAGCCATAAAAGGTAAAGGAAAACAAGGTAAGAGCTATCCCAGAATCAAATGTTGAAGAAATAGACTTCATAGCTTGTAATGATTATAACCCTGCTTGGAAGAAGAATTATAATCCTAATTTTCAGAAACATTATTCTAGTCTTGCAGGTAACTCTAATAACAATATGGGATCAAGTAATGGTAGTCTCCAAGAAACACTTAAGTCTTTTATAGACTCACAAAATGGGAAAACAATTATCCTTGTTAAAATAACGGAGAACCATGATGCTATGCTTGGTAAATTATCTAACCAAGTTGTTAGTTTCAGGAATGATTTGCAGTCCCTCCAAGAAAGAACGAGGATTGTTGAGGCATAGCTATGTAAGATAACTGGGAGTCAAACTCTCATTCTAGCTAAATTTGTAGGTAAAGCTGAGCCCAATCCTGTTGAAGAACTTAAGATGATGAGAATCCAAAGGGAGGATCCTGAAGAACTTGATTATAGTAATGCCCCTTCACCAAGTTACACCGTTGAAGATCTTGTAAAAAGGATCAATATCAAGATTCCGGTAAGTGAAGGAAATGAGGAAGCTATGTACCAACACTTAGTTACTCAGGTAGCAATAAAGGTACGTGATCTGGAGGAAGAATATAAGAACATTGCTAACAAATTACATGTGAAACTTGATGATATATTTGAGCCAACTATTAAGATTAAAATTGGGAGCAATGAGATAGCTGCACTTTGTGATCTAGGTGCAAGCGTCTCAACCATTCCAAAAAGTCTTTTCAATAAGTTAAATCTTGGCTCTTTTGAAATCACCAAGTTAAAATTACATCTAGCAGAATCTACCTACAAACAAGCTGTAGGAATTAAGGAGAATACTTTAGTATACACTAAAGGTTGTCTTGCTCTTATTGATTTTGTTATTGTTGACATGCCGGAAGATGCTACTGCTCCTATTATATTAGGCCGTCCATTTTTAAGAACTATTAAGGCTTTGATTAATCTACATGAAGGGAACATGAAGCTTCAATTGCCTTCGCAGGATCCTTTTGTTATTCATTTTCCTAGGAAGAAGAAAGCCAAGCATGATGAAAAGGAGGCCATCACTTTGAAGGCCAACTATTTTGGAGTGGGTGTTCCACTCATCTGGCCTAAGTGAGCAACATTGAGGTCAAGATATTGAACATAAAAGAGCGCTTCATGGAAGGCAACCCATGTGAAATAAAGGTTTCAGTAAGTTTTTAAGTTTTAGTTTAAGTTTTATGTTTAATAAAGAGTGCTAGAAAACTCTAGTTGAGGAGAAGAAGTTCCGTAGTACTAAAAATCCTGCTTAATACATGCTGATGTTGGTCGAGAATTTTTACTATTATTTTCTATCAAAAACAAGGTGTTTCGCTAAGTTTCGGGATAAGAAAGAATTCTCGAAGAAATAGAATTTTTTTGATGCATACAGAAGGTTTAGCGACTACCTATATGGTGGGAATAAAAATTCCAGCCATATAGCTCCGGTCATATAGATATCTTGGTCATCGACAATCTTCTTTCTAAATTACGGACGATTTAACGAACAACTATACGGCAGGAATTAATTCCGGCCGTATAGCTCTGCTTGTATAGATATCGTTGTATTTTTGTGAAATTTCTTTGCGGTACAGAAGCTTTGATGACCAACTATACAGCGGGAACAAATTGTTCCGGCCGTATAGTCCTGATCGCATAGCTGCGCCGCCAGGAGGAACCCTAAATTTTTGACAACTAACCAACTATATGGTGGGAACACATTGTTCCTGCCGTATAGTTCTGGTTGTATAGTTGCGTTCGACCACAAAATCGCATAGGAAGGTACCCCCAACAGCAAAACTTCAATCTTTTTTCTCTCTTCTACCTCCAAACTCTCTCAAAACCTCAAGAGATCTTCATCTCTACTCAATTTCTTTCGATTTCCTCGCACACAAGTGCGCTACAGTATGTTTCTCCTTTGATCCTCCAGTTACTTTTTGCAAATTCATCTTTTATCTATTGTCATTATCAATCTAGGGTGAGACCTACTATGAACTAATTGCCATGATTCTCTTTCCTAGATTATTATTTTGAGGGAACTCTTTAGTGTGCTATGATGAGGAATATGTTATGCTTATTATTGTTGGATCAAAAAAAATTATTTTTGTCTTTCTTTATTATTTTATATGATGAACACAAGGAGCTAGACTCGTGCTCATGCCGCCGCTAGCGCTTCTCGGGCTGCCACTCAAGAATGTATGGGGATACGGCTCAGGGATGAGCCCCAACGTGGTCGCTTCAACAAGATCAAGAATCGAGAAGTGAAGGCAACCAAGTGGGTTTGCCCCATTCTATTGAACCAACTCGGTATTTCTAATGACTTCAATTTACTTTGCGAGAGGTTTGGTCTGCAAAACTTTGTATACAATGATGTGACTACTTATCGCAGGTTAACTATTGAATTCCTAAGATCTTTGCAAAGCACCATCAAACTATGGCATGGAGAGGACACAATTTCTTTCCGACTCATGAACAAAAATTACACTTTAATACTAGATGAATGGTGCGCATGTTTTAATTTTCCAAACAATAATTTAATGCTTTACGCGCATCATTTACTGGCATGGACCCTTCCCCGAAACTTTATTATAATGGAATGAGTTTCACTTCTAGAGTAAGCAAGGGGAAGAATATTCAACATCCTGCAATTCGCTATTTATTTTATGTTATTGCTAACACCTTATAGGCATGAAATGAGTTCACGAGTCTTAATGAGGAGGACATCTTAGTCCTTGCAAAAGCTGCTTGCAACAACTATGACTTGTCACTCAACTTGGACGCAATTCGTGTGCGCTACCTGGAACACCAAGGACCAATCACAAGTGGAGGCGTCATCGCCGTGCTTGCCATTGACCTAGGCATCGACCTAGGTGAGTTGCAACCCGTGCTAGGTGAGCGACGTGTTTGTTTCTCTACTTTGAAATCTTGTGGAATGATCACTAGGAGAGGTGGTGTTTATTACTTGCATATTGCCGGAGCTGGGCGTCTCTACCCCGCTCCTTTGCCTAATGGTTATTTCTCTATCGAGGAGGGATGTTTGCTATATGACTTGAAGGTTGAGCAACACTAACCCGAGGAGGAGATTCTGGATGAAGATGAGGACAAGAAGAGGAGAAGCCACCAACCCGGTTCGCTACATACCAAGACTCCCAAGAACTTGGAGGGACTTTGGAGAGGATGCATAACCTCTCCTTGAACCTCCAAGAAATAACTAGTAATTTATCAACTCAATTTGCAAACTGGAGTAACGACTTTTTCCCGCCACCACAATGATTTGAAGGGCTTGACAAAGCCTAAGCTTTGGGAAGTTTCCTCATTATCTTTGTTTGGCGTTTATTTTCTTTATTTATTTCGAGGTTATGTTTTTAATTCGATTTTATAAGCACTCGTGTTGGTTTCCCCAACACTTTATCTTTAGTTATTTCTATTTGTTTTCAAGATTTTCTAGCCGAGCTTTGCTGCTAATTTTCTATTCATTAAATCCCTCTCTTAAAAACAACAAAAATATTTCTCCATTAATCTTTATTTTCCCTCTTTCTTTTCTTTTCGCCTCGAGGTTCTCATGTATTTGCAGGAAGACTGATTGACTTCGAGTTTCCAAGAAGCAAATCAAACAGGAAGAGAGAAGTAGAACCAAACTTGAGAGGTATGCCTTATGACTCTCCACTTTTGAAGTTTGAGAAACCCATGCTAGTTAGTAGTAAATGTTGAGATATTATATTGGTGGAGTGAGTCTTTATATTGTAGTAAAATTTTGTTTGCATGGGTATTTAGTTGGGTACGTTTTTTTCTAGCTCTTGTAGTTAACAAAGTCTTGCCTAAAAATTTGCTAAACAATTGCAATAAGAAAATGTCTCATAATTGAAGGCTTGGATGTTGTAGTGTTTAGTCTTGAAGGCTTATTTTCTAGAGACACTCAACACCACAGAAAATAATGATTGACTTGATAGCTCTCTTAAAAAGCATTTGTTCGATTGAATTCATGTTTAGCGGTTTTTGTGAGCATGCCAAAGTTTGACGTGTTAATCATAAGAATGATATAGCTTTATGCATGTCAAACTTCATGGGATGCCAACAACTTTTCTAGCCTATGAACGTTTGTAACATCCCAAAACTTCAATCCCAGTTTATCAAGATCAAATCAACCAAAAATAGGGTTAACAAAATCTTTTACAAATTTAAAATGAAAGCATTCATACATGTGTGCATTTAAAATAGGAGTTGTTTGAATTGCCATGATTGACTGATCCAGTGCTTGTAAAATGTTTCTTAGGTGATTTAAACATCATCTACATCATTCCCAAACTTTTCCTAAAGAAAATCAAAAAGATTTAAAAGGAGGAATGGTCATTTTGGCCAATTTCACTCTCATGCCTACTTTGGCTATTCCTAGCACTCATTTCTTAATAGAAACCATTCTTGATCTTTGCACCCCTTCCTAGTACACATAATGAGGTACCAAGGCCCACCTTTGGATCTGTTAAAAACATTATGTCACTTATTCTAAATTGCATTTGAAAATTCAATCTAATGCATATGCATAGATCACCCCTATTTCAAAACCCATATTTTTGAGCTCCACTTTCAAAACCCTTGCAACCAGACACTACCTAGAACTAGTGGAGATTACTCAAAAAATTTGAGACCAAAATTCAAAACTTTCTTTCATGCGGCCATTTAATCAAACACTTGGCAGGAAGGTTTAAACCTAAATCATAGCTCACTGTTTTGAATAGGGTTTTGCCCCCATTTGATCACCATTTATCTCCTATGTCCCCTCCTAGTCTAACCAGGCCCTTAACACCCTCTCCCTTGTCCCTAGCCCCCAGGCCATGCCATGCCGAGCCATGCCTCGCCGGCCAAACCTTGCCTCGCTGCAGCAGACCACTCCCTTTTTCCTCGCCATGTCTAGGAGGTAGCCAGGAGCTCACCGCCACCCCCTGTCCCTTGCCCGAGCCCAGGAGTGCAGTGGACCACCGAGGACAAACCGCGCCCAGTGCCACCACACCATGCCAGTGCCGCCCGTAGAGCGCGCTCGTTCCCCGCTCGCCCAGACCGCCTCTTGGCCGCAGCCCGCGCCCGCCGCTCCGCCTCGACCTGGAGAACACCCCAGACACCTCCGCTGGCCGCCCAACGCCTCACAGCCACCGCTCGCTGTGGACACCGCCGCCTCTGCCGCGCATAGCGCCACCTCGACCAGACCGCGTGCCACCGCCCCTACGGCTGCATTCAATGCCTGGAGCACCGCCAGGGAACCACACGTCGATCACCACCCGCAACCATGCCTCTACCCCGCCGTAGCCATGTCGCCACCGTCGCCTGCCCATGTCATCACCGTCGAGCCTATAAAAGGAGCCATCCCCAGCCTCGTCTCTCCACACCATTCCACTCCCCTCACCTCTCTGAACCTCACCCACCTCTAGCCGGAGCAAGGCGAGCTAAGGCTCGCCGGAATTGGAGCCGGAGCAGCCGTGGCAGGAGGAGAAGGGCGCCGTTGATTGCGACCACCCCAAGCTCCGCCGCAACCGCGCCTCGCCTTGCCGTCGTCTTCCACTTCATTTGTTCGCCTCGCCGACCCCACTGGAGCCCTGGTACGCCCCCAGTAGACCCCCACCGAGCCGCTAGGGTTCGAGCTCGCCGGCGACCTGTTCGTCGTCGACGACGACCCTCAGCCGTAGATCTGCCTTCTAATCCTACGGCCCACAGCGCGCGTATCGTTTCACGTGTTAAGTGCCGCTGACAAGCGGGACCCCCTGTCAGCTGAGCCCCGCGCCCCGGAGCGCCACTAGGCCGGCCCAAGTTGTTTCCCGCGCTAGCCCACACAATCAAATCTGGATTTTTCTTTTTAGTGAAATCTAGTTTCTGTCCACTATTTTAAAATACAATTCTGGGAGTTTTACAAATCCAAATAGCACGAAACTAATTTTGCCTGAGAGGTAGTAAGATGATCTATCCAAGCCCGTTGGATTTAATTCAATTAGAGTTATAGATCTCTCCTAATAAAAATAAGAAGACAGAAGCATTTGGAACTTGCAACATTTTTATAAAATCAACCAAGTTAGCTTTTGAGTTGATTCCAACTCTCAAAAATCACATTTCATTATATGTATCTAAATATGTAATAATATTAAGGTTTAAATGCAGTGACTTTGGACTAGTACCAAAATAATGCTATATAGGCATTTCTAGTCACTTTAAATCATTAAATAATGAACTTAAACCAAAGTAATGTTGATCCAACCTTTAAATCTCATTCCCACATGTTAGAATATGTGGTGAGGACATGTGTCCACATGATCCCATATTTTGGTGGTGAATATTAAACTTTCGTTAAGTTTTCAATGAGTAGAATTTACTTTTCTAAAATAAAAGGGATGAAACTATGGAATTAAACTTGTGATGTTTGTGATGATAATAGATCATCAAATGTGTGTCTTAGAATGCTACTTAGCTTAGTTAAGTATTGTTTGGTGATTGTGCACTCCGTATGTATTTATAGACGATAATACCGACCAAGCTTTCGAGGAGGAGGAGTTCTACCAAGAAGAAGAAGAAGAAGAAGAAGAAGAAGAAGAAAACTTCAACTACTACACCAACCAAGGCAAGCCACTATTAGCAAGCTAGCACTTTTAAGTGCAAGCCACCATTAACAGTGCGATCTAACACTTGCAAGTTTAGTGCTTAGCAAATTAGAATCAAAATAGATGGTTTAGCCAAGATGCCTTAAGCATGCTTTGATCACACTCCCTTTTAACTATTAGTACCCCAAGTCTTAGTTACAAGTTTTACCCCTCTTAGGTTATACAAAGTTCTTTACTTAGTTTGAAGGTAGCATAAAACGTATAAAACTTGACCTATTTAGAACCCTTTAGATATCATTCTATGGCATGAGATTGAACCCATCTTTTCCACCTTAGGGAACACTCTTAACTTAGTAGTTTAGAGTAGAATCAAAAACTTGAGTCATTTTAGATGGGAACACTTGGTGAAAATGAATTATGAAAACCTTGGAATGATGAGTCATTCTATTGAGATGTTTGGACATGTGAGAGACACAAATGGTTGATGATGATGAAAATGTTGAGGCATGAGCCTTAACCCTTTAATAAAACTAATGGTTGGATTCGGATGCGATACCATTCCAAACTTACCGTACAACCACACTACCTGAATTGGGTAAGGCTTAGCTGGATATTTATATGCATTAGTATTAGTTCCCTCACGGGAGAGGTCTGAGCTGAGGCTACCTCTCATGATGTCCACCTATGCAGTGCCCAAGATGACTGATGGTCATGGTTGGGAGGCCATACTCATAGGAGAGGTGATTATACTAGGGTGTGTAAAGGGAAGGTTATGTTTGATTATCTGCATACTAAGTATGATGATTCAGGGTTATCCCTGACAGATGTATCGAATCTTGTGGTGAAAGTGTACCACCTCTGCAGAGTGTCAAACTATTCGAATAGCCGCGTCCGCGGTTATGGACAGTTGGAATGGCCATACTGTTTCGTTGTCAGATGTTTTCTAAATACTTTGAAAAGAATGATGAATCTTGACTTGACCACAACAGGGTTGTGTTTATGACAATAGCTTCCCAACTTAAGTGATTTTAGGACTTTATTTTATCTTTCTTTGCTTCTAAACTCAGCTTAGGTTTCAAACTTAACTTTATAGTTAAACTTAGAGTTAGCACTTTAACTTTGAAGTTTATACTTATTAGTGGTAGTTTGCGAGTACTTAAATAGTACTCATGGCTTTTGTCCCTAGCTATTATCATGGGCAGACTATGAAGGATACTATCAAGATGATGGCCAATAGGACGGCTATGATAACTAGGACTATCTGCCTTCGTCAGCATTGCCTGTGCCCCTGAAGATGGACCCCACTGCTACGCTTATCTTTTATTTCCACTGCTTGTTGTTTTAAGACTGGATCATGAGATCCTTATTTGTGTAAGACCTTATGTATGGTTTGTAATGGATGATGTACTGTGATATCCAATCCGTTATGTCTCGCAAAAATGGTAATCCTGGGATTGCGAGGTATGGCATAACAGGCATTTGGGATTAAAAATCCGGGTGTTGACAAGTTGGTATCAGAGCCATCCTGACCATAGGAGACCCTAGTTAGAATAGACGTCAAACAAAAACTTAGTTTCCAAACCAAAAGTGAGTATTTATGAAAAACTATCTCCTCTCTTACCTTTGTGGATTCTTTCTCAAAAAATCATGTTCCTCAAAATTCTTCCACTACTACTTAAAATTTGACACACTTGATCACTTCACTAACTGCCTCATCCTTAATTCTTGTAGATCGAGACTCAGTTCAGCAAGTTTTACTAGTTGGGAAACGGAGGTCAGCTGATCTTCGAGAGGGATCTGGATTCACTGTTAGAGTTACTAGGACGCCCGCACCCAGAGTTTCTTGGAGCTCAACTTCCAGGACCCCCAGGAGGAGACCTACAGTGGCTAGTCATCGCAGATCTTAGAGGAAGCATTGAAGCACCAACTTCTGGGAGCATTCAGTTCTCTGTGAGAGAGAACAACTAGCTAGATGGATTAGCCAGGCAATGCATGAAGCTCTCACACGTCTATGTGCCCTCAGCGTCAACAAGACCCAAGGAACCCGTTTTGCCCACTATGCAAGACGTGATTTCATGGGAATGCCAATGGAGATGCCGGGCCACCCCGAGTTGAGGCGTCAAGTGGAGAACCTTGACTTCTTGCTTCACGACAGACAGCAGGAACTAGACAATGCTAGAGAGTTAGCCAACCATAACCGTGCTATTGCCGACCAGAAGGCCTAGACTTTCGCACTGCTTGTCCAAGACCGTTAGTATCTTCGACGCCAGCGTGCCAAGAAGGATAGCACCATCGCCCGTCTTCGCAAGAAGGTGGCCGGCCTCGAGAAGACCGTCAAGGAGCAGGAAGCTCAGCTTGCAGCAAAGGAAGAAGAAGGTGAGGGTGAAGACATCCAGGGAAACATGGACTCTTACCTCAGCAACGATGATGATTTTCTGGCGGAGGATGCCGTAGACTTCTACACTGATGATGAGGACTCCGACTTCATCCACGATGAGTAGATGCACTAGAGCACTGTCGTAGCATGAGATGTATCGATCTCACTGTATCTTAGTTTGCAGAATGGTTCTTCAAACCATCTGTTTTCCCTTTGATTGTTGTGGTGTGTGTTGTATCGTGTGCTTGCTTGCATGAATGAAAATGAAGTTAGTTGAAAAACCTGAGTCTAACTCAAAGTTTTAGCTTTGAAAACCCAAAACCCTGAACCTTAAAATTTCCCTCTTACCCCTATATCTCAATCTTCAAATGACTCATGGAAACCAAGGAGGGAGCAGCTCGTCGCAAGACCCAATGCTGTAGATCTTGCAGAATCTCATCGCAGACCGTGAAGCAAGCAGGGCAAAACGCCAAGCCAACTTAGCAACACTTCAACAGATCGCCCAGATGGCTCTCAACAACCAAGGGCATGGAAATCAGGATCACCAGGGATCCAAACTCAAAAACTTTCAGAACACCAATCCCCCAATCTTCAACCAATCTGAAAACCCATTAGATGCTGATGACTGGTTACAGACCATGGAAAACAACTTAGAGGTTGCTAGAGTTGATGAGAATGAGAAAGTTCTCTTCGCCACCCACTATCTGGCAGGAGATGCAAGATCTTGGTGGAATAGCATCCGCAATATGAACCATGGTCAAGTGATGACATGGGAAGCATTCAAAGTCAAGTTCAGCCGCACCCATGTGCCGCAGGGTCTAGTCAACAAAATGCGAGATGAGTTCCGCGAATTGAAGCAGGGAAGAATGACTGTGGTAGAGTACCGTGACAGATTCCTGTCACTTGCCAGATATGCACCTAATGAGATCAACACGGAGACCAAGAAGAAGGAGAGATTCTTGAACAGATTGCATGATGAGATGCAGACGGTCCTCGTCAACATCCGCTTCCAGGATCTCGAAGAGCTAGTCGACTCTGCCATCCAGATGGAAGGAAAGATTAACCAGGCAAACGACAACCGCAAGCGTTGTATGATGCAGCAGTCTGGATCCAACAGTCACCAGAAGTACCGTCCCAACCCTTCACCAGGATATGCACCAAGGAACAACCGACCCCCAAATTCTCGCCCAAGCTACCCCAACCGTAGCGGAGGCAATGTGAAGTCCGGAGGAAACAATCACAACTCCGGTAATGCCAACAATTTCAACCGTGCACCTCCCAAGAACCACAACAACAACAACACTGCACCCAGAACTAGCAGCAATGTCGTACCTGTTGCAGTCAAGGACAAGTCCCAGATCACTTGTTTCGAGTGTGGAGTGAAAGGTCACTACTCCAATGAGTGTCCCAAGAAGACTGCAGCCAATGCCAATGTGAATGCCCCAGCTCAGTAGCAGCGTCGTGTTCAACTAGGAAGGAGATTTGCCCCAAGGAACCCTAACAACCACAACGGCCGTCTCTTCCACATGAATGCAGAAGAAGCCCAGGAAGCGCCAGATGTAGTGCTGGGTATGTTTTCTGTCAACTCAGTTTTAGCAAGAGTATTGTTTGATTCGGGAGCATCGCATTCGTTTGTCACCGAAGAATTTACATGCACTAGTAAGATTCGCCCAACCAACCTGAAGCATGTCATGATAGTTCAAATCCCCGGTTCAACAACCAAAGCTAGAAAAATTTGCAAAGTTGTACCTATCAGAATACATGGGATAGATTTTTATGCCAACCTAATTGTACTTGGAAACAAAGGTTTGGAAGTAGTACTAGGTATGGACTAGATGTCAAGGCATCAAGGATTGATAGACTGTGCTAAGAAAGCCATCACCATGACCAGTAGTTATGGAGTCACAGTAGAGAATATCTCTGAAACCTTACCCCGTCAATTCAAGTGCAACCAGAGTGTAGCCTTGCCCACCATAGACCAAGTCAGAGTAGTCTGTGAATACCCCGACGTATTCCCAGATGAATTGTTAGGTATGCCCTCGGATAGGGATATTGAGTTCATTATCGAACTAATCCCCGGAACCGGACCTATAGCCCAGAGGCCCTATAGCATGAACCCCTCAGAGTTAGTGGAACTGAAGAAGCAGTTGGATGCTATGCTAGCAAAAGGTTTGATTCAACCAAGTGCATCACCATGGAGATCACCAGTGTTATTCGTCGACAAAAAAGATGGAGGCAACCGTCTGTGTACAGATTACAGAATGTTGAACGATGTCACCATCAAGAACAAGTACCCCTTGCCAAAGATAGAGGATCTATTTGATCAGTTGACTAGAGCCCAGGTATTCTCAAAGATTGATCTTAGGACTGGTTATCACCAACTTAAGATTCGTGCAATGGATATTCCAAAGACCGCCTTTACTACTCGCTATGGTTTATACGAGTATACGGTTATGTCTTTTGGATTAACCAATGCCCCTGCTTATTTCATGAATCTCATGAATAAGATATTTATGAATTTCCTAGATAAGTTTGTAGTTGTGTTTATTGACGACATCCTTATCTACTCCAAGTCAGAAGAAGAGCATGAGCAACATCTGAGAGTTATCCTAGAAACCCTAAGAGAGCATCAGTTATATGCCAAGTTTAGCAAGTGTGAGTTTTGGCTGAAGGAAGTAGGATTCCTGGGACATATTGTGTTTGCCGGAAGAGTCTCTGTTGACCCCGCCAAGATCAAAGATGTCGAAGAATGGGAAGCCCCAACCACTCAAACCCAAGTCCATGCATTTCTCGGATTAGCGGGATATTACCGCAAGTTCGTAGAAGGATTCTCGAGCATCGCCCGACCAATGACCCAATTGTTCAAAAAGGACAAGAAGTTTGAATAGACAGACAAGTGTGAAGCCAGTTTTCGGGAGCTGAAGAAGAGATTGATATCGGCCCCAATATTGGTCATGCTCGACATCAAGAAGCCCTTTGATGTGTATTGCGACGCATCCAAGATTGGTCTAGGATGTGTATTGATGCAAGAAGGCAAAGTCATCGTGTATCTGTCTCGACAACTGAAGCAGCATGAGCAGAACTATTCGACCCATGATCTTGAGCTAGCAGTTGTGGTTCTAGCACTGAAGACATGGTGTCATTATTTGATGGGTAATCGCTGTGAGATTTACTCAGATCATAAAAGCTTGAAGTATATCTTCACTCAGAAGGAGCTGAATATGAGGCAAAGAAGATGGATAGAGTTAATCAAGGATTATGACCTTGACATTAACTATCACCCCGGCAAAGCCAATGTGGTAGCGGATGCTCTTATCAGATTGCCGTGTAGGCTTAACACCATGATCAAGGAGAAGCAACCAAGTTTGTATGAAGAGTTGGAGTAGTTCAGGACTGAATTAGTTAGCAAAGGATTTCTAGCTAGCATTGAACTTCAACCCACGTTGATTAGCCAAATCAAGGAAGCCCAGAAGGGAAATGAAAGTATCGACAGAATCAAACATCGTATCGGTACAGGAAAGGTACCTGGATTCACCGAAGACGAAGAAGGAGTATTGTGGTACAAAGGACGTATCTGTTTTCCAGCAGATTCGGAACTGAAGGAGGTGATCATGAAGGAAGCTCATGATACGCTTTATTCTATCCACCCCGGAGGAACAAAGATGTATCAGGATTTGAAAGAGCAATTTTGGTGGCACAAGATGAAGAGAGAGATCGGAAGCTAACATCGCCAAATGTGACATCTGTCAAAGATTCAAAGCAGAACATCAGAGACGTGTAGGACTATTGCAACCATTGTAGATTCTGGAATGGAAATGGGATTCCGTCGGGAATGGACTTTATCACCGGTTTACCTACGTCTAGTAGGGGAAATGACTCAATCTGGGTCATAGTTGATAGACTGTCCAAGGTAGCCCACTTTATACCTGTCAAGACAACTTACCAGAGTGCAAAGCTAGCAGAGCTATACATTGCTAGGATTGTTAGTCTACATGGAACCCCCAAGGCCATCGTATCAGATCGAGGAACCCAGTTTACCTCAAGATTTTGGCAGAAAGTTCAAGAAGGATTAGGAACCAAGTTGATCTTTAGCACAGCATATCATCCGCAAACAGATGGACAGACTGAGAGAGTCAACCAGATCCTAGAGGATATGCTTAGAGCTTGTGTATTGGAATACGGATCGAAATGGGAAGACTGCCTGCCTTTCGCAGAATTCTCATATAACAATAGTTATCAAGCTAGTTTGCAAATGGCACCATTTGAATTCCTATACGGAAGAAGGTGTCGTACCCCTTTGAATTGGTCGCAAGGAGGAGAGAGTTAGATTTTCGGACCCGACATTCTCCGCGAAGCAGAAGAGAAAGTTCACAAAGTCCGTGAGCACCTCAAGACCGCCCAGTCCCAACAAAAGAGTTATGATGACAAGAGAAGGAGAGACCTGACTTTCAATGTCGGAGATTTTGTATATCTCAAGGTTTCACCCTTGAAAGGAACTCAACGCTTTAGTCTAAAGGGAAAGTTAGCCCCCAGACATATCGGACCTTTCAAGATTCTGAACCATCGAGGAGAAGTATCATATCAGCTGGAACTGCCTGAAGAGATGTCAGCCATCCACAATGTGTTCCATATCTCGTTACTTCGAAAATGTCTGGAAGTGCCCAAGAAGACTGAAGTTTTCAAGAACATCGATCACCGAGCTGTGGAAATCAATAATGATCTGACTTATCGGGAAGTACCCATCCGTATCTTAGGAGAAGCTTAAAGAACCACCAGGACCAGGAGTATCAAGTTTCTCAAGATTCAGTGGAGCAACCATACCGAGGAGGAAGCTACTTGGGAGCGAGAAGATTACATTAGGATAGAGTTCCCAGATCTCTTTAGTTCCTAGTTTTCTTTGTAAATCTCGGGACAACATTTTGTTTAAGGGGGAAGGTTTGTAACATCCCAAAACTTCAATCCAAGTTTATCAAGATCAAATCAACCAAAAATAGGGTTAACAAAAACTTTTACAAATTTAAAATGAAAGCATTCATACATGTGTGCATTTAAAATAGGAGTTGTTTGAATTGCCGTCATTGAGTGATCCAATGCTTGTAAAATGTTTCTTAGGTGATTTAAACATCATCTACATCATTCCCAAACGTTTCCTAAAGAAAATCAAATCAAAAAGATTTAAAAAGGAGGAATGGTCATTTTGGCCAATTTCACTCTCATGCCTACTTTGGCTATTCCTAGCACTCATTTCTTAACAGAAACCATTCTTGATATTTGCACCCCTTGCTAGTACACATAATGAGGTATCAAGGCCCACCTTTGGATCTGCTAAAAACGTTCTATTACTTATTTTAAATTGCATTTGCAAATTGAATCTAATGCATATGCATAGATCACCCCTATTTCAAAACCCATCTTTTTGAGCTCCACTTTCAAAACCCTTGCAACCAGAGACTGCCTAGCACTAGTGGAGATTACTCAAAAAATTTGAGAAAAAAATTCAAAACTTTCTTTCATGCGGCCACTTAATCAAACACTTGGCAGGCAGGTTTATACCTAAATCATAGCTCACTGTTTTGAACAGGGTTTTGCACCCATTTGATTATCATTTATCTCCTCTGTCCCCTCCTAGTCTAACCAGGCCCTTAACACCCCTCTCCCTTGTCCCTAGCCCCTAGGCCATGCCATGCCGAGCCATGCCTCGCCGGCCGAACCTTGCCTCGCTGCAGCAGACCACTCCCTCTTCCCTCCCCATGTCTAGGAGGTACCCAGGAGCTCACCGCCACCCCCTGTCCCTTGCCCGAACCCAGGAGTGCAGTGGACCACCAAGGACAAACCGCGCCCAGTGCCATCGCACCATGCCAGTGCCGCCCGCAGAGCGCGCTCGGTCCTCGCTCGCCCAGACCGCCTCTTGGCCGCAGCCCGCGCCGCTGCTCCGCCTCGACCTGTAGAACACCCCAGACACCTCCGCTGGTCGCCCAACGCCTCACAGCCACCGCTCGCCGTGGACACCGCCGCCTCTGCCGCGCAGAGCGCCACCTCGCCCAGACCGTGTGCCACCGCCCCTACGGCTGCATTCAATGCCTAGAGCACCACCAGGGAACCACACATCGATTGCCACCCGCAGCCATGCCTCTACCCCGCCGTAGCCATGTCGCCACCGTCGCCTGCCCATCCCGCTCGGTCTCACCGTCGAGCCTATAAAAGGAGCCCTCCCCAGCCTCTTATCTCCACACCATTCCACTCCCCTCACCTCTCTGAACCTCACCCACCTCTAGCTGGAGCAAGGCGAGCTCTGCCTCGCCGGAATTGGAGCCGGACCAGCCGCGGCAGGAGGAGAAGGGCGCCGTTGATTGCGACCACCCCAAGCTCCGCCGCAACCGCACCTCGCCTCGCTGTCGTCTTCCACTTCGTTTGCCCGCCTCGCCGACCCCGCTGGAGCCCTGGTATGCCCCCAGCGGACCCCCACCGAGCCACTAGGGTTCGAGCTCGCCGGCAACCTGTTCGTCGTCGACGACGACCCTCAGCCGTAGATCTGCCTTCTAATCCTACGGCCCACAGTGCGCGTACCGTTTCGCGTGTTAAGTGCCGCTGACAAGCGGGACCCCCCTGTCAGCTGAGCCCCGCGCCGCGGAGCGCCACTGGGCCGGCCCAAGTCGTTTCCCGCGCTAGCCCACACATTCAAATCTGGATTTTTCTTTTTAGTTAAATCTAGTTTCTGTCCACTATTTTAAAATTCAATTCTAGGAGTTTTACAAATCCAAATAGCATGAAAATAATTTTGCCTGAAAGGTAGTAAGATAATCTATCCAAGACCGTTGGATTTAATTCAATTAGAGTTATAGATCTCTCCTAATAAAAATAAGAAGACAGAAGCATTTGCAACTTGCAACATTTTTATAAAATCAACCAAGTTAGCTTTTGAGTTGATTCCAACTCTCAAAAATCACATTTCATTATATCTATCTAAATATGTAATAATATTAAGGTTTAAATGCAGTGACTTTGGACTATTACCAAAATAATGCTATAGAGGCATTTCTAGTCACTTTAAATCATTAAATAATGAACTTAAACCAAAGTAATGTTGATCCAACCTTTAAATCTCATTCCCACATGTTAGAATATGTGGTGAGTACATGTGTCCACATGATCCCATATTTTGGTGGTGAATATTAAACTTTAGTTAAGTTTTCAATGAGTAGAAATTACTTTTCTAAAATAAAAGGGATGAAACTATGGAATTAAACTTGTGATGTTTGTGATGATAATAGATCATCAAATGTATGTCTTAGAATGCTACTTAGCTTAGTTAAGTATTGTTTGGTGATTGTGCACTCCGTATGTATTTATAGACGATAGTACCAACCAAGCTTTCGAGGAGGAGGAGTTCTACCAAGAAGAAGAAGAAGAAGAAGAAGAAAACTTCAACCACTACACCAACCAAGGCAAGCTACTATTAGCAAGCTAGCACTTTTAAGTGCAAGCCACCATTAACAGTGCAAGCTAACACTTGCAAGTTTAGTGCTTAGCAAATTAGAATCAAAATAGATGGTTTAGCCAAGATGCCTTAAGCATGCTTTGATCACACTCCCTTTTAACTATTAGTAACCCAAGTCTTAGTTACAAGTTTTACCCCTCTTAGGTTATACAAAGTTCTTTACTTAGTTTGAAGGTAGCATAAAAAGTATAAAACTTGACCTATTTAGAACCCTTTAGATGTCATTCTATGGCATGAGATTGAACCCATTTTTTCCACATTAGGGAACACTCTTAACTTAGTAGTTTAGAGTAGAATCAAAAACTTGAGTCATTTTAGATGGGAACACTTGGTGAAAATGAATTATGAAAACCTTGGAAGGATGAGTCATTCTATTGAGATGTTTGGACATGTGAGAGACACAAATGGTTGATGATGATGAAAATGTTGAGGCATGAGCCTTAACCCTTTAATAAAACTGATGGTTGGATTCGGATGCGATACCATTCCAAATTTACCATACAACCACACTACCTGAATTGGGTAAGGCTTAGCTGGATATTTATATGCATTAGTATTAGTTCCCTCATGGGAGAGGTCTGAGCTGAGGCTACCTCTCATGATGTTCACCTATGCAGTGCCCAAGATGACTGATGGTCATGGTTGGGAGACCATACTCATAGGAGAGGTGCTTATACTAGGTTGTGTAAAGGGAAGGTTATGTTTGATTATCTGCATACTAAGTATGATGATTCAGGGTTATCCCTGACAGATGTATCGAATCTTGTGGTGAAAGTGTACCACCTCTGCAGAGTGTCAAACTATTTGAATAGCCGCGTCCGCGGTTATGGACAGTTGGAATGGCCATACTATTTCGTTGTGAGCTATTTTCTAAATACTTTGAAAAGAATGATGAATCTTGACTTGAACACAACAAGGTTGTGTTTATGACAATAGCTTCCCAACTTAAGTGATTTTAGGACTTTACTTTATCTTTCTTTGCTTCTGAACTCAGCTTAGGTTTCAAACTTAACTTTATAGTTAAACTTAGAGTTAGCACTTTAACTTTGAAGTTTATACTTGTTAGTGGTAGTTTGCGAGTACTTAAAGGGTACTCATGGCTTTTGTCCCTGGCTATTATCATGGCCAGACTATGAAGGAGACTATCAAGATGATGGCCAACAGGACGGCTATGATAACTAGGACTATCTGCCTTCGTCAGCATTGCCTGTGCCCCTGAAGATGGACCCCACCGCTACGCTTATCTTTTATTTCCGCTGCTTGTTGTTTTAAGACTGGATCATGAGATCCTTATTTGTGTAAGACCTTATGTATGGTTTGTAATGGATGATGTACTGTGATATCCAATCCGTTATGTCTCGCAAAAATGGTAATCCTAGGATTGCGAGGTATGGCATAACGGGCATCTGGGATTAAAAATCTGGGTGTTGACAACGTTCTTCATGGAGGAAACTCCTAGATTTCGGCTATGAGTTGATTAAACATATGTAGCATCAATGCTATAATGGGTAATATTCTTGGCAATCTCGGGTAGCTGTGTTCATGACGGAATCACTGCTCTGGCTGAAATAAGTAATCATTGTGCAAAAGGAACAAAAACTTTGGTGATGCCACGAGTGTCCATCACAACCCGATAAACTAATATATTTTTGGCATTCTCTCAATTACTTAAGAATTGAAATTGTTGAAGGATAATGAATGGCAAGGTAGTGCTTGAAAAGTCTTGATTTATTGATGTGGGAGAATTGAGATACTCTAGTGTATATGATTTTCATGACAACTCTCACACTCTCAATTTTACATGATTATGTTTTATTGTTCAAAGGCAAGCCTATGAGTTGATTACATGACATGGAATAAAGCTTACTCATTTGAATCATCCATGTTAACAATAATTTTGTTGTTCTACAAGGATGCATAAAAACCTGTATGATATGCTTGACATTACTCTATCTATGCTGATGTTTTTCAGATTTATAAAGTGGAGGAAACATGAGACTACCAATCATGAGTAAGATCATCATCTTGTTATTTTAGTTTAAATGATGAGTTCCTTTTTGATTTTGGTTTTCTTGCTCGAGGACGATCAAGTTTAAGCTTGGGGGGGGGGGGGTTGATGGCTCCAAAATATAGCCATCTACGTCCACATTTAAGTTGGATATTATTCATATTCTTGGTGAAATATCTCTCTAAACCCTGCCACTAATGCCTACTGATCAAAGGGGTATGCAATCCTTTCTTTCTATTTTTCCCTGCGCATATAATGACGTTTCATGATGGGAATCACTACATTAAAGTCAAATATACGAGATTTCCAATGACCCGAAGAAACCAGGAGTCGTGAAGTGGAGATAGACGCTTTAATGACCAACTATACGGCAGTAATAAAATTCCAACTATATATTTGCGGTCGTATAGTTACCACCCCTATCGCTAGGTCAAATAGAACAAATTTCGTGAAGGGACCCCTATATAAAGAGGCCCCGGGCAATGAGAAACAGAGCTCTCTCTCTCTCTCTTGCTCCCTTGCCCCCAGAACCCTGCATCCACAACACCGAAGAGCCGCCGGAGGAATAGACTAAGATCTAATCTCCAAACCCTTCTCCACCACCATAGCCATATTCCACCACTTGTAATAATAGATCTCATCTTCGATTGGCAACATTGTAAGACTATTTGCTATCAATATCATGATTTACATTACAATGTTTATGATCTTTGATTTCATCTCTATGTATGAGTAATTCTCCTTGGGCTAAGGGCTTCAGCCTAGCCATGTAGTTTTGTGCATGTTATTTATCATGGATGGGATCATGTATTACTTTGTATGACATGATGATTATTGTATCCTCTCTTGCCTCAATCTAAGGACTTGTCAGGTACCCAAGACCCCAAGGATTGAGCCAGGTATAGGGAGTAATGACTAATCTGCAGGATGGGAACCCCAGCGACAGAAGGGGTAGTACGACTGTATGTGAGGGATTTACTTGGGATTAACGGTGGCCTCACTATGCATATCATTATTTCTCTTTCTTCTATGGATGAGACTAGTAGGTTATTGCTATAAGAAGTTGCGGAGGCAATAGCAATTATGGATGCACTGCCCACATATAATTATCTTGCTCTAATAATTACCATCAGATGTTTTGCACAGCTACAAGTGAAACCGAAAGCCCTAGGACCTCTCTCTCCATTCTCGATAACAACAAAAGACAGCAGACTCTTGGTCCGATAAAACACAAAAGGAATTCTAAAACTCCTGAAGGTTCATTAAAGTAACTTCACAATGCTTTCGCTTCCCGAGGATTCGATAACCTAGGTCTAGTAGGAAAAAGAGCTATACTACATCTGTAATCCAGATCGAAGGTATCATAGCCTTGTTGGAATTTGAGAGTGAACTATTGGAGCATCTTTGTGGTGTTCTTACCATTTGCATTAGGTGCATCGGTTTGTGTTCTCCTCGGAGGATTTGATTGGTGAAATCAAGAAGTTTGTCCCTCTTAGGTTCTTGAAACCCTAGACAGTTGTGTGGCATTTGTGGTATGTTTTGGGGCCTTCAACTAAGTTGTGAAGCTCTCCACGAGATTAAGGTCTTGGTGGCGAGTATTGGGAGGCTATTGTTCTCCTCCTTCCAAAAAAATTGGTTTTAGGTCAATCGGAGTTCCCTAGCTCAAGTTATCGTAGTTTGTATTTTGCCTCTTTGATTTATTAAAAGAAAAAGAATTTTTTTTCTCTGGGTCGTCCGGTGGTACCGAGTCTGCTACCGCCTGGGCAACACGCAACACCTTCTCTCTAGCACATCGGGGAGCCTCATCCGGTGGTACTGGCCCTATGTGGTAGTACCGTCCGAACGGGCCGGTACTACTGGGCCGGCCCACCTGCCGCTACCCTGTCGTTGTAGTGCCTGGCCCAGCTAGCTCACTCGCCTAGCTTCCACAGCACACCCCTGCTCGCCTCGCGCTAGCCCCGTGCAGCCGCCCAGCTCCCGCCAATGTGCTCGCTCTCGCTCGTGAGCCCACTCGGTTCCCTCCTGATCCCCTGCGCTCTTGCTCGCCTGCCAAGGTCGCCGCCGCTCGCCTGATCCCCTACCGAGCCACCTCACGCGTTAGCTGCTCGCCTCGCTTTCCACGTTGACCGCTTTCGTCCGCGTGGCTTTTCCTGGTGCTAGGATGTTGGGCGGTAGTACCGGCCCAACAGCGGTACTACCGGCCCAACTGGCTACAAGCCTCCAACGGGTTGATTTTTGGCCCCATATAAAAAGGTCTCTCTCTCTCTTTTTCCCAATTGTTTCTTCCTCGTTTATTCTTCAAGCTTTCCTTACTCTTTGACATCTCTTTGAGCTTGATTCTTTATCCCCCCTCCAATGATTCTTGCCAATATTTAAGGTGAAGATAGATGGGATCTAGATCTGCAATTTGACCAAACCAAATAACCTCTTTGTGAGTGAACCTTTGGGATCTAGACCTTGGGGGATTTTGTGTTCTCTTTGTGTTCTTCCTCTCTTATTCCCCCAAGTGCTTGAGTAGCCTTGTTGGAATTTGAGAGTGAAGTATTGGAGCATCTTTGTGGTGTTCTTGCCATTTGCATTAGGTGCATCGGTTTGTGGTCTCCCGGGAGCATTTGATTGGTTAAATTAAGAAGTTTGTCCCTCTTGGGTTCTTGGAACCTAGATAGTTGTGTGGCCTTTGTAGCGTGTTCTTGGGGCCTTCAATTAATTTGTGAAGCTCTCCCCAAGATTGAGGCCTTGGTGGCGATTATTGGGAGCCTCTTATTGTCCTATTTCCAACAAAATTGGTTTCGAGTCAATCGGAGTTCCCTAGCTCAAGTTATCGTAGTTTGTATTTTGCCTCTTTGATTTATTAAAAGAAAAAGAAAAAGTTTTTTCTCTAGGCCGTCTGGTGGTACCGGGTCTGCTACCATCCGGGCAGCGCGCGACACCTTGTTTCTAGCCCATCTGGTCACCTCATCCGGTGGTATCGGCCCTATGCGGTAGTACCGCCCGGGCGGACCGGTACTTCCGGGCTGGCCTACCTACTACTGCCTTGCTGCCGCAGTGCCTGGCCCAGCTAGCTCGCTCGCCCAACTTCCATAGCCCACCCCTGCTTGCCTCGCGCTGGCCCCGTGCAGCCACCCAGCTCTCGCCGCTATGCTCGGTCTCGCTCACAAGCCCACGTGCTTCCCTCCCAATCCACTGCGCTCTCGCTCGCCTGCCTAGGTCGCTGCCGCTTGCCCGATCCCCTACCGAGCAGTATCGCTCGTTAGATGCTCGCCTCGCTTGATGTGTTGACCGCCTGGCGCTCGCGCGGCTTTTCCTGACGCTAGGATGCTGGGCGGTAGTACCGGCCCAGCCGGCTGCAAGCCTCCAACGGGCTGATTTTTGGGCCCCTATAAAAAGGTCTCTCTCTCTCTCTTTCCCAATTACTTCTTCCTCATTTATTCTTCAAGCTTTGCCTACTCTTTGGCATCTCTTTGAGCTTTATTCTTCCCCCCCCCCCCCCCCGCCAATGATTCTTGCCAATATTTGAGGGGAAGATAGAGGGGATCTAGATCTACAATTTGACCAAACCAAATCACCTCTTTGGGATCTAGATCTTGGGGGATTTTGTGTTTCCTTTTGTGTTCTTCCTCTCTTATTCCCCCAATTGCTTGAGTAGCCTTGTTGTAATTTGAGAGTGAAGTATTGGAGCATATTTGTGGTGTTCTTGCCATTTGCATTAGGTGCATCGGTTTGTGTTCTCCCCAGAGGATTTGATTGGTGAAATCAAGAAGTTTGTCTCTCTTGGGTTCTTGGAACCCTAGACGGTTGTGTGGCCTTTGTGGCGTATTCTTGGGGCCTTAAATTAAGTTGTGAATCTCTCCCCGAAATTGAGGCCTTGGTGGTGATTATTGGGAGCCTCCAATTAAGTTGTGGAGATAGCCCCAATCTTGTACGGGTTCGGTTACCACCCTCAAGTGTCCCATAGTTGAATGGGTGCTTGCCGTGTGGTGGTTTCTCGGGAGAATAGGGTGAGGCGTCTTGTGGCGTTGGTGGTCTTAGTACCGCCCACCCCTCCAAGGAGACGTACTCCCTTGTTGGGAGGAACTCGGTAAAATATCACCATCCCCGCGTGCCTCGGTTATCTCTATACCCGAGCTCTTTACTTGTACACTTTACATTGTGATAGCATTCGTGCTTAAAGTAATCTATCTTTCTGTCACATTGTTGCTTGTCTTGCTTGGCATAAGTTGTTGGTGGACATAGGTGAACCTTAGTATTTCTAGGCTTTGTGCTTGACAATAGAAAACGCTAGTTTTATTCCGCCGTTGTTAAGCCCATCTCGTAAAAGTTTGAAACTACCTATTCACCCCCTCTAGGCGACATCCATGATCTTTCACTGAGGAACTCAAGTTTCAAGCGGTGAAATGTGGCGGTGTCCTAAAAGACAAAGTGATACAAACCAATGTTGTTGCAAAGTAAATCAAAATCATGATGAATTCCCAGTTGATTAAGGATATAAGGACACACCCACTTAGTGGACTTGATTTCTTGATTCTTGAGACGATTGAAACGAGTGAGTTGGAACTTCTAAGTGAACTCGATGTCAAATGACTTGGGGGCTAGCACATCAATGGGTGGTGCAGCTTTTTCCGCAGTCACTACACAAGTACGGCTCCTTGTGTTCATCGAAAAATAAAAATAAAGCTAAATAAGAATTTGTTCTAACATAAACATAGCATAAGTAATCCTCTACACTTCTTACAAAAGAATCTCCTCTAAAAACAAAATTAAACAAGCTCATAATCAAGGTTAGCTCAAGAACTAGACCTAAGTCTAGATTAATAATGGTGAAAACTTGAGCAAGATTTTTATGCAAATAAGTTGGGGATCGGAGGAGAAATATACCTTAGATCGATTGGGTGCGAGCAATCAAAGAAAGAACAAGCAGAATTGAAGATCTAATGGAGGTGGTTTTGAGTTTGAAGGAGGAAGAAAGAGAGATTGTGTTTTTAGGTTTTAGGTTTACCTCCTCCTGGGTTGATATCATGGTCAGGTACGTGGTACGTACAGGCGGTACAGTCGGATCTCGCCCGTACCGAGTGTATTACTTTGGGGTCGACGGTTCCTTCAGGCAACGCACTCGATACGGGCGCGCGGTATGGGCATCCGTACCCGTACTGCAAGTCGTTAACTACTCAGATCATCTACTTCAAATTTGATATTTTGCTGCAGGGTACGGTACGGGCGGACGGTCGGTCGTACCAGTGGTCATTAAACGCACTGTCTCTAGTAGCAAAAATCATAGATTGCATCCGTTTGTGTCGAGATGCGGTACGGGCGGATGGTACAGCCGGATCCGGTCATATTGGTGGTCGTTAAACGTACTGTAAGATTCAAAAACTTGAGAATTTAAGTTAGGAGCTTCATACGCTCGTGCACATCAAAGCAAAAAAAGAATGATAGAAAATAAACTTCATAAAACTGCAGTACCTTATGGCCATGTGTTAGTGAATTTAATAGATTTAGGATTACCTTTATTTCTTATCCTCTCTTCAAAGGACCTTCTTGAACATTCTTTATTAAAACAACAACAAAAAACAAAAAACAAAAAAACCAAAACTAACACAAGATTAAAACTTATTTCACATGGATTGCCTCTCATGAAGCGCTTCTAATTAAGGTCAATTAGCTTGACCAGCAATGATTATTTAGGCTTTGCAAGTGGGACACCCACTCTAAAGTAATTAGCTTTCAAAGTGATTACACCATCATCATTAGGCTTGGCCTTTTTCTTTCTAGAAAAGTGGACTATAAAAGGATCTCTAGATGGTAGTCCTATTCTCACATTCCCTTCATGTAAATTAATTAAAGCTTTAATGGTTCTTAGGAATGACCTACCTAGAATTATATGTGCTATGGGATCTTCAGGCATATCCACTATAACAAGATAAATAAGTACATGAAATCCTTTAATTTCAATAACTCTGTTTTCTTTTATCCCAACAGCCTGTTTATAAGTTGAATCAACAAGATGGAGTCTCATTTCAGTAGTTGTAAATGACCTTAAATTTAATTTATCAAATTGACTCTTAGAAATTGTTGAGACGCTTGTACCAAGATCACAAAGGGAAGTTATCTCATTAATCCCTATTTTCACTTTAATAGTGGGATCAAAAATATCATCAAACTTAGTTGGAATTTTATCAACTAGCTTCTTATATTCCATCTCTAGTTCACGAACCTTAGATGGTACTTCTTTTATAAATTGTTGATATGTAGCATCATTACCTTGTTCTATACATGGATTCTTTACGGTGATCATCTTTAGTAGATCTTCCACTGTATAATCTGGTGATGGGCATTGCTATAATCTAGCTCTTCAGTCTTCTCATCTTTATTTTCTGTCCTCATCATCTTGAGGTATTCCACCGGGTTTTGCTCGGGCTTTCTAGCGAATTTTGCAAGTATGAGAGCTTAGCTCTCAGCTACCTTGCTTAGTTGTGCCCCCGCGGTCTTGGTTCTTTCCTATAGAACATGCACATCATTTCTAATTTCAATGGTCTGGTTAGATAATTTTCCAAAACTATTTTTATGATTCTCCGTGATCTTAATAAGCATATTATTTGCTCGGTTTGAGCTTACATAAAAGTTCTAACAGTATTTTCAAAAGAGAGATTGTCATGATTTTCTCCACTATGATTATCATAATTGTTATTATGTGGAGCACCTGCAGGGTTAGAATATTTTTTTTGAAAATTTGAGCCAAAATTTTGACTCTTCCAAGCAGGATTGTAAGGATTACGAGCTATAAAATTTAGTTCATTGGCATTGGTAGTGATATCATTAATTTGGGTATCTTTCTTACCCTTCACAATATTAAGTAACTCATCTACCTTTGCAATAAGCTCTTCATTATATTCCTTGGTGATTGAATTCACCCTTTTTGAGGATCTTTCTACATGACATTGGGCATGGTTGTTTTGCATATCATCAAGTAATTTCTTTGCAACACTCACTTCTTTTCCATGATGGTTCCTTCTGCTACGGTATCTAGTATAGACTTAGACATTGGGTTAAGGCCATTATAAAATATATGTAATATAAGTCATTCTTCCATCCTATGACTAGGACAGTTCATTACGGCTTCTTTCATTCTCTCTCAAGAAATCTCTAGTGTCTCGCGGTCTTCTTATCTAAAGCTGGCAATGTTGGATCTTAGCTACATAGTCTTAGTTGGAGGGAAAAATTTAGGCATAAAAAGATTAGTGCATTCCTCCTAAGATGTAATGGTGCCTTTAGGCAAAGCTAGCAACCAGTTCTTAGCCTTTTCTCTTAAAGAGAAAGCAAATAAACGTAATTTGACCATATTGGAGTCAACATCTTTAATGCGCATCATGTCACAAATTTTAGTAAAATATATAAGTGCAAACCTGAGTCATCAGTAGATGAGCCTCCAAATTGATTCTGTTGAACCAAACTCAAAAGGTTAGGCTTAATTTCATAAGTTTCTGCATCAACAGCGGGCTGAGTAATAGGTGCACCAATAAAATCATGAGTGAGAGTAGCATACTGCCCAAGTTTCTTTTGAGTCCTGGATCTTTTATTTTTGCTATTTTGGAATAAGAGAAACAAATAAACAAGTAACTAATTTTTGGGGGGTTTTCAATAGATAACAAAAATTAAACTAATAACAAGAAATAAACTACAAACAAAAATAGAAATAAAAATAAAAATAAAAATAAGGTCTCTAGTGACCTCACCAGGATAGTGAATTGCTTCCCCGGCAACAGCGCCAAAAAAAGGGTTGATACATTCGATCCAGATTTACGGATGAAGTATAGTAGTTTTTCCCTAGTAGACCTAGGTTTAATCGAACCTTGGGAAACAATGCTAAATGTAAATTAAATGAGACACATCTACAAGACTTATTTATTTGTTTTACCTTTATTTACAGACCTTTCTAGTTTACTTTAGAACGTTGTTTGTTGCAATGGATGGATATATGTAAGGGTTAAAGATTCACTTGTAGCTGCACATCACATGTGATAAAGATAGTAATACCATATTCATGTGTAATGATTTAATAAAGATAAAATTTGTGGGCAACACATCCTGATGTACTAGGTCCATTGCGAGTCACATGCATAGCAATAGTCTTTTGATCCAACTATTGTACCATGAAATTCCGGGCTACAACAATTATTAAGTGAAAACACAGACCAAAGCCTTAAAAAGTGATGTTACTATTGTTCCCAAATGGATCACTAAACGACGACCATACTCCCCTTTATGTCGCTGGGTTTCCTACGAGATCGCCGCTCACCAAGTATCTAACCCCAAGTCTTTACCAATCTCTAGGATCTTGGGTATCTACAAGTCCATAGATCGAGACAAGAGACAAAGAAACAAAGATACAAATCTCTATTCAATCAATACACAATACTCTTACAAATTAGATGCACATAATCGCTGCGAGGTTTAACCCCAAACCACAGCCTGTGGGGACTACTCACTCATAACAATAAGATAAAGGATAGAAAACATTGTGCAAAATATTTAGATTAAAATCAAATATTCTTACAATGGTCGCCAAATCACAAGAAGATCTCAAGTACAAGCTAATGGCTATGGCTATGGAGAGGAGTTGTAGGGTTTGATGAGATGAAACCGCTTCCACCTGGTACGGGCTGGACGTACGGGCGGCTCTTGCCTGTACCAGTGGTCGTTAAGCCTTCTAGAGGCTAGGTTCGACCCTGGTTTGCTTGATTAATAGCTCTTGATTTCGCCTTAAAAGTGTGATTTCCTGCACAACACAATTCGAAATAAAGGATGGCATATCTTTGCAATAATTAGTCATTATTATAAGGCTAGAAAGATTCTTGATTTGTTTGACTAAAAATACAATTTAAACGCGGAGAAAGATGGCTATTTTCACAGCTATCAGTGAACATGGATGGGACATCATCGAATCCCCTCCCTCGCCGGTGTACCCACTACAACCAGACATAGAAGGCGAAGTGCTCCTGAAATTTAGGGTTTTAGAGGATAATGCGGGAACCGCAACGGTTGAATCAGCTGTGCAGAGCAAGAGCGGCGAGCTTACCAAGCAATGCGAGCTATTCGTGTGGTCGTGCGTCACTTTCTACAAGCGGAAGAAATTCCAGGAGTCGGGGACAATGGATCTGCTGCAGCGTGTACGACCTCGAAGTTCAATGCAGGAAGAAGAAACACTATGGTGCAGCCATGGATTGAGGTGCAGCGCCGCTGTCCGTAGGTCACCGCTGGAGGACGGAGCGGCAATTCAGGGAGGCGCCGACGATGGCTGCTTTGTCCGTGGGTGTTGGAGGAGCTGCTTCGGGGATGTCTGCGGCTGGCGTAGGCGAACACACGTGTCATATACGAGCACATCCCCACCTGTCAATAGCTTCTATGGCCCCACCTATTCGAGTAAGCGGACCATCTGCCATTTACTGCACGTGCCCCACCGTCAGGATATAAAGCGGCTTACTCTTCAGCGCGTAACGGCAACATGCTACGAGTGAGAGAGATTGTCTAGTCCGGTATGTCATCTGGACCCAGCCCTTCGCGGCCTCACTCATCGGTTGTTAACGGTCAAGGGCTTTGACCCAGCGGTAACGTCCCATTTGAGCATTTCTCAGAGTTTCAGTAAAAACGAGGGAAAAATAAGCAAAGTTTTCGAGCGTGTTGATAATACTGAGTATAACTAACGAAGCAGTGGCACCAATGGCACCAAAATAGAAAAGGGCCTAAAATCTGTTGCGCGAGAGCACAAAATGCTCTTGTGTGCACCAGGACGACACAAATGGAAGTAGTACACGTCGCAGCAGCTTGAAACGAAGAGCACGACACCCAGGTGCGGATTGGCATATTCGCAGCATAGTAGTATCCGCGCGCGCACACGAACACTAGAACCCGTCGCTGCCGGAAATCTGACCGATACCTTCCGAGGCCAAATGGTGTCGTATTCTCGACAGCGACAAACGGTCACGACGAGCAACAAATTAAGCCCCATCAGCGCACTATGATTGGTTCCCCAGTAGCTGTCATGCACGCGTTTTACGACCTAGTAAACCGCCTGCAACATCATCAGTCAACCATCTGTCATCCACATCAGCTCCGCCGTGCATGCACCGATGCGTGCTCCTTATTTATAGCGGACGAACGGCAACAGAGAGTCGCCACCAGTCCGAGATAGCAGCAGTAAGATTGACACTTGACACCTGATCGATGGCATCGTCTCGCTCAGTTATGCTCCAGCTGCTGCTGCTGGTCGCCGCAGCCCTTGCCGCGGCGCCGTGCGTCCTCTCGGACCCGTCGCCGCTCCAGGACTTCTGCGTGGCCGACCTCAAGGCCGCGGCGACGGTCGACGGGTTCCCCTGCAAGCCAGCCTCCACCGTCGTGGACGACGACTTCTTCTCCGCGGTCATGGTCGCGCCGCCCAGCACCAAAAACCCCTTCGGCGTCAACTCCACGCGCGCCACGGTGTCCGCCTTCCCGGGCCTCAACACGTTGGGCGTCTCCATCACGCGCACCGACCTCGCGCCCGGCGGGATCAACCCGCCGCATTCGCACCCGCGCGGCTCTGAGCTTGTGCTAGTGGTCAAGGGCGAGGTCATGGTCGGGTTCACGACGTCGTCAAACGTGCTCTACACCAAGGTGGTGAAGGAGAACGAGCTCTTCATTGTGCCACGCGGCCTGCAGCACTACCAACTCAACGTCGGCACCGGGGATGCCGTCTTCATGGCCATGTTCGACGCCCAGTCGCCGGGTCTGGTGGTACCCACGCTCGGCCTCTTCGCCACCAAGCCGGCCATGCCCATGGAGGTGCTCACCAAGACGTTCCTCTTGGAAGCGGACGAGATCGACGTCATGAAATCCAAGTTCGTCGGCTTCTGACTGAATATAAGTGGTATCTCGCAGTTCAGCTGCTAATGGTATCCACTACGGACTGCAGTACCCTGTATCCCTAATTCCGTGTTTGTTTTAAGCACGAGTGTTTTATGTTTGTCCCTCTATCCGTCTCTTCTGAGTCTGTGTGCTTTCCGAATTTAGAAAATTGAAAATACAAGGAGTGCTTCGGTGTCCTCCAAATAAGTTTTCACCCCGCTTTATAAAATAAAACCACATCGGCCGAAAAGATACAATATGGAGGGGAGACCCCTTTTATAAAGCAGATCAAAATAAACAAGAAGAACGCGAAAAACCTAAACTTGCCACCGAAGACAATGTGCCGAGACTAGGATGAAAGGGGGCTCCACGATGACGCCCCCAAGAGGTTAACGGCACACCACGCCGCCGCCGTCGAGACGAATAGTCAAGGGCTTTCACCTAGAGACCTATCGCGAGGAAGGTTGCCGCATCAGCACCCCCAAGAGGGCAACAATACCCGCAGGCATCGCCGTCGATGGTGCCGAAGCACTGAGCTTTCACCCAGAAAAACCTTTGTACCGTCTTCCGCCGCGCCCGTTGTCCCCAAGATAGCCCTCCAACACACGACCTGGGAGATGACGAAGCCGAAGCGCTGCCAACAGCAAAGCCTCCCAACACCCTCTCTTCGCCATCCACATGACCGAGGATAGAAACCACTACCACTGCCACCTCGCTCGCCGAAGAGTCGCCCGCGTAGTCCACCTTCCGGGGCTGCCACCCTGGCATCCACAGACTCTAGCAAAAGCTCAGACCAACATCACATCGCATCGCCGACAAGGAGGACGGGTAGGTCTCACAGACTTGCAGGCATCCAGGCACCTGACGGCTTGGGGGAGGGGAACTTCCCTCCATTGATACGTCCATTTTGCATCACTATTCTATGTCTTAATTCACTATTATTTATTGATATATTTTGTATTGAGAGGTGATACTTATGTTATTTCATCTATTTTTGCATGGTTGATGACTTTTGGAGCATGGACCGCTGTAGTCAGGATTCTGATGGAAAAGTTGCTCTTTGGAGGCAAAATTCGCGAAGATCAGAAAATCCGGAAAAATATACATAAAATTCTATTTTTCCAGAAGACTCAGGATGCTAGAAGATGGAGTGGAGGTGGGCCACATGGGGTCCACACCACCCCATGGAGCGGGTAGGCCTAGGCCGCGCCTAGAGGTGGTCTGGCCGCCCTGGCCCACTCCAGCCTCTCCCCTCTGGCGTATATCATCCCCACGAAACCCTATTACTCGAGGAGCGACCACAGAAAGATTCCGCCGCCTCTGCGGGGCGGAAAACACCGAGAGAGAAAGATCTCTCCGGTAGACAGATTTCTGCCGGGGGAATTCCTTCCCGGAGAGGGGAGATCGTCGCCATCAAAACCACCATCAAGCTGGACTTCATCAGGATCATCATCATCATCACCACCATCATCACCATCAGCACCATCATCACCATCTCCATATTGCTGTAACAATTGCGTTGAATCTTGCATAGTACATAGGGGAAACTTTCCCGGTGTTGATTACTCTTTGTAGTTGATGCTATTGAGTGAACTATTGAATTATTGTTTATATTCAGATTGTTATACATCATTATTCCATCTCTGATCATGATCCATATGATGTCTTGTGAGTAGTTCGTTTTGTTCTTGAGGACATGGGAGAAGTCTTGTTGTTAGTAGTGGAGTTGCGTTGAGAAAGATTCAATAGATTGTTATTTAAGTTGTGGTGTACTTCTTCTAGTGGTGTCATGTGAATGTCGACTACATGACACTTCACTTATAAGGGCCTAGGGGAATGCATTGTGTATTTGGCTACTAATCGTAGGGGTTGCCGGAGTGACAGAAACCTGAACCCCAATTAGGAAACCATTACACAAGGGACGTAAGGGTCTTTGAGTTTAAAGCTGTGGTTAGGTTTCTACCTTAATTACTTTCTTGTACTTATGGATGTTTGCAAGGGATATAATCACAAGTATGTATTAGTCTTGGATGGGGCAGTACATTAGCACAGGTTCACCCACACAACACTTAGCAAGCTAAAGAAGATTAATCGACTATATGAAGCGAAAGCACTTGACAGTCTTCCCATGTGTCTTCGAGAACGTTTGGTCATCTTAAGAAATACAACCGGCTTGTCCTTTGCTGCATAAAGGATTGGGCCACTTGCTGCATTTATTCCTACTGTCTTTTATTTACTCGTACTTTATTTACTTGCTTTATCGAAAACCTCTAAAATCCATTTGCTAAGTATTTGCAGAGAATTCCTGATCCATAACACTAGCCAACACCTTCTGCTCCTCGTTGGGTTCGACACTCTTACTTATCAAAAATACTGCGATACACGCCCTATACTTGTGGGTCATCAAGACTATTTTATGGCGCCGTTGCCGGGGAGTGAAGCGCTATTGGAGAGTGGAACTGGTAAAGGAAACTTCTACTGTGAGTATTGTTTACTTCTGCTAGTTGCTTTATTTTCGTTATGGATAATTCGCTGAGTTTTTATTTGTTAATGCTACTACCACTGCTTAGGTAGTAGATAAGCCACCACCTGCTGAGAAAGATGTTTTCAAAATACCTACAAGAATTATTGATCGTCTTATGGATAACTACTATGTTGGGGATGGAACTGTCCATCCCGGTGATCATTTACTCTTTATACACGAATTATGCGGGTTGCTCAAGTGTGCAGGTATTACTACAGATCAAGTTAAGAAGAAGTTTTTCTCATTATCACTGAAAGGAAGAGCTGATGAATGGTATAAGCTGCTGAAGAATGGTCAAGCTCTGGAATGGGAGGAAATAGTGCCTCTCTTTTATTCAAAGTTTTATCCTCCTAGTGAGATTCATAAAGATCGGAATCAAATATACAACTATTGGCCTCTTGATGGAGAGAGTACAGCTCAAGCTTGGGGGAGATTGAAGTTACTAATGCTCAAATGTCCCATTCATGAGCTCCCCAACAATATCATTATCAACAACTTTTATGCAAGGCTCCCTCTACATGATAAGGATTTATTGGATGCTTCTTGTGCTGGATCATTCACTCATATGGAAGAAGAAGCTAAATGGGACCTTCTAAATCGTATTCAAGACAATGCTGGAGCTTGGGAGAATGATAAAGGAAAGTCAGGTATAAATTATGATTATGAATGCATTGAATCTTTTATGGTAACTGATGACTTTCAAAATATTAAAAATGCTTATGGTCTAGACTCTCAAGCTATTGCTTCTTATTTTAAGGCTTTTGCTTCCTACATTGAAGTGTCTAAAAAGAAGTGGAATAAGTATCGTGAACGATATTGCTAAGAGTGTTCCTACAAGAAATACTGAAGTTTATACTGCTAATCATGTTTTACCTAAACCTTATATTGAGAAAATGCCTTTCCGAGTTAAGGTAAAGGAACATTCTATGATGGCTAGTATGGTAGATGAAAGTATGAATAAGGCTGTTGAACCTGATAAACAAATGGTTGATGAACCTATAATAGAAAATGTGAAAGACTTTGTCGCTAAATATGAAAAAGAGGGACACACTATCCTTTGTAAGGATACCTCTAATATTGTTTCACATAGTAGTGCTATGAGAGCTAGTATTCCTGTGTTTTCTGTTAGAATAAGCGATCATTACTATGATGGTCCTTGTGATAGCTATATTGTTAAGTTTATGCATGATACTGAAAGTTACTATGAGAGAGGGAAAAAAGTGTTCTTATGTATCTCAATAATATCAAGTTTCCTCGTTTTATGCTGAAAGTTTTTATGTCGCACTTCTTTTGCCTTCTTATGCAAGTTGCCTTTGGTTTCAACAACTTGTGTGATTACAAAATTCCCTTGCATAGGAAGTGGGTTAGACTTAAATGAGTGTGTGTTTTTGCTTCTTAATGCTCTCTTTCACTTCAAATCATATCCCTATGAGAGCTTTTTCAAAATTATCATGCCTGTCATAATGGCTATAAACAAAGAGCTTTATGGGAGACAACCCAATTTGTTTTTTATTTTAGTTTATTTTTGTTTATTTGAGTCTTGGAAGTTATTACATCGGTACCGCTCCTTATCCGTATTGTTTGGTTTTTGTGTCAAGATCAACTTCTAATGAGAGAGAAGTAAGATTTGGGGAAGTTGTTGTCCCGAAACAGATTTTTGTGCTTCACCGTAAAAATTCGTGAGAGATCTCCGTATGTCGGTTTGAGCTATAACTTTTTGTACTTCTGCCCCAGGTTGTTATATAACTTTAGTTAGTTTCGCACTTTTTGATTTGAGCAACAGAATATTTTCGAAAAAATTGATTTTTACCTGCTGGTCTGTTTTGACAGATTTTGCCACTCTTGCACTTGCTTCTTTATTCGATTTCCTTTTTGAATTCTTTTCGGGTCTTCGGAAGGAGTTGCTACAGTATCTTATGTTTTGATGGTTTTTAGTTGAAGTTGGACTCAAAAGGTTTTATCACTTCACTTATACTAATGTTGCTAATAAGAACTGTGTGAAGTTTTGTATGAAAGGAATTTCCAGGAAGTGGAGATAATGGTGTAATAAGGAAGAGAAAGGTTTTATGACTCAAGTAATAAGTGTATGAAGATGAAGATATTGATGATATTCAAGAGATGACTCCGGAAGGATCCACTAAATACCAAATTCAGAGACCTGCAGAGTCTATTTTCAAATAGGTAACAGTTCTGGTAAGAAAGTTCCGCGAAAATACAATCCAACTATATTTTTGTAGTTTTCAGTCAATAAGGAAAGCTACGAAGCGAAAAAGAGACGGAAACAAAGCCAGGGTGGCTCACACCACCCTGTGGCGCGGGCCCTCCCCTGGCCGCGCCACCAGGTGGTGAGTCCACCCCAGACTCCGCCTCCGACTCGTTTTCTCCCAGTACCTTCCTTTTGATGTGAAATTTTGTAATATATAACCCCCGGATCCCCCGAGGTTCGTATATCGTGTTTTCGTCGTGTTTTTGTTTCGATCTGTTTCTGCGAGGACATACTCTTTGAAAGTTTAGAAGCACAATGGTGTCTGCCAAGGATAAAGGGAAGGAGCCCATGGAGGAAGACCTCCAAGACCCTGGGAAGGAGAAGGAGATCAAGAGTGAAGGTGAAGAGGAGCAAAGCCAACATCCGCATACCGACACTACCATTGCAAGCATTGGAGTGGTGGCAAACCCATCCATTGGAGGGAAGCCTCCTCATCACCGTTCAGATCCCTGGTCACTTCCTCCACGCACCAAGAATCCTTTCCATACCCTTATCCATGAGCATCAATACCAGAATATGCCCAAGGGGAAATTACCCTCCAATGGGGATTTGCCTCGTTCTAGCCATGCAGGAAAAGAAGACTTCAAGGAGGAAGAGGGGGAAAGAATAGCAAGAGCTAGGATTCTCAACACGACATGATCATGAGCCGCATTGAGCAAAACTCATAGCTGATTCGTAATCTCACCTTCGAGATTGAGGACTTGGGGAAACTGATCAAAGAGCTCATTAAGAGGATACCACCACCACCTAAGGAGTAATTCGTCATCAGGTTTGGCATCCCCTTGGTTTGTTCCAAGCTTGGGGGAGTGTCGCGGTATCATATCACTATCTTCTATCTTTTTACCTTATTAGTAGAGTCATATCATGAATAGTGGATTTATTATGTAGTATGGTTTGCATTATGGAAGTGTCCCCTCTCTCATTAGATTTGTATCCCTTGGTGTGAGTTTCCGTTATGGAATATTAATGAGAAGTTCTATCATTCACTATTTTGCATAGCTTATGTTAGTTTTCAATTCGTGGTTATATGATTGATCTTGTTGTTAGTATTGGTAGCACTTTGGGATCATTGAGTTAATTTAGTTGGTTTTGGCAAACCTGGCTCGGTCAGTAGCAACACCTTTTTGAGAGTTGAAAAGAAAAAGATAGAAGTACTCTAGAGAAAAATAATTACATCATCTTTCTTTCTTGATTTGCTCATAAGTCTAGTATTCTCTAGTTAAGATCTTTTGTGCTTCCAAGGAAGATTGCATGTTTGTCTTTATCACTTGTATGTTTGTTTCCTTCAACTCTTATACTTGCTACCCAGCCTTGCTAGCCAAAAACCTATACTGAGAGAGTATTCTTCTCGTGCATCTACTCCTTTAAACCAAAACCCTTGCCATTTGCGTCCACCATACCTACCTAGCAGCATTATTGCTATTCTAAGTAAATTCTTGTTTTGTCTACCTCCCAAATTAAACTTGTTACGCGAAAAATAGTGATTAAAGCTCTCACGAACTTGATGGCACACTTTTACTTTCTTGCATTTAATAAACCTGAACCATTGTGAACTCTCCATGAAAGTTATATGCTTGCAAATTATAGGCTGGGCATTAGCAGAACTGTGCTGTCACGGGGAACGCTTTCAACACTTGTAAATATATACCCAGTTGATACCTTGCTCTTTTGTTTGCGGATGTCGTCGGTGTGAAATAAAAGGGGAGCTTGTAAGTCCATGGAGTTATGTATGTGTGTTATAGAAACGCCTGGGCCGCTAGTCGAATCCATGCTGACATGGTGGAAACCTGCAGTGTAACCATAATGATATCTATGAGGCATTCTTCTTATAAAAAAAAGAGAGACATAGCTATTGAGAAAAAGGAAAAAAAAAAGAGATACTATGAAAAGAGGAAAGAGAGAAAAAGCACCATTTTCCCATGGTAAATAAGAAGATTGCTGAGATACTCATTGTCTGCTTGCATTGTCATTTTGATATGGGGATTCTTTCGTATCATCGGGCAAGGGGTATCCCGTTGGCGGTTCTCAATGATACGCACATACTTATGATGACAAGAACTTACCGGTAACTAAAGTTGAGTAGCATGAGGAGCGGCCCTCGTACTCAAGGGACTTGGGATTTTCAGTTTATAGTCTGTCAAGCATATAACTCAGATTGGACCTCACTTTCACCTTAATCACCTAAAGATGCCTATGATAGGGGCAATGAGAGCTGAAAGCTAGTAAGTATCATAATTTTTGGGAGCTCTTTATGAGACTTGCAATCCCTGCTTCCCTCCTTGAAGGGCCTTTCTTTTACTTTGTAGTTGAGTCAGTAAACCCATTCCCTTCTATCTCAGCAAGTATTTTGAGTTGATGTGTTTCACTCATTCATATGATGATTTATGCATTCATGTTTCTTATGTTCCTTGTTTTGCACGTTGCTCTTATCTTGATGTTTACTACTTTGAAAGCTTTCATTGAAAAACCAGCTATTTGTGAACTCCAGCAAATTATCAACTATTCTTCAACCAAGAGCTAAGTTTGCCATTACCAATTCTGATTCACTTTATGTATCTTTATTGTGTTTCCTTTACTCATTACAAGTTGAGTTATATAATAGTGAGTTGTCTTCTATTATGATCTATGTATTTGATGAATGTGATGCTTCTTGTCCATATTCTTTTATCGACTCTTCACTCCATAAACCCGAGGTCATGTTTATTGAGCTCAGTTTCGCTTGGGGACAAGCGAAGTCTCATCTTGGGGGGAGTTGATACGTCCATTTTGCATCACTATTCTATGTCTTAATTCACTATTATTCATTGATATATTTCGTATTGAGAGGTGATACTTATGTTATTTCATCTATTTTTGCATGGTTGATGACTTTTGGAGCATGGACCGCTGCAGTCAGGATTCTGATGGAAAAGGTGATGTTTGGAGGAAAAATTCGCGAAGATCAGAAAATCCGGGAAAATATATGGAAAATCCTATTTTTCCAAAAGACTCTGGATGCCAGAAGATGGAGTGGAGGTGGGCCATAGGGGGCCCACACCACCCCATGGCGTGGGCAGGCCTAGGCCGCGCCTGGAGTTGGTGTGGCCGCCCTGGCCCACTCCAGCCTCTCCCCTCTGGCGTAAATCATCCCCACAAAACCCTAATACTCGAGGAGTGACCACAGAAAGATTCCGCCGCCTCTGCGGGGCGGAAAACACCGAGAGAGAAAGATCTCTCCTGCAGACAGATTTCTGCCGGGGGAATTCCTTCCCGGAGAGGGGAGATCGTCGCCATCAACACCACCATCAAGCTGGACTTCATCGGGATCATCATCATCATCACCTCCATCATCACCATCAGCACCATCATCACCATCTCCATATTGCTGTAACAATTGCGTTGAATCTTGCATAGTTCATAGGGAAAACTTTCCCGGTGTTGATTACTCTTTGTAGTTGATGCTATTGAGTGAACCATTGAATTATTGTTTATGTTCAGATTGTTATACATCATTATTCCATCTCTGATCATGATCCATATGATGTCTTGTGAGTAGTTCGTTTTGTTCTTGAGGACATGGGAGAAGTCTTGTTGTTAGTAGTGGAGTTCCGTTGAGAAAGATTCAATAGATTGTTATTTAAGTTGCGGTGTACTTATTCTAGTGGTGTCATGTGAACGTCGACTACATGAAACTTCACCTATAAGGGCCTAGGGGAATGCATTGTGTATTTGGCTACTAATCGCAGGGGTTGCCGGAGTGACAGAAATCCGAACACCCGTTAGGAAACCATTGCACAAGGGACGTAAGGGTCTTAGAGTTTAAAGCTGTGGTTAGGTTTCTACCTTAATTACTTTCTTGTACTTACGGATGTTTGCAAGGGGTATAATCACAAGTATGTATTAGTCTTGGATGGGGCGGTACAGTAGCACAGGTTCACCCACACAACACTTAGCAAGCTAAAGAAGATTAATCGACTATATGAAGCGAAAGCACTTGACAGTCTTCCCATGTGTCCTCGAGAACGTTTGGTCATCTTAAGAAATACAACCAGCTTGTCCTTTGCTGCATAAAGGATTGGGCCACTTGCTGCATTTATTCCTACTGTCTTTTATTTACTCGTACTTTGTTTACTTGCTTTATCGAAAACCCCTAAAAATCCATTTGCTAAGTATTTGCAGAGAATTCCTGATCCATACCACTAGCCAGCACCTTCTGCTCCTCGTTGGGTTCGACACTCTTACTTATCGAAAATACTGCGATACACCACCTATACTTGTGGGTCATCATCCATCACCCGTGGTGACTGCCATCCGGACGCAGCAGTGCCAAATAGGGCATGTTCCAGCCCGGCCCGGCGGCCAGGCCCAGGTCAGGACCCGATTAGGCCCCATCAGCTCCACCACCACGTTGTTGCAGCCAGGTCACTGTCGTTGTCGGACATCTACAACCCGAGCAGCCCCATACCCCGTGGCCGCTGCGTTGGTAGGCCGCCATGGCCGTCGCAGGAGCTCGGGCTGAGCTCGCCCAGAGCCCGCACCGCCTGGACCATCCCGGCATTCGAGAGGTTAGGTGGCGCCGTCGTGCACGCCGTCATGCACCGTCTCCAAGATGAGGAGTCCCTGATCTCCTCGCCTCGTGCCCGACAGAGGTCAAGTCCGCCGATGCTACGGGGGCTTTTCCCGGCAGCCCACGCCAACGGAGGCAGAGGCGAGCGAGTAGGTGAGGGGGACGGAGGTTGGGGATGGTGCTCCCATCTCCCTTGGGGGCAAGAGGAGCACAAGTCTATTTTTTAAGAAGCCAACACTTCCTTTAGTGTCCTCCTCTTCTTTCGAATTTAGAAAACTGAAAACACAAAGAGACCTAAGATAAACCAGTACCCCTAACCCATTTAGCTCGGGTGCATCTAACGCTCAGCTAGCTGAGACTTAAGGTATTTCTCAGCTAGATGACATCATCCGGGTGTGGACGTAATACCTACCTTATTAAAATCTACGATAATTTTCCCGGATGGTAAATTGTTGTATTCATGCAGCTGACCAACCAGGTATAGGAAATAGGGGCGTGTTTGGTTCCGGTGCGAGTTTTCCCCCGCATGCAAGTTGCATGCGCAGGGACTGCACGCGCGGATCCACATCTGGGCCAAAATCTCCCAGTTATTTGGTAGCCCGCATTGACACTATTCAGGACTTGGGTAGAAATGAGGCCCAATTGTTTGGTGGGTTGTACTAGACCTGGGAGAAAGGATTATGCATGTTTGGTTTCTGCATTCTTGTGTGGTATGGTAACCTCTTCCCCGGATGGTGAGCTTACCAGACATCATAAGTAACGCTAAACCACAACAAGCACACACCAAAAATAGGCCAAAACTAGCAAAATATATATCAGCAGAACATATTTAACGATGATGCAATATATAGCGGCAGACATGAACATTGCAGCAAGGCAACCACACGGCATACATACAAAGTTCACATGAACGAAGACAGACAAATCTCACAACAAAGTTCATAGGTCAATCATGGCAAGGGCAGGATCATGCTCCGGGCATTTCTTCATCACTCCAGTCATAGTGTAGTCGAAGATGGTGACCTTGAATAGGTCACCCTTCAGCATCTTGAAGGTCATGAAGTACCTGATCTTGATCTGGTGGGAAATGGAGAAGTCATCCCACCCCTGGTCAAGGCAAATCCTACCGCTGACATCCCGGAGCTTCACCATCCAGATGCATCCGGTGTTCGTCTTCAGCACGATCGTCCTTGGCACAATGTCGAGGAAAGGCCTGAAGCCATCAGGGATTGGAAGCAGGTCTAACTCAGGTGCCAAGATCACCTTGGAAAAATGGGTTGGTCCTACCTAGTCGTTGAAGTGCCCAATCTCCAGAGGTCTGCCCCTCCGACTCTTGGTGTCGCTTCCCTCGCCACCATCATTGGCCCTCTTAGAGGCACTACCCTCACCAGCATCCCTAGAGCATGCTCCTCCATTGGTGGGGAGAGAACCTCTGATTAGCATCTTCGAGCACTAAAAAAGAATCAACACATGTAAGCACATACATTCGGTAATCAGACATGAACCATCAAACATGGCTTCATATAGAATGGCACGGATGCAAAGGGATACTCCTCATGAGCAACACAAATGAACACTAAATTTGGTTAGCACACAAGTTTTTTTATGAAGAGAATCCCCTTACACTTCATTGTGCTAGTTTGTAATCATTGGCCAAAGAAAGCTAAACAGAATTACATAACCAATGCCTAGCTTCAGAATAACTAGCACAAACAAGGTAGAGCTGGTGCTACAGGGATCTAGAGGAGGTGCACAACCAATTTTGTTGTGCATACCATCCGGTTCCTATAGCACCACCTCTATACACATATTGTACTAAGTAACATCACGAGCTAGGTTCACAGCATAAACAATATTTACCTCATAGTTCACAGCATTTGCAGTATGAAGCGATGATCCTATCAAACCAAGTTCCATCATCTTGAATATATGGCAGAACCAGGTTCAAAAGGATCATTCCTTCCATTTCCTTGCGTTGCGTATATAATCATCGGTAGTCCTGTAAATGAACAACTAGTTTGTGTGCCTTATATTAGGCATTGTGTGTCCAAGATCAATCATAACAGGCATGCTATGAAGCAACCTATTGGGATCTTGGCCACAAAATATAAAGTAATCATCGGCCTATATGAAGAACATGAACAGTGTAATAATCCCCAATTTTTTCATGGTCTACGAAACCCTAAAACTAAAATTGTGCATACATCTAGCCACAAACAAGCATAGATGGAGCCGATGTAACGGCGGATCTAGTGCTTACAGAGGCATAACAATGAAAGAGAAGACCCTAACCCATATAATCGACCAAAGGAAGCAAAAAATCGGTACAAATCTACCGTGCATGTCAATCATACTTAGAGAAGCACACGGTAACAAAAAGATCTGTGATGCTAAAGGCTTAGAGAGTTGGTGGTTCAAGGACTTACCGCCATTGCTGCGGGTTTTGGAGCTTGGGTTTGCCGACAAAGGGGAAGAAGTAGTCGTAGTCATAGTAGAAGATCCACTGCAGGTAGGAGAAGCACAGTTCTTTCCTAGATCTACCTCTGTATGTTGTCCCCGCAGTGGTCTTCGATCTTTCGGCGGGAGAGGAACTGCCGGCGGTGAGACGGGGGAAGAGCGGTTGTGAATTGGGAGAGAGTGGGAGTGGTGAGTGGGCGGTGAGGGGATTTATGGCACGCGTTCTCGATGCGTCACGTTGTATCCTGCTCGTCTTCCCGCGTGCAGTCGCGTGCCCTCTCTTGGCTCCCCAGGGCTTGTCCACGCAGAAACGCCCGATTTTGGCGTTTCTAGCGGGCCAAGATTTTGGCTACTTTAAGACTTGTACGATGCGAGTTCAGCCCACCGTGCGATTCTCCAAATGGCCTTATTTCTTCTGGCCCGGTGCGGGAAACGGCCGTACGGCCGACTAAACATGTCCTAGATGTACGCATGAAGACAACTCATACGGGCATAGAGATTCCGTGTAAAGTGCCCTGGGTGCAGCAATTAACACGTTCTGATTTTTAACTCTTTTGCTTGCTCCTTCCCATTCGATAGTCTCATATATAGGACACGTTTGGTAGCATACATGAGGGTTTAGGCAGCCTCTGGGGAGATGAAATCGGCCTGTTTGGTTGCCTGCATGCGAGTTTGGGCTACGCCAGTGCGCTTCTTAAAGAAGCCTAGGGACAAGACCAAGGGGAATGATCGAAACGGCCGTTTCTGTGGAGCCTATCCACAACGAGCACACGAGTGCACAAGCTCGTGCAACGCTGTCTCCTCCTCACCTTTCTCTATTCTCTCTTAAACACGCTCATCCAAACCACTTGTGATTACCACATACAAGTTTCAAATCGAGTCAACCTGTACATGAAAAAGATGCGCATTGATGATGGAGTTCCATTATGACCATCGTCTTCGAGGTTCATGATCCGTATCTTCTCCTATTCGTGGTCAAAGTTGTAGTTTTTTGGGTGTTTTTCATCAGATTCGTCCCATACAATAAATCTTTCGAACTCTCCTTTGAGAAGTAGCTTGATCCTGCTATTCCCCGCAACTCTCATTTGCAAGTTTTTCATTTTGATAGAGGTATAGGAATCCATATGTAGCTTATTAACTTGTACGTGAGGTTGAGGAAGAAGAAGAGGTTGAGGAAGAAGATGTACATGCGGGGCGTGCAGGAAGAGGGTGGCCAACGACGTCATCATCAACCTCGGATGTGACCGTGCAGAGCTCCCCTTGGTCGTGTCGAGCTCCCCTTCATCGATGTCGATCGTGCCTGAGACCGCACTGAGGTCCCCGTCGCCGCGTATGTGTTCCAGGCAGTTCAGTCCGTCATGTTCGAGCTCGAGTTCTTGGACACCATGGGTAGGGGCGCCGACACGGAGCAAGATCGAGTAGTTCCTAGTCCAGCCCAACATCGAGCGACGGTACTCTGTCTTGCCGTGTTTGCGTTTTGCGATGCCAGCGCAACCATAGCAGGTGTCTCGTCGGCCTCCATCATCGGCACAACCACAATAGGTGTGCCGCCGATCTCCGTCGCCAGCGCAGTCGCAATAGTTCTCTTGCCACCCTCCGTCACCGGCGTAGCCGCAACAACTGTCCCGCCGCCCTTTGTCGTCGGGCACGAACACGAAGAAAAGAGCTGCTAATGACTATTTAGGTGTGCATATTAGGACAGGCAATCCAGTGCAGGCAACGAAAAACATGCATTTGTTGATGTCCTCATGAAAAAATTCCATGCAAGCTATCAAACAAGATGTAAAAGGTAGCTCGAAGTCGGATGGGTGTGGAAGTGCCCTCCGCAGCACTGCCTCGCCGGGCCAAGAAATAGATGCAGGCTACCAAACAACCCCGTACAGATTCCGTATCACGATGTTTCTTTTTTGGTTTTGAAGCGTAAAATCATTGCTCTAGATTCAAAGTGATTAAGAAAAGGTTTTGCTAATTCCTACTAAAAAATATTAGCAGTCCAATATGGAAAATCTCAGTTGCAATCTACCCATCACAATAAAATTACTCGGGCCTGGTTACAAGCAGAAAACACGGAAAATATCAGCTACAACCTTGCTTGCAACTATTAAACTTATTTGCAACTTCACTTGCAACTAGCAGCTACAACCTTATTTGCAACTATAAAACTCATTTGCAACTTCACTTGCAACTAGCTGATGCTAGACAGAAAAATCTCAGCTGCAACCCTGTTTTGCAGGTATAAAAGTCATTTGCAACTCTGATTGCAACTAGAAAATCCCAGTTTCAGTTCCACTTGCAACTAAAAAACTATCTCAGTTTAAATTTGCTTGCAACTGGAAAAATCTCAGTCGCAACCCAGTTTGCAACTGGAAAAATTCGATTGCAAGCCCTGCTTTATTAAATTGAAAAATGTCAAGTCACAACACCGCGTGCAACTGGAAAATAAATCTACTAGATTTTAACTGAAAAATATCTCAACTACAATCTCACCAACACCCAATAAAATTTTAAAAGCAAACTACTTTAAATGCACATAAAGAAAAAACACAAAAATCCCACACGCAAAAGCCCATAAATATAGGTGGGCTCATTCCAACAAAGAACAAACACACGCAAATGGGAAAAGCCTTAGCGGCGGACAAAAATGCAGCCCAAATAGATGCATCCCACTCCAGCAAGTTCAGTGCCAACTGCCAAGAAAAAAATAGTTGCACGAATCTCAAAAAACACATATGATGGATAAAAATGAGAATTAGGAAAATCCCATAATTGTAGATGGACTAGCTCTTAGTCAAAATTGATGTCAATTCAAACTCAGTTGCAATTCTAGTAGCAACTGGGGAAACATGAACATGTTGCAAGCCCGATTATAACTCATAGGAAGCATGAAAATATTTAATTTAAGAAAAAATGATGTACTAGCTTAATTATCAATCAATTTTGATATAAAACTAAAAAAATCTATGTTGCAATTCAAGTTGCGACTAGGAAAAAAAATAAAAAAACCAGTTGAAGAACGATTGTAACTTATAGGAATGATATACTAACTCTTATTAAAATTGATGTGAACTCGAAATCAGTTGCAATTCCAGTTGTAACCAGAAAATAACTTATACTAGTGGCAAGTCCGATTGCAGCTCGAAGGAAGTACGAAAACAAAGGGGCAATTCTTTATTTGATACTGCTTCCCAATATGATTCCTTATTTGACTGAAAACTTTTTACTTTCTTATTTGACCACTTCTGTAATTTCTTTGCCTTATATGACACTTCAGTGTATTTTGAGAGCTAACGGGGTTAACTAGGGACCTACAAAGACGTGTTTGCCCCTGGTACATAATATGACAAAATTACAAGAAATATTGGTGTACGATGATAACCAACAATTCAACACATGTGATGGAACCTATGCCGCAATTTGATGCCATATCCATATAATCAATTATTATATATTAAAAGTGTATTACATGATTACCAGAATTAGATTATTATCTAGAAAATCTCACAATAAGTAGAAACAAGCCATCTATTTTAAGAAAAAGCGGATTACAGGATGAACTGCATGCCTCAGTTTACCTTGGGGTGTCTATACTTTCAAATCCCAATCTCATCGAGTTTAGATTAATCTTTGTGTCCCTTAAAAATACTTGAGATTTAACATAGGTCAGTCAATTTCTGTCGATTGATCTAAGTAAGATTAGAGTTCCTCGCGGCCGGCCGTGTGTTCCATGCGTATGGCAACCTACCACTGAATGAACGAGGCATGCAATGCACTCGCCGCAGCCGAGACGTAGTTCCTGCTCCCGTGTGTGTATATACACACGTACAGTCATACTAGTAGGAGCTAGCAAATACTCCGCACGCGCTGCTTCCGTATTTAGTTTTTGGGTCCGCACGCGCTGCTCCGCAGCCAGAAAAAAAGCAATGTGCTGCTCCGTACGCACTCGCGTGACCGCGTTCATCGTGCGTGTTAGACAGGAAGGAGTCAAACAATTGAACCAGGGGTATTTGGATCCGGCTGAAAAAAAATTAACGGAATCTTTTAACGAAACTGACGGTAGAATCAAATAAGGCAAAGAAATTTCACAAATGGTTAAATAAGGAAGTAAAAAGTTTTCGGTGTCAAATAAGAACCCAACACACACGCACTCACACACGCGCCTGATGCCCCACCACGCCCAGCTCAACACACGCGACAAACACGACTGACCACCAAAACACAAGCATAGAGCGATCAGACAATATAACTGTTAGCTGTGACCGAACTTAAAACACAGCTACCTGCGTTTTAACAATTTCCTTAGTTCGGAGGATACAAACAATCATGATTATTATTTTGTTTTCAGTTTTTACGTGTTTTTAGTTTTCTAACCACTCCTATGTTTTCACTTTTCCACGTGTTCTCGAGCAAAACTCTTAATGTAATCATGAGATCGCATCATTTCTGCAATCATCCGGGTCACGGGTTCTACCGTCTGCTGCAGTATATCTGACATAGGTATGTCTACGGGTACTACTATTGGTCTATCTGGTCCAGCCTAACAGGAGACCCATATGATGATCCGCTACTGACATTGAAGCCCATGACGATTCGGGTGAGGCCAAGCCCACGAAGGATTCAACTCCTTGGCGGATACGGCAAGATAGGAAACTTTAGGGTTTCGCCCGCAAACCTGTAACCGACTCGGACGCCTCCTGAGACCTCGACTCCCCATATAAAGGCCAAGAGGGAGCGGCGAGAAGGATCACCTAAACCCTAGAAAACATACCCGCTAGATTCAATATGCGCTCCATAGTCATCTCAACGCCCTTGTAACATTCGGTTGCTCAATCAATCAAGAACAGATAAGAAAGAGTAGGGTTTTCCCTCCGGGGGGCTGAACCTGGGTAAACCTCATATCCCCCTTGTGTTTGTCTATTAGACGATGAAGTCTCCAGCGCACCGCTCTTCCCTAAACCCAAGTCCATCAAGTATGGGCATTGACGTAATCACCTCATGTCAATTAGTGTCGTCTGTGGGAAGCCTCGCGCGCTGATGTCGTGACTTTGGCGGCCCCATCACCGGTAATCTACAATTCATCAGCATCGGAGGAGCAGATCTGCTTCGGCTCCTTCAACTTCACCATCCACTCGTCGGCCACCCGTTCGGCCTTCGACTCGCTCAACAACAGAGCCGATATGATGATCGGCGACCTCCACTTCCAGGTTGGCAAGACCGGCACTTTGCGCTTGTTGGACCAGATCTGTTCGGTCCCGAAGCAGTCGACACCTCCGTCGATTACACCCGCCTCGTGGCTCCCGCCACCCCTTGGCACCCTTAGCGAGCTCAACGCCTCTTCCTTGACCTATAGCTCAGATAGCAATAAAAGTTGCGACTCTGATCTGAACGACCTGCTCGGAGGAGATGACGACGTCAGATCCGACATGGAGAGCTACAAGAGAAACGTATACATCAACCACTACCACTGCGCTGTCATCACCACCAATGCCAGCAACACCGGCACCGGACCCAAAAATAGCACCAACCGCGACGAGCCCAATGAGTGCCCGTAGATCCACCTCTCGAACGATGAGAGTGAGAGGGTCAAACTAGCCCTAAAATGCACTCCGCTGCCAGAGAACTCATCACACAAGATGGTGATGGCCTACCACTAGTACTTGAACAAAGAATTCTAGCGCCAACAGGTGCAGCATTCCTAGCTCAAAGAACGCAAGCGGTAGGCTGACGCTTCGTGTGCCCAATGGGCGGAACTCTCCTCCATTTGTGGATCCTCCTCAAAGGGGAACCATCACGCTGGGGTGCACAAGAGGCGCTCCCGAACACCCCTGATGGACGAGGAAGTAAGGCATGAGGCTAGTCGAAGCCTTGACTTCTCGTTCATGTCGGTGGACTCATAGGTCAATATGATGCCCAAAACTCCGTAAGCCGCCGTCATCGCGGACACCACCTACATGTTGTCCAACCAACCTCCGGCGGGAGATCCACGATCCACCGTCCACAAATCTACCATTGTGGGGCTCAACATGATCAAAGATTCATTCACAGGAGAACCCTCCAAGGAGCCACACTTGCGGTGCATAAGATCAACCACTCACCACCGCAACTACCATAGTCGTCGACTCCGTCCCAAGTCCTTCTCTAAAGGAGACCTCGTGTTGCGGCTCAAACAAAAGGGCCATCTCAAGTTCGAATCCCCTTGGGAGGGGCCTTACATCTTCACCGAAGTAATCCCAACTGGCGCATATCGCCTCAAGGGCGTAGAAACTAGAACCGCATACTCCAACACCTAGAACGTCGCACAGCTGCACAGTTTCTACACCTATGTGTCTTTACTTTTCAATAAGGCTACTTACCTAGGCTACTCAGCTGAGACATGTACCTACTACCTACAATCAATAAAGATAAGTTCCTGTAACATCCCAGCATTAGGATCAAACGAAGGGTAGAAATAGGAATCTAAGCCTGTGCATGCATGCATCTGTAAAATCAGGGTAAAATTTTCACCAAACAAAAACCTAAAGGGATCAGAGTTTCTTTCACTAACTAGAGGTAGGAATAGCTCTTGTTAGTGATTGCTATGAATTTTTACATGACCTTTGGGAATTATTCAGTTTTGGGGAAGTAATTAGAAATTCAAATTTGAAATTTGAATCAATTTGAAAGTATTTAAGATTTGGGAGTTAGTAATATTAAATTGTGTTCCAAAATACTTTATTAACATGATTTGATTAAATCATAGATATAGTAAACAACAATAAGGATCAGAGAAATAAAAATGAGAAAACAAATGAATTCTTATTTCCTGATTACATCACAACAATACAAATGGTAATAAATACATCAAAAGTAGAAGATTAAAGAGAACGGAAATACAACTTTATTCCTTTATAATAAATCTTTACAGGATTCTTTACAAAAAGAATAATTACATTTAAGACCTATGCTACTTAGTTATTCCTAGACTAAATCTTGTATCTACAGATCTTGTTCTTGCAAATAAGATGAAAACAACTAAAAAGAAAACAAGGGGTTAATCAGTTAGTGTTACTCTAAGTGGTGAACAATGAAATGCATTGTTCCAGTTACATCATCGAGTCATTAACAGGGACAAGTTTCACCAGGCAGTAAACAGTAAAAAGGTAACAGGTGGAGATATTATCGCTTGAGCTGATCCACACAACCAGGCCACATGGGCACACAGCTTAGTCATAGATTGCATGCAGTGTGATGTCAATACAACAACAACACTACTAGCACTCAAACAGAGCACTCAGCCGAGGCTCATCCACATACAACACACTCTCCTTCTCAAGCACACGCTTAGACTTCATCGAGCTTACCAAAGCCTCAACAAAATCACCAGCCACTCTACCAAATTAACCAGTAGTTCACCTCAAAATGGTGACATAAGGAGGGGTGCTGCAGAAGGATAGCAAGGGCAACTTCCAGATCACAGGAGACTAGGAGGAGCAGGCACAGCACCAGGAGGTGCACGCCAAGATCAAGCCACCAAAAACACCAACACAGCAGCAACAAAACAACCTGTGTGGTGAGTTATACAAAACCATCACATGCTAATTTGTAGTTGAGAATGTGTTGTTTTATACATAATCCTCTCAGATTCACCCAAGTGGGGTGTATCCATCATAGAGGAATTAAAACCCAAAACCAAGCAGTCTATCTTTGCAAATAATACCAAGATCTCAGCCTATGCATCATGGATCTTGGAGAATTAACCATACTAATACATACACTTATTCATTAGCGGTAACTGAATGTTTCTGGGCACATCCAAATGATGGTAGCACCTCAGAAAGCAGTTCATATTAAAGCTATAATACATAGCATGGTTTAGCAAATCATTTTCTTCAAGTCTATAAGAACCATTGTTCTAAACTGAGTACCAAAGCATATTTCAGAGGTATACATAAGTTTTTATCTTATATTGCCTCATACCAGCATCACAGTCATAAAGAAATTATTGAATATCATAAGCCAACATATCCAGCAGGAGTTTTTCAACTCAATTTAGCATCAAGTCATTCTGGAGTATGTGTAGATTAAAGCCAGTACTAGAGCAAACCCTGTGTACCATTCCTAGGAAGGTGTCACCAGGACTTGTTCTAACTAAGCCAATCCTACCCAGAGATCACATAATCCAGGTCATTTAAAGAGGAATAGTTAATCATCTTCCTAATATATCAATTAGGAATCATTCTTTTACATAGAAGAACTATCACCAGGGACCTCAATGATACTTCCAGATAGCCAAATACAAGTTCTAGTATTGAAACTAGTTAACCATCATCACTAATCAGACAAATAGGCTAGCTTAAAGTCACATCATTCCCAGTGGTGTGCTGACAGTAACAAAGCTAAGATAACTGTTTAGCTTACAAAAATATCCATAATTCCCTGGTCATCAGTAGGCTATGGTTCAACATAGAATCAACACCAGAGCCATTCCTAAATAGCTCAACATCCTCAATTACCAACATAGAGGAGTGAAACCCTAATAGAACAGATAAACCTAAAGAGGAATTTCTCTCTAGAGCACTCAGTGGCCAACAAGGGAAGTCTAGAGAGAGCACGAAGAGGAAGCAGAAGAACTTACTCAAGGTCCTTGATGTAGATTAGAAGAGGAAGCAGAGGGGTCGACGAGCGCACGACGGCACGGGGAGCACCCGAAGGGCGCTGCAACCCGCACTGAGCCGAGGCAGCGGCCACAGCATCGTTTGAGGATGCACAGCACCACCACAGCAACACGAGAGCACCGCATAGCACCACTGGAGCGGCGACGAAGGCATCACTAGCAGCACCCCAAACCCTAGGGTTTGGAACGGAGCCAGCCCTGCCGAAGGAGGGCCCTAGAGCCAAATCGAAATAGATTAGGCGAAGGAGCAGAGTCCACAACCTCGCCATACACCATGGTGGTGGCCGGGGAGGCCCAGGGCGGCGGCAATCGAGCGGCAATGGCATCGGTGACACCACGCCGCAATAGGTCGAGGAAGAACACGAGGGGGACGAGCGATGGGTGGAGTGCGTACTGGGCCGGTGTGGTCCAGTACCCTTCACGGGTAAGGGTTGACCAACCCTCATGGGCCGGGTCAGGGTTGGGCCAGCCAATGGGCTAGGTCCAGTTTTAAACAGGAAAATATAATTAAATTGTCAAATGACCAAAATACCCCTAGGACTAAAATGCCTCCAAGAAATAAAATATAAATCCTAAAAATATAAGTAAAATATTAATGGAACCAAAACAATGTCCTCTACTTAAGAAAAATAACAAATGGACTTTTAGGTAATTAAAATTAAAATTATTATTACTTGGATAAATAGTCCTTTGGAATTTTATAAAATTATACAAACACATAAAAATTGAATAAAATTCATATTTACAATTCTAAAAGGAAATGATATTATAGAAAAATACTAATTTGTATTTTTGAAAGGTAAATTAAATGTAATAAAAATAAAGTCTTATTTCCTTAAAGGAATTTTAGTTAAATATTTAAAGGAGTTAAAAATTAAATAAATTCAATTTAAACTCTTTTAATAATTTTAATCTTTATAAAAATACCAAATATAATGTTTATAATAAAATTTCAAAGACTTTATGTAATACTTTTCTTTTAATTAAAGAAATAGTAAATTTTTACTATAAGGGTAAAACATGCATATAAACAAATGATAAACCATTGCATGACATTACTATGCATTTCATATTGTTTCTTTAAATATTGTCCTGACCGGGCAATAATGGTTCTTTGTAGAAACCGGAGCTCAAGGTCAAGTGGAAGCATCCGACTTCACTACCTTGCAGTCACAAGGCAAGTTCATAACTTGCTCGTGTCCTTTGAAGAGTCTTTCTCAAAGATGTTGCAAATGGTGTGTTATCATCTATGATCTAGAGAAAGAAAATATTATCTTCTCTAATAAATAAGATGTAGTTATCATCCTAAGTTATGATAAAGATTGGAAATGGAACTTAGGGTTCCAATTGCACAAGTCACCATAGGCTTAACAACCCATGACATTAGTGATTCTAGCGCTGTATATTACAAGTTAACCATGAGATTTGGAATGGGATGGAGAAGTCAGTTGTATCTTCTTCCTTCCATATGGAGGCAAGATTACCTTATCGTGACACTATGATTCCTTGTATGGATCCAGCATATGGGTGGGCACCCTTAGGCCCCATGATTTTGGTATCTAGATTATCTATGAGTGGCTTTCGGAGGTATAGTCGGACCTTTATGGAGCTTGCCAGGGGCATCACCAGCTCATAGAGTCTTCGGAAACTCACCAGGGTTGTAGCTTGCCCAAAAAAGAGGCTTAACAGAGGTGTAGTCAGCCCCGGAGGATCGTGCAGACATATGAGGTCGGAGAGAGGGTAGTGATTGGCTTGGATCACCTACTGCAGAGTGGACGGGAAAGTACGCCGGGTTGTGCAACAAGGAGTTGATCTCTCATGGGTAAATCAACGCACCTCTGCAGAGTGTACAAACTGTAACTTGTTACTCCCTGTTCCAGGAAGGAGCTACGAATGCGGCAGGAAAGGAACTCCATGAAGTTCTAGTCAACCTGTGAAGGCTGATGGGCATAGTTTTTTATAATAAAATCAATCTTTGAAGAAATGTTTATGAAAACTACATAGTGCCAAGGACTTATAGTCCGAGGTGGTAGATAGAGCATCAAACGTCCCACCTTGCATATATGAACTTGCTGGGTAACGTTGTTACTCACTCTTTCCTTTGAACCCCTGCTTAGAATCTGAGAATCCAGAAGACCCTTCGATGTTCACGGCTGAAGGGCAAGAAGCTGTCTACTACGAGGAGCCAGATCTGTCCAGAGGAGTTGAAGGGGTGTACTAAGAAATACTCTATGGAGTGGAGGGCAACGAGTCCGAGTACTTGCTTTAGTTATAAGTAAACCAATTGAGCCGAGCAATAGGAACTTTATAAAATAAGTTGTTGAGCCCAATTCAGAGTATGAGACTGAACTTCTGCTGAAACTACTTAAGTTGGTTTGTAATTTGGTAACACTTGAAGTTGGAACTTCTGGTTTGTAACAATATTGAAGTGTGTATGTTTGTAATATGGACCCGCAATGTTTCTGTTGTACCACTATGAGGGATGTGATATTTATAGAACGGTGTTCTGTGGATATCATGTCAATGACTATAGTGTACTACACATGCAGTGGTATGCTGGGTCACCGCAGCTGGTATCAGAGCAATTGCTTTGTCCTTAGGTTGGAAACCTAGTAAAGGAAAATAACTGTAGGAGTCTAGGAGCAACGGTAAGGAGTTCTCTAGATTATATGATGAGTATTCAATTGGGAATATTTTGTTCTATTTCTTTAGAGTGATAATTCTTTATTATGATGCATCATTATAATTAATGCATACTAATTATATTTATTCATGTTATTTATATACAGTGGAAATGGCACGAAAGTTTCCAAAATAGGCTTTGGCAAGGAAAGAAGGGACTCTCGATGACTATCGGGGGGCGTTAACTGAACAACTTCGAGAACTTCTGAGAGTATTTGGTTGCGCAACTAATATTCCAGTCTATACCATGACATACCATGATGGGAGAATGTTAGCCAAATATCGTGTTAGCATCCAATTACCAAAGAAGCTTGGTTTATATCACAATTTACCTACGGGTGAAGGTAGAAGTCACCTAGCAGCATATCATGTTGCCATTGTGGAGGAGATAGCCAATGTTCGGGAGCACAAAGCCGAAGAGTTAGCTGGAAGCTCATATTCTGTGATTCCTCATGACTCTATAGACGAGGAACCGGAACCGGAACCGGATCATCTTACTTTAGTAAGGAAGCATCCAAAACTAGCTTCTAAGTTTATGGATCTGTATCGACTGATGGTTGGGTCTTTGTATAAGACACATCAGGTTATCGTAGAAGATCGGTTTGATATGTTAGAGGATTTAACGAATCTTGAAAGAAGGGAGAAGTTAGCATCTAAACTGGAGAATGAAGCAGAGGATAGGGTTAACCCAGTTTTTAAGGATATTCCTATAGATCTAGCATCTTTTACACCATATCCTTACTCACCTATACCGGAACCCACTAGATATCCCGATGAGGGCACTAGTCATCCAGTACCACAGAGTTATTAGGGAACTAAGGACTCGGAACTACCTATTGGAAATTCTAAGGGATGGAGGTACCGATCGATGGATGGATCTGCCGGGAATCCTATTCATGTGGAAGATTCAGTTGGGGACACCGGGCAGACTAGTCGCATGGGCGTGAGATCTTCTTCCATTGATGGAAGAGATGTCCATGTGGAGGATGTAGAGTCTGATGAGGAAGATCCTGAAGAAAGGGTGTTTGAGTCATTAGAACATCATCCTACTCCAGATAACGTGCACTATCCAATCATAGCTGAGGACTATCGTACCCAGCAGAGTACTTGGGGAGCATCGGAAGGGGAATATTCTGTTGATTCCTCTAGAGTCGGGATGCAGGAAATGGATGAAGAAGACAGTGATGAGGATAATTCTGAAAATACTTCAGATGAGTTAGAAGGTAAGGATGCACTTTAGCTGAATGATGTGTCAAGTCCGGAGACTTCTGATACTGAGTATCGTCCGTCGAAGAGGCAAGTCATTCCACAGACGGTGCGTCGTACTTCACGTCACCATGGTTGTACTCCGGGTATGTACGATGAATGTCGCAACTTCTGGGGAGTGTGACTTTAAGGTGGAGTATTCTAGTGGTGATATGTAAGTTAGAGTCCAAGAACTTGATGTAAATAAATAAGTGGGATAGTATCCACATGAGCTTGTAAGGCTTATATAGTAAGGGCTTGTAGTCATGTTGTATCAACTATGTTGTTTCTAATTTATAATATGTGTGTAGTTCATATTTAGTTCTTATTTGGATCTTGTTTTCCATTGTGTGACTAGTTTTGTGCATGAAGTTGAGCTCAGAACACATATGCATGATGTAATTATGAGTGTTCGCTTTATGTTACAGGACTAGGGGGTATGGAAATGGGTGTATATAACGAGACTGAGCAGCAGCGCATGGAGCACGAACCCAAAGGAAAGGTGGATGAAGACGCCAGACTGCAAGAAAATTTACCACCACCACCAATGAGGCCATTGATGGAGCAGAACTTTATGCAGTACATGCAAATGATGCAAGAGTCCCACAACAAATTCATGGAGGGGTTGGTAGATCGAGTGGGACAATAGAGGGCACCTCAAGGACGTGGTGTTAGTATTTTAGATTTCCAGGATACCAGGCCTTTACCTTTTTCATCCGCTCCAGAACCAATGGATGTAGAGGATTGGTTAGCAGATACCGGAAGAAAGTTGAAAACTGTAGGATGTAATGAGGAAGAGAAGTTGAGGTATGTAACCCATCTATTGACCGGACCTGCAGCAGCATGGTGGGAGGTTCAGTCAGCTATGCAACTTCCAGGAAGAGAGTACAATTGGGAGGAGTTCAAGCAAAGATTCCGTGAATACCATGTTCCGGAAAGTATCCTTGAGTTGAAGCGTAGGGAGTTTGAAGAACGGCAACAGGGGTACTCCATTGTCATGAACTAGATCCGAGAGTTCAGTGATTTATCTCGTTACGATACTGAAGAAGTTAGCACGGAGACGAAAAGGAAGAAGAGGTTCATGCGTGGACTAAATCCATTTGTGAAGATGCAGTTGAGGCTTCCCAACACTCAAACTTTTCAAGAGTTGCTTGATGCAACTATAACCTTTGAAGATGATTACAAAAATGTCCAAGAGGAGCACAGGAAGAGAGCAAAGAAGGAAACAAAGAGGATTCAAGCAAGTAAACCCAAAAACAATTTGGAATTCCAACCTAGAAACAGACCCTACAACAACAACAACAACAACAACAGGAGTAGCAACAACACTGGAGGACAATTCAATCCGAGAAGGAATGTCATATGTCACAATTGCAAACTTCCGGGACATATTAGCAAGGATTGCAAGATGCCAGTGATTATTTGCTTTGGTTGTGGACAAAAGGGTCATATTAAGCCTGATTTCCCAAACAAACCACCCGGTGGTTGGCCCACAAAGGGTGGAGGACAAGCCAGTGGAGGCGGAGGTGGACAACCTAATAGAGGTGGAAGCTATTGTAAAGACCCAAACCTGGCTTGGTTCGAATCCCTGCGATTACAGTGCTAGTCATTGGATAGAATAGCAAGCACCCACAGTTTAAGATGTAATATCAAGATACAAAGGTCATATTACATCGCATGATCCAGAATATGAATACTTATTACAAACTCATAGCCATAGGCTATCTTATTACAAAGTAGCAGAATACAAATAAAGCATGGAGTCCTTCATCTTCATGTGCCACAGGCAAACATGTTGGGTGCAGACTCGTAATCCTATCGTCGTTCCTTACTCATCAATAGAATATACCTGCAACATGATAGGTTGCAGCCACAAAGGGTCAATACTTTGAATGTATTGGCAACTATCACTAGTTTGTGAATATAAGTTGGACTATCACAACATGCATATTTGGCTAAGTAGATCTTAGGCTCATTTGCAGAAAGCAATATGGTTTTATCCTATGTTTGCAAAAATAGTTTTGATCTTTCAACAACTTTCTGAACTCCTTGGCAAACTCCAAGTGCTTCTACTCTCTTGTTGTCACCATCAAGTTTTACTTTGAGAAATTAGAATGTCGAGATCTTCCATAGCTTCAGGCCTTAGTTGCTCAGAGTTGTCCATAACCAGAGACACGGCTAAGTACTTAGAATTTAATTTTCTGCAGACATTGTACACTTTAACCACAAGACACAATCTCGTCTTGACGCCACTAGTGGCCGCTGGATTAGTACTCACCAAGATGGAGTACCGGCATATCGAGAATGTGACAAAGTCTTTCCACAGAAGTCCTCCCAATACATAATGCCAGCACATCTACTAGGCACCAATGCAAGGATATACCTCCAATACATAATTCAAGTTAACCTGAAGAGGTGCCAATGCATGGGTCTTCCACTATGTAATTGACTAAGCCAGAGCCCATTTGGCATGTGGCTGTACACGAAAGCCACTATACGAGAAACATGTTCAATCTCTAAGTTCCTGGGTGGTATTCTCCTAGTGCACACACGAAAGAGGTAGCCATAGATATGGTTCCCTTTGTTGCCACCTTATTCACAACTGAGTATCCACTTTCCACCCAGGTGATTCATTGAGTACTTGTTTTATTATACAAAACATATATTTTTCCAACACTTCATATAATCACAATATGGTATATTCCACCCCGAAACTATAGCAGGGCTAAGCATACTACCACTATGGTATTTCCACTAAGGAATATATAAAGGATATCCTAATAGGACATAGCATAGCATAGTATCATAGTAGTCCTATCATGCATACTACAAAAATCCACTAAGTGTAATGAAAATAGTAGGACATGGATGATAGTGTCACTTTCCTTAGTAGTTGGTGGTGTTGGTACACTCTTCGCAGTAACACACTTGACAATCCACACAATCTATCAAACAAAACAACCAAAACAAAACATGCACAACATCAACACTAATGGCAATACAAAAATCATGCAAAATATGCAAGCATGCAAGATGGCAATTTTTATTGTACAAATTGTTATAACAAAGGTTTTGAACATTACTAAGTGTTTTCTGAACATTTTATAATTGCAAGATTACAAATGCAACCATTTGTGCAATTGCAACAATTAGCAATAATTTCTAGTATTTGGAAAGGCTATACTCACTAAATAATTTCCATGTTATTATGTATAGTCAACTAAATTTATATTTTGGTCTTACTGGACAGAGGGTTCAATTTGCAATCCATAGAAAAAAGATTCACCCAAAAATAATTTACAAAACATTTTTTATGGGTAAAATACTCCTAAAAAGGTTCTTCCTAAAACTCCAAATTTTCAGAAGCAAAAGGGTGAGATAAGACCTCCGCAGTGAAGGTCTCATTTTTTTGAATCCATGGACTCCAAAATTGTGTTTTTCTGAATTGTGGATCAAAAGTTATTGAATTTCTAAGTTGAATATAAATTCCGTCTATTTTCTAATTTAAACAGACGCCAGGGCTGACGTGGCGTAATCTTATTGGCTGGTACCGATTCGGTTGGATCGACCGTTGCGGGCCGTTGGATTCTAAGTGGAAACGAGTGGATCAGATCGGCTGATACCGCTTCGATTAGTAATCTAATCTTAGCCGCTGGGACTAGATCGGATGGTGCTCAGCACTCTGGCCACGGAATGGCGGCGCTGGCGACTGCGCGGCGACGGCGCGTCGGGAGGGTGGCCCTCCGGTGGTTCTAGAGGGGCAGGGAGACAGTGGACTATAACCAGTGATCGCCGCGGTCGAGGTGGTCTCGGGGATGGTAGCGGTCGATGAAGGGGCGCTCGGCTTCGCCGGAGTTCTTGCCGACGGCGGAGCTCGCGTCTCCGAGACGGTGGAGTCGCCCTGGGCCTCGAGCAGACAAAACAGAAGGTCAAAGAGGTGTGTCAGGTCCTGTACAAGCTGGCTGTGGAAAAAAGAGGGCGGCGGGAACCTGCGTCTCGCCGGAATCGTCACCGGAGCTCGCCAGGGACTGCGGCGGTTCGAGCAGCCTAGTGGCTCTCAGGTGGCGGTGTTTGAGGGGAAAACAACGAGGAGGGGTGGGGATTAAAAGGCCATGGTCGGAGTGGAGATTAATTGCGCAAATGCACGAATTCGAGCCGACTTTAGAAACGGCAGAGGAGGGAGTGGGTTGTTCGTCATTCGGTTGGAGACGGTGAGGTGGAGGGTGACGTGGAGTGGGGTCGCGGTGTCTGTGAGAGGGGGTGAAGAGGGGGACGGTGAGAAAGAACCAGAGTGGGAAAGGGGAGAGCCGGGTGGGCTTCTGTTGGTCTGGGGGTGTGGGCCGAGCAGGCCAGAGTGTTGCTGCGATTTTTTTTTCTTTGCTTATTCTTTCAGTTTTTCTTTTTCTGTTTTCTCCAAAAACTTTTGATTTAGTGATCCAATTTGAATCAAAAAAATTTCTAAAAATTTGTAAAACTCAAATTAGGTTTTTAGGGCATTATAGAACACATTTACTTTCCAACTCAAATTTTTCTAATCAAATTTATTCACTTTGGCTTTAATAGCTAATATTGTATTTTCTTAATTCTATTCTCAAATAGAACATATCTTTTTATCGATGGCTCCAAATTGGATGAAACCAATCTCTATTGTTTTATTATTTTTCCCTTTATCTTTTTATCACTCATAGGAGTTCTTTTGTTTAATATAAATATGGAGTATATCCATAGTATTGTGTTGTTCTTAGTATTAACAAATAATTAGAGTTTTAGGGTTTGAGATAATTTTCACTTCTCTTAGGTTTTTAAAATGCAACCAAGTCAAGATGCTCATGCATGCTTCATGATTTGGGATTTTAAAACATGCACACCACTTCACAAACAAAAATCATTTTATTTGGCTTGGGTTTTGGAGGCATTATATTAAATGTTCCAAAAGTTTTTGTTCCTTTTGAATTTCAAAGAACTTGGTTCTTTATTTTGTCTAAAAAATTCACATTTCAAAATTTGGAAAATTTTGGGATGTGATAGACTACCACCCTTAAAAGGAATCTCGTCCCGAGATTCGAGAAGGCTAGAAAGAATAGGTTGGATTTTAGGATAACATGGGTTCTACCACCCTTAAAAGGAAACTTTGTTGGGTTTCATTCGATGATTCACTTGGCTAAGGGTCCAATGCTTGATATCCAAAGGTTGTTAACATTTCTCCATCTTGAGATTCTTATACCACTGAATTGAGTTAGCTAAAGCTTACCATCCACACCATCTAGTTCTTCAAGGGTTCCATACATGTTGATGTAGTTCACATGTCCTTTCCGGGTCACATTGGAATTGCTTCCATTAGAGTCTCCAATATTCTTATTATTCTTCTTCTCAGGACAGTCTACTGCAAAGTGTCCAAGTTGCTTACAATTGTAACACTGCAACTGGCTAATGTCCTTCTTGGGATCATTATGTTGGTTCTGACCAAGGTTATCTCCATTGTTAGTACCATTCACATTGTTACTACCACTTCCATTATTGATGTGGTGATTCTTGTGATGATGGTGATTATGTCCATTTCCTTCATGCTGACGTGATCCAGAATTTCCATTGTCCTTTCTGAATGAACGCATCTTCTCTGATGATCCTGAGTGATATTTGTCAAAGCTATGCTTCCTCTTCCTGTCCTCAACCTTGTCCTTCTTACTCTCTAAAATTCTAGCTTTGTCACATAGTGATTGATAAGTTGGAACATAAGCAACTGATAATTTCATGGAAAGTTCATCATTCAGTCCATCTAGGAACATTTCCTTCCTCTTAGCATCAGTATCAGTATCGTCTGGAGCATAACGTGATAGATTGTTGAATTCCTCAATATATTCAGCAATGCTACAGTGACGCTGTTTAAGGTTGTGAAACTCCTTCTTCTTTAGGCTCATCACGCCTAAAGAGATATGATTAGTGCGAAAACCATCTTCAAATATTTCCCAAGTCACTTCTTCAATGGGGTGAGTGACTTGAAAGTTGTCCCACCATGTAGCCGCAGGGCCTTCAAGCAAGTGCGCTATAAATCTCACTTTCTCAGCGTCAGAGCATCCAACAGTCACTAGATCCCTGTTCACCGAACGTAACCAGTCATCAGCTACCATTGGATCAGAAGTACCAGAGAACTTTGCAGGTCTCAACCTCAGAAATCTAGTGAGCATATCTAGAGGTGGTGGATTGTTGTTGTTATTGTTGTTGTTCTGATTGTTGATGGTCGTCATGAATTGTGTCATCATCTGCATTAGCTGAGTCTGTGCAGTCATCATCTGTTGCATCTCATTTTCATTGTTGTTGTTGTCTCCATTGTTATCATGGTCGTTGGCGCGTCTTGGAGGCATCTGTTGGTTCAATAGGGATCAGTAATGATAGATAGATAGATAGGTCTAAGGGAGTTCTAACACACTCAACCCAAAACAAACCAGTTCAATCAAACATTCATCAAGCAACCAATCACTTAGCAACTTCTGAGTTTAACTCATTAATTGAAGAAAACAACAAGTTTTCTTGAAACAAGCAACCTAGTATAGTCATACCACATAGGTCAGCATGATCCATACGTTAACACGATATCGATAACTAAAACATGATAATGGGTAGGCAATCTAATGTCTCATGGGTTGCACTATGATAACATCAGTGGGAGCTCTCTTTCGAGTTGGGCAATCATCGGTGAAGTGTCCTATCTTATGACAGCGATGGCAAAACACTTTTGTCATGTCTCGAGTCCTTTTCCTTGAAGTGTTGTTGTGGTTTTCTTGAACTTCCTTCTCTGGCCATTCATTGATATTGTGTCCTTCTTTCTTGCATTTGGAGCAGGTGATATGGCTAAGGTTTTCTTCTATCTTCCTGTGAGATCCAGGCACATGGCTTAATAGGATTGATAGGATACCCATATCAACAAGTTGCAACTTCTTTTCCGGAAGCTCATTCGAAAAGAACTCTAAGGTTAAGCGTGCTTGGCCTAGAGCAATTCTAGGATGGGTGACCGACCGGGAAGTGGGTAACCGGGTGCGCACGAATGAGGACAAAGTGCACAGAAAAGACAAGTGTTGGTCTGTGGGGCCAGTCTAGATATCCTATTAAGCTACCAGGAGTGACACCCCCCGGGCCCAGGAGTGGACGGGGTGTTACAAAGTGGTATCAGGTGACACCCCCCGGGCCCAGGAGTGGACGGGGTGTTACAAAGTGGTATCAGAGCTTGATACGTTCCATCCTTGACTTGTTCTTTCACTTGTTGCACTATGAAGTCGAGATGGCACTTGGCAGGAATGTGGTTGGTTCCTTCACATAGGTAACAAGTGACTTGAGATGTGGGGCATTCTCCAACTGGATGGTTGTGATCACAAAAGGGGCATTGATCTTGATGTTCCTTAGAGGTGTGGCCTATTTCTCCACATATTTTGCAAGCTTGAGGACTTGTCGCAACTTGTATCTTGATCTCCATGTTGGCATGATCCATCCTTAAGGTCCTTAGAGAAAGCAAAGGTTGGTCCTCTACATGTTTGAAGGAGAAGAGATTCAGTAAAGAATGATCAAGGAACACGAGAAAATCTAATAAGTATAAAAATATAAGTTCATTCCTAACAAGGGGTTTGTCCAATTCCTAGGGTTACAAACCTACAGGCAACACAATGCTCTGATACCATCTGTAAAGACCCAAACCTGGCTTGGTTCGAATCCCTGTGATTATAGTGCTAGTCCCTGGATCGAATAGGTAGCACCCACAGTTTAAGATGTAATATCAAGATACAAAGGTCATATTACATCGCATGATCCAGAATATGAATACTTATTACAAACTCATAGCCATAGGCTATCTTATTACAAAGTAGCAGAATACAAGTAAAGCATGGAGTCCTTCATCTTCATGTGCCACAGGCAAACATGTTGGGTGCAGACTCGTAATCCTATCGTCGTTCCTTACTCATCAATAGAATATACCTGCAACATGATAGGTTGCAGCCACAAAGGGTCAATACTTTGAATGTATTGGCAAGTATCACTACTTTGTGAATATAAGTTGGACTATCACAACATGCATATTTGGCTAAGTAGATCTTAGGCTCATTTGCAGAAAGCAATATGGTTTTATCCTATGTTTGCAAAAATAGTTTTGATCTTTCAACAACTTTCTGAACTCCTTGGAAAACTCCAAGTGCTTCTACTCTCTTTTTGTCACCATCAAGTTTTACTTTGAGAAATTAGAATGTCGAGATCTTCCATAGCTTCAGGCCTTAGTTGCTCAGAGTTGTCCATACCGGGGACACAGCTAAGTACTTAGAATTTAATTTTCTGCAGACGTTGTACACTTTACCCACAAGACACAATCTCGTCTTGACGCCACTAGTGGCCGCTGGATTAGTCCTCACCAAGATGGAGTACCGGCATATCGAGAATGTGACAAAGTCTTTCCATAGAAGTCCTCCCAATACATAATGCCAGCACATCTACTAGGCACCAATGCAAGGATATACCTCCAATACATAATTCAAGTTAACCTGAAGAGGTGCCAATGCATGGGTCTTCCACTATGTAATTGACTAAGCCAGAGCCCATTTGGCATGTGGTTGTACACGAAAGCCACTATACGAGACACATGTTCAATCTCTAAGTTCCTGGGTGGTATTCTCCTAGTGCACACACGAAAGAGGTAGCCATAGATATGGTTCCCTTCGTTGCCACCTTATTCACAACTGAGTATCCACTTTCCACCCAGGTGATTCATTGAGTACTTGTTTTATTATACAAAACATATATTTTTCCAACACTTCATATAATCACAATATGGTATATTCCACCCCGAAACTATAGCAGGGCTAAGCATACTACCACTATGGTATTTCCACTAAGGAATATATAAAGGATATCCTAATAGGACATAGCATAGCATAGTATCATAGTAGTCCTATCATGCATACTACAAAAATCCACTAAGTGTAATGAAAATAGTAGGACATGGATGATAGTGTCACTTTCCTTAGTAGTTGGTGGTGTTGGTACACTCTTCGCAGTAACACACTTGACAATCCACACAATCTATCAAACAAAACAACCAAAACAAAACATGCACAACATCAACACTAATGGCAATACAAAAAATCATGCAAAATATGCAAGCATGCAAGATGGCAATTTTTATTGTACAAATTGTTATAACAAAGGTTTTGAACATTACTAAGTGTTTTCTGAACATTTTATAATTGCAAGATTACAAATGCAACCATTTGTGCAATTGCAACAATTAGCAATAATTTCTAGTATTTGGAAAGGCTATACTCACTAAATAATTTCCATGTTATTATGTATAGTCAACTAAATTTATATTTTGGTCTTACTGGACAGAGGGTTCAATTTGCAATCCATAGAAAAAAGATTCACCCAAAAATAATTTACAAAACATTTTTTATGGGTAAAATACTCCTAAAAAGGTTCTTCCTAAAACTCCAAATTTTCAGAAGCAAAAGGGTGAGATAAGACCTCCGCAGTGAAGGTCTCATTTTTTTGAATCCATGGACTCCAAAATTGTGTTTTTCTGAATTGTGGATCAAAAGTTATTGAATTTCTAATTTGAATATAAATTCCGTCTATTTTCTAATTTAAACAGACGCCAGGGCTGACGTGGCGTAATCTTATTGGCTGGTACCGATTCGGTTGGATCGACCGTTGCGGGCCGTTGGATTCTAAGTGGAAACGAGTGGATCAGATCGGCTGATACCGCTTCGATTAGTAATCTAATCTTAGCCGCTGGGACTAGATCGGATGGTGCTCAGCACTCTGGCCACGGAATGGCGGCGCTGGCGACTGCGCGGCGACGGCGCGTCGGGAGGGTGGCCCTCCGGTGGTTCTAGAGGGGCAGGGAGACAGTGGACTATAACCAGTGATCGCCGCGGTCGAGGTGGTCTCGGGGATGGTCGCGGTCGATGAAGGGGCGCTCGGCTTCGTCGGGGATTCCTCGCCGGAGTTCTTGCCGACGGCGGAGCTCGCGTCTCCGAGATGGTGGAGTCGCCCTGGGCTCGAGCAGACAAAACAGAAGGTCAGAGAGGTGTGCCAGGTCATGTACAAGCTAGCTGTGGAAAAAAGAGGGCGGCGAGAACCTGCGTCTCGCCGGAATCGTCATCGGAGCTCGCCGGCGACTGCGGTGGTTCGAGCTCGATTTCGAGCAGCCTAGTGGCTCTCAGGTGGCGGTGTCTGAGGGGAAAACAAAGAGGAGGGGTGGGGAATAAAAGGCCATGGTCGGAGTGGAGATTAATTGCGCAAACGCACGAATTCGAGCCGATTTTAGAAACGGCAGAGGAGGGAGTGGGCTGTTCGTCGTTCGGTTGGAGACGGTGAGGTGGAGGGTGACGTGGAGTGGGGTCGCGGTGTCTGTGAGAGGGGGTGAAGAGGGGGATGGTGAGAAAGAACCAGAGAGGGAAAGGGCAGAGCCGGGTGGGTTTCTGTTGGGCTGGGGGTGTGGGCCGAGCAGGCCAGACTGCTGCTGCGATTTTTTTCTTTGCTTATTCTTTTAATTTTTATTTACCTTTTTTTGTTTTCTCCAAAAACTTTTGATTTAGTGATCCAATTTGAATCAAACAAATTTCTAAAAAAATTTAAAACTCAAATTAGGTTTTTAGGGCATTATAGAACACATTTACTTTCCAACTCAAATTTTTCTAATCAAATTTATTCACTTTGACTTTAATAGCTAATATTGTATTTTCTTAACTCTATTCTCAAATAATTCATATCTTTTAATCCATGACTCCAAATTGGATGAAACCAATCTCTATTGTTTTATTATTTTGCCCTTTATCTTTTTATCTCTCATAGGAGTTCTTTTGTTTAATATAAATATGGAGTATATCCATAGTATTGTGTTGTTCTTAGTATTAACAAATAATTAGAGTTTTAGGGTTTGAGATAATTTTCACTTCTCTTAGGTTTATAAAATTCAACCAAGTCAAGATGCTCATGCATGCTTCATGATTTGGTATTTTAAAACATGCACGCCACTTCACAAACAAAAATCATTTTATTTGGCTTGGGTTTTGGAGGCATTATATTAAATGTTCCAAAAGTTTTTGTTCCTTTTGAATTTCAAAGAACTTGGTTCTTTATTTTGTTTAAAAAAATTCACATTTCAAAATTTGGAAAATTTTGGGATGTGATAGCTATGCCAAAAATAACAATGGCAAGAGAGGAAGACCTATTGGAAAGCTGAATTGCACAACCTTGGAGGAGGTGGATAACTCGGATCAAGCGGTGATAGGTACGCTCAACATTCTCACCAATCCCAGAAAAGTTTTATTTGATACGGGTGCAACTACTTCTTTCATCTCTGAAGAATTTTGTGATAAATTCGGGATTACAAGGGCACCATTAGAAAAACCTATGACCGTAGGTACTGCCGGAGGGATCGTGGTAGTTAGAAACATTAAAGTAAATCAAGTAATTTCCATATGTGGTCAAACCTATTATGCGGATCTTTATGTGATCCCATTAAAAGGAATAGCAGTAGCGCTAGGGACAGATTATGGAGCTTAGATCAATTGTGAGGAGAAAACTATTTCAATCAGGTCTCCAACTGAAGGAAGGATAGTCTATCAGGCAGATAAACATAGTCATATCATGGTGGATCTGCAGTTGAACTCAATGAAGGAAGTCAAATTGGAAAATATTCCGGTAGTGAAGGAATTTCAAGATGTTTTTCCAGCAGAGTTACCAGCAATGCCACCTGATCGGGAAATAGAGTTCACTATTGACCTGATACCTGGTAGAGAACCAAAAGCTCAAGCACCATATAAGATGGGGCTAAAAGAATTAAAAGAGCTTAAGGAACAAATTGATGAGTTAGCCAGAAAAGGATTTATTCAGGAGAGTGTATCCTCGTGGGGAACTCCGGTAATTTTTGTGGACAAACGAAATGGAGGACAAAGAATGTGTGGGGACTATATAAATCTCAACATTGTCACCATCAAGAACAAGTACCCATTACCAAGAATTCAAGATCTATTTGATCAAGTTAAGGGAGCTGGAGTATTCTCCAAAATTGATCTAAGATCAGGATACCATCAGATAAAAATTAAACCTAAAGATGTTCCTAAAACAGCATTTGTGTCAAGGTATGGACATCATGAGTATCTTGTCGTACCTTTTGGTCTGACCAATGCACCAGCAATATTCATGAATTTGATGAAAAAAATCTGCATGCCTTACTTGGACAAGTTTTTCATACTATTCATTGATGATATTCTGATATACTCTAAGGATAAAGAAGAGCATGCAGAACATTTGATAATAGCATTGAAAATCCTAAGAGAACATAAGCTTTATGCTAAGCTCAGTAAGTGTGAATTATAGTTGGACGAAGTAGAGTTTCTTGGTCATGTGATCAGTAAAGATGGAATTGTTGTAAATCCATCCAAAGTTCAGTCAGTGCTGGAATGGAAGGCACCAACCAATGTGAAGCAAATCCGAGGTTTCTTAGGCATGGCTAGTTATTATAGGAGATTCATTGAAGGTTTTTCCAAGATAGCTGGACCGATGACCAAATTGTTAAGAAAGAATACACCATTCATATGGGATGAGAAGTGCGAAGCAAGTTTTCAGGAGTTGAAAACCCGATTAACTACAGCACCAATCGTAGCAATTCCAGAACTAGGAAAAGATTACACAATTTATTGTGATGCATCTAAGGAAGGATTATGTTGTGTGCTCATGAAAGATCATAAGGTAATTGCTTATGGATCTAGACAATTGAAACCACATGAAGTGAATTATCCAACTCATGATTTAGAGTTAGCAGCAGTAGTCTTTGCTCTAAAAGGATGGAGGCATTTCCTCTATGGGGAAAGATGTGAGTTATACACTGACCACAAAAGTCTCAAATATTTCTTCACTCAAAAGGAATTAAATATGAGACAGAAGTGTTGGCTGGAGTTAATTAAAGATTATGATCTAGCAATCAATTATACCCCTAGAAAAGCAAATGTTGTGGCAGATGCCTTAAGTCAAAAAAGCATAGATACGCAACCTATGAATGGAGAACTGTCAAAAGAACTACAAATGGATTTGGAAAGGCTGGAAATACAAATTATACGTACAATAGTTCTTGGAGTATTAGCTACCATAAGAGTAATTGAAGAGCGGAGAAGTGATCTTCGGCATGAAATTTTTATACATCAAGGTGAAGATCCTTTTATTGCTGAAGAAGTTCGAAGAATCTCTCAAGGTCAAACATCAGCTTTTGACCTAGGAGATTATGAATCTTTATGGCTTCAAAACCATATCTGTGTACCAAATGTACTAGAAATTCGAGAGGTGATACTTTGGGAAGCCCATGAAACTCTATATTCCGTACATCCGGGAAGTACAAAGATGTACATGGATTTAAAATAGTTGTTCTAGTGGAATAATACGAAAAGAGATATTGCAAAATATGTATCTGAATGCCTGCCAAAGGGTAAAAGCAGAACATCAAAGTCCAGCAGGACCATTACAACCCTTGGAAAATCTAGAATGGAAATGGGAAGAAATTGGTATGGATTTTATCATAGGATTACCCATGACATCGAAGCGGAAGGATATGATATGGATGATTGTGGACAGACTCACAAAAAGTGCGCATTTTATTCTAGTAAACCAAAAGGATAATGCACAAAAAATAGTAAAAATCTATATCAAAGAGATTGTGAGTAAGCACGGGGTACCCAAGAATATTGTATCAGACAGGGGATCTGTGTTTACATCAGCATTTTGGAAACAATTACATGCCGCACTTGGTTCAAAGTTGGATTTTAGCACAGCTTATCATCTAGAAACTGGAGGCCAGACAGAAAGAACCAATCAAATCTTGGAGGACATGCTTAGAGCTTGTGCATTAGATTTTGGAGGTTCGTGGGAAGATCGTCTACCATTGGCAGAATTTTCCTACAACAATATCTATCAGAGTAGTCTGAAGGCAGCACCTTACCAAGTACTATATGGAAGAAAGTGTAGATCACTTATATGCTGGTATGAACCTAGTAATAGCAAGGAATCTGCACCAGACTATATTAAAGAAAGGTAAGATATCATCAATATTATTAGAGATCGATTGAAGATAGCTCAAAGTCGACAAAAGAGTTATGCTGATCAAAGTCGAAGATCATGGCATCCAGAAGTAGGGGATATGGTATATCTCAAGGTAAGTCTGATGAAGGGAGTAAAGAGATTTGGAGTCAAAGGAAAACTAAGCCCAAGATATATTGGACCATTCAAGATATTGAGTCAGAATAGAACAATAGCTTATGCTCTCGAGTTAACAAAAAGGTTAGCTCAGGTTCACAATGTTTTCCATTTACCACAACTCCAAAAATGTCTTAAAGTTCCTAAAGATGCCATTACACATCAAGAAATTGAATTACAAGCAGATTTGACTTATGTCGAGAAACCTTGTAAGATTTTAGAGGAGTACTGGAAAAGGTTGAGAAATAGGACAATCAAATACTGCAAGGTACAGTGGGAACATCACCGAGAGCGAGAAGCCACATGGGAGAAAGAGGATGACTTGAGGGAAGCATATCCAGAACTATTCAGGTACACATCCGCAAATTTCGGGATGAAGTTTAATTTAAGGGGGGAAGTTTGTAACATCCCAGCATTAGGATCAAACGAATGGTAGAAATAGGAATCTAAGTCTATGCATGCATGCATCTGTAAAATCAGGGTAAATTTTTTGCCAAACAAAAACCTAGAGGGATCAGAGTTCCTTTCACTAACTAGAGGTAGGAATAGCTCTTGCTAGTGATTGGTATGAATTTTGACATGACCTTTGGGAATTATTAAGTTTTGGGGAAGTAATTATAAATTCAAATTTGAAATTTGAATGATTTGAAAGTATTAAAATTTTGGGAGTTAGTAATATTAAATTGTGTTCCAAAATACTTTATTAACATGATTTGATTAAATCATAGATATAGTAAACAACAATAAGGATCTGAGAAATAAAAATGAGATAAGAAATGAATTCTTATTTCCTGATTACATCACAACAATACAAATGGTAATAAATACATCAAAAGTAGAAGATTAAAGAGAATGGAAATACAACTTTATTCCTTTATAATAAATCTTTACAGGATTCTTCACAAAAAGAATAAAGAAAAGAAGAATTACATTTAAAACCTATGCTACATAGTTATTCCTACACTAAATCTTGTATCTCCAGATCTTGTTCCTGCCAATAAGATGAAAACAACTAAAAAGAAAACAAGGGGTTAATCAGTTAGTGTTACTCTCAATGGTGAACAATGAAATGCATTGTTCCAGTTACATCATCAAGTCATTAATAGGGACAAGTTTCACCAGGCAGTAAACAGTAAAAAGGTAACAGGTGGAGATATTATCACTTGAGCTGATCCACACGACTAGGCCACATAGGCACACAACTTAGTCATAGAATGCATGCAGTGTGATGTCAATACAGCAGCAACACTACTAGCACTCAAACAGAGCACTCAGCCGAGGCTCATCCACATACAACACACTCTCCTTCTCAAGCACATGCTCAGACTTCATCGAGCTTACCAAAGCCTCAACAAAATCACCAGCCACTCTACCAAATTAACCAGTAGTTCACCTCAAGATGGTGACATAAGGAGGGTTGGTGCAGAAGGATAGCAAGGGCAACTTCCAGATCACAGGAGACTAGGAGGAGCAGGCACAACACCAGGAGGTGCAGGCCAAGATCAAGCCACCAGCAACACCAACACAACAGCAACAAAACAACCTATGTGGTGAGTTATACAAAACCATCACATGCTAATTTGTAGTTGAGCATGTGTTTTTTTATACATAATCCTCTCAGATGCACCCAAGTGGGGTGTATCCATCATAGAGGAAATAAAACCCAAAGCCAAGCAATCTATCTTTGCAAATAATACCAAGATCTCGGCCTATGCATCATGGATCTTGGAGAATTAACGATACTAATACATCCACTTATTCATTAGCGGTAACTGAATGTTTCTGGGCACATCCAAAGGACGGAGCACCTCAGAAAGCAGTTCATAGTAAAGCTACAATACATAGCGTGGTTTAGCAAATCATTTTCTTCAAGTCTATAAGAACCATTGTTCTAAACTGAGTACCAAAGCATATTTGAGAGGTACACATAAGATAAAAACCTTAGTTTTTATCTAATATTGCCTCAGAATAGCATCACAAGCATAAAGAAATTATTGAATATCATAAGCCAACATATCCAGCAGGAGTTTTTCAACTCAATTTAGCATCAAGTCATTCTAGAGTATGTGTAGATTAAAGCCGGTACTAGAGCAAACCATGTGTACCATTCCTAGGAAGGTGTCACCAGGACTTGTTCTAACTAAGCCAATCCTACCCAGAGATCACATAATCCAGGTCATTTAAAGAGGAATAGTTAATCATCTTCCTAATATATCAATTAGGAATCATTCTTTTACATAGAAGAACTATCACCAGAGACCTCAATGATAATTCCAGATAGCCAAATTCAAGTTCCAGTATTGAAACTAGTTAACGATCATCACTAATCATACAAATAGGCTAGCTTAAATTCACAACATTCCCAGTTGTGTGCTGATAGTAACAAAGCTAAGATAACAGTTTAGCTTACAGAAATATCAGTAATTCCCTTGTCATTAGTAGGCTATGATTCAGCATAGAATCAACACCAGAGCCATTCCTAAATAGCTCAACATCCTCAATTACCAACATAGAGGAGTGAAACCCTAATAGAACAGATAACCCTAAAGAGGAATTTCTCTCTGGAGCACTTAGTGGCCAACAAGGGAAGTATAGAGAGAGCACGAAGAGGAAGCATAATAACTTATTCAAGGTCCTCGATGTAGATTAGAAGATGAAGCAGAGTGGACGACAAGCGCACGGCGGCACGGGGAGCACCCGAAGGGCGCTACAACCCGCACCGAGCCGAGGCAGTGGCCACGACATCGTTTGAGGACGCACATCACCACCACAACAACACGAGAGCACCTCACAGCACCACTGGAGTGGCAACGAAGGCATCACTGGCGGCACCCCAAACCCTTGGGTTTGGAACGGAGCCAGCCCTACCGAAGGAGGGCCACAGAGCCAAATTCAAATAGACCAGGCGAAGGAGCAGAGTCCACAACCACTCCATACACCACGGCGGAGGCCGGGGAGGCCCAGGGTGGCGGCAATCGAGCGGCAACGGCGTCGGTGACACCGCGCCGCGACAGGTCAATGAAGAACACGAGGGGGACGAGAGATGGGTGGAGTGCGTACTAGGCCGGTATGGTCGAGTACCCTTCACGGGTAAGGGTTGACTAGCCCAGATGGGCCGGGTCAGGGCTGGGCCAGCCAATGGGCTAGGTCCAGTTTTAAACAGGAAAATATAATTAAATTGTCAAATGACCAAAATACCCCTAGGACTAAAATGGCTCTAAGAAATAAAATAAAAATACTAAAAATATAAATAAAATATTAATGGAACCAAAACAATGTCCTCTACTTAAGAAAAATAACAAATGGAATTTTAGATAATTCAAATTAAAATTATTATTACTAGGATAAATAGTCCTTTGGAATTTTATAAAATTATACAAACACATAAAAATTGAATAAAATTCATATTTACAATTCTAAAAGGAAATGCTATTATAGAAAAAAATACTAATTTTTATTTTTGAAAGGTAAATTAAATGTAATAAAAATAAAGTCTTATTTCCTTAAAGGAATTTTAGTTAAATATTTAAAGGAGTTAAAAAATAAATAAATTCAATTTTAAACTCTTTTAATAAGTTTAGCCTTTATAAAAATACCAAATATAATGTTTATGATAAAATTTCAAAGACTTTATGTAATACTTTTCTTTTAATTAAAGAAATAGTAAATTTTTACTATAAGGGTAAAACATGCAAATAAACAAATGATAAACCATTGCATGACATTACTATGCATTTCATATTACTTCTTTAAATATTGTCCTTAGCGGGCAATAATGGTTCTTTGTAGAAACCGGAGCTCAAGGTTAAGTGGAAGCATCCGACTTCACTACCTTGCAGTCACAAGGCAAGTTCATAACTTGCTCATGTCCTTTGAAGAGTATTTATCAAAGATATTGCAAATGGTGTGTTATCATCTATGATCTGGAGAAATAAAATATTATCTTCTCTAATAAATAATATGTAGTTATCATCCTAAGTGATGATAAAGATTAGCAATGGAACTTAGGGTTCCAATTGCACAGGTCACCATAGGCTTAACAACCCATGTCATCAGTGATTCTAGCATCGTAAATTACACGTTAACCATGAGATTTGGAACGGGACGGAGAAGTCAGATGTATCTTCTTCCTTTCATATGGAGGCAAGATGACCTTATCGTGACGCTGTGATTCCTTTTGTGGATCCAGCATATGGGTGGGCACCCTTAGGCCCCATGACTTTGGTATCTAGATTATCTATGAGTGGCTGCCGGAGGTATAGTCGGACCTTTATGGAGCTTGCCAGGGGCATCACCAGCTCATAGAGTCTTCGGGAACTCACCAGGGTTGTAGCTTGCCCAAAAAAGGGGCTTAACGGAGGTGTAGTTAGCCCCGGAAGATCGTGCAGACATATGAGGTCGCGGAGAGGGCAATGATTGGCTTGGATCACCTACTGGGCCCCACATCACGGAATTGTGGACGGGAAAGTACGCCCGGTTGTGCAACAAGGAGTTGATCTCTCATGGGTAAAGCAACGCACCTCTGCAGAGTGTAAGAACTGTAACTTATTACTCCCTGTTCCAGGAAGGAGCTACGAACGCGACAGGAAAGGAACTCCATGAAGTTCTGGTCAACCTGTGAAGGCTAATGGGCATAGTTTTTGATAATAAAATCAATCTTTGAAGAAATGTTTATGAAAACTGCATAGTGCCAAGGACTTATAGTCCGAGGTGGTAGATAGAGCATCAAACTTCCCACCTTGCATATAATGAACTTGCTGGGTAACGATGTTACTCACTCTTTCCTTTAAACCCCTGCATAGACTCTAAGAATCCAGAAGACCCTTCGATGTTCACGGCTGAAGGGCAAGAAGCTATCTACTATGAGGAGCCAGACCTGTCCAGAGGAGTTGAAGGGCTGGACTACAAAATACGCTATGGAGTGGAGGGCAACGCGTCCGAGTAGTTGCTTTAGTTATAAGTAAACCAATTGAGCTGAGCAATAGGAACTTTATGAAATAAGTTGTTGAGCTCAATTCGGAGTAGGAGACTGAACTTTATATCTTCCTGTGAAACTACTTAAGTTGGTTTGTAATTTGGTAACACTTCAAGTTGGAACTTCTGGTTTGTAATAATATTGAAGTGTGTATGTTTGTAATATAGACCCGCAATGTTTTTATTGTACCACTCTGAGGGATGTGATATTTATAGAACGGTGTTCTGTGAATATCATGTCAACGACTATAGTGTAATATACATGCAGTGGTATGCTGGGTCGCCGCAGTTCCTCTACTAAGAGTTGATTCCTTGCCTATTACTCTTACCATAAAAACACTCGGGGGCTATGCCTCCTCGAGCACCCTGACATACTGTCGACTCAAATGCACTCAAGTACTTCGTGCGAAATCACGAGTAGTTGAATCTGCTTATACGTCGAATCCTTGAAAACTCCAACTCGGCTGCAGCCTAGCTGATAGATTGGCAAGGAACTGAGACAAAATAAGCGCCAGGCTAACAAAAAGGCCTAGCATACAGTACTTCGGGTCAACGAAACTCGAAAAGAGTACAATTTACAATAGGCCTACAAGCCAAAATTATTTACAAGTTACAAATATTTTACACACTATACATTATGTGCATATTACAACGGAAAGCACCCGCTATACAGGCAGATGATCTCGCTGTTGCTAAAGAAACATCTCCTCACTCCTATCAAGGTGGTGGGGTATTGATACATTGCAAATGTATCTATAATTTTTGATGTTCCATGCTTGGTTTTATCCACTTTCTTGTGTTTTGTTCCAACTTTGGAGTACTTTTCTTATGATTTCTTGGACTAACCTATTAACAAGAGACACAGTGCCTACTGCCTGTTTTCTGCTGCTTTTGCTTCCAGGAAAGTCAGAAAATGAATATTCTCGGAATTGGACGGGACTAAAGCCAAAGTGCCTATTTTTCCAGAAGGGATCAAGTGCCAGAATACAAGACGGAGAAGGGCCAGAGGGCGGCCACACCACCTGGCCGCGCGGCTAGGCCTGGCCCATGCCAGGGGGTGGTGTGGCCAGCCCAGGCACCCCCTTGGCCTCTCCTTCCACCTATATATTGCTCTCGGGACGAAAACCCTAAGTACCCGATCAAAAATCCACGAAAGAGTCTGTAGCCGCCGTCATCTCCATCCCTAGATCAGGAGGGATCTGAAGCTCTTCCCGGCACCCTGCCGGAGAGGGGAATTCACCCTGGAGGCCTTCTTCATCACCATGCAAGCCTCCGGTGTGATGCGTGAGTAGTTCATCCTTGGACTACGGATCCATGTAGTAGCTAGATGGCTGGTTCTCCTCCTTTGTGCTTTCATGTTTAGATCTTGTGAGCTCCGTTCATGATCAAGATCATCTATTTGTAATTCTGCATGTTGTGTTTGCGGGGATCCAATGGATATTGAGATGCTATTTCAGATTGATTATTGATTCTATCATGTCTTTGTTATTTGTGATCTTGCATGCTTTCCGTTGTTAGTAGCTATCTTGGCCAAGTAGATGCTAGCAACTCCAAGAGTTAGTATTTATGCTCGATAGTGGGTTCATGCCTCTAGTAATCTGGGGAAGTGACAGAAATCTCTAAGGTACTAGATGTGCTGTTGCTACTAGGGAGAAAACAACAATCCTTTGTTCATAGAACAATCATATTGATTACTTTACACGAAGTTCGTAAAGCAATAATCTATTGCTTGCAACTTAATACTGGAGGGGGTTCGGATGATAACCTGAAGGTGGATTATTAGTCATAGATGCAGTTGGAGGGCGGTCTATGTATTATGTTGTAATGCCCAATCAAGTCTCAAAGGAGTCAAGATGATTAGTATATGCATGTATTGCTTTCTCGGTGTTTGTCAATTGCCCCGCTATAATTTGTTCACCCAGCATGTTATCTATCTTAAGGAGAGCCACCTCTAGTGAACTATGGATCCCGGTCCTTGTCTTTTACATACAATCTACAATCTTTTACTGCTTTGTGTTTACTTTCTGCAAACTCTTACTTCTTTCCATTCGATACGTTTAATCCTTTGTTTTCCGCAAAACACGGTGAGATTGACAACCTCATCGCAAGTTGGGGACAAAGTTCTGTGGTTGTGTTGTGCAGGTCTCCACGTTGCTACTAGCACTGGTACTGTGCCCTGCCAAAGCTCAGCTAGTAACACCTTTGGGGTGTTTCCTTGCTCCTACTGGTTCGGTTAAACCTTGGTTTCATAACTGAGGGAAAACTTGTTGCTGTGCTCATCGTACCTTGCTCTTGGGGTTCCCAACGAGCTCTACGTCGAACGACGAGCACATCAAGATTTTTTGGCGCTGTTGCCGGGGAGTCAAGGACATCTTCACAAGGGGAGTCCCTCATAACCAACCTCTTTACTTTGTTGTTTTTGTTTTGCTTAGTTTTCTTTTTGCTTTGTTTGCTTGTTTCTTTATCAAAAACACAAAAATAATAGTTTTGCAAGTTTGCTTTCTTATTTGAAAACCCAAAAAAAATGACTACTCTTGAAAACACTAAGTTGTGTGACTTCACTAGCAACAACAACAATGATTTTATGAGCACACCTATTGCTCCACCTGTGGCTGAAAATACTTTCTTTGAGATAAAACCTGCTTTACTCAATCTTGTTATGAGAGAGCAATTTTCTGGTATTGGTAATGATGATGGTGCTTCCCATCTAAATAACTTTGTTGAACTTTGTGAGATGCAAAAGCATAGGGATATAGATGGTGATATTATTAAACTGAAATTGTTTCCTTTCTCTTTGAGAGGAAAAGCTAAAGAATGGTTGAATTCCTTAACTAGGAATAGTATTGATTCTTAGACTAAATGCAAAGATGCTTTTATTGGAAAATACTATCCTCCTGCTAAGATTATATCTATGAGAAGTGAAATAATGAAGTTTAAACAACATGATAATGAGCATGTTGCTCAATCTTGGGAAAGAATGAAATCTTTGGTAAAGAATTGTCCCACTCATGGACTGACTGCCTGGATGATCATCCAAACTTTTTATGAAGGATTGAACTATTCTTCAAGGAACCTATTGGATTCAGCTGCTGGAGGTACCTTTATGACCATCACTTTGGGTGCTGCAACAAAACTTCTGAACAATATGATGGTTAATTATTCTGAATGGCATACTGAGAGAGCTCCACAAGGAAAGAAGGTAAATTCTATTGAGGAAACCTCCTCCTTGAGTGATAAGATTGATATTATTATGTCCATTCTTGTTAATGGGAAAGCCCATATTGATCCAAATAATGTTCCTTTAGCCTCTTTGGTTGCTCAATAAGAGCAAGTTGATGTGAACTTCATAAGAAATAACAACTTTGGCAACAATGCTTATGGTAATAATGCTTATAGGAACAATTTTGGTAACAACAATTATAAGCCTTATCCTCCCAACAATGGTAATGCTTATGGAAATTCTTACAACAATAATAAGAGTGCTCCCTCTGAAGTTGAAGTTATGCTTAAAGAGTTTATTAGTAAACAAACTGCTTTCAATAAAACTATTGAGGAAAAACTCTCTAATGCTGAAAGAAATATAGCATCTTTGGCTGAAGCTCAATCTACTTTGAATAAAATGGCTGCTAAACCTGAAACTAATGAGAATCCCTTTGCAGCTACTAATTCTATACAAGTAAGAATTGATGAAAATGTTAGACTATTAGCTGAATTACATGCTAAGTGGGAAAGAGAAGATGAAATTGGTAGAAACATCAGTGTTTCTACTATCACCACCACTAGTGTTGAGGCTAGTAATAGTTCTACTACTTTAGATGATAAATTTGATTTTGATCTTGATGGTTGCAATATCTCTGAAGTTATTAAGTTCCTACAAAAGCTTGCTAAAAGTCCTAATGCTAGTGCTATGAACATGGATTTTACAAAACACATTACTGATGCTCTCATAAAGATTAAAGAAGAAAAGATGAAACATAAAGCTTTTATTCCTATAAAGCAAGAAGATGGTTGGGAACCCATCATTAATATGAAAGTGAATGACTTTGATTTCAAAGCTTTGTGTGATCTTGATAGTAGTGTTTCTATTATGCCTAGAAGGATTTATGATATGCTTGATTTGCCTCCTCTTGAAGATTGTTATTTGAATGTCCCACTTGATGCTAATGCTAAAAAGAAACTCATGGGGAGTATTAATGATGTTCTTATTATGGTTAACGATTCCTATGTCCCCGTTGATTTCTATGTTTTGGATGTTGAATACAATGCTTCTTGTCCTATTACTTTGGGAAGACCTTTTCTTAGAACTGTTGGTGCCATCATTGATATGAAAGAAGGCACTATTAAATATCAACTCCCACTCAAGAAAGGTATAGAACACTTCCCTAAAAATAGAGAAAATATTTCTTTTGCTTCTCCTATGAAAACAAAATTTGGTCTTAATGCTTCTTCATTTGAGAACACTTGATTCTTTCGTTGCTTCTTATGCCTAACTTAAAGGCATTAAAGAAAAGTACTTATTGGGAGATAACCCAAAATTTAGATGAGTCTTGGAAGTTATTACCTCTGTAATAAACTCTCATTATCCTTTTTATTTCCTTTTTGTTCCAAGAGTAACCTATAATGAGAGAGAAGTAATGATTGGGAAAGTTGCTGTCCCAAAACAGATTTCTGTGCTTCACCGTAAAAATTCGTGAGAGAGCTCTATATGTCGGATTGAGCTGTAATTGTTTGTGCTTCTGCCCCAGGTTGTCATCTAACTTTCCTTAGTTCAACACTTTTTGATTTGAGCAACAGAAGGTCTTCGAAAAAAATTGTCTTTACCTGCTGGTCTGTTTTGACAGATTTCTGCCATTTTCTGCATTTGCTTCTTGTTGATTCCTTCTTGAGTTCTTTTGGGGAATTGAGATTTTTGAGTAAAGTGCTACAGTAGCTAGTGTTCTAATGGAAGTTTATTTGGTGTTAGAACTGAACCTTGAGACTTATTTATCTTGAGTGCACTAATGTTGCTAATGAGATTGTGTGAAGTTTTGTATGAAGGAAAAATTTCATGTGTATGGAAGGAATGAGTAATGAGATGAAATGGACTAAAACTCAAGCTTGGGGATGCCAAGCGTGTCACCCCAATAAATATCCAAGAAGTACAAGCGTCAAAGCTTGGGGATGCCCAAGGCATCCCCTTCTTCATCAATAAAAATTCCAGGTTTCTTCCAAACGCTTCATTTTTATTGTTTCATGCACAGTTGTGTTTTTCTTGGAGCGTCTTCTTTTTCGTTTTCCTTTTGGTTTTTAGTTTGCTTGGTTTGCTTAGTTTTCTGAATAAATTGGTTGGACCCCCTCTTTCATACATTTGGTTTGCAAATAGTTTGGTTTGGTTTGGAAAAGAGTAGGAAAGTTCATACTTATGTGGTAAAAAGAGCTTTTTTTTGACTGTGGCCTATGCTTTGTCATGCCATGCTTGAAATTTTTTTGTCTTTATGCTTATTATTCTTTGTTGTAGCATGACTTGTTATAAACAATTGAGATTTCTTAATGTGCCTTGGATGAATCATGCGTTGTTTTAGCATATTAAAGCATAGTATAGTGGTATTCTCCTTTGATGCTTTATTTGGGTTGACTTGGCGCATGCTCACACCAAGTTATGACTATCCAAAGTCACCATAGCCTTTATGATCCTTTAGTTTTCAACTTGTAGTATCACTTTATGCTTTGATCAATGATGTTTTGTCGCTCTGCATGATTATGGCCATTATTGCTCTCTTATTTTGTCGCTCCCAGTCTTTTGCTAGCCTCCACAACAAAGTATGAGTTCCACTCATGCATCCAACTCCCTAAACCAAGTTATTCCAAAGAGTACACCATACCTACCTACTAGCTTATGCTATTCCAAGTATATTCATGCTTTTGTTTACCGTCCACTTGTTATGAGAAAACTAGTGATTAAAGCTCTCACGAACTTGATGGCACACTTTAATTTTTTGCCTCTAATAAACTTGAACCATTGGGTCCTTCTTTGTTGCGTATATGCTTGCGCTTTATAAGTTGAAATTAGCAGAACCATGTACCATGGGGAACGCTTTCAACATTGCACTTGTACTTTGTACCCCGTTGATATCATGTTATTTTGCTTATGGATCCCGTCGGTGTGAAATAAAAGTGGAACTTGTAAGATCATGGAGTTTGTATGTGTGTTAGAGAAACGCCTGGGCCGCTAGCCTAAGCCATGCCTAATCATGGTGGAAACTTGCAGCATCACCATAATGAGCACTCTATGAAACATCCTCAATAAAAACCTATGCAAATAGCAAATAAAAAGATCGATGAGATGCTCATTGTATGTTTGCCTTGTCATTTTGATTATGGGAAAGCTCCCGTATCATGTGCAAGGGGTACCCCGTTGGCGGTTCTTAATGATACACATATATTTACAATGACAAGAGCTTACTCGTGACTAAAGTTGAGTAGCATGAGGATCGGTCTTCATAAGTAAGGGGAATGAGATTTCGGTTTATAACTTGTATAGCATATCCTCTTAGTTGTGTCACTTTAACCTTAATCACCTTCAAGATGCTTATGATAGGGGCAATGAGAGCTGAAAACTACAAGTACCATAATTTTTGGAAGCTCTTTATGAGACTTTAATCCCTACTTCCTTTTACAAAATGCCTTTCTTCCACCATTATATTAAGTCTCCACCTTCTATCTTTATGCACCTACTTTGAGAGCATAGTGGCCATTCTTAGTTCTATGTGCATTGTCCCAAGACTAGTTGATTGATGCATAACTTGTTATTGCTTCTTTTAAACTATTGTATCTAGTCACTCTTATGAACTTTTAAGGTGTCCTATGCATTTATATTTGCTACTCTATTGAGGGACAAGCTGAATACTACTATGCTATGTTTTCTTTATGTGAAACAATCAAACGTCTTGCAAAGCATTGTTATTCATGAATATTTTGTTTGTGCATTTTCATGTTGCATCATAGTTTCTTTGCTTATTGCTAGAACTTTGTCTTTCATGTTATGATTGAAGTACTATGATCCCAGCTTTGAATGTTTTGCAAACACTTTGATCAAGTCTTTGATGGTGCATGTCACCTAAAAAATTGTTCTTTCTTTTTATCACTTACCTACTCGAGGACGAGTAGGAGTTAAGTTTGGGGATGTTGATACATTGCAAATGTATCTATAATTTTTGATGTTCCATGCTTGGTTTTATCCACTTTCTTCTGTTTTGTTCCAACTTTGGAGTACTTTTCTTATGATTTCTAGGACTAACCTATTAACAAGAGCCACAGTGCCTGTTGCCTGTTTTCTGCTGTTTTTGGTTCCAGGAAAGTCAGAAAATGAATATTCTCGGAATTGGACGGGACAAAATCCAAAGTGCCTATTTTTCCGGAAGGGGTTAAGTGCCAGAATACGAGACAGAGAAGGGCCAGAGGGCGGCCACACCACCTGGCCGCGCGGCCAGGCCTGGCCCGCGCCAGGGGGTGGTGTGGCCAGCCCAGGCACCCCCTCGGCTTCTCCTTCCGCCTATATATTGCTCTCGGGACGAAAACCCTAAGTACCCGATCAAAAATCCACGAAAGAGTCTGTAGCCGCCGTCATCTCCATCCCTAGATCGGGAGGGATCTGAAGCTCTTCCCGGCACCCTGCCGCAGAGGGGAATTCACCCTGGAGGCCTTCTTCATCACCATGCAAGCTTCCAGTGTGATGCGTGAGTAGTTCATCCTTGGACTACGGATCCATGTAGTAGCTAGATGGCTGGTTCTCCTCCTTTGTGCTTTCATGTTTAGATCTTGTGAGCTCCGTTCATGATCAAGATCATCTATTTGTAATTCTGCATGTTGTGTTTGCGGGGATCCAATGGATATTGAGATGCTATTTCAGATTGATTATTGATTCTATCATGTCTTTGTTATTTGTGATCTTGCATGCTTTCCGTTGTTAGTAGCTATCTTGGCCAAGTAGATGCTAGCAACTCCAAGAGTTAGTATTTATGCTCGATAGTGGGTTCATGCCTCTAGTAATCTGGGGAAGTGACAGAAATCTCTAAGGTACTAGATGTGCTGTTGCTACTAGGGAGAAAAAAACAATCCTTTGTTCATAGAACAATCATATTGATTACTTTACACGAAGTTCGTAAAGCAATAATCTATTGCTTGCAACTTAATACTGGAGGGGGTTCGGATGATAAACTGAAGGTGGATTATTAGTCATAGATGTAGTTGGATGGCGGTCTATGTATTATGTTGTAATGCCCAATCAAGTCTCAAAGGAGTCAAGATGATTAGTATATGCATGTATTGCTTTCTCGGTGTTTGTCAATTGCCCCATTGTAATTTGTTCACCCAGCATGTTATCTATCTTAAGGAGAGCCACCTCTAGTGAACTATGGATCCCGGTCCTTGTCTTTTACATACAATCTACAATCGTTTACTACTTTGTGTTTACTTTCTGCAAACTTTTACTTCTTTCCATTCGATACGTTTAATCCTCTGTTTTCCGCAAAACACGGTGAGATTGACAACCTCATCGCAAGTTGGGGACAAAGTTCTATGGTTGTGTTGTGCAGGTCTCCACGTTGCTACTAGCACCGGTAGTGTGCCCTGCCAAAGCTCAGCTAGTAACACCTTTGGGGTGTTTCCTTGCTCCTACTGGTTCGATTAAACACTTGTTTCATAACTGAGGGAAAACTTGATGCTGTGCTCATCGTACCTTCCTCTTGGGGTTCCCAACGAGCTCTACGTCGAACGACGAGCACATCAGGTATACTAATGGTCGGGCCATGAACGGCCACGAAGTACGGCGCAAGCTCCCTATCAGAACCATCCAGAGTTGGAGAAAGATCTTGGGCAATGACACGCACGTCTATCTGCAGGTGATGGGTCCAAACAAACTTTAGCTCCATCCGTGCTTCCGCAGTAAGCTAGGTGTGCACAAAGTAACCACTTGAATGTGATTGCAGAACCTCCGCATCAAGCCCAACAAACTAGTGGGCCCATGAACTAGCGGGAACATAATATCATGTAGTGTGGCCAGGATATTATGAGTTCCCTTCATGTATTTGAGTACTTGTTGAACGCACTCATGAAGTTTGGCTAGCACGAAGCCCCTACTCCTGCTCCTCCAGAAGGATCCGCCAATCTCCAAGTCCTCCTCACTCAAGGAATTCAGGCAACGAATAATGATATTCTTGTCTTCCCGTGGCTCGCAGCTAAAAAATGCAAACGAAAATACCAAATTAAACTTCCAATAAAACACCAGGAAAAAGGAATCGGAGGAGTTAGTGAACCCTTACACTTCAGATACTCGTTGATCTTATCCAACTCCTCAAAAGGTATGCTTCACGCACAACGTCTCTCTTAGCCTTGGATTTCCAGATATCCGCAAGACCATTGAGGGTCAAATGGCACCTCTCCAAACTTTTCAACTGGTCACGAAGTCGCACATTCAGTGATACCTATGCAACTCTACTAGTCGACTATGACCGAACCGAAGGATTTTAGGGTTCTAAAGAACTCAACGATCCGACAGCTACTTCCTGCACAACAATGGGCAAGATACATTTCAAATATCCAAGTAGCAGAATGCAAGAGACATGATACCCCTTCGAATCATACACCCGGGAGCTAAAACAAAGACAACACATGAAGCAACTTAATATTTGAATAGCATTTCATCAGGATCATGGTTTTTAACATAAAATAACAGAAGAAGGAGTTCATATTTGAAAGGACCAAAACGCTATCAGTCGCAGAACTATGCTACTGTGATACCCTAAGACACTATGTCCGATGACTTCACGGAACCCTCTGGTACGCTAGCCTCGGCAAGACACTTCTGCTCCTTGAAGTACTTCTCAAGCAGCAAGACCAAAGAGGCCATACTTATGTGCTCTCTTAATAGAGGAACAAACCTCCATGCCTTTGGCTGCCGGGGAAGATATGAAGACAACTTGTCGAACTTAACCTTCGTGTCATGATCCACCGCTGCACCAAATTCTAGGGACACGACAGTGGTCTTCTGGACCTGCTTAAACTCCTTCGCTGGATCTCCCAATGCATGGAGTGCACCCACAAGTCCGCCAACATCCTAGATGGTAACAACCTTTGGGAGGATATCCTGGCGGAAGCACCCTAGCATGCCCTTTGCCTTCACTAGTGCATCCTTCAGGAGGGTCAGACGATCTTCGACTGTTGCAACAACATCAGCCAAAGGATACACACCAACCTGGGAATGGCAGTCCAGATGAATCCCCGTGGCACCTGCATACACAAGTGGCAATACATTCAGCAAAGATAATGAAGACGAAGACAAAAGAATCTGGCGGCATCCACTGACTCGACAAAACCTGAGCAATAGCCAAAGGGCGTTCACTTAGTGCCTCCTCTTGCTCCTCGGATGCGACCAGAAGTTCCACTTCATGATGCTCGGCTTCAACTTTGAGCGCGTCAAGGGCCTCTTGAGCGTGCTTTTCCTTGTTCTCCGCACGGCAAAGGCTCTTCTCGAGCTCCTCCACATGGTGCAAGGCTTCATCTCTATCGACTACCCCAGCATAGCAATGTTAGAATAAAAGGATTAATGCTACATTCGCACAAAAAGCAATGACACTTAATCTTCATCTGGTCCCGCTCCATCTCCATCTGTACATACCTTTGGCCCACCTCCACCATGTCACGCAAAAAAGGCTAAAAGGCACCCAAGTCAGCACCTGAGGACTCGGTGTCTTCGCGAGTGAGGCTATGCAAAAGTAAACTCGACAGTAGGGTGATATACTTACATATGGTCACATGCGGATGTCGAAGGACCCTAGGGAGAAGTTCGCATGGCCACCCTCTTCCGTTTCCGGAGCTTGGAGGATCTCGAGGACCCATCACCATCATGAGTATCCGTCATCTTGGTGATCTCCATGATATATCCAGGACTTGTAGCCTTCGAGTCCATGACTCCCTCCTCCACTCCATCTCTAGCATTAGCACCAAGTGGCAAATTAGTGCTACATGCATACCACAGTCAAGCACAAATAACACAACAGTTCCAAGCACACGTATAAAATCAAGGAAAGATACTCACGAGCTCATTACTCAAGGTCCTAGGTAGCCTTGGATTTCTTGCGTACTTGCACTGGCAGCGCAGTTTGCAAAGGAACCGCGACGAATGCCTATGAACCGCCTGGTGACACATTAGCCTCCCTCGGGTCTTTACGTGTTGAAGCATCTAAATATTCACTACGGCTACGCTTTCGAGTGTGATCGTGACAATCTCGATGGGAGGAACAATCGAATCGGAGTCATCCGGCTCGTTGCCTTCTGCCATTTCGAATTGCTCAGGAAGAGAAGGCATATGTGGCTTTACCTTATAATCTTGTACCCTGAACAAAACCTCAACACTCGATAGATTGCATGCTGCTACAATTGAAGGATAAAAGACAAATGAAACATATAACACTTACCTTGGACACCTTCTTGTCGGAGTCGAAGGGAGTCATGGGTGACAACTTCAGAAGGGCCTCGTCATTGGTGAGCTTCGTCAAATTCTTGATTTTCTTTTCAACTTCGGTAGAAGCTGGGTTCTCCTCAAGGCAACGAGTTGGCTCATTATGACCATTGTACTTCCATATCGGGTGACTCCTGGCTTGGAGGGGCTGGATGTGTCACTCGAGGAAGGCACGGAGGATGTATACTCCTTGCACTATCTTGTCGAGAGTCAGTTGCATGCTTTTCACTCGAGCATACAATGCCTCAACGTCTTCCTCTTCTATCGATGCCACCTTGTTCCTCCACGACCTCTTCCTCACCACTGTGGCACTCAGATCAAAGGGAGCTAAGTCATACTTATGCTACCCCACCTTCTAGTCGCGGATGTACAACCATTTGTTCCTCCATCCTTGTGCGGAGTCGATGATCTTGTAGGCAAACTATTGTTTATTCCCTCGAACGGACATGCCGCATCCGTTGATACATTGCAAATGTATCTATAATTTTTGATGTTCCATGCTTGGTTTTATCCACTTTCTTGTGTTTTGTTCCAACTTTGGAGTACTTTTCTTATGATTTCCTGGACTAACCTATTAACAAGAGCCACAGTGCCAGCTGCCTGTTTTCTACTCTTTTTGGTTCCAGGAAAGTTAGAAAATGAATATCTCGGAATTGGACGGGACAATAGCCAAAGTGCCTATTTTTCCGGAAGGGATCAAGTGCCAGAACACGAGACGGCGAAGGGCCAGAGGGTGGCCACACCACCTGGTCGCGCGGCCAGGCCTAGCCCGCGCCAGGGGGTGGTGTGGCCAGCCCAGGCACCCCCTCGGCCTCTCCTTCCGCCTATATATTGCTCTCGGGACGAAAACCCTAAGTACCCGATCAAAAATCCACAAAAGAGTCTGTAGCCGCCGTCATCTCCATCCCTAGATCGGGAGGGATCTGAAGCTCTTCCCGGCACCCTGCCGAAGAGGGGAATTCACCCTGGAGGCCTTCTTCATCACCATGCAAGCCTCCGGTGTGATGCGTGAGTACTTCATCCTTGGACTACGGATCCATGTAGTAGCTAGATGGCTGGTTCTCCTCCTTTGTGCTTTCATGTTTAGATATTGTGAGCTCCGTTCATGATCAAGATCATCTATTTGTAATTCTACATGTTGTGTTTGCGGGGATCCGATGGATATTGAGATGCTATTTCCGATCAATTATTGATTCTATCATGTCTTTGTTATTTGTGATCTTGCATGCTTTCTGTTGTTAGTATCTATCTTGGCCAAGTAGATGCTAGCAACTCCAAGAGTTAGTATTTATGCTCGATAGTGGGTTCATGCCTCTGGTAATCTGGGGAAGTGACAGAAATCTCTAAGGTACTAGATGTGCTATTGCTACTAGGGAGAAAACAACAATCCTTTGTTCATAGAACAATCGTATTGTTTACTTTACACGCAGTTCGTAAAGCAATAATCTGTTACTTGCAACTTAATACTGGAGGGGGTTCGGATGATAACCTGAAGGTGGATTATTAGCCATAGATGCAGTTGGATGGCGTTCTATGTATTATGTTGTAATGCTCAATCAAGTCTCAAAGGAGTCAAGATGATTAGTATATGCATGTATTGCTTTCTCGGTGTTTGTCAATTGCCCCGCTGTAATTTGTTCACCCAGCATGTTATCTATCTTAAGGAGAGCCACCTCTAGTGAACTATGGATCCCGGTCCTTTTTCTTTTACATACAATCTACAAATTGTTTACTGTTTTGTGTTTACTTTCTGCAAACTTTTACTTATTTCCATTCGATACGTTTAATCCTTTGTTTTCCGCAAAACACGGTGAGATTGACAACCTCATCGCAAGTTGGGGACAAAGTTCTTGGTTGTGTTGTGCAGGTCTCCACGTTGCTACTAGCACCGGTAGTGCGCCCTGCCAAAGCTCAGCTAGTAACACCTTTGGGGTGTTTCCTTGCTCCTACTGGTTCGATTAAACCTTGATTTCATAACTGAGGGAAAACTTGTCGTTGTGCTCATCGTACCTTCCTCTTGGGGTTCCCAACGAGCTCTACATCGAACGACGATCACATCATCCGCCAACAAGATAAAGCCCCTCAAATCCAAATTGCCTCTTCATAGAGTACAACTTCTTCCACAACCCAAAGTGGGGCGCAATGCTAAGCTAACACTCGCAAAGAGTGATGAAGCAAGCGATATGAAGAATCAAATTGGGTGTCAGCTGGTGCAGCTGGACCCCATAAAGGAAAAGCAGCCCACGAAGAAACTTGTGGGCTGGGAGCGGAAGTCCACGAAGGACAAAGGCAATAAACATCACCTGAAACCCAGGAGGGGGAGGGGGATTACCTTCGGACCGAGGATCTTGTAATCTTCCTTGTAGGGGAGCAACTCGGCCTGCTTCAGCGGGCACAGATCTAAGAGCTTTGTGTTGGAGCGCCTCCAATCTCCATTGGTGACCCTCGACGCGGTGGAGGCCTTCTTCTTGGGAGCGGCGGTGGTTCTAGAACCAGTTCCTCCGATACCCTTTCCCTTGTTCTTCGCCATCCGAGCCACACATCTCCTCCTAGAGGCGCGAAGGAATGCACTCAGAAACACGCGCAGCACATCCAACGCAACAAGAAGTAGAGCAATGACGAGGCGCACAAGAGAGGAAGATTGCGAGGAAGAAGATGAAGTGAGATTTTTTACTATGCCTACCCATTTACTTATATTGTGAGTGGGTCAATCTTGGTCCCACACTCATGAGTATGGACGCATGGCACGCATCTAGCAAAGACACGCAGCGGTCAAGAACCAAACTATCACTGTGCTTTCCCCGCTACGCGCGCAAATCGAGGAGGCGCAGTTAACACCCTATTTTTACGTGTTGTGTGGTCAAGTCCGGTCAGCCTTCCACGGGACCCACTAAATCAGTTCCCATCAGTCACTCAGACTGATGGTCGAGATCACCAGCGTGTCATCCCCGACGTCAGTGATCATTCAGACTGAGAGCAATTCATCCATGAAGCCAATGAAGCATTTGGCTGAATCACTTGGAGGGTATCTAAGTGAAGCAATTCTTCGGATGTGGCAACTTATGAAGATACGCCAAAGAATAAATACTGAGTCTCTGTTCGAATCTATGACTCGATCAGACACTCGGGGGCTACTCCTAACAGGAGCGCTGGTCGCGCACCCGATGTACTTTCGGGTCTAGTGAAAGCCAACAACACTATCAACTATGCTCATCAAGCACAAGACTCGAGTCTCTACCCGAATCTATGATTTGGCCAGACACTCGGGGCTACTCCCATAGGGAGTGCTAGTCGCACATTCGAGAAGTTGTAGGAGCTGATGACATTCACAAGATCATCTGAAGCACTTCCGGATCACTATAGCTACACAATCGATAATTTTAAATTTCTGCTCGGGTCTACGATTCGAACATACAGTCGAGGGTTACTCCCATAGGGAGCGCTGGTAGCGCACCCTATAAAAAATAAAAGATTTACATAATGGTACGATTAGTCGACTATGTCAAAAATGCTGACTCGATCACGGCAATCGAACTCATTGGCGACTCCACACGCATACATTACACTGTCAAGTTCAGAGATAATGTCTCATTAGACACCCGGATCATCTCCATGGTGACTAACACTCGGATGTTGCGTCTACGACGTAATGATATGACCTACAGATATAATTTGATAGTCTGGAAATCGTATCCATTGCACTCTACCAGTTTAATACCGTGCATGCAGGCGTGATGAAAATCTCGACGGACGTATTGGATACATACTTATCAACTGGAGTTCAGCTTGCCGCGGCATGAGTAGAGCTACACCAGCAATTTCTGAATTCGAGTTCGAGGACTCGAGTTTGAGTAGGTACCAATAATTTTATCCAATTAACTGGCCATGATCCGTCTAGTGAACCAAGCACATATACCGCAATTCTATGAATCAATCGAATATCTCGACCAACCTGACAAGCCTTCATGTTCAAACTGTGCACCTTTTGCAGCCATTGACTTCTAAAGTCCTCATCTGAATCTACTATTTGAATAGACACTCTCGGGCTACTGACATATGTATGCTCTACAGGTACCTATTATTGGTCTATCTGGTCCAGCCCAACAGGAGGCCATATGATGATCCTCTGCTGACGTTGAAACCCATGACGATTCGATGAGACCAAGGCCATGAAGGATTCGACTCCTTAGTGGATACGACAAGACTAGATATGAAACTTTAGGTTTCTCCCTCAAACCTATAACCGGTTCGGACGGCTCCCGAGACCTGGCATTCCATATAAAGGCCAGGAGAGAGCGGCGAGGAGGACCACCTAAATCCTAGCAAACACACCAGCTAGATTCAATCTGCAATCCATAGCCAACTTGGCGTCCTTGTAACCTTTGATTGCACAATCAATCAAGAGCATACAAGGAGTAGAATTTTACTCAGATGTCCTAAAACCGGGTAAACCTCATCCTCTTGTGATTGTCTGTTGGTAATTTAAATAAAAATAACCTAAAAGTTAAACAAATTTAAATAATAAACCTTCTGGCAAACAATTTCACACTGTCTAACCCATTCTGCAACTCCCGCTCGTGCGACGCTGCACACACGCCTGCAACTCCACCCGGCATGATACTGCACCCCTGCCACGCTGGCACGGCGGACCCAGCGCTGCAGCCCTGCCACGCTGGCGCGCATGTGCGGCACCAGGCTACACGGCGCCGCAACCATCGCTGCGTCGCCAGGCCATGCGGCGTTGCAGCCCCTGCCACGCTAACGCTGTAGGCTCCCGTCGCGTAAGTGTAGCGCCACTCGGGCCGGCGCCACACGCACGCCTGCCATGCCGTGGTGGCTGGCGCCGCACAACCACTTAGCCGTGTGGCCCCTCCCAACCTAGCACTTAGCGACCGGACCGCGAACTCGGATGCCCCGCCGGGCTTACCAGCGCCTCGTACTCGTGCTCAGTCGTACTTGCGCCCGAAGACGGTGCTGAGACGGGGCCATCGAGGAGCTCTGCAATGAGGACCGCGACGGGGACCCTAGCACCAGCGGCGGACACGACGCAGAGGGCTTCCTGCGCGATGCCGAGCAGCGCGGCGTCGACGAAGATGACCTTGGCCTCCGAGTGCCACAGCAGGACGGCGGCCATGGCGGCGTCGAGGCGCGAGTTGAGCGCGCAGATGACGGCGCCCGCCATCGGCACCGTGAAGTGCAGCTCGCACATCGCCGGGGTGTTCTGCGCGAACACCGCGACCTGTCGAATGTCGATCAACGGCAGCAGCAGAGCAATTAGTCAAAAAATCACTTGATTCTCAAGCCTCGTCTGTAAATCAAAATCGATTCGGGACAAAATGGTTCCGGCCGGAGCGACTGTGACCGGACTGGACGAGCAATGCTGGCACGAGAAAATACGTAGTACTAGATCAAATTCTCAGTGGAGTTTTAACGGATGGTACGGGCAGAGGACTGAAGCGAGTGAGCGACAGAGGAGTAGGTTACTGACTGACTAAAGTGGCGTGCTGTGCTGGTATTTGAATCTTACCACATCGCGGCATTGGACCCGAGGCCGGCGAGGGCGGCGGCGAGGCAAAGGCAGCGCGCCCGGGTCTCCCTCCACGTCCGCGGTGGCGCGTCGCCGGCAGCGGTGATGACGGTGGGACGGTCCAGGTAGACGAGCGCGGACCGCTCGAGGAAGGAGATGGGCGTGAGCGGCGCGTGGTTGGCGCGCAGAGGACGGCGCCCTCCATCTCCGAGGCGGCGAGCTGCTAGAGAGACGGCGATAAGCTAGGACTAGGATGCGCAGGGGACACGACATGTACGGTGGAGCGAGAAAGCGCGGAGTGCCGGTGGCTGTGCGGCGCCAGCCACCGCGGCGTGGCAGGCATGCAGCGCCGGCCCGGCCGGGTGGCGCTGCACTTACACGACAGGGGCCTACGACGTTAGCATGGCAGGGGATGCAACGCCGCATGGGCCGGTGACGCAGCGGTGGTTGCGGCGCCGTGTAGCCTGGCGCTGCACATGCGCGTCAACATAGCAGGGGTGCAGCGCCAGCGTGACAAGGGTGTAGCGCCGTGCCGGATGGAGTTGCAGGCGTGTGTGCGGCGCCGCGCGAGCGGGAGTTGCAGAAAAGGTTAGACGGTATGAAATTGTTTGCCAGAAGGTTTATTATTTAAATTTATTTGATTATGAGGTTATTTTTATATAAATTGCCTGTTAGCCAACGAAGTCTTGGGTGCGCCGCTCTTCCCTAAACCCAAGTCATTGATGGAATCACCACATATCAATATCACTGTGGTTTCACCTCGTTAAGAGGTACTCCCTTCGTCTCAAAGTATAAGATATTTTTGCCTTCGTTATTTTAGCCTTTGTTTCACCTCATTAAGAGCTACTTCCTTCGTTTTAAAGTATAAGATATTTTAGCGAGTGCATCGATATGGCGCTCGGGCTCCCTGGAACCCTTTTTTTTTGAGAAGTTCAAAATTAAAGTTCTAGAAAATTTGAAAAATAAATAAAGACGTAGATAATGATTTATAATACATGAATACGAAGAATTGTGTAAAAATATTTTGTATTCTGTCCTCAATAAAAAAAGAAATTTCCAGCTCTGAATATAAACGGTGTAAGTGTAATTTTGAATGGGCCTCCATTTTTCCAAGTTCTGTTTTGCTGCACTCGAGATACAATGTATTTTTCGTTGCAAATTTGCATACATGTATTTCGTTTTAGTGGCTACATGTAAGTAGTTTTTTCGAAAATATTTGATGATTTTTGAAAAATTCAAAAACAGGCTCCGGAGCCCGTCCTCTCAAAGCCATCTCAAGCCATTTTCTGATATTTTAGCCCTGTCTTAGATGTCTTTCATTGTGTAGGTTGGAGTGAAACCACGATATCGGTGAAATTCAAAGGAGTGCAATGTTTATTGAAATGCTTGGTTTATTAACTGAGAATAGCGAGAAGCTCGGTTCATGGGTCACGACGATAGATCATAAAAGACAAGCTGGGTCACGCCGATAGATCATAAAAGACGTCTAAATACATTCATTTTTATCATATACATTCATTTCATAAGCTAAAACTCCTGTATTTTGAAACAAAGGGATACTAAAAAGGTGTCCATCAGTTGTCAGGAATACATTCATTTCATAAGCTAAAACTCCTGTATTTTGAAACAAAGGGATACTAGAAAGGTGTCCATCAGTTCTCAGGGTGACAAATGCATACACAAAATTGCAGAACAATACGATTCCAACTTTATTAGATTCGAAAAAGAAAACATGGAAAGGAGGAGTCAGGAATGCCACATTGTGCATCTTTCTAGGTCCTGACAAGTTACAACCTCCACAGGGTAACACTAAATTAGTAACCAAAGTGGTAAGAGAAGTACAACAACTTAGAAAGATACATCCGCGTGCTTTGATGACAATATAGCACGACTAGTTTTTTTCCTGGAGAATGAGCACGACTAGTACTCCCTGGTCCCTGGCTTGTAAGTGCTGGTGTCCTTGGCAGGGACGTTGGTGCTGCCGTTGGTGTCGCCGCCCATTCCGATCGTGTTCATCACCGCGTCCTTGGCCCCCACAGCCGCGCCCTTCACCGTCTCCCCTGCCTACAGACAAAGTACAAACAAACGTAAATCTTTGGAACGCTGTTGCAAGATTCAACAATTACTGCCACCAAGAAAGTACTAATAGTAGTGTAATAATGTATTACCTGCACGAGGAGGCTGCCGGTCTTGTCCTTGCCGGCCACGGCGGTGTCCATGGCGTACTGCGCCGCGGCGCCGGCCTTCTGCTTGGCGGCCTCGGCGGTCTGCGCGATGTAGCTCCCGGTCTGCTCCGTGCCTGCACGCGCTGTGTCCACGGTGTACTGCGCGGCGCCGGCCGCCTTCTGCTTGGCCGCCTCGGCCGTCTGCCCAATGTAGCTCCCGGTCTGCTGCGCGGTCCCAGCCGCCTTGTCCTTGGCCTCGCAGCCCTTGTCCATGGCGCGGCCCGTGGCGTCCGACGCCGCGTCCTTGGCCTCGTACGCCTTCTCCTTGGTCGCCTCCTTGGCGTCGCCGCCCCTGTCCATCGCGCGGCCCGCGGCGTTGGAGGCCGTGTCCTTGGCCTCCCGCGCCTTCTCCTGCGCCGCGCCCATCACATGCCCCGTCTTCTCCTGCAATGCACCAAGCGAACCCATGTAAAGTACCTGGAAAATTGACACATCTACAGGGCGGGAGCGAGCACGAAACTGACCTCGGCGCGGGCCTTGGCCTCGCCGGCGCGGTAGCTAGCCTGATCCTGACGAGAAGCCATCCTTCTTCGGAGTGTGTAAAATCGAAAACTGGATAAGGCTCGAAGAGTGTACAATGTGTAGGTTGCTTCGGATGCTTGCGATGCTGAGCGCTTTTGCTGTGTGATGATGAGCAGCTTGATCGCCCGGTGTCTTTATAGCGATAGAGACGGGCGAGACGCCCAGGCACGTGTCGCCACGCGGCTTGCACATGAGCGCCACGTAGGGAGGACACGCGTTGTGTTGAGCAGGGTGTTTCCAGATGTCCTCACTTGCCTCGTTCAAACTGGTGCAGCAGGAGAAAATTAATAATGGAAAAAACCATGGAGGAGAGCTTGGGCTCGCTCATCGAGGTGTCTGTGTGGCTGGGTGGACGCGATACGCCCAACGTCGTGAATCGTGATGGGCTCGGCCTATAGTACAATCTTACGCGGCTGCGAGCATGCCACATCTAGCTCGAGAACCTTTTCACTGAGTGGTCGGTGCCGTGCGCGGAGTGGGTTTTCTTGGGCTCGAGTTTGCACCACTCGAGCATGCCCACTACATGTGTCGCCGTGTCGGTGCCCATTTGAGCATCTCCGAGCCCTCCAGGGCTCCCTAGCGGCTAGTATTGGACGCGCTGGAACATCGAGGACCACCTCAATAACCTCGAAGAGGAAGAGGAGGAGTAAGGACTCTGGTACGGAGGACGATGCGAGATCCTAGACTTCTTCGGCCCAACACAGCTAGGCCTACCGCCAACGTCATCTGCCTCCTCCTCTTCAGCCCCCAACGTCATGCCTCCTCCTCCCCGTCAAAGATCGGGAATCTACGAGTCTCCACCTCCTCTGTTTGTCGTCTTGGCGGCGGTAGGGTGGGGACCTCGGATCCGCGCTCAGCGTTGTAAAATGATCACTGATGTTAGAGTCTAGTCAACCGACATCGACGTTATGGTGGCTATGGCGATGTTGTGCGGGACAAAAATAAGATATACCTGCCCCCTCTTTCACCTTGTCGGCGGCGATCTTGTCATTGGCATCAAGGAGGGATTCGTCTGGTCACCGCTTTCATGGAGTGGTGGATCTCGTCCAGACTGCGTGTGATATATGTTTGGTGTTACAAGGTTCGGTCAATTTAAGGGTTCAATGGCGACGACGGCTTCGGCTCCGGGGCGCTGGTCCTTAGGGACACGTGCACGGATACTTCCCAACTCTCATCAATAACGTTAGGCCGGCTCTGGTAACGGAGCAGCAACAGCGGCGTGTTGGCGGCTCGCTCTGGCGGCAATAGTTGTCGTTAGGTGGTTCAAGGATCACGATGTAATTTTTACTATATTTGCAGTGCTTTGTTCTGCTTGTGAACTCATGAAATAGATCCGGCTTTTACCCAAAAAAACACACGGTATTGGATTACACATTTCACTATTACATTTGTTCTTCATGCATATAGATTACAAAATCCCTTATAGGGTTCAACAAAACACACACTAAACATCCTATAGGTGCATGCATGAGAGTCGTGGTGGAGGGGTGTTTGTGTCTGTGTGGGTTTGTGTTCGGTGCGAACCTCTACGGGTGTGTCACTCGGTGTTTGTCTACAAAAAAAATTGTCTAAGAGCATCACTAGCAGATCCGGTGAAGTGGTCAAATCTTAAAATAACCAACTTTTATGGTTTTGGTCAAAAAATATATGTTCATTCCAGATCATTGTCGGCTCGACACCAAGAAGTCATGCCTGAGAACCTTGTATTCGCCCTTTCGGAGGCAATTTTGTCACTACTATCTAAACCGGTCAATACTTGGCTATAGGGAACTTTCACTCTAACCATCACTGGAACGACGCTGGAGTTCGCTGGAATCCGACCAAAATTCGCTATGTTGCTCCAATTCTAACCATGTCTATGTCAACATCCGGTGAGCCTCCTTGAATCTTTAATTGTGTAACATCCCAACATGTAGCACTAAACGAAGGGTAGGTTTAAGATTTTGTGCATTTGTATGCATGCATATGAAATTTTGGGTAATTTTTTGCTAAATTAAAAGACTAGAGGGATCGGGGTTCTCTCACTTCAATGAGTTAGGTTTAGGTCATCTGAGACGAGTGTGATGAGTTTTGACACGACCTATATTGTTTTTATGATTTATAAGGGAAGAGATTTGAATTATGAATATTTATATGTAATATACAATTCAATAGAATTTGGTAAATGAAAATAAAGTAGTAAATAACTAAGGAATATTTTATATTACAAGAAAGTAAATAAAATAAAGTAATATAATGCCATAATACAAATGAATTCTTATTTTTAAATTCATATACAAATCACTTTGAGTAATCATTTACAATAACTCACATACAAGTATTATAAAAGTGAAATACAAGAAAGGATTAAGTTTATTACTTAAAACAAATAATACAATATTGATGGGTTCGTAGCATGGAAAACAAAAAAATTCTACCGCAAGAACGAACAAAACCCAGATCTAATCTAGATAAAATCCAAGATCTAATCTATTAGACATGTGCAACGAGATAGATCTGTACTAACCCTTGTAGACCCGAAAGCGTTACGAGATTGGATCTCGTGGTTGATGTAGTCGATCACTTGCCGATCTCAAGAAGAAAGGAGGAGGAGAGAGGCGGCGGAGATTTGGAGTTGTGGAGGAGAGACAAGGGGTGGCGCCTCCCCCTTCTATTTAAAGAAGGGAGGGCGCCTTGGGAGGGGGAGTCCTAGTAGGACTCCCCACCTCCTTGGCCGGCGGATTGGGGAGGGGGGAGGAGTCCTCCTTCCCCACGACTCCTTGTCTTGACCCACCAGGATTCCTTGATCCCTTCCTTGGTTTTCAAGCAAACTCCAAGAAACCTTCCAGAACCTTCCGGAACATTCTGAAACCTTCTAGAATCCTCATACAAATACTCCGGAACATTTCCTAACTCAGAAAATGATCCCCAATATATGAATCTTATTCTTCGGACAATTTCGGATCTCCTCGTGATGTCCCGGATCCATTCCGAGACTCCGAACAGCATTCGATCTCCAACGCACATTCCATATCTACTTAAAACAACTTCGAACCTTAAGTGTGTCACCCTACGGTTCGTGAATATGTAGACATGACAGAGACACGTCTCCTATCAATAAACATCAGCGGGACCTGGAGATCCATAATGCCTCCCACATACTCAACGATGACTTCGTGATCGATAGAACCATTTACATACGAAACCAATTCCCTTTGTCACACGAAACTGTACTTATCCGAGGTTTGATCGTCGGTATCTCCATACCTAGTTCTACCTCGTTACTGATAAGTACTCTTTACTCGTTCCATGTTATGTCATCCCTTGTGACCCAGTCACATGCTTGCAAGCTAATTAGATGACATTCCACCGAGAGGGCCCAGAGCATATCTATCCGTCATATGGATGGACAAATCCCAATCTTGGTCCATGCGCTTCAACACATACTTTCAGAATACCCAATGACACCTTTATGACCACCCAGTTACGAAGCGGTGTTTGATGTCATCAAAGTACCCATCCGGTGATGGTGATTGACATAACCTCATGGTCGAAGGATTAGGTTACTATGTATTTTAAAGCTTATAGCAAACGAACTTAATGACTTGATCTTATGCTATGCTTACTACGGGTGTGTGTCCATCACATCATTCTCCTAATGATATGATCTTGTTATTAACGACATCCAATGTCCATGATCAGGAAACCATGATCATCCATTAATCAACAAGCTAGTTTAACAAGAGGCTTACTAGGGACTCTTTTATGTTTACAAAACACACAAGTATTAATGTTTCCGGTTAATACAATTATAGCATGAGATGTAAACATTTATCATAAACATAAAGATATAATAATAACCACTTTATTATTGCCTCTTGGGCATATCTCCAACAGTCTCCCACTTGCACTAGAGTCAATAATCTAGTTAAAAACTTGTGCATACAACACCTATGGCTTTCTGGTGTTGTATAGACACTATTACTAGTGGTAAACATAATCTTCGGATCTGACACTTCCAGGTCCGTGTGTATTTGCATGTCCTTGCGTCTCTACGCATTACTCATTCTCCAATGAGATGGCATTGTATAAATTTGGTCCTTTGGTGAGACCTTTAGTTCCTTCGGCTCAAAATATGTTGATATTATTGTCACACAATATATCTTCATAGTTTTAGCCCACTTTGAACCACGCCTAGTTTGATAACAACCTACTTAACACAAATGCCCTCCTTTGCTGCTACTATAGCAGTTATATACTTAGCCTTTTGTTGTAGTATCCGTCACAATATCTCAACTTTGGAACTCATCCAAATCCATCATGGAACATCCTTTCCATTATATTGTGCCACCCATAGTCTAAATTGAGATAAATTTAATTTGTATCTTGTGACAAAACTAGTATCAATGTAACACTTTACAATGAACTACCTTTAACTATTTGTCACTTATACATGATATATTCTTAGTTCTTCCAAAGCTCATAAGAATATCTTTACTATTGTCCAATGATCATCTTATGAATCATTCTGGTATATGCTCATAACATTTAGAGCATATGACATATCTGGATGTGTACATCTCAAAGAATGATTGATCAAAATATTCTTGTGATTTCACCAAGTGTCAAAACACTTGAATCTCGTGTCAACACACTTGAATTTTGATTTAGTCCTTTCCGTGCGTCAAGAACCTTTCTTATTGTTTCCATATTGAACTCATTCAACATCTTATCTATGTACATTTGGCAAAACCATATTAGCGCCTCAATCTATCCATATAGACATTGATGCCTAATTTGGGTTATGCCTAAGTCTTTCATCGAAATGAAATTCTTAACCTGTGTCAATAAAAGATACATTATTTCTAATCAACAATATGTCTTTCACATAACGTATTAGAAATATGTCTCAGCGCTCCCACTTAATTTCTTGCAAAATGCAAACATCTTCATCGTCTTTGATGAAATTAAACCTTTCAACGGTTTCATCACGGTGAAGATTCCAACTCCGCGATGCTCACTTCAACCATTGAAGTTTTGCATACTCTTTTAGCATCCTTTGAATTAACAAAACCCTTTGAATCGTGTCATGTACATGTCCTAGGTAACCATTCTTTTAGAAGAACTTGTTTTGTTTGTTCAACTACCATATAGCAAAATATATGTAGTGGTTGCTACATTAACCCATCCAGACTAAATATCGCTATGAAAGATCAAATCTTATCATAGTCAATTCCTTGAACATTGTCGTAAACTCTTTCCGACATGTCGACTATTTCATAGATTTGAAACATCCATGTCTAATTCTTTATAGATCCAAACACGACCGATAGGCTTCACGCCTTTCCGGAGGGTCTTCTAAGTTCAGAAACTTGATTTCTCGTGTATGGATACTATCACGGATTCCATGACTTCTAGTCATTTTATGGAGTCAGGGCCCATCATCGCTTCTTTGTATGTAGTCGGTTCATCATTGTCAAAACAATAACGACTTGCTTATCAAATCTGACTATTTGATTAGTACCGACCCACACGGTTCTATAGGAACTCTAATCTCCGAGATCACACCTTTTGTAATCACGAGAGCCATGAGCATTGTGGACGCCACCGGGACACTTTCCGGTGCTGCGCTACTTAGCACATATAGCTAAAGTTCAACAACCTTATCAAAGTTCTATTGTCCTCCCACTTAACTTTTCACGAAAAATTCCTTCTCAAGAAACTTGACGTTCCAAGCGACAAACTCTTTTGTCCTCGGTGTTATGGAGAAATTCCCAACAAATTCTTTGGAATAACCTACAAAGACGTGCTTATCCGACTTTGGTTGTAAACATTTTACTTATGCATAACATACCAAAATTTAAGAAAAGACAATTCGGGTTTTATCCCAAACCATGACTTATATGGTGTCATTTCAACGGATCACGATGGAGCTCTTTTCAGTGTAAAAGCGGTAGTCACTAAAGCTTTAATCTTTAAAATATAATGGCAGTTTTATAAATGACACCTTTGATCTTACCATGTAAAACAAGGTTTCATTACATATCTCAAACACTTCATACTCCTATGATGTTTTGGGAAATGCAAATCCATGGAACGATTCCTCAAATCTTAGGTGTTTTGCTAAACTTGTAACTCAAACATCTTTCTTTACGATCCAATCATAAACTCTTTTATTTTCTTGTTACAATGATTTTCCACTTCATCTTGAAAGTCTTTGAACATTTTTCAAATGTTTCATACTTCTTCCTTATTGAGTAAGTATATACATATATTTACTCAAATTCTCGGAGAAAGCATATGAAGTTGAAATCCATCGCCCACGACTACACATAATAGACTATATACATCAATATGTACAAATTCCAATCAGTTAGTCATCCATTCTCTTTTGGCCTATGAACGAAGTTTTAATTATCTCTAGAAAAGTTTCATAAGCGTCAGTTGATCAAAATCAAAAAACTCCAAAATTCCATCAACATGGAGTTTCTTCATGTTTTCTTTCCAATATAATTTAAACAACAATGTCACTTCTTAAGTGATCTTTCAATCAATTGTCTTTCGACATTTTAGCATTAGTTTTATGGTCGTTATTTCTCCTACCAGACTTTGTATATTATCCATCTATTATGGAATACGGTAATTATTTGAACAACCTTTTGTCGTCATAATACCTGATCAAAATAACAATTATTGAAACAAATCTTGAAGGCAAGCTTTGATGTTAACGAGCAACACAACAACCCTTTTGTTTGTTTTCGATGAACATCATCACATTTTCTCTTGCTAGTTACTTAGGCCATTGCAGTTCATGAATTGTGTTGTCCTGTATGACACTTCATACCAACCAATTCGGTATCCAATACCGGAGAACCACATTGTTTAACAAGCAAGGAATACAACCATAACATGTATATCTTCTATATGCCTAAGTTGGACATCTCCAACCTTTTATTTTCTGCCAAATATTTTATAGATTCTCTTTCAGCAATTCCTTTTCTTTTAAAAGAATCAATCAACATCAATAGTGGTGTCATCAACATGACACATGGTACAAAGTGTGTATAGTCAAATACCAATACCTTTGGACTTGCACTTTAAAGTGGATCACCTTCATCAAATGTCTGGCATTCTTTCAAAATTCCATTCTTTAGTAATCTTTTAGTGTAGTAAATATTTTACTTACATCTTCTATTCATCCTTATCATGATAACTTTCATGATCAAGCTGCTATAACTTATAAAGGTGAATTGCGAGTATAATGTTTCTTTTTCAAAAACTTTTGGAGGATTAGGACGACTAGCGTCTCCAACCTTCACAAATTCTCATCAAATATGAGGACGTATACTCTATCATGTTGTAACCAACACATTGTTTTAGATATCGCAATACCTTTCACATATGATGGTTTCTGAAACATTGCTTTTAGCTCTTAGATAAACTTGATATTAAAACAATCTTTTGAGTATCAAGAATCATGGAGGCAAACATGATACTTTAGATACTAACATTGGAATTCTTACTCTTGATTTAATACTACTTATTAAACTTCATGGAGCAAATAGGGTTTGCTGAAAGTTTGCAATAGGACTTATAAACTTTAAATTGACATTCAAAAACAATACGATACCAGTTCGTAAAGTAAATATCCAGAATTTCTATAGTTCCACTATCTCAACTATAACTAAGCGTAAGGTGGTGAACGGATGCCAATGACTACAACAAACTATGCAAATTCACTTTGATTGTGTTTATGATAAATTGAGTTCGACTAATCCAAATTACAAATGAACTCCCACTCAAAACAACATCCCTCGAGTTGTTTTAGTGATTACACGAACCAAATCCACTACACCAAGTCCGATCACCACGTGAGATGATGTAGCTTTAAAGGCGAACAATCAACATGTTCATCATATCATCCATATGACTCATGCTTTACCTTTCGGTATTCCGTGTTCCGAGACCATGTCTGTACATGCTAGGCTCGTCAAGGTTAACCTTAGTTTCTGCATGTGCAAATCTGGATGAACACTTTATTAAGGAAGAGTCTTAGCAACAGTGCCAACTAAGGATGAACACTTTATTACTTGATATTTAGTGAGAGGGATCATCTTATAATGCTACCGTCGCGATCTAAGCAATACAAGATGCATAAAGGATTAACATCACAGGCAATTCATAATAAGTGTGATAAAATATGGCCCTTTCTTCTTGCGCCTTTGATCTCCATCTCCAAAGCACGAACATGATCTCCATCATCACCAGCATTGCGTCAAGGTCAGTGGCGCCGCTTCATGGTTGTCCATCATCACTAGTAACTATTACAACTACTTGGAATAAAGCTATTACAAGATGAATAGACACACAGGTCTTAACAGAATTAAAAGACAACCATTATGCTCCTGCCGGTTGCCATATTACAACAAGGATCATTGCATACATCAAATATAATCATAATCACATGATGGCCATATCACATCACAAAACCCCTGCAAAAACAAGTTAGACGCCTCTAATTTTCTTTGCATATTTTACGTGGTTTGGGGCTTTCGCATAAGACCGATCTTACCTACGAACAAGAACCACAACGTTGATACAATTGTTGTCAGATGCTCATTGTAAATTGAATCTTAACTATGGTGGGAGAGACAGACACCCGCAAAGCCACTTGTGCAAAGCAAGTGCACGTCAAGCGTGGAGCAAGTCTCATGTGCGATGACATGTAATGTTAGCCCGAGCCGCTTCATCCCACCATGCCGCAAGATGCAAAGTACACGCTAAGACACCGACAACAAAAGCATCAACGCCCACAAAAACATTGTGTTCTACTCGTGCAACAGATCTACGCATAGATACGGCTCTAATACCACTGATGGGTTCGTAGCATGGAAAACAAAATATTTCTACCGCAAGAACGAACAAAACCCAGATCTAATCTAGATAAAATCCAAGATCTAATCTATTAGACTTGTGCAACGAGATAGATCTGTACTAACCCTTGTAGACCCGAAAACGTTACGAGATTGGATCTCGTGGTTGATGTAGTCGATCACTTGTCGATCTCAAGATCGTGTGCACGATCCTTCCGGCGCCGCGTTCCGGCAGCGCTTCCGCAGTCGGTCACACGTGCGGAGTTGAAGCAGACCTTCCTCTCCCGTTCCAGCAAGCAGCGGAGGTAGTAGATCTTCTCCACGGAATCCCAGCAGCACGACGGCGTGGTGGTGGTGGTGGAGTAGAGAATTCTGCAGGGCTTCGCCTATGCCTGTGCAGAAGAAAGGAGGAGGAGAGAGGCGGCGAAGATTTGGAGTTGTGGAGGAGAGACAAGGGGTGGCGCCCTCCTTCTATTTAAAGGAGGGAGGGCGCCTTGGGAGGGGGAGTCCTAGTAGGACTCCCCACCTCCTTGGCCGGTGGATTGGGGAGGGGGGAGGAGTCCTCCTCCCCCACGACTCCTTGTCTTGACCCACCAGGATTCCTTGATCCCTTCCTTGGTTTTCAAGCAAACTCCAAGAAACCTTCCAGAACCTTCCGGAACATTCCGAAACCTTCTAGAATCCTCATACAAATACTCCGGAACATTTCCTAACTCATAAAATGATCCCCAATATATGAATCTTATTCTCCGGACAATTCTAGATCTCCTCGTGATGTCCCGGATCCATTCCGAGACTCCGAACAGCATTCGGTCTCCAACGCACATTCCATATCTACTTAAAACAACTTCGAACCTTAAGTGTGTCACCCTACGGTTCGTGAATATGTAGACATGACAGAGACACGTCTCCTATCAATAACCATCAGCGGGACCTGGAGATCCATAATGGCTCCCACATACTCAACGATGACTTCGTGATCGATAGAACCATTTACATACGAAACCAATTCCCTTTGTCACGCGATACTGTACTTATCCGAGGTTTGATCGTCGGTATCTCCATACCTAGTTCTACCTCATTACTGATAAGTACTCTTTACTCGTTCCATGTTATGTCATCCCTTGTGACCCAGTCACATGCTTGCAAGCTAATTAGATGACATTCCACCGAGAGGGCCCAGAGCATATCTATCCGTCATATGGATGGACAAATCCCAATCTTGGTCCATGCGCTTCAACACATACTTTCAGAATATCCAATGACACCTTTATGACCACCCAGTTACGAAGCGGTGTTTGACGTCATCAAAGTACCCATCCGGTGATGGTGATTGACATAACCTCATGGTCGAAGGATTAGGTTACTATGTATTTTAAAGCTTATAGCAAACGAACTTAATGACTTGATCTTATGCTATGCCTACTACGGGTGTGTGTCCATCACATCATTCTCCTAATGATATGATCTTGTTATTAACGACATCCAATGTCCATGATCAGGAAACCATGATCATCCATTAATCAACAAGCTAGTTTAACAAGAGGCTTACTAGGGACTCTTTTATGTTTACAAGACACACAAGTATTAATGTTTCCGGTTAATACAATTATAGCATGAGATGTAAACATTTATCATAAACATAAAGATATAATAATAACCACTTTATTATTGCCTCTTGGGCATATCTCCAACAAATATTTCTTTACAATAAAAGAATAAAGGAAATAAAAGGAAAAGAATGTATATTAATATGAACTAAAATATTACTATGCTTTTACATTATCCAAAAAGGAAAAGAAATACAATTAATGGGAATAGAAAATACTATACTAAATCCTAACTATTTCTTTATATTCTAGTCTTATTTTCTCCTTTACCTTGATTCCTGCAGATATACACAAAATAAATCAAGGAAGAAAAGGGGTTAGTTTATTTAGCAATGCTATCAGTTTCACACTGGGATGCACTGTTAGTCACATCATTGAGCAAAGTGATTAGGAGCAAGTTTCACTAAATCAATAGGATCTGCTCTTATCAAAGTTTGCATCTCCGCACAGCATCACAGACAAGAAGGAGAAAATTCAACCATAACACAATAAAAGAGTAAAAGATCAGGTTTGTACCTAATCTCATCCACAACAAGGGTTATCAGTACTGTAACTTGAACCATAAGAGGTCCACCAGCAAGTAGCACACACACATTGCATGAATACGTTATCGACACCAGAGTCAATACAAGAATCACATGAGGCATAGCACAGCCTTGGCAACACTCCTTGAGCCATCACACCATATTTATCAATTCTCTACCACCAAGAACACTAAGAACACGACCAACATCTCATCAGATCCACACAAGATTATCAAGCACTCAAACATGGTGAACTTGTTCAAGGGAAAGCCTAGAACCAGGAGCACCAGGAGGTGAAGGACAAGCAACAACCAGAAGCTCAACTTGATCAAGAGCAAACATTACATCAGCCAATTGATACATTGCAAATGTATCTATAATTTTTCATGTTCCATGCTTGGTTTTATCCACTTTCTTGTGTTTTTCCCACACTTTCGAGTACTTTTCATATGATTTCTTGGACTAACCTATTAACAAGAGCCACAGTGCCAGCTGCCTGTTTTCTGCTATTTTTGGTTTCAGGAAAGTCAGAAAATGAATATTCTTGGAATTGGACGGGACAAAAGCCAAAGTGCCTATTTTTTCGGAAGTCATCATATGCCAGAGTACGAGACGGAGAGGGGCCAGGGGGCCACCACACTACCTGGCCGCGTGGCCCAGCCTGGCCCGCGCCAGGGGGTGGTCTGGCCGCCTCCGGCACCCTCTCGGCCTCCCCTTCCGCCTATAAGATGCCCTCGGGATGAAAACCCTAAGTACCCAATCAAAAATCCACGAAAGAGTCTGGAGCCGCCGTCATCTCCATCCCTAGATCGGGAGGGATCTGAAGCTCTTCCCGGCACCCTGCCGGAGAGGGGAATTCACCCTGGAGGCCTTCTTCATCACCATGCAAGCCTCCGGTGTGATGCGTGAGTAGTTCATCCTTGGACTATGGATCCATGTAGTAGCTAGATGGCCGGTTCTCCTCCTTTGTGCTTTCATGTTTAGATCTTGTGAGCTCCGTTCATGATCAAGATCATCTATTTGTAATTCTGCATGTTGTGTTTGCGGGGATCCGATGGATATTGAGATGCTATTTCAGATTGATTATTGATTCTATCATGTCTTTGTTGTTTGTGATCTTGCATGCTTTCCGTTGTTAGTAGCTATCTTGGTCAAGTAGATGCTAGCAACTCCAAGAGTTAGTATTTATGCTCGATAGTGGGTTCATGCCTCTGGTAATCTGGGGACGTGACAGAAATCTCTAAGGTACTAGATGTGATGTTGCTACTAGGGAGAAAACAACAATCCTTTGTTCATAGAACAATCGTATTGTTTACTTTACACGCAGATCATAAAGCAATAATCTATTGCTTGCAACTTAATACTGGAGGGGGTTCGGATGATAACCTGAAGGTGGATTATTAGTCATAGATGAAGTTGGATTGCGGTCTATGTATAATGTTGTAATGTCCAATCGAATCTCAAAGGAGTCAAGATGATTAGTATATGCATGTATTGCTTTCTCGATGTTTGTCAATTGCCCCGATGTAATTTGTTCACCCATCATGTTATCTATCTTAAGGAGAGCCACCTCTAGTGAACTATGGATCCCGGTCCTTTTTCTTTTACATACAATCTACAAATTGTTTATTGTTTTGTGTTTACTTTCTACAAACTATTACTTCTTTCCATTCGTTACGTTTAATCCTTTGTTTCCAGCAAAACACGGTGAGATTGACAACCTCATCGCAAGTTGGGGACAGAGTTCTGTGGTTGTGTTGTGCAGGTCTCCACGTTGCTACTAGCACTGGTAGTGCGCCCTGCCAACGCTCGGGTAGCAACACCGTTGGGGTGTTTCCTTGCTCCTACTGGTTCGATTAAACCTTGGTTTCATAACTAAGGGAAACTTGCTGCTGTGCTCATCATACCTTCCTCTTGGGGTTCCCAACGAGCTCTACATCAACACCGAGCCATCAAGCATTTTTTTGGCACCGTTGCCGAGGAGTCAAGGACATCTTCACAAGGGGAGTCCCTCATAACCAATCTCTTTACTTTGTTATTTTTGTTTTGCTTAGTTTCTTTTTGCTTTGTTTGCTTGTTTCTTTATCAAAAACACACAAAAATAGTTTTTACAAGTTTGCTTTCTTTATCAAAAACACAAAACAAATAAGTCTCCCTTTGTTGCTGCCTCTTCCTTAGCTCAACATGTTGATCCCTAAATTCACCCTAAAAGACCTTTCAATTGCTAGTGGTTCTATAATTGGGAAAGATAATATTGAAGAATTCTTTAATCATGTTAGTAAGCATGAAGATACTGAAGATAGATCCCTTGCAGAACTTGCTCCAAACTATGAGATTGCTATAGATTCTTTAATTCAAATGTTAGAAGCTAGGTTTGTTAACCTCAACCCCTTAATACAAGTAATGTTTCTTAAGCTTAAAGAAATTGAGGACCCTGAAAAGAGGGATTTTATTTTAGAAACTTTGTTTAAGGAGTTCTATGATGTTGCCAAGGAAGCTAGGAAAGTCTTTGAACATTTCAATATGCTAGGTTCATGTGTAGATGTTGTTGGTACACGAGAAAAGATGAACAAAACCGAACCTAATGGGGAGGCACCTAAGATACTAATACCCTTTAAACTAGCAGCAATACATGAAGCCATAGAAAAGAATCTTGATTGGATTGTTCCTGAAAACCCTTTTGATAAAAATGGCTAACCTAAGAGCATTGAGAGAGGATCCTCTAGAACTTATTTGGATGATATACCTTGCCTTGTTAAAGATATTTCTGGTATTAATCTTAATGCTTCATCATTTGAGAACACTAGATTCTTTCTTGCTTCTTATACCTAACTTAAAGGCGTTAAAGAAAAGTACTTATTGGGAGATAACACAAAAGTTTTAGATGAGTCTTGGAAGTTATTACTTCTGTAATAACCTCTCCTTATCCTTTTTATTTGCTTTTTGTGCCAATAGTAACCTCTAATGAGAGAGAAGTAATGATTGGGAAAGTTGCTGTCCCAAAACAGATTTTTGTGCTTCACCCTAAAAATTCGTGTAAAATCTCTGAACGTCTTTTTGAGGCGTGAATTTTTGTGCTTATGCCCCAGCTTGTTATATAACTTACTTTAGTTCAACACTTTTTGATCTGAGCAACGGAAGGTCTTCGAAAAAATCGTCTTTACCTGCTGTTCTATTTTGACAGATTTCTGCCATTTTCTGCATTTGCTTCTTGTTGGTTCCTTTTTTAGTTCTTTTGGGGAATTGAGCTTTTTGAGCGAAGTGCTTCAGTATCTTGTGTTTTAATGGAAGTTTATTTGGTGTTAGAACTGAACCTTAAGACTTATTTATCTTGAGTGCACTAATGTTGCTAATAAAGATTGTGTGAAGTTTTGTATGAAGGAAAAATTTCAGGTGTATGGAAGGAATGAGTAATGAGATGAAGGATAGACTAAAGCTCAAGCTTGGGGATGCCACGCGTGTCACCCTAAGAAATATCCAATAAGTACAAGCATCAAAGCTTGGGGATGCCCAAGGCATCCCCCTCTTCATCAATAAAAATCCCAGGTTTCTTCCAAACGCTTCATTTTTATTGTTTCATGCACAGTTGTGTTGTTCTTGGAGCGTCTTCTTTTTCGTTTGTGTTTTGGTTTTCGTTTGCTTGGTTTTCTTAGTTTTCTGAATAAATTGGTTGGACCCCCTCTTTTATACATTGGTTTGCAAATAGTTTGGTTTGGTTTGGTTTGGAAAAGAGTAGGAAAGTTCATGCTTATGTGGTAAAAAGAGCTCATTTTTGACTGTGGCCTATGCTCTATCATGTCATGCTTGATATTGTTTTGGCTTTATGCTTAGTATTCTTTGTTGTAGCATGACTTGTTATAAACAATTTAGATTTCTTAATGTGCCTTGGATGAATCATGTGTTGTTTTAGCATATTAAAGCATAGTATAGTGGTATTCTCCTTTGATGCTTTATTTGGGTTGACTTGGCGCATGCTCACACCATGTTATGACTATATCAAGTCACCATAGCCTTTATGATCCTTTAGTTTTCAACTTGTAGTATCACTTTATGCTTTGATCAATGATGTTTTGTCAATCTGCATGATTATGGCCATTATTGCTCTCTTAGTTTGTCGCTCCCAGTCTTTTGCTAGCCTCCACAACCAAGTATGAGTTCCACTCATGCATCCAACTCCCTAAACCAAGTTATTCCAAAGAGTCCACCATACCTACCCATTAGCTTATGCTATTCCAAGTATATTCATGTTTTTGTCTACCTTCCAAATTAAACTTGTTATGAGAAAACTAGTGATTAAAGCTCTCACAAACTTGATGGCACACTTTAATTTTCTTGTCCTTAATAAACTTGAACCATTGTGTCGTCTATGTTGAGCAGAACCATGCTTTCATGAGGAACGCTTTCAACATTGCACTTGGTACTTGTACCTAGTTGATATCATGCTCTTTTGTATATGGATGTCGTCGGAATGAAAGGGGAGCTTGTAAGTCCATGGAGTTATGTATATGTGTTAGAGAAACGCCTGGGACGCTGGTCTAATCCATGCTGACATGGTGGAAACCTGCAGCGTAACCATAATGAGCTGTCTATGAAGCATTCTTCTTTTAAAAAAAGAGTCCTATTTTAAGAAAGAAAAAAGATAAAAAGAAAAAGAAAAAGATTATGAAAAGAGGAAAGAGAGAAAAAAGCACCATATTCCCATGGTAAATAAGAAGATTGCTGAGATGCTCGTTGTCTGCTTGCCTTGTCATTTTGATATGGGGATTCTTCCGTATCATCGGGCAACGGGTACCCCGTTGGCGGTTCTCTATGATACACATGTACTTACGATGACAAGAATTTACCGGTGACTAAACTTGAGTAGCATGAGGAGCGGCCCTCGTATACAAGGGACATGAGATTTCTAACTTATACTTCGTCAAGCATGTACACCATAGTTTGTTCACTTTAACCTTAATCACCTTAAAGATGCTTATGATAGGGGCAATAAGAGCTGAAAGTTATAAGTACCAGAAGCGTTTTATGAGAATTGAATCCCTACTTCCTTCTATGAAGGCCTTTCTTCCACCATTATATTGAATCTCCACCTTCTACCTCTATGCACCTACTTTCAAAGCATAGTGGCCATTCTTAGTTCTATGTGCATTGTCCCAAGACTAGTTGGTTGATGCATAACTTGATATTGCTCGTTTTAAACTATTTGTATCTAGTCACTCTTATGAACTTTGAAGGTGTCCTATGCATTTATATTTGTTACTCTATGAGGGACAAGCTGAATGTTATTATGCTATGTTTTCTTTATGTGAAACAAACAAACGTCTTGCAAAGCATTGTTATTCATGAATCTTTTGTTTGTGCCTTTTAATGTTGCATCATAGTTTCTTTGTCTTATTGCTAGAACTTTGTCTTTCATGTTATGATTGAAGTACTATGATCCCAACTTTGAATGTTTTACAAATACTTTGATCAAGTGTTTGATGGTGCATGTCACCTCAAAAATTATTCTTTCTTTTTATCACTTACCTACTCGAGGACGAGCAGGAGTTAAGCTTGGGCATGTTGATACATTGCAAATGTATCTATAATTTTTGATATTCCATGCTTGGTTTTATCTACTTTCTTGTGTTTTGCCCACACTTTGGAGTACTTTTCATATGATTTCTTGGACTAACCTATTAACAAGAACCACAGTGCTAGCTGCCTGTTTTCTACTGTTTTTGGTTCCAGGTGAGTCAGAAAATGAATATTCTCGGAACTGGACGGGACAAAAGCCAAAGTGCCTATTTTTCCGGAAGTCATCAGATGCCAGAGTACGAGACGGAGAGGGGCTAGGGGGCCACCACACCACCTGGCCACGCGGCCCAGCCTAGCCCGCGCCAGGGGGTGGTCTGGCCGCCTCCGACACCCCCTCGGCCTCCCTTCCGCCTATAAGATGCCCTCGGGACGAAAACTCTAAGTACCTGATCAAAAATCCACGAAAGAGTCTGGAGCCGCTGTTATCTTCCCTAGATCGGGAGGGATCTAAAGGTCTTCCCGGCACCCTGCCGAAGAGGGGAATTTACCCTGGAGGCCTTCTTCATCACCATGCAAACCTCCGGTGTGATGCGTGAGTAGTTCATCCTTGGACTATGGATCCATGTAGTAGCTAGATGGCCGGTTCTCCTCCTTTGTGCTTGCATGTTTAGATCTTGTGAGCTTCGTTCATGATCAAGATCATCTATTTGTAATTCTGCATGTTGTGTTTACGGGGATCGGATGGATATTGAGATGCTATTTCAGATTGATTATTGATTCTATCATGTCTTTGTTATTTGTGATCTTGCATGCTTTCCGTTGTTAGTAGCTATCTTGGCCAAGTAGATGCTAGCAACTCCAAGAGTTAGTATTTATGCTCAATAGTGGGTTCATGCCTCTGGTAATCTGGGGAAGTGATAGAAATCTCTAAGGTACTAGATGTGATGTTGCTACTAGGGAGAAAACAACAATAATTTGTTCATAGAACAATCGTATTGTTTACTTTACACGCAGATCTTAAAGCAATAATCTGTTGCTTGTAACTTAATACTGGAGGGGGTTCGGATGATAACCTGAAGGTGGATTATTAGTCATAGATGCAGTTGGATGGCGGTCTATGTATAATGTTGTAATGTCCAATCGAATCTCAAAGGAGTCAAGATGATTAGTATATGCATGTATTGCTTTCTCGATGTTTGTCAATTGCCACGTAGTAATTTGTTCACCCAGCATGTTATCTATCTTAAGGAGAGCCACCTCTAGTGAACTATGGATCCTGGTCCTTTTTTTTACATACAATCTACAAACTGTTTACTATTTTGTGTTTATTTTCTGCAAACTATTACTTCCTTCCATTCGATACATTTAATCCTTTGTTTTTAGCAAAACACGGTGAGATTGACAACATCATCGCAAGTTGGGGACAGAGTTCTGTGGTTGTGTTGTGCAGGTCTCCACGTTGCTACTAGCACCGGTAGTGCGACCTGCCAAGGCTCAGCTAGCAACACCTTTGGGGTGTTTCCTTGCTCCTACTGGTTCGATTAAACCTTGGTTTCATAACTGAGGGAAACTTGCTGCTGTGCTCATTATACCTTCCTCTTGGGGTTTCCAACGAGCTCTACATCAACACCGAGCCATCACCCATCACTAGCCTACTCTGCAAACAGCAGGTTGATCATCACCAAATCTTAGTAGCATCTGTTCTTACCATAGTTTTTCCAAAAGATGGTTTTGGTAAGAGGGAGCTCTCGATTTAGTGTACAAGTGCTACACTAATTCATCCTAGAGCTAGTAAAGGGAAACTAAGTATATGTTCTTATTCTATAAAGATTTTGGCATCGGTATTTTGGTCTAAGGGAATTTCTTAAAAGTAGCAGATCATACTACCTAGCTACTGTTGTGCACACTCCAGGTATGGAGGCACCACAGTAGCAGCCAAGATAGCAGATTCCACTGATAATAAAGAAATGAATCACTTGGAAGATACATCACTAGCCATTATTGATCTAAAAGAACATAATTGACTTTTCAAGCAAGCAAAGAATGCATTCCAATCATTTTCCTAAGGTATAGCACCTAGGAATCATGATCCAATAATTCTCGGCTATCATTGAATAAGGATCAGCAAGCCAATGTACTTTGCACCCAACTTAGGTTCCAATATCATCTTCCTAAATTATTTACTTAGGAATCATTTTAATTCCAGCAAGAAAACAAGTTTGCATAAGTAGACACATCATTTGGTTACAAAAAGAATTCTTGCTGGCAACTAAAACTTGGGATAATTAACAACACCAAATATTATTAGTAAATATTCTTAAACAATTGTGTATCCTCAATTGAGGTATCACAACACTAATCCATCACTAACCAGATGGTCCTTGTGTAACCATACCAAGTAAAAGCTACAAAGCAACCAATACAATCTATACCATTAGATATTAACATAGAGATAAACCATTGTCTATATCTCACTAGAACAAGGTTAGAAACCATATGGTAGATGAACACCATCTCAATAATATCAACCAAGCTATAATCCAAGTCATAAGTAAACTGAACTTGAACAAGCTTTGGATCAACCAACAGAGATCAGCAACACATTTGGTAACAATAGGTTGCACCACATAATCTATTCATGCTTGACAGTGAGGAATAGGTCCATGTAATGTAAGAAATAGAGATAAAATTAGGGATCAATAGAAGCATCATCTCGGTATAATATGTACAAGCTTGGACTAATGGATATTTTACCAATATCACCGGAACAATGTTCAGAGTTATTATTAAGTAGGCCACAATCTAAATCAACTAGATCATTTCCTTTACCAAACCAACTAGGAACATCCTAATACACTAAAGTTATCACCAACATAACCCAGATTCAGTTAAACCTGAAACCGTACCGAAAGTTTAGTATGCTAGCAGTCTTGAATGTTCATCTCAACATCAAGTAAACCTAAATAGAGCAACAACATGTGACCACAAATCCTATGTTAAGGTTAAATTGTAAGTGTTAACCCTAAGTGAGAAGTGAGGTGGCTCCGGGGTTACAGTCATATTGCGCCGGCGATAGGTTTCATAGAAGGAGCAGACAAGAGGAAGGAGGAGAGAGAAGTGGGAGCACTTACCAGTGATCCTCGCTTAAATTCGAGAAGAGGAAGCATACCAGCGGCGGAGAGCAAAGCACGACAGTACAAGGAGCACCATAGCACTCGACCCACGCCGAGGCACACCTGCAGCGCCGCAGAATGGGTGAGGCAGAGAAGTTGTAGATCATCGCCTAAGTACCACCGCCACACCATAGTATCACCGTCTTAGCATGCACAGTCACCGACGAGCGGAGATGCCATGGTCGCCGTAACCCTAGTGCTAGAGAAGTGAAAGGGGTGAGAAGGAGAAGACCCAAGGCATGAATCGATCAGGACCAGGAAAGAGAGAAGACAATGCCACGTCACATGAGCCTGGTTTGACGGCGAAGGTGGCCGGAGCTCGCCGGAATCGAGCTATAATAGCGGCAGAGCCACAACTTCACCAAAGAGAGGAGATGAACGAGGACGAGTGCGAGACAAAGTGAGATGGGCCAGGATGGCTGAGTTAGGGGACACGCGTTAGGCTTGAGCCTAACTGTCAGGCTCTAAAGTGGGTTGAGCTAGCTAGTAGGCCAAGCTTAGTTAGCAGTTTTGTTTAGGAAAATATATTTTTAAAAATACTCCCTCTGATCCAAAATAATTAAATAATGGAGACTTAGTACAAACTTTATACTAAATTAGTTCTGAATCACTGACGCTTATTATGGATCAGAGGGAGTAATAATAATAAAGGTATAAAATAAAACAGAAATTACCAAAATACCCCTAGAATGAATTAAGCTTTAGAAAATAAGGAAAATCATAAGAATATATATGATATACCAAAATAATCACAAAAATATAATCTACTCAAGAAAATATTATATTGACTATTTGAACTAAATAAATTAGGATAAAACATTTAAACCATTAAAACCTTTGGAGTAATATAAAACTAAGGAAACTCCTAAAAATAAAAAATCAATTTTGGGTATGAAAAGTATTTTACTATCCTATAAAAATACTAAATATGAAATTTCAAGTCATTTCGACATTTTTAATATAAAAGTCAAAAAACGAATATTAAAAATCTACTTGTTTTATTAAGAGAGAGGAATGTATTTCCTTATAAATCAAAATAAATTCCTTTTAAACTTACTTGAATCAATTAGAGATTATTACTATTCAGGAAGAATTCTTTTATCCAACTAAATAAAGTGGTTACAAATTATAAAATAGTCTTATTTTGATAAATAGTAGAAAACTATTTTTACCCTAATAACTTGGGTTAAATATACAACGAAGAATAATTATCTTAGGTTACCAAGACATTGTATCTTTAACATCATCTACACCAATTTTTTCTTGAAAGATGAATCAAATGAAAATCCTATAATGGTAACATAGTAACTATGTGATGAATGCCAACATCCATTAGTTTGAAAGTTAAAGAAATATATATTTACTACTATTCCTAGTAAAACATTAAAACCTGGTAACACTTTAACACATCATGTCTTGAAATCATCTATTTCATATAGTTAACCTTCAATATATATTTATTTTGTAACTAAATTACTTGATTTGCAATTAGCTATAAGTTGAACTTTTGAAAACGAAATGCAATGCTCAACCAAGCTCAAGATATACTTTAGAACATATTCTTACTTGTACACTGTATGGAGGCGTTTAACTTAGTTTTAACTAGTAACTTTTTCTTGGATAAAACTCCATTACCAAAGAAATCACTTCAAACCAATACATACTCAAACATGGGGATTTACTTTAAGTCTTTACAAAAGTGCATGTCATTACTTATGCATATCAGCATATTTCTTCTTTAAACATTGTCCTTACCAGGCAATGATGGTATTTTGTAGAACCCGAGGTCCAGGGTCAAGTCGAAACACCCGACTGCATTACTTCGCTATATCAAGGTAAGTTCACACTTGCTCATGTCTTTTGATTATTTTCTATCAAGTATTTGCAATCTATAATTGTTATCACTTGCATTTCAAAAAGGATGGAAGAAAACAAAATTTTCTTAATAATATGACTTAATGGTTATCGAATCGAGTGGTGTTAACCAAGTATGGTGAGAAAATGGAACTGTTGTAAGATATATGTGGTTAGTGGAGGTTGCATTTGTTGGAAATATGCCCTAGAGACAAATAATAATATGGATTATTATCATATTTCATAAAGTTTATGATTAAGTTTATATCATGCTATAACTGTATTGAGAGGAAACATCAATACACATGTGATATATAAACAACCAGGGGTTTGCAGTGAAACTCTAGTCACTAGTTCATTGGTCAACAGATGATCAAGTTTCCTGATCATGTGGCATTTTTGCCAGATGGAAATGGAGTCAACTCATTCTGAGAATGAGATAATGAACCAATACCCAACCTAAACATCGTAACCCGATCATGTCAAGAAGTTCAAGTTCCGATAATTAGAAATGGATCCTCGTAGACTATTCCTTAGACCATGGGGCTATATCAATCACTTTCTCCCGAGAATGCTTAGATAATATCAAACGTCACTTGGTAATACAGTGACAATAAAGGTGTGTTCAGGTATTCGGAGGAACCATAGAGGCAATATATGCCAAGAGTGGGATTTTCCGTCCACGTGACGGAAATATACTCAAGGGCCCACTCGAAGAAGTTATATCCAATAGTTGCGCATCGTGTGATTTGATCATAGGGATATCACTTCTCAAACGAGTCAAGAAGCATTGTTCGGTAACGAGATCAAACACGACATGGTGATGTCATTGATCAGATCTTTGGCAATGAGAGTGTCAAGAGACAAAGGGAATAAGACACGACTGTCCAGGTTCAAACGATGAAAGATCTTCGTGGAATGCACAGGGGTCACATGGCCATTTATATATTGCAAATGTATCTATAATTTTTGATGTTCCATGCTTGGTTTTATCTACTTTCTTGTGTTTTGTCCACACTTTCGAGTAATTTTCATATGATTTCTTGGACTAACCTATTAACAAGATGCCACAGTGCCATTTGCCTGTTTTCTGCTGCTTTTGGTTCCAGAAAGTCAGAAAATGAATATTCACGGAATTGGACCGGACAAAATCCAAAGTCGATATTTTACCGGAAGACTCATGGAGCTAGAAGACGAGACGGAGAGGGGCCACAGGGTGGCCACACCATGTGGTGACGCGGGCTAGCCCTGGCCGCGCCACCAGGTGGTGTGGGCCCCCTGGCCGCCCACCGACCTTTCCTTCTGGCCTATAAGAAGCCTCCCTAGGCATAAACCCTAAATAGTCAAGCCTCCAGCCATAAAAAGTTCCACAGCACCACCGCCACCGAAGGGGAGATTCGGGGGACAGAAAATCTCTATTCTGGCACCCTGCCGGGACGGGGAAGTGCCCCCGGAGCCATCTCCATCGATCTCCACCGCCAATTCCATCACCATTGCTGATTCCCATGATGAGGAGGGAGTAGTTCTATCTCGAGGCTAAGGGTTCTACCGGTAGCTATGTGTTCATCTCTCTATCTATGCATGATCTTGATGCGGTCATGAGCTTTGTAATCTAGTAGATCTACCTTGCTACTCAAGTGCTTTATTAGATCTCTGCTCTCCCCATGTGTGTGAAAGTGATAGCGTGCTCACCATGGTGGCACTTAGGCTAGAGATTACAAATACTTGTTATGAGTTATATTTGGAGTTGGATGTCTTTATGAAATTGTGGTGTTTGTTGGAACCATCTAGTACTCAAGGTGGCAGTGTGGGGTTTTCTAGATGGGAAAGACTTACTTTGAGGAGTGTTGTTATAGCCCTACCATCGATTAGAGTGTCCAACCGGAGAGTAGTTAAGAGTAGTATCATGAGGATAATATATTTATATGAGAGTGTTCACTAGTGAAAGTATGATCCCTAGGCCTTGTTTCTAAGCATTGAAACACTGTTTGCTACTAGATTTGTTACATGTTTGCTTGTTTCCATCTTTATTTTAGTTTTCCTTTAGTCTTTTTCACGCCATCAAGCTACTTTCTATCACTGTTACCACTTATAATTATCCATACCACTTGTATTTCACTATCTCTTCGGCGAACTAGTGCACCTATACACCTGACAAGTGTATTGGGTATGTTGGGGACACAAGAGACTTCTTGTATCTTGATTGCAGGGTTGCTTGAGAGGGTATACCTTTGACCACTTCCTCCCTGAGTTCGATAAACCTTGGGTAATCCACTTAAGGGAAAACTTGCTGCTGTTCTACAAACCTCTACACTTGGAGGCCCAACAACTGTCTACAAGAATAGAGGTGCATAGACATCAAGCTATTTTCTGGTGCCGTTGTCGGGGAGGAAAGGTAAAAGGTATTCACACCGGAGGATTAAAGAAGAAGAACCTCCCACGGCAAACGCCTATTTTCTAGTGTGACTGCTCGAAGTTATTTCCTTTAGATTCTGTAATTTTATCTTTTTGTTTCTTGTTTTCACTAGTTAGGCTTAATGGAAAACAACAACAAAAATTAGAGAGCTTTCTAGTATTTATCTTGAGTTAGGACATGAAGTGTTTGAAGAGAAAATTAAAAAACCTATGGAACTTTATTTGCATGCTAATAGCAATGTTGTTAGTATGAATTCTTTGGACACCATTATTGCTAATGCTATGGAAAAGTCTAAGCTTGGGGAAGCTAGTTTTTATGAAAATGATCTTTTTAGTTCCCCCGCTTTGGAAGATAGCTATTCTATTGCTTATGGTGATAAAAAAACCTCCAATATATGATGATTACAATGATGAATATAATATTTTCAGTCCACCTACTATTGAGGAGGAAATTAATTATGACTACAATATGCCTCCTATATTCGATGATTATGGTGATGAGAATAATAATGATAGCTATTTTGTTGAATTTGCTCCCACTACAATTAATAAGAATGGCAATGCTTATGTGGAGAGTAATAATTATTATATACATGTGGCTCATGATAAGAATTTTTTATGTGATAGTTATATTGTCAATTTTACTCATGATGCTACCGAAAGTTATTATGAGAGAGGGAAACATGGTCTTATGTATCTCAATAATATTAAGTTTCTCCTCTTTATGTTGAAAGTCTTGAAGTTGCACTTGTTTTGCTTTACTATGCTTGTTTCTTTGTGATTTCATGACTTGTTTCTTTACAAGATTCCTATGCATAGGAAGTGGGTTAGACTTAAATGAGCTTTGAACTTGCTTCTTGATGCTCTCTTTTACTTCAATTCGTATTTCTTATGTGAGTATCTTTTCAAACTATCATGCCTAACTTAAAGGCGTTAAAGAAAAGTACTTACTGGAAGATAACCCAAAAGTTTTAGATGAGTCTTGGAAGTTATTACCTCTATAGTAACCGCTCCTTATCCTTTTTATTTGTTTTTTGTGCCAAGAGTAACCTCTAATCAGAGAGAAGTAATGATTGGGAAAGTTGCTGTCCCGAAATAGATTTATGTGCTTCACCGTAAAAATTCGTGTAAAATCTCTGAATGTCTTTTTGAGGCATGACTTTTTGTGCTTCTGCCCCAAGTTTTTATCTAACCTTTGTTAGTTCAACACTTTTTGATTTGAGCAACAAAAAGGTCTTTGAAAAAATTTGTCTTTACCTGCTGGTCTGTTTTGACAGATTTCTGCCATTTTCTGCATTTGCTTCTTGTTGGTTCATTCTTGAGTTCTTTTGGGGAAATGAGCTTTTTGAGGGAAATACTATAGTAGCTAGTGTTCTAATGGGAGTTTATTTGGTGTTAGAACTGAACCTTAAGACCTTTTATCTTGAGTGCACTAATGTTGCTAATAAAGATTGTGTGAAGTTTTGTATGAAGGAAAAATTTCAGGTGTATGGAAGGAATGAGTAATGAGATGAAGGATGGACTAAAGCTCAAGATTGGGGATGCCACGTGTGTCACCCCAAGAAATATCCAAGAAGTACAAGCATCAAAGCTTGGGGATGCCCAAGGCATCCCCTTCTTCATCAATAAAAATCCCATGTTTCTTCCAAACGCTTCATTTTTATTGTTTCATGCACAGTTGTGTTGTTCTTGGAGCGTCGTCTTTTTCGTTTTCGTTTTGGTTTTTAGTTTTCTTGGTTTGCTTAGTTTTCTGAATAAATTGGTTGGACCCCCTCTTTCATACATTGGTTTGCAAATAGTTTGGTTTGGTTTGGAAAAGAGTAGGAAAGTTCATGCTTAAGTGGTAAAGAGAGCTTGTTTTTGACTATGGCCTATGCTTTTTCATGCCATGCTTGATATTGTTTTGGCGTTATGCTTAGTATTCTTTGCTGTAGCATGACTAGTTATAAACAATTGATATTGCTTAATGTGCCTTCGATGAATCATGCGTTGTTTTAGCATATTAAAGCATAGTATAGTGGTATTCTCCTTTGATGCTTTATTTGGGTTGACTTGGCGCATGCTCACACCATGTTATGACTATCCAAAGTCACCATAGCCTTGATGATCCTTTAGTTTTCAACTTGTATTATCACTTTATGCTTTGATCAATGATGTTTTGTCGCTCTGCATGATTATGGCCATTATTGCTCTCTTATTTTGTCGCTCCCAGTCTTTTGCTAGCCTCCACAACAAAGTATGAGTTCCACTCATGCATCCAACTCCCTAAACCAAATTATTCCAAAGAGTCCACCATACGTACCTACTAGCTTATGCTATTCCAAGTATATTCATGTTTTTGTCTACCTTCCAAATTAAACTTGTTATGAGAAAACTAGTGATTAAAGCTCTCACGAACATGATGGCACACTTTACTTTTTGCATCTAATAAACTTGAACTATTGGGTCCTTCTTTGTTGCGTATATGCTTGCGCTTTATAAGTTGAAATTAGCAGAACCATGTTTCATGGGGAACGCTTTCAACATTGCACTTGTACTTTGTACCCCGTTGATATCATGTTCTTTTGCTTACGGATCCCAGCAGTGTGAAATAAAAGTGGAACTTGTAAGATCATGGAGTTTGTATGTGTGTTAGAGAAATGCCAGGGCCGCTAGCCTAAGCCATGCTTAATCATGGTGGAAACTTGCAGCATCACCATAATGAGGACTCTATGAAGCATCCTAAATAAAAAACTATGCAAATAGCAAATAAAAAGATTGCTGAGATGCTCATTGTCTGCTTGCCTTGTCATTTTGATTATGGGAAAGCTCCCGTATCATATGCAAGGGGTACCCCGTTGGCGGTTCTTAATGATACACATGTACTTAGAATGACAAGAGCTTACTCGTGACTGAAGTTGAGTAGCATGAGGATCGGTCTTCGTAAGTAAGGGGCATGAGATTTCAGTTTATAACTTGTCAAGCATATCCTCTTAGTTGTGTCACTTTAACCTTAACCACTTCAAGATGCTTATGATAGGGGAAATGAGAGCTGAAAGCTATAAGTACCATAATTTTTGGAAGCTCTTTATGAGACTTGAATCCCTACTTCCTTTTATGAAGGCCTTTCTTCCACCATTATATTGAGTCTCCACCTTCTACCTTTATGCACCTATTTTGAGAGCATAGTGGCCATTCTTAGTTCTATGTGCATTGTCCCAAGACTTATTGATTGATGCATAGCTTTGATATTGCTTGTTTTAAACTATTTGTATCTAGTCACTCTTATGAACTTTGAAGGTGTCCTATGCATTTATATTTGCTACTCTATGAGGGACAAGCTGAATGCTACTATGCTATGTTTTCTTTATGTGAAACAAACAAACGTCTTGCAAAGCATTGTTATTCATGAATCTTTTGTTTGTGCCTTTTCATGTTTCATCATAGTTTCTTTGTCGTATTGCTAGAACTTTGTCTTTCATGTTATGATTGAAGTACTATGATCCTAGCTTTGAATGTTTTACAAATACTTTGATCAAGTATTTGATGGTGCATGGGCATTGATCCGACGCCAAAAAAATTCACCAGGAGCGCTCGCTCTGCCACAAAATCCTCACCTCAAAAATTATTCTTTCTTTTTATCACTTACCTACTCGAGGACGAGCAGGAGTTAAGCTTGGGGATTCTGATACATTGCAAATGTATCTATAATTTTTGATGTTCCATGCTTGGTTTTATCTACTTTCTTGTGTTTTGTCCACACTTTGGAGTAGTTTTCATATGATTTCTTGGACTAACCTATTAACAAGATGCCACAGTGCCAGTTGCCTGTTTTCTGCTGTTTTTGGTTCCAGAAAGTTAGAAAATGAATATTCTGGGAATTGGACCGGACAAAAGCCAAAGTCGATATTTTACCAGAAGACTCACGGAGCCAGAAGACGAGATAGAGAGGGGCTCCAGGGTGGCCACACCATGTGGTGGTGCGGGCTAGCCCTGGCCGCGCCACCAGGTGGTGTGGGCCCCCTGGCCGCCCACCGACCTTGCCTTTTGGCCTATAAGAAGCCTCCCGAGGCATAAACCCTAAATAGTCAAGCCTCCAGCCACAAAAAGTTCCGCAGCGCCGCCGCCACCAAAGGGGAGATTCGGGGGACAGAAAGTCTCTGTTCCGGCACCCTGCCGGGACGGGGAAGTGCCCCCAGAACCATCTCCATCAATCTCCACCACCAATTCCATCACCATTGCTAATTCCCATGATGAGGAGGGAGTAGTTCTCTCTCAAGGCTAAGGGTTCTACCGGTAGCTATGTGTTCATCTCTCTATCTATGCATGATCTTGATGCGGTCATGAGCTTTGTAATCTAGTAGATCTACCTTGCTACTCAAGTGCTTTATTAGATCTCTGCTCTCCCCATGTGTGTGAAAGTGACAGCGTGCTCACCATGGTGGCACTTAGGCTAGAGATTACAAATACTTGTTATGAGTTATATTTGGAGCTGGATGTCTTTATGAAATTGTGGTGTTTGTTGGAACCATCTAGTACTCAAGGTGACAGTGTGGGGTTTTCTATATGGGAAAGACTTACTTTGAGGAGTGTTGTTATAGCCCTACCATCGATTAGAGTGTCCAGCTGGAGACTAGTTAAGAGTAGTATCATGAGGATAATATATTTATATGAGAGTGTTCGCTAGTGAAAGTATGATCCCTAGGCCTTGTTTCTAAGCATTGAAACACTGTTTGCTACTAGATCTGTTACATGTTTGCTTGTTTCCATCTTTATTTCAGTTTGCCTTTAGTCTTTTCCACGCCATCAAGCTACTTTTTATCACCGTTACCACTTATAATTATCCATACCACTTGTATTTCACTATCTCTTCACCGAACTAGTGCACCTATACAGCTGACAAGTGTATTGGGTGTGTTGGGGACACAAGAGACTTCTTGTATCTTGATTGCAGGGTTGCTTGAGAGGGGATACCTTTGACCACTTCCTCCCTGGGTTCGATAAAGCTTGGGTGACGAGGGTTTAACTCATCAATGCCCATTGTTATGGACTTGGGTTTTGGAGAAGGAGCGAGTGTTGGAGACATCTATCGGCTAGCAAACAAGAACACAGGGGACAAAGGATTTACCCAGGTTCAGGCCTCGTAGAGGTCCCTACTCCTACTTGTCTGCTCGTGGAATTATCGAAGGACTCGAAAGTTAGAATGGTGCGCAGATGCAATCTGGCGAGAGTTGTGGAAACTAGGGTTGCGTGTGTCCTCCTCCCCGCCCCCTCCTAGCCTTTATATAGATAGGCTAGGTCTCGGGTAGCAGGTCGAGTCGGTTTACAACTTAGGGTTTTCCCCTTCAAACTTTCTATCTTTAGCTTCTTCTTGTCTCTCAAGCAATCGAGAGTCCGCAGGTTACTCGAGTCCTTTCGTCCGGGCCTTGGCAACACCATGGGCCTGTACGTATTCAGACCGTATATACCAAGCTCGAGTACCTGTAGGGTATACCCATGTCAGTAGGCCCCGAGTATCCAGTGGAATCGCAGATTCGACTGGGTACTTTTTGAAGTCTTCGAGTGCCTGAATGAGTACATTTTTCGACTGCTTTCATTTATGCCATAGGGATTGTTGATATACGTGCCTGATATAGCCGAAGTATCGGTATCAGTTAACCACCTTAGGGTAAAACAACGCAATCTACTCGTACTCGAGTCCTCGGACTCGAATCCGGAAAAGTGCTGGCGTAATTCGACTCAGGCCGCGGAGGTCTTACAGGAGTCGAATTCCAGTTATATGGGTGTGAGCACTTGACGCGTCCGTCAGGGCATGTTCATCGTGCCTGCAGGCATGGATATATTTCTGGTAGTGCGTAGTTAAATGCGTTGCCAGGCCTTTATTCAGGTCTTACCTTCACGCTGTAAGCGGGGCATCCGAATTTTATCATCGCGGAGATGATTCGGGCGACCCAGGAGACGTAATCTCTTTGTAGGGAAAATGATGAGGCGGTGTCGCCATGATCTGCGAGTGCAGATTTAATCAACACACAGTTTTTGTGCAAATAATCATAGGGTGCGCGACCAATGCTCCCTATGGGAGTAGCCCCCGAGTGCCTGGTTGAGTCGCAGACTCAGGCAGGGACTAAAGACATTTTGCGACTGCTGTCGTCTTTGTTTGCTTATTTCAGTCGAAGACTTAGGCAGAGACTAAAACACGTTTTGCGACTGTTGTCGCCTTTTGCTTGCTTGTTTCAGTCGAAAACTTAGGCAGAGACTAAAACACGTTTTGCGACTGCTGTCGCCTTTTGCTTGCTTGTTTCAGTCGAAATTGTTTCTGGCGCTCCCTATGGGAGTAACCCACGTCCATAGTCAAATCGTGTTTCGAGTGGTTGGGTTTGATTGTGATTGCTTGTATCCCTGCAATAAGAAAAGAAAATCATAGGGTGCGCGACCAGCGCACCCTATGGGAGTAGCCCCCGAGTGCTTGGTGGAGTCGAAGACTCCAGCAAGGACTAAAGTAGTCGAAGTTTTCCGCTGCGTAGCTATTGATGACGTTAGTGCTGACGCTTGCATGACCTCAGTTGACCGCGTGAGCGGTTTTGACGGGACGTGACGAGCGGTGGGTCCCACTTTCTGACTTTGATTTGACTGGGCGTGCGTAATCTTATTATTAACTATGCCTCCTCGATTTCCGCGCGTAATGGGAGCAGTGGAGGGACGGTTCGCGCTTCCTCTTCTCCACGTGTCGAGCGCGATGCGTGCCACGCGTCCAGTAGGGTTTTTGTGAGCCGTTGGATTGCATCTCCTAGGGGTTAAGTAGCGGTGCTACGGCGGTAATTTTCCATCTGTGCTCTTTTCTTCCTCGCTGCCATCGCCATTGCTGCTGCTCATCTGCTTTTCCCTGCGCTCATCTCCTCCTCAGCTCTGGACCATCTCCGCTCGTTTCCAAGTTATTTCCTGCGCTCTCATCGCCGCCGCGGGATGGGAAATAAGAAAGGAGGCGCTGCCGCTGAATCCGTAGCCACCATTGCCGCAACGAAGAAGAAGGGTGGCCCCGCTGCCACGGGCACCAGTGCCACCGCCGGCGGGAAAAGGAAGGTTGCGGGCACCCGCGTGACCAATGGCGCGTGGCGCCCCTCTATCATCAAGGCGTCGGATCTCCGTCTTCTTCGCCAAGACGGAGTTATTTCCGCGGCAGTCGCCGACGCGCGCGTCCCCAGCGGTGAGACCATTCATGTGCCTCTCGCCGGTTTTCGAGTGATGTTTCTTGCATTCATCATTCGTGGTCTTTCTTTGCCTCTCCACCCCTTTCTTAGGGGTCTCCTTTGTTTCTACGGGCTCCAGCGCCATCAGCTGTCCCCAAATTCAATTCTCCACATCACCTGCTTCATCACTCTTTGCGAGTGCTGGCTCGGAATGGAGCCGCACTTTGGCCTTTTCAAGCGCTTATTTAAACTGAAACGTCAGTCCGCATCTGGCTCTCTAGTTTACGACGTAGGTGGTTGTGGAATCCATGTCGACCCGTCCGCCACCTACTTCGACATCAAGCTCGCCAAGTCCGTCCAGGGATGGAGGGACAAATGGTTTTATGTTCGCGACCAGAAGGCCATGGACGAGCATTTTGGACTCGCGCCTTTCAATCCCGCGACTCCCTGCAAGAAGATGCGTTCTTGGAAGAACGTGATCATGCCTTCCGAACTCGCGGAGACAGACGTACTATATCAACGCGTCTGGGACCTCGAGAGTCGCATAGGCGCAGAAGAGGGAGGCTGCGCCCTTGTCAGGACTTGGCTACATCGTCGCGTCCAACCTCTCCAAGCTAGAGTCCATCCCATGTTTCAATGGGGTGGTGCTGATGATGCCACTCGCGTGTCTGCCGATGGCATGTCCGCGAGTGAGGTAGATAAGAGGGTGCGACTGGTCACGAAGTACACCTTCAAGGATGTGCTTCCGAATGAGCCAGTCATTCCTCCTTTCGATGCTTCGAATCCTCCTCCTGAGGTATAGTTGCGCTACGCAGTAGCTTATTTTCGTGATTGCTTTTCCGTTTCTTACTTGCTCCTTTTGCTCATCTTTGCTGTTTGTATGCAGGATTGGGCAGTGTCGCCTTGTATGCCTCCTCTCCCTGAGGGTATTATTCCTCGCGAAGCTTTGGAAGAGGACGAGTCTGAGTCGACTGTCCCTTCTGATGTGGAAGAGGAAGCCCCCGAGTCCGGGAGCCCGGATACTCGCAAGCGTTCGCGCAGCGAGGATTCCAACGCGTCGACTCCTTCGACTCCAGAAGGCACGGCTGTTGGCGCAGAGTCACTAATTCCAGTTGTTCCTATGAGGGCTGTGGCACCGTCGTCTCGCAAGAAGATGTGACTGCCCAAGGAGTCTTCGTCGGAGTCAGCGGAGGCCACGTTTGATCTTGACAAGTTTGACTGGTAAGTTTGCGAGTTCATTTATTCTTTTCTGTTTTCTTGCTGGCTTTCCCCTGGAGTTTGCCTTTTCCCAATGCGATTTTTGCCTTGCAGTCAAGAGGCGTCGTCATCTTCTGGCGACGTCGAGTTTTTGAAGGAATCGGGAGTCGCGACCTCAAGGGCCAAGGTAGAGGTCGAGCGCGCTCCTTCTCCTCCGGTGGTGGCCCACTCCGGGCACAATTCTTCGAGCTCTCCTCACGTAGGGGAGCATCGAATAGTTGCTCGGATGATGGTTCAGCAAACTTCCTCGGAGTCGCTAGAGGACCATGTAAGTACATCTTTCCTTCTTTTTAGTGTTGCAGTCAACGCCTTCCGCTGCCCTCTCTAATTCCTTGTTTTGTGCAACAGTCCCTTGTAAAGGAAGCCGCGCAAGTGGTGGAGCAGGTAATGGCGATGGGTCGTCAGCATGCAATGCTAGAGACGCGTCATCACGTTGTCGAAAGTGAGTGTTCTACACTTATTCTTTTCGTCTTCTCTCTTTTTAATATAATCGACTGATAGTCGATTTTTGACTGCCATGTAGCTGAGCATAACGCCTTACTGCGCAACGTCGCCACCTTGGAGAAGACATTAGCCGCAGCTGTGAAGGGGCGCGACGAGGCAATCGCGGCTCGTGATGATGCCCGGAAACGCGAAGAAGATCTGCGTGCCTCCTTTGCGGCCAGGGAAAAGTTGTTCGAAGAGCAACTGTTCTCAGTAGCCAAGGCCCTCTCAGGTACCTTTACTGGTGGATATTTTATTGATGCTCGTCCTTGCTTCTAGAGTTTTGCCGATGGCACTAGAAATTTGATCCATGTGTTTTTGGTGTAGATGCTGGCGACTTGAGTTTTGACCCGCGGGCCCTTCGTCGTGATGACGCTCTGGCCGGCATGGTATCCGCGGTCGAGGACCGAAGCGCCGCCGTCCAAGATACATTGTCCAAGGCCAAGGTCGCCCTTAGTCGCCTCCGGGAGGAGTTGATGCCAAAGGCGGAGCAGGTCGATAGTATGGACGAGCTGGTGGAGTCACTCGCCGGGGGCGTGCCTGCTACTTACAAGAACTCCCTCCGGGCGGCTGGTGCGACGATGTCACTCGCCATGGTGCAAGCCCACGGAGTCGAGATAGATCCCTCTGCGGCGTCGAAGACGATGCCTGTTAGCGCGGATGGTCAGCAGGTAGTCTTCGCTCCCTTTGCGACTGCCTGTGCCAAATATGGCCATTCCTTGATTAATACTGTTGCCAAGTATCGGAGGAGCTCCAGCACGCTAAGAAGGCGGCGAAAGCTTCGGCCTCAGGGGCAGGTGGAAAGTCAGTGGCGTCTGATACTGCCACGGACTTGATGAAGCCCCCGAAGGCGTCGAAGTCGAAGAAGCCAGCTGCTCCGTAGTTAGCTTTTGTAATAGATGATGAATTGTCCTTTTGGTCTAAGAACATGTCTGCTGGCGAGTGTGCTTGTGAATATTTATGCTTATCCTGAATGCACCTGTTCCCCTTGCCTTTGTGTTAATTTGGTCGCCTTATTTGCTTCTGTCTTGATCTATGGTAGGGCACATCGAGTGGTCCCGTAGGGGGAACCCAGGACTCACCATCTCTTGATGAGACAATGGCACCGTCGCGCTCCAGGGTAGAGGAGATGTCCTTGCTGTCACGACTTTGTGACCGCGTGAAGCAGCTGGAGCGTGAGTTTCCCCTGATCCGCGGTAACGCAGATGTGTGGAAGTCAAAGGCGGAAAAAGCCGCCGCCCGCGAGCAATATCTGCTTGGCGAGGTGACGCAGCTGGGCGACCGGTTTAAGTGTTAGTTTGCTCATCCTCATCTTTTGCTTTGTAGTTAGTCGCAGTGGTACGTTGTACTCATGCTGTTGGTGCTGCTTCGTGTAGTTGTTAGCGCACGCCATCCGCAGGAGGAGAGGGATAGGATTGCCATCCGCCTTCATGGTCTCACCCAGGAGCAACTTCAAGAGAGTGGATACTTCTGGGTGGATCATGATCGTGCGACTGCATTGGCGATCCTGCAGGATCGCGCTTCGCGAGTGCTGCTCTTCCTGAAGAAGTCGCAGTCATGTTTGAAGAATATCTATCGGGCGATGTTCCCGTTGGATGACACTCCATCAAGCCTATTGGCTCTCCTGGCCAAATTTCAAGATATGTCCGCGGTTCGCGAGTGCGTGAGGCAGTAGTTGGTGGCTGGTGCCAAGGCTTCCCTCTCGATGGTGCGATTGCACAGGCCTGACGTGGATGTCGCCGCCGTAGCTTCCGGTCTGCCAGTGCCGCCAGCCAGATCTGCTTGGAATATGGTGCCGCACTATCAAGCGGTGGAGCGCCCAGCAGAGGAGATTGTTGACTTCTTCGAGGAACAAACCAATGTTCTTCTGTTGCAGCAGTAACCAGATTTGTGTCCTGCATATAAGTGTATTTGTGCTGTAAGGTTCATATATATGTTATAGATAATTTATTGTCAAACGTCTATAAACAACTTTGTTAGCGTCAGGTGCGTTGCACTATGCGAGTCCTTTTCGTTAGCCTGGCCATCCCTTTGTCAACCTGCCAGGTGCGTTGCAGCTGGGTTAGGTTTTCATTAAGGGGTTTGATTGATGTGCCAGCTACTCAGGATATCGCGTTTGTTGGTTCGAAGAACAGATGTATGTAGGGTGGCGCAGCCCCCGAGTATAGAATTGACAGAAATGAAAAGAAAACACAGAGTTTGTGGGCACTTTGGTTTTATTTATTTGGAGAACAGTATGAGGTACAATGTGTGGCTAAGTAGCCTTGGCTGAGTAGCCTTATTGGCGATGTAAAAGTAAAAACATCTAGGGGTAGAAGCGTCGCAGTTGTGCGACGTTCCAAGGGTTGGAGTATGCGACTCCTGTCTCTAAGTCTTGAAGGCGATAGGCGCCACCTGGGATTACTTCTGTAATCAAGTATGGTCCTTGCCCCTGCTGCTTCAGTCACAGGACCAGGTCACCTTCGATGAAGGATCTGGGGCGAAGCCTTCTACTGTGGTAGTTGCGCAGGTTCTGCTGGTAGATCGTGGATCTTTCTGCGGCGATTTCTCTTTCCTCGTCGAGGAGATCTATGGAGTCTTCGAGTGCAAGAGATGACTCTTGTTCGCTGTAAGCGACTATGCGCGGCGCCTTGTACCTTACTTCGGCGGGTAGTACCGCTTCTGCTCCGTGCACCATAAAGAATGGCGTGTAGCCTGTGGCGCTGTTTGGAGTTATACGTAGGCTCCAAAGTACGGATTGGAGCTCATCTGGCCAACAACCCGCGGCTTGTTCGAGTGGTCGAAGGAGTCGTTTCTTGATGCCGCTGTAGAGCCCGTTTGCTTTTTCCACCTGACCGTTGGTCTGTGGTTGCGCGACTGAGGCATAACTGATGTTGATCCCCAGGTTTCCGTAGAATTCTTGGAACTCTTTGGATGTGAAGTTCATCCCGTTGTTAGTGATGATGCTGTGCGGCACGCCGAAGCGGTAGACGATGGACTCGAATAACTTGACCGCGCTGTGACTTGATTGCTTGGTCACTGGCATGGCTTCAATCCACTTGGTGAATTTGTCGACTGCAACCAAAAGGTAGACGTAGCCTCCTTGCGAGGACCTTGGGAGCTTGCCCACCATGTCGAGCCTCCATTGTGCGAAGGGCCAGGCCAATGGAATAGGCCGTAGTTCTGCGCCCGGTGCGTGTGGCTTGTCCGCGAATCGCTGACAAGCGTTGCACATTTGGACTATGTCCTTGGCGTCACGCATGGCCGTGGGCCAGTAAAATCCAGCTCGTAGAGCTTTGGCAACGAGGGCGCGACTGCCGGCGTGGTGTCCGCAAGTTCCTTCATGTATGTCAAGGAGGACTGCTCTCCCATCGGCCAGGGAGACGCATCGTTGTAACACGCTTGTGATGCTGCGTTTATACAGTTCGTCGTTGATAACAGCGAATGCCTTGGAGCGTCGTGCGATGTGCTGTGCGTCTGTCGGGTCATCCGGTAGGCGTTTGCTGAGGAGATATGTAATGTACGGCTGTGTCCAGGATTGTTCGATCATCATGACGCTCATTGGCCCTTCGAGTCCTGTGTCTGGCTCGAAGTTATCGAGTGCCATTGGCTCATTGAGTGGCGTAGCTCCCGAGCCTGTTGCTGCGCTTGTTTTCTTCTCTGCGGCCTTTGGCTTGATGGAGCATTCGCAGATGCGCTCGAGAAATACCCCAAGTGGTATGGGGGCGGAGGTAGAGCCTATGTTGGCGAGTGCGTCCGCCTCCTCGTTGCTTTCGCGACCTACATGTCGCAAATCGCAACCATCGAAGTCTCCCTCGAGTGTATCGTAGAGGTCACGGTATGCGATCATGTTGTCATTTAGTGTGTCGCACTCGTGCATTGTTTGGTTGACGACCAGCTTGGAGTCGCCATATATGATGAGCCTCTTTGCGCCACAGGCTTTTGCCATCCTCATCCCATGCAACAGGGCCTCGTATTCAGCCTCGTTGTTTGAGGCTGTGAACTGCATTCGCAGGATGTATTTCAGCTTGTCCCCTTGAGGTGATGTCAGTATGACACCCGCTCCTGCTCCGTCTTTCCGCTTGGATCCATCGAAGTGCATTGTCCAGAGGTAGGACATATCTGGCTTGTCCGGGAGTTGGTTTTCCATCCAATGCACGAAAAAGTCAGGGAGAACTTGCGACTTGATTGCGTTGCGCTTTTCATATGTGATGTCTCTTGGAGACAGTTCGATTCCCCAAAGCGCGACTCGTCCCGTGGCGTCGGGGTTATTGAGGATATGTCCCAATGGGGCGTCGCTGACTACCACGATTGGGTGTTCCTGGAAGTAATGGCGCAGTCGTCGGGCGGTCATGAAGACGCCGTACGCCAGCTTCTGGTAGTGCGGGTACCGCTATTTTGTTGGCGTGAGGACCTCGCTGAGGTAGTATACCGGGTGTTGTACGCCATGGACCTTGTTTTCCTCGGCCCGTTCGACGACGAACACTGTACTAACCACTTGGTTGGTAGCGGAGATGTACAGCAGTAGTGGCTCCCTCTCTCGTGGAGTCACCAGTACTGGCGAGGTGGATAACAGGCGCTTGAGATCTTCGAATGCTTCTTGCGCTTCCTTGGTCCACTCGAATTTGTCAGCTTTGCGGAGGAGCTGATAGAAGGGCAGTGCCTTTTCTCCCATTCGACTGATAAATCGACTGAGGGCCGCGATTCGTCCGGCTAGTTGTTGGACGCCTCTTATGTTCTTTGGCTTCTCCATTGCTAATATGGCTTTTATCTTTTTCGGGTTTGCCTCAATCCCTCTCGCGGAGATGAGATATCCGAGCAGCTGCCCAGATGGTACGCCGAAGGCGCATTTGTCCGGATTGAGCTTAATTCGGTAACGATCGAGATTGGCGAATGTTTCGTGCAAGTCGTCGATTAGAGAGGCTTCCTCCTTGGTTTTGATTACTATGTCGTCGACATAGACTTGGATGTTGCGACCCAATTGCTCCTTGAGGCAAGCCTGCATGCACTGCTGGTAGGTGGCTCCCGCGTTTTTAGCCCGAAGGGCATTGTGTTGTAGCAGAACACACCGAAGGGCGTTGTAAACGCGGTCTTCTCCTGGTCTTCCTCCTTCATTCGAATTTGGTTGTAGCCTGAGTAGGCATCGAGGAAGCAGAGGCGCTCGCATCCAGCGGTGGAGTCGATGATTTGATCAATCCGTGGTAGAGGGAAGTGATCTTTTGGGCAGTGCTTGTTTAAAGAAGTGAAGTCCACGCACATCCGTAGGATATCCGTGTCCTTTTTTGGCACCAGCACCGTATTGGCGAGCCAAGTGCTTTCCTTGATCTCGCGTATGAATTTGGCCTCGAGGAGTCTGTTGATCTCCATTCCAACTGCCTGCGCTCGTGGCTCAGACAGTCGCCTGATTGTTTGCTTGACTGGCCTTGCGTCGGGGTTGACGTTGAGTGCGTGCTCGGCGAATTCCCTGGGAACTCCTGGCATGTCCGCGGGACACCAGGAAAAAATTTCCCAGTGCTCACGGAGGAATTCGACGAGCGCGAGTTCCTATGCGGGACCAAAGTTGTTGGCAATCAGGGCCGTTTTGGCGGGATCTGTCGGATGGACCTACACCTTCTTTGTGTGCACAGATGAGTTGAATGAGAGATCAGGTGAGCTTGGCCTACTCAGGGGAGGCAGACTGTTGTCTGTCATTTCCTTCAGTCGCGCGAGCTCCTCCTGTATGCCGAAGGACTGGGAGATTCTATCGAATTCCCTGTCGCAACTGTCAGATCGCTCAAGCTCCCGTTGATCATGATGACGCCGTTGGGACCTAGCATTTTCATCTGCAGGTAGGCGTAGTGGGGGTACCGCCATGAACCTAGCGAACGCGACGCGTCCGAGGATGCAGTGGTATTGTGAGGGCCAGTCAACGACCTCAAAGTCAATGTGCTCGTACCGAAAGTTCTTTGGCATGCCGAATATGACGTCGAGGTTGATTTTGCCCAGGGGGTATACGCCTTTCCCTGGGACAATGCCGTGGAACGTTGTGTCCGATGCCTCCAAGCAAGTTAGAGGGATCCTCATTGCTCGCAAGGTACTCGCGAATATGAGGTTGATGCCGCTTCCGCCATCCATAAAGACGCGACTCATGTCGAATCCTCCAATTTGCGCCTCCAGTACGAAGGGGCAATGACCTGGGCGAGGTACTTGAGGCGGGTGGTCACGTTTATCGAAGGTGAGGCACGACTCACTGCCACTGAGGTACTCAGTGGTGGATGGTGGTGAGTGCGTGGCCAAGTTGACTTGGCAAGTGATGGCTTTCTGCACCTTGTTGGAGGGGCGCCCCTTTTGGATCATCATGGTACCCATGGCTCGTGGGTATGGTTCTCCTCCGTGGTTCTGGTCCGGTGTAGCTCCGTTCGGGGGTGGTCCCCGTGGTGGTGGCGGTGCGCCATGTGCCACAGGCCTGGATCGGCTCCGTAGCCTCTTTCGACTGCGTTGCGGTTCATCCGAACCAATCCCTCGTGTAGCTTGAGGAACTCGTGGCAGTCCTTGAGGAGGTGGCTGGACTTTCTCTTGCCGTCATGCTTGTCGATGTAGAAGTGTACCGTGCATGGCCCGGACAGTTTTTCCTCGATGGAGGTCGCGGGTGCCTCGTCGCGAGTGCGGCGTTGCCACACTTGCATGGTTTTCCCGGAGTCGCGGTATCCGCCACTGCAGTATCCGCTGTTGTGGTTGTCGTCGCGTCTATCGGCGTAGCCGGCTGCGACCATGTTGACGTTGTCACGGTCGTCGTAGATGTGCATGCAGCGTTTGCCTCGGCGGTCGCGTCTGCGTTCGAGTTCTGCCTCCTCGTCGGAGTGAGCGTGGTTTTTCACCGAATCTTCTCCACCAGCCCAACGATTCGCGATCTCCATCAGGTGGTCAATGGTCTAGGGCTTTGAGCGGCCTAGCTCCTCCCTGAGCTCTAGACGGCGGACGCCACCGTTGAATGCATCAATCGCGCGGTCCTCCGAGATGTTTTCCACGGAGTTCTTGATGATGGACCACCTTTGGATGTATGAGCGCAGGGATTTGCCAGATCTTTGCTGGCAGCATCTCAGTTGTTCGATTGATGCGGGCCGTTTGTACGTGCCCTTAAAGTTGCACACGAAGCTGTAAACCAGCTCATCCCAACTGCGAATGGATCCGCGTGGGAGGTTATTGAGCCATGCTTGGGCGGCGCCCAGCAGCTGTAGCTGCAAACATTGCATGGCAGTACTTCGACTGCCTCCGTGGAGCCTGACGGAGGAGATGTGATCCTCTAGCTAGATTTTAGGGTCTTGTAGACCGTCGAACTTCGGATTTTCCGACGGAAGTTTAAACCCCTTAGGCATTCACTTCTTCCTAATGGATCTACTGAAGCATCTGGCGCCGTAGAGCTCCCCATCTTCCTCTTCCGAGTCAGTCGACCGAGCACGTCGTGCCCTTGACTTGTCGATCTTGCGCTGTGTGAGGTCGTTGCGCGCATCGTAGTCGTGATCGTGTCACCGTGAGCGACGGCGTCGAGACAGGTCGTGACTGTCATCACTGGATGAGGGCGAGGAGTAGCGTTTTGCTAGCACTTTGCCCTTTTTTGGGTCTGGTACCGTCTCCTTGTCGAGGCCGGCCTCGATTAGCCCCAAACCCGCGATCGTAGATCGGTGCATGGCGGTTCGGGGGTCTCCAGCCGGTGGCTGGTTGTTGAGGAGGTACATGGTGGCTGCTGTCACCGCGGCCTGCGGCGTCCTGGGGACCACGTTACCTCTTGTGTCGACTGTCATAGAGCCGAAGTCGAGGACTTTCGCGGCGTCTATGGGCTCTTGTTCGGTGAGGTGAGCCATTCGCGACTGCCTATTCTTGGCGATGTACTCGTTGCCTCATGAGGAGAATCCTCCGTAGGAGGAGAGCCCAGCGCGACGAAGGCTTGACTCGTCCGCCGCCTTTTTACGCGCCTCAAGTTGCGCGATTGCTTGTTTTTGGCGCGTGAACTCTTCTTTTAGGAGCCAGTGGTAGCCCATCAGTAGTTCCTACGGGGACCCAAGGGGTAGAGGTGCACCTCGTAGGGCTTCGCGGCAACACTCCCAATCTTGCTCGTTGAGCCTGATTACGACACGTTCACCGGTTTGTTCATTGATTATGCTGGGAGGTTCGACTGCTCCTCCGTTGGCGCCGTTACCGTTGTTGCCACCATTGCCAGTGTTACCACCATTGCCGCAATTGGCGGAGGTGTCGCCTGCGTTAATGACGGCGCACATGAAGTGATTGGGGAAGCTGCTGCTTCCACAACTTTCAGACTCGGAACCGTAGGTTCCATCTTCTGTGGCAAGATCGCTCAGATTGGAGTCGCGACTGCTGTCGCTGATCGTGTTCCCGACTGCCACCGGAGCATTGAGCTCGCTGAGGGTGCCGATCGATGGAGGGAACCATGATGCCGGGGCAATCGCCGGTGCTGTCGGTTGATCAGGCATGCGAAGCGTGCCCATCTGACCAACTTGGAAGCAGAAGCTCCCAATCGCCAGGCTGATCCCATCAACCACGGACTCGAAGGCCGGGCGGGTGGCCGGCGTGTGGATGGTGAAGTCGAAGGCACCGAAGAGCTGGCGAATCTCCGCTGTTGCGGAGTTGTAGATCGCAATTGATGGGGCCGAAGAAGCCGCAACATCAGCACTCCCAGTTCCCACAGACGGCGCCAATTAACGAGAGTTTAACTCATCAATGCCCATTGTTATGAACTTGGGTTTTGGAGAAGGAGGGAGTACTGGAGACATCTATCGGCTAGCAAACAAGAACACAAGGGACAAAGGATTTACCCAGGTTCAGGCCTCGTAGAGGTCCCTACTCCTGCTTGTCTGCTCGTAGAATTATCGAAGGAGTCGAAAGTTACAATGGTGCGCAGATGCAATCTGGCGAGAGTTGTGGAAACTAGGGTTGCGTTTGTCCTCCTCGCCGCCCCTCTTAGCCTTTATATAGATAGGCTAGGTCTCGGGTAGCAGGTCGAGTCGGTTTACAAGTTAGGGTTTTCCCCTTCAAACTTTCTATCTTTAGCTTCTTCTTGTCTCTCAAGCAATCGAGAGTCCGCAGGTTACTCGAGTCCTTTCGTTCGGGCCTTGGCGACACCGTGGGCCTGTACGTATTTAGACCATATATACCAAGCTCGAGTACCTGTAGGGTATACCCATGTCATTGGGTAATCCACTTAAGGGAAAACTTGCTGCTGTTCTACAAACCTCTGCACTTGGAGGCCCAACAACTGTCTACGAGAATAGAAGTGCGTAGACATCAGCCATCCAGGTCCCTCTGTCGATCATTGGTCCGGGAGTGTCCCGACCATGTCTGGAGTGTTCCAAAAACGTAAGGTATCACACTTAAGTGTTTGATGATGCTTAGAGAGTGTTTATAGGATCGGAAGAATCGCCGAAGAATAGTAGAGAGAAAACCGGAAGGGTTTCGCTGAGTCCGGAGGATGTCGGAGTGGAGGTGGAAGGTGTTCCATAGCCAATGTTAAATATTGTTTAATCATTTATTCAAAATTATTTAATAAAAGAGAAAATCAATTTAAAGGTCAAAAGGCTTAATGGGCAAATTCTGGAGGGAAGAGGGCCCATTAGGGAAAGGCAAGAGGGGACAAGGGTCAAGGGGGTGGCCGGCGCCCTAGTGGGCTAGACCCCCGCGTGAGGCCCATAGGGGTGGCCAGCGGCACCACCCCTCCTCCTATCCTCTCCTTTAGTCCCACCCTAGGACTTTGAGGGAGGTAGTACCTCCCCTCCCCCTATATATAGTGGGGGTATTTGGCCAGATAAATACACACAATATTCAATAAAGGTTTCCTCACTTTTGGGGAGACCTCCAATTGATATTCTCTCTCTCTCTCTCTATCTATCTCTATCTTGTGACCGTGGTCCCTAGTTCAGACTGCACGAACGAGAGACATCTTCACCGCGGAGCATCGTCGCGATGCGGGATTCGGATCCAGGAGCTCTACTTCCGCAACTACTGCTGGATCGGGGAAGTGGGAGTCATCGTCAGGCACCGGACATGTGTAACTCCCCGCGAGGTGTCACACTTGAGGCACTCAAGTTGTTGGAGCCGTAGGAGCGTAAGGACTTCATCACGACCTTGAGGTTGGCTTCGGCTCATATACATCAACCACGCTCTCCTGAGCGTTGACAATGCTTTTCGGTCTTCAAGGGTAAGTTCGTGAAAAGCCCCTCCCGTTACTGTATTACTAATAGATATGTCCTGGCAACATCAGGGGTTCAGGGGCGTAGGGTAAAATTTTATTGTTTTCATGCGCGGAACCCCTACAGTGGTATCAGACCTAGATCTATGCGTAGTAATGCTAGTACGGGTAGAACACACAAGATGTAGCGTGTGGGCGTTGATCATTTATTTGTTACCCTCCCACATGTACTTGTGTATACCGCAGTAATGCTTGATGAAGTGGCCCCAACCGACTTTACGCCAACCGACTTTACGCGTTCATTCGCAAGACTGGTCCACGCTTGACATACGGCTTGTATCGTATAAAGTGGCTTAGGGGGGTGTCTGTCTCTCTCGCATTAGTTGGTATGCCATTTGCAACGTAGGGCCCCGAAAAGGGTGTAGTAGATACAACTACTTGATCAGCGTTGTGCAGAAAGTTCGTAGGTAAAAATGGTTCTTGTGCGAAAGCCCATTCAGCCACGTAAAACATGCAAAGATAAAGTAGAGGCGTCTAACTTTGTTTTGCAGGGGGCGCTACTTTGTGATATGGTTGTGGCAAAGGTAAAGTGATTACCTTATGTTACGTAGTAGTAGATAGTCACGGAGGTGACGGACTACCACGCCGGAAAGACACCAGTACCCTGGTGTCTACGGTGCCGGAACCCTGGCGCCGGAATCGGGTGACGACGGATGGAGATCACGACGTGAAGGACCATATCACATCACATTTACATTCATCATTATTGTTTGTATATCTTATTGTGTGCTAGTATTAGATACTCGACGGTAGCCTAATAGCATGATCCCTGTTAAAATTACCAATGATTGTGTTCCCCCTTAGTGTGCACCACCAAGAAAGTTCTTCGGTATGAGGCGACCCGCGATGAGTGGGTGTCAGACATATCTATGTTCGCATACAGTGGGTGTAATCCATGTTGCACAGCGAATACACTAAGGTTGAGTTGGTGAGCCTAGCATGTGTAGACATGGCCTCGGAACACGGATGGTCGAAACATCGAGCACGAGTCGCATGAATGATGTGACCGACGTTTAGCGTCCACCCTAGAACCCACATTGATGGCCGTGAAGATTGGGGGAGATGTGGGGAAAAGGGGTCGTGTTATCACTAGGAACCCATCAGGGGATAGGTGTTTTTGAGTGGAGTTATTATTAACTCATTTAATTATAAACTTAGTCTAAATTCCTTTTGCAATTATAAATGTAGAGATGGCCCATCGTGAAGCTTACTTTGTCATTGAGGAATGGGTAACGGGTGAGAAACTTAGACTTGATGGATCCAACTTCCCTAGTTGGCTTGTGCGCCTGAATGATCTCCTTACTAGGAATCATGTGGTAGACTACATACGCCGCACGATGGATTTAACTGAGCCAGACCACTATGAGACCCCGCAAGAGCTAGCAGACAGCTACTATCGTCAAGAGATGTCCACCTACACTCAGATAATAATGCGTTACAGGATGGTGGATGAACTCCATCCGCTCATGGGTGATCTTAATCCATATTCGATGGTGGATCGGCTAAGAGTAGAGTTCATAAGCCATGTGCGCATGTGGAAGAACGAGCTTCTTAGAGAGTTCCTTTCCATATAGATGGAGGAGTAAACTTGTCTGAAGGATCACTTGGAGTGCATGCTTGATGCACACATGAGACTGGCTCACTTCGTGGACTACTGGATGGATGATCCATTTGTGATAGGCGTTCTGCTTTGATCGTTGCCTCCTAGTTACGAAGGACATGTCCGGAGTAGCATCATGAGTGGTGATACAAAAACATTGGATTTCCAAGAGTTCATATTACATTTCAGGAACGTAAAGGTTGAACCAATCACCGGTGAGGTCATCAATGACAAAGGTATATATTTGATATATTGTCAACACCCGGATTTTTAATCCCAGATGCCTGTTATGCCATACATAGCAATCCCAGGATTACCATTTTTGCGAGACATAACAGATTGGACATCATAGTACGTCATCCATTACAAACCATAATAAGGTCTTACACGAATAAAGGATCTCATGATCCAGTCTTAATACAACAAGCAGCAGAAAAAAATAACAAGAGTAGTGGTGGGGTCCATCTTCAGGGTCATAGGCAATGCTGACGATGGAAGATAGTCCTAGTTATCATAGCCGTCCTGTTGTCCTTCATCTTGGTAGTCTCCTTCATAATCTGGCCATAGGAATAGCCAGGGACAAAAGCCATGAGTACTCTTTAAGTACTCGCAAACTATCACTAACAAACAAGGTAGTTCTAGTAGGAATGCTAAACTCTAAGTTTATTTGTAAAGTTAAGTTTGAAACCTAAGCTGAGTTCAGAAACAAAGAAAGATAAAATAAAGTTTGAAATCACCTAAGTGGGAACTTAATTGTCATAGTCACAACTCTGATGTGGTCAAGTCAAGATTCATCATTCATTTCATAAGTTATTTTGAAAACATCTGACAACGGAACAGTATGGCCACTCCAACTGTTCATAACCGCGGACGCGGCTATTCGAATAGTTTGACACTCTACATACATGGTACACTTTCACCACAAGATTCAATACATCTATCAGGGATAACCTTGAATCATCATACTTAGTATGCATATAATCAAACATAACCTTTCCTTTACACACCCTAGTATAGGCACCTCTCCTATGAGCATGGCCTCCCAACCATGAACATCTGTCATCTTGGGCACTGCATAGGTGGACAACATTGAGTGGTAGCCTTAGCTCAAACCTCTCCCGCGAGGGAACTAATACTAATGCATATAAACTTCCGGCTAAGCCTTACCCAATTCAGGTATTGTGGTTGTACGGTAAAATTGGAATGGTATCGCATCCGAACCCAACCATCAATTTTGTAAGAGGGCTAAGGCTCATGCCTCAACATTTTCATCATCATAAACCATTTGTGTTTCTCAACACATGTCAAAACATCTCAATAGAATGACTCATCATTCCAAGGTATTCACAAGTCATTTTCACCAAGTAATCCCATCTAAAGTGACTCAAGTTTTGATTTAGCTCTAAACTACTAAGTTAAGAGTGTTCACTAATGGGGGATGCTAGTGTCAATCTCATGCCATAGAATGACATCTAAGTTTATATAGCTAGGTCAAGTTTTATACTTTTTATGCTACCTTCAACAATTAAAGGATTTTGGTAAAGTAAAAAAAATAAAGCTTGTAAATAAAATTTGGAGTAGGTATAAGTCAAAGGGTATAACCAAAGCATGCCTAATGCATTTTCTTAGGTTATCTAGATTGCAAGGTCTAGCTTGCATTGTTAATGATGGCTTGCTAGTATAATACTTGCAAGTGTTAGCTTGTTCAGTTTACTTGAAGTGCTAGGCTTGCCTTGTGTAGTGCAGTGGTTGAAGTTTTCTTCCTCCTGCTCTTGGTAGAACTCCTCCTCCTCGAAAGCTTGGTCGGTACTATCGTCTATGAATACATACGGGGTACACAATCACCAAACAAGGTTTAACTAGTCTACTTAGCATACTAAGGCACACATTTGATGATCTATTATCATCACAAGCATTACAAGGTTTAATTAACTAGCTTCCTTCTTTTTATTTGAGAAAAGTAATTTCTACTTATTGAAAAATAATTAAGATTTAATATTCTCCAATTAAAATATGGGATCATGTGGACACATGTCATCAGAACATATTCTAACATATGGGAATGTGATTTAAGGGTTGGATCACATTTTAATAAGTTCAAGTTTAATCATTAATGATTTAAAGTGACTAGAAATGCCTATATAGCATTATTTTGGTACTAGTCCAAAGTCACTGCATGTAAACCTTAATATTATTACATATTCAGATAGGTATGGTTAAGTGTGATTTTTGAGAGTTGGAATCAACTCAAAAGCTATTCTGGGTGATTTTAGAAAAATGTTTGAATGTGCAAATGCTTATGTCTTGTTATTTTTACTAGGAGAGATCTCTAACTCTAAATGATTTAAATCCAACGGGCTTGGATAGAGATTTTCATTACCTTTCCAACATATTTGGAATCACTCCATTTGGATTTGTAAAACTCTTTGAATTGATTTTTGAACTAAGGGACAGAATTGATTTTAAGTCTAAATAGAAAAACCTAATTTGAATTAACTGGGTCAGCGCGGGAAACTAAATGGGCCAGCCCAGTAACGCTCCGCGACGCAGAGGGCGACTGAACAGGGGGGTCCACCTGTCAGTGGCACATAAAACCCGAAGCGGTACGGGACGATCTGGGCCACACGATTAGAACACATATCGACAATCCACGGTCGTCGTCGACGACGGACTGGTCGGCGGCGAGACCGAACCCTAAGCGGCCAGTGGGGGTCTACTTGGGACGTACCAGGGCTCCAGCTAGTGTAGCGAGGCGGGCAAACGAACTTGTGGACGACGGCGAGCTTAGGCGAAGTCGTGGCAAGGGCTGAGGTGGACGAAATCGACGACCACTTCTCCTCCTCTACAGCAGCTACCTCCGGCGGAATTCCAGCGATGTGCTGCTCGAGCGGCTCCGGCGAGAGAGGGGAAACGAACAGTGGAGAGAGGGGAGTGGAATGGTGTGAAGAGATGGTGCGGGGGAGGCCTCCTTATATAGGCTCAACGAGTGGACCGACGGGTGTGGGCGGAGCTCGTCGGTGACGGCAAAACAGGGGGCTACCGGCATGGGCGAGGTAGGCGGACGGTGGGCGGTCTGCTGGCGGTCAGCTACGGTGCAATGGCGCAGCTAGGGGCGGTGCCTAACGGTCGGGGGCTTCACACGCTCTGGGAGACAAAGGCGATGCTCGACGGTGATCATGGCGATTGTGGGTCGCGTGGCGGTGCACGGTCGTGTCTGGCGGGTTGCTGGGTTCAAGGCGAAGCGGCATGCGCGATTTGGTGTCGAGGCGTGGTCTGTGGCGTGCTGGCGGCGATCGCGCTCTAGCACGCTCTGGCTGCACGCAGAGAGAAAGGGCAGCGAGGCTGTGGGGTGGTCTAGTGTCTATCTACGGCCATGGGGTGGACCATGGGCGGCGGTGAGGTGTTGCACTGCTTCCTGGAGCGGTGGAGAAGGGCTAGTGGTCGCCTGTGGCTGGTGCACGCTTGGCCGGCGATCATGGCGTCGGGGCCGCATGGCACTGGCGCCAGGGGCTAGGGATAGGGGTAGTTTTGGTCTGGTTGGGCCTGGGGGAGACCAAGATGATCAATGCACACCAATTGGCTCGACAAGATTTGCTCCAAAATAGTAATAGTTAGGCCACAAATTCTCTGCCTACCACCTGTTCGATCAAATGGCCGCATGAGAGAAAGTTTTGAATTTTTCAAAGATTTTTGGTGGAGTGGTGTAACTTATGCTTGAGCATCTAGGTTTGCTTGGGATTTTGAAATGGAGTTCATTTGAGTGGTTTTTGGATTAGTGTGATCTTGATACCTACACTAGATTAAATTTTCAAATGTCATTTAAAATTAGAGTTTGAATGTTTTTGGGAGATCACAAAGTGGGCCTTGGCACATCACTACTTGTACTAGCAAGGGGGGCAAAGAACCACAATTTTTTCTGTTGGCATTTGAGTCCTAGGAACACCCAAAGTGTCCTAGTTAGTTAAAATGGCACAAATGACCATTTCCTTATTTTATTCTTTTTTATTTCTTTTTCTTTGGGATTTGTTTGGGAATGATCTAGATGATGTTTAATTCACCTTAGAATCATTTTACAACCAATGGATCACTCAAACATGGCAATTCAAAACAACTCCTAATTTAAATGCACACACATACGAATGCTTAATTATTTTAAATGGAAAAGTTTTTGTTAACCCTCAATTGGGTAGGTTTGATCTTGATTAACTTTGGATTAAGTTTTGGGATGTTACATATATAATTTTATAAATGTTATAATCTTGCAAACACATTTGCAGTGTTAAGTATATTTGATACTTGTTCTGTTTTACTGAAAACAGGTCCTTCTGCATAGAGGTGCTTGCTAGAGAGGAGGTGACGTTGCGTGTTGATGGTGAGCATGATGATGATGGCCAACGACACTCTCCGTCAACATTTATCATTTAGTTTATGTTTTGTATGGTTATTGTAATCAAAATATTATGAACTTCTTTAGTGTGTCTCACACTTTATGAGACGGTTATTTATATGAGCTTGTAACATATAGTTGTTCCACTTTTACGAATGATCTCTATTCGCGTCCATATCTTGTTTGATTATATGTGAATTATCCTGGTTGTTTTAAACTAATTGATAATGCATGAACATTTGTAAAATATTGAAATGCCTTAAAATACCCAACTTAATGATATGTTCATTAATGAATGAAACCATTATTTAAATTCAAAGTTATGTGATAATATGTGAAAGTCATTCGATTTCTTGTCACATATGAATCATGCCTAAGTTCAGCAAAATAACTTGAACACCGTGTATTACTTGAATACAAAGTATTTTAATTAATTGTTGAAAGTAAATACATATTCTATGTATTGTGTTTTAACGAAAATGGTAATTATTATTATATGATTGTTTAATAAATGAAAGAATTTTACCAAAGGAAACATAAGTATGAAACTATTTGATATGATCAAAGTGTTTCATCAACAAAGGGTATAAAGATAAATAAGAATCCAATTGCTATGATTTGATCAATAGTAATGGAATTCGACTTTATGGCATAAAAGAAATTTAGGAATTCAATGCGTTTGAAATGTCAAAATGCACAGCATCACAATGTGATATTAGATATCAAAATGGGTGAATAGATGGCGCCAAATAAATCGTTGTAGTGTAGATATAGAGACCATTAGTTAAAAAATAGTTAGCACTCAATTAGAATATATAGTGAACCATTTGAATTCTTGAAAGCGGCTCCATATCTAGTATGGATCGTCGTGAAAGTTTTGGGGTCATTCGATATAACCAAAACAATAGCGAATAAGTCCTTGTAGAATATTCATTGGAAACTTTGAATACGAAATCCATAGCTGGAACCAAAAGAGAAGCAAAACTAGTATTGCTTGGATTTTGGTACATTTTGAGAAAGTTCGCATTCAGTGATATTTCTCAATTATGAAGCAAATGGAAGATAGTGAAAAACACGATGAGGATTCAAATCCCTGCATGAGAGTGTTGAGAAGCGCAACGGACAATGTTCCTGAATGATTCTCTTCACGAAGGAAAGAATCAAGATCATTGTGTTTTCCCCACTAGTGTTTTCACTACATGAAGTAGGATTCAAAATGTAACCCATATCTTGTATGGAGACATTTTTGAATCATTTGTCATGATTCTTGGAATATGACACACCTACGAACTACTAAGGAAATAATGGTAAGCTAAAGTTATGAGAATTCCCATAGCAAAATTCCCTTGAGATTAGAAAGCAATTCATTGCTGAATCTCACAAGTAAAAGGGGGTACTTGAATTTTCCCAAATGACTGCAAAGCCAGAGTGGGAAAGGGGGTGAATGACAAAAGCACAATTTGTCAAGTATTGGACGAATTCAAATGAATTTGATTCAAGTGTGCTAAATGTCTAGTGGATTTAAAACTAGTAAAAGTACTAGTATCTCATAGTAAATCTCCAAGTTTGATATTTGATCAAAGGATTTTGAAGTTGTTCAAAATTGTGAGTGGATATGCAATTTGCATCAAATTGAGTGAGAGCTATGAAAGTTTTCCTAAAACAATATGCGAATGACATATTTTTGAGTGGGAGCAATATAAGTATTAAATTTAAATATGTAGGAACATAGTTTGAGTAAGAGTAGTGACTCATACCCAAATATGTTAGGAACATATTTTGAGTGGGAGCTTATAGGAGTGATTCTTAAGTGTGTTAAGAATAAAAACGCAAGTACCGATAAATAATGATTTATAAGGGGTAGAAGTTGATAATAATTGTATTATGGTATTATGTAGTATTCCTTAAGGGATTCTGAAAAGGGTTTCAGAATAGAAGTTAATTAAGGAATTGGTCCTTAATAACTCAAGATAGGAATAGTATTAAGTTTAACATCAATGGTTGAAAGAAAGAATAGGATGATCATCATCCACTATGTTGAGAAATAGGTTCTATCTTAGAAAACCATGATGATAATTTAACATAATATATGATCCAAGAAGGAACTTTTGAAAAGTGATTAAGTTTGAATCACGGAACGTTGAGCTAAGTTTATCCACAGTGTCTAATAGAGAACTGTAGACATGTTTTCCAAATCCATAAAGTATGACATATCTTAAAGCATAAAGAGTTATGTTATAAGGGAATATGTTGGAAACTCCTGTAAATACCGACTAAAGTCAAGTAGGAAGCGAGGTGAACAAAACATCGAAAGTTGCATAGAGTGCACTCGAGTTTCGATAATTACATTTATAATAATAGATAAGGGTACCATCTGAAGTGTTGTATAATGTTATGGCGGGGCTAGTTCGCTTTTAACATAGAATGATGTGTCACAGGGCATAGTGCCCATGAGAAAGGCCTCGAGGTTGATCTAAAGTCACTATAGGCTCCTGGAATTCAGCCTCGTTCTGCTGCCATAGCGATGATGCATACACAAAGATGTTAGCATGTGATGATAAAGTATTAATGTCAATCAAGGTGACATTAGTAAGTTGCAAAGGATTTGGGACTGTAAAGTACAGTCCCAAGACTCAAACTCTTCCATGAGCAAGCATGTTCATGGTACCGAGATATATGGTGCCAACGATTAAGAACAAATGGAGCTAGTTTATTTGTACTCTAGTGCAAGTGGGAGACTGATGGAAATATGCCCTAGAGACAAATAATAATATGGATTATTATCATATTTCATAAAGTTTATGATTAAGTTTTATATCATGCTATAACTATATTGAGAGGAAACATCAATACACGTGTGATATATAAACAACCAGGGGTTCCAAGTGAAACTCTAGTCACGGGTTCATTGGTCAACAGATGATCAAGTTTCCTAATCATGTGGCATTTATGCCAGTTGAAAATGGAGTCAACTCATTCTATGAATGAGGTGATGAAACAATACCCAACCTAAACATCGTGACCCGATCATGTCACGAAGTTCAAGTTAAGATGATTAGAAATGGATCCCCATAGACTATTCCTTATACCATGAGGCTATATCAATCACTGTCTCCCGAGAATGCTTAGATAGCATCAAATGTCACTTGGTAATACAATGACAATAAAGGTGTGTTCAGGTATTCGAAGGAACCGTAGAGGAAATATATGCCAAGAGCGGGATTTGTTTGTCCACATGACGGAAAGATACTTAAGGGCCCACTCGGAGAAGTTATATCCAATAGATGCGCAGCGTGTGATTTGATCATGGGGATATCACTTGTCGAACGAGTCAAGAAGCATTGTTCGGTAACGAGATCGAACACGACATGGTGATGTCATTGATCAGATCTCAGGCAATGCGAGTGTCGAGAGACAAAGGGAATAAGACGTGACTGTCCCGATTCAAACGACGAAAGATCTTCGTGGAATGCACAGGGGTCACATGGCCATCCAGGTCCCTCTATCGATCATTGGTCCGGGAGTGTCCCAACCATGTCTGGAGTGTTCCCAAACCATAGGGTATCACTCTTAAGGGTTTGATGATGCTTAGAGAGTCTTTATAGGATCGGAAGAATCGCCAAAGAATAGTAGAGAGAAAACCGAAGGGTTTCGGTAAGTCCGGAGGATGTCTGAAGTGGAGGTGGAAGGTATTCCATAACCACAGAGATTGAATAATATATGAATGAATGTTAAATATTGATTTAATCATTTATTCATAATTATTTAATAAAAGATAAAATCAATTTAAAGGTCAAAAGGCTTAATGAGCCAATTCCGGAGGGAAGAGGGCCCATTAGGGAAAGGCAAGAGGGGAGATGGGTCAAGGGGGTGGTCGGCGCCCTAGTGGGCCAGCCCCACCGCGCGGGGCCCATAGGGGTGGCCGACGATGCCACCCCTCCCCTCTCCTCTCCTTTAGTCCCACCCCGGGACTTTGAGGGAGGTAGTACCTCCCCTCCCCCTATATATAGTGGGGGTATTTGGCCAGATAAATACACACAATATTCAATCAAGGTTTCCTCACTTTTGGTGAGACCTCCAATTGATATTCTCTTTCTCTCTCGTTACCGTGGTCCAAAGTTCGTACTGCGCGAACGAGTGACATCTTCACCGTGGAGCTCCGTCGCGCTGTGAGATTCGGATCCAGGAGCTCTACTTCCGCAACTACTGCTAGATCGGGGAAGCGGGAGTCATCGTCAGGCACCGGACGTGTGTAACTCCCCGCGAGGTGTCACACTTGAGGTACTCAAGTCATTGGAGCCGCAGGAGCGCAAGGACTTCATCACGACCTTGAGGTCGGCTTCGGCTCGTCTACATCAACCACGCTCTCCTGAGCATTGACAACGATTTTCGGTCTTTAAGGGTAAGTTCGCGAAAAGCCCCTTCCGTTACTGTATTACTAATAGATAGGTCCTAGCAACATCAGGGGTTCATGGGCGTAGGGTAAAAATTTATTGTTTTCATGCGCGGAACCCCTACAGCATTTGCACGGGAAAGTATCATCTAGGATTTAATAACAAATATCGCCAGTGATTCTTGCGTTGTATAATATGCGTTAACCATGATATCTATATGGCTCTGGGGAAGTCAGCTGGGTCTTCTTCCTTTCGTATGCTGACGGATAACTTTACTGGAGCCGTGTTCCTACATCTAGGCACGTGCAAGGGTGGGAGCCGTCAATTCCCCGGTAATTGTTGTCTACGATAGATTGCTCTCTTCAGGAATGTAAACTGGTCCAACCATTGTCCTGAGCAAGCTAAAGGGTGGCATACGGGGTCTCGGAGAAGGGGAGTGATCGGCTTGGATCAATTATTGGCTCCACACCATAGGAAGTGTGGATAGGTAAGTTGCTCAGATGTGCAATAAGGAATTGGTCTCTCATGGCTAAAGCAATGCACCGCTGCAGAGTATTTGAGTTGTGACATGTTACTTCCTATTCTAGAAAGAAGCTGTGAACGCTGCAGAAAAGCAACTCCACAAAGTTCTAGTCAACCTGTGAAGACTAACGAACATAGTTCTTCAGAATAAAAATCAACCTTTGAAGAAATGTTTACAAAAATCTTCATAACCTGTGGCCTTGGTTCGTGGTTTTAGATAGTGCATCAAACACTCATTTTAGTTAACCTACTGAGTACGCTCGTACTCGATCGTACCTTCTTAACCCGTGCTAGATTCTGAAGACATTGAAGACCAAGAAGAGGAAACACTCTGCTCAGTTGAAGACCAAAAAAATTCCATTATGAGGAGTCAGAAGTATCCGAAAACATCGAAGGAATCAACTACGAAAGCATATATGGAATTGAGGTCGAAGAATCTGAAAGCGTAGATGTGCCAGATATAGTTAGTTGAGTCTATTATTATAGACCTCTATCTTCTAGTTGTTAATCTCGTATAATATTAAGGTTTAGTTTGCTTCTTAAAGTTGTTCTTAAATTATTATATCTTAACGGTGAGTCAACGGGATCACCTCTATGGACCTAGGAGGATCTCGAAGTCGTCGTGTAACTTCTGGATGCAATAATAATGTTTGTTTTGTGGACCTACTTTGTTTCTGTTGTACCACTCTGAGACATATAATATTCACGGAACGACGTTCTGTGAGTGTTATGTCAACGACTATAGTGTACTACATCATGTAGTGGTATGCTAGGTCACTGCAGATTGTGACTGATTTTAGGCAAGATTGGGAGCGAGCACCATGTGTGCACCTCTATGGGATCTCCACCACCGAGCTAGGTCAAGAACCTCCACCATCGAGGAAGAGGACGAGGCAAGAGGACAAGCCCAAGGAGCTATAGTCGTGCTTGGTCACATGGAGCAGGATCCGCATCGGACCATGGGCAGCCAAGAGGTTGGTGGTCGGCCTCGCGCGGCAGGATGCCGCCATGGCGGAGGTGTGGCCTCGAGCGGGATGACCTGGTTGATGGGTTCGTAGCATGGAAAACAAAAAATTTCTACCGCAAGAATGAACAAAACCTAGATCTAATCTAGATAAAAGCCAAGATCTAATCTATTAGACATGAGCAACGAGATAGATGGGAACTAACCCTCGTAGATCTGAAAGCGTTAACGAGATTAGATCTCGTGGTTGATGTAGTCGATCACTTGCCGATCTCAAGATCGTGTGGACGATCCTTCCGGCGTCGCGTTCCAGCAGCGCTTCCGCCTTCGGTCAAGTAGACGATCCTTCCGGCGTCGCGTTCCAGCAGCGCTTCCGCCCTTGGTCAAGTTGACGATCCTTCCGGCGCCACAATTTGGCAGCGCTTCCGCAGTCGGTCACACGTGCGGAGTCGAAGCAGACCTTCCTCTCCCCGTTCCAGCGAGCATCGGAGGTAGTAGATCTTCTCCACGGAATCCCAGCAGCACGACGGCGTGGTGGTGGTGGTGGAGTAGAGAATTCTGCAGGGCTTCGCCTATGCCTGTGCAGAAGATGGTGGAGGAGAGAGGCGGCAGAGATTGGGGATTATGAGAGCAAGCCAGGAGGGGGCGCCCCTGCCCCTCTATTTAAAGAGGGGAGGGCGCGCCAGGGAAGGGGAGTCCTTGTAGGACTCCCCTCCTATGGGGCCGGCGGGTTGGGGAGGTGGGGAGGAATCCTCCTCCCCCACGACTCCTTATCTTGACCCAACAGGACTCCTTGATCCCTATCTTGATTTTCAAGCAAACTCCAAGATATCTTCTAGAACCTTCCGGAACATTCCGAAACCTTCTAGAACTCTCATACAAACACTCCGGAACATTTCCTATCTCATAAAATGATCTCCTATATATGAATCTTATTCTCCGGACCATTCCGGATCTCCTCGTGATGTCCCGGATCCATTCCGAGACTCCGAACAACATTCGGTCTCCAACGCACATTCCATATCTACTTAAAACAACTTCAAACCTTAAGTGTGTCACCCTATGGTTCGTGAATATGCAGACATGACAGAGACACATCTCCTATCAATAACCATCAGCGGGACCTGGAGATCCATAATGGCTCCCACATACTCAACGATGACTTCGCGATCGATTGAACCATTTACATACGAAACTAATTCCCTTTGTCTCACGATATTATACTTATCCGAGGTTTGATCGTCGGTATCTCCATACCTAGTTCTACCTCGTTACTGATAAGTACTCTTTACTCGTTCCGTGATATGTCATCCCTTGTGACCTAGTCACATGCTTGCAAGCTAACTAGATGACATTCCACCGAGAGGGCCCAGAGCATATCTATCCGTCATATGGATGGACAAATCCCAATCTTGGTTCATGTGCTTCAACACATACTTTCAGAATACCCAATGACACTTTTATAACCACGAAGCGGCGTTTGATGTCATCAAAGTATTCATCCGGTGATGGTGATTAACATAACCTCATGGTCGAAGGAATAGGTTACTATGTGATTGAAAGCTTACAGCAATACGAACTTAATGACTTGATCTTATGCTACGCTTACTATGGGTGTGTGTCCATCACATCATTCTCCTAATGATATAACCTTGTTATTAATCACATCCAATGTCCATGATCAGGAACCCATGATCATCAATCAATCAACAAGCTAGTTCAACAAGAGGCTTACTAGGGACTCTTATATGTTTACAAAACACACATGTATTAGTGTTTCCTAATAATACAATTATAGCATGGCATGTAAACATTCATCATAAACACAAAGATATAATAATAATCACTTTTATTATTGCCTCTTGGGCATATCTCCAACATTCTCCCAGTTGCACTAGAGTCAATAATCTAGATTACATGGTAATATACCGAACACCCATGGCGTTCTGGTGTTGGCCATGCTTTGCCCTAGGGAGAGGTTTAGTCAACGGATCTGCCACATTCAGATCAGTGTGTACTTTGCAAATCTTTATGTCACCATCTCGGACATACTCGCGAATAGCGTGGAAACGTAGCTTGATGTGCTTCAGCTTGCTATGTGACCTTGGCTCCTGCGCATTAGCTATGGCACCTGTGTTGTCACAGTAGATGGCCATCGGGTCCAACGCACTGGGAACCACGCCGAGTTCAGTAATGAATTCCTTCATCCAAACGGCTTCTTGTGCAGCCTCCGAAGCAGCTATGTATTCCGATTCAGTTGAAGATTTCGCCACAACGCTTTGCTTCACACTCCTCCAGCTCACTGCAGCACCATTCAAAATAAATACGTAACCCGACTGTGACTTTGAGTCATCCGGATCGGTGTTCCAACTAGCATCGGTGTAACCGTTTACAACAAGCTGTTCATCACCTCCATAAGAAAGAACCATATCCTTAGTCCTATTCAGGCACTTTAGGATATTCTTGACCGCTGTCCAGTGTTCCTCTCCAGGATCACTTTGATATCTGCTAGTCAAACTAACAGCATGTGCTATATCCGGTCTTGTACACAGCATGGCATACATGATAGAACCTATGGCCGAGGCATAGGGAATTTTATTCATTTTCTCTCTATCTTCTGCCGTAGCTGGACTTTGAGTTTTACTCAAGGTCTTACCTGACAACATGGGCACGAACCCTTTCTTGCTATCTTCCATTCTAAACTTCTTTAGAACTTTGTCCAAGTATGTACTTTGTGAAAGCCCTATTAGGCATCTTGATCTATCTCTATAAATCTTGATGCCTAGAATATATGCCGCTTCGCCAAGATCCTTCATTGAAAAACTATTATTCAAATAGGTTTTGACGCTATTAAGAAGTTCTATATCATTCCCAATCAACAATATGTCATCTACATACAGTACTAGGAATGCTACAGAGCTCCCACTCACTTTCTTGTAAATACAAGCTTCTCCATAAGTTTGTATAAATCCAAAGTTTTTGATTACTTTATCAAAACGTTGATTCCAACTACGGGATGCTTGCTTCAGTCCATAAATGGAGCGCTGAAGTTTGCATACCTTGTCAGCATTTTTAGGATCGACAAAACCTTTGGGTTGTACCATATACAACTCTTCCTCAATGTCACCATTAAGGAACGCCGTTTTAACATCCATCTGCCAAATCTCATAATCGAAATATGCAGCAATTGCTAACAAAATCCTCACAGACTTTAGCTTCGCTACTGGTGAGAAAGTCTCATCATAGTCAACTCCTTGAATTTGTCGGAACCCTTTCGCGACAAGTCGAGCTTTATAGACGGTAACATTACCATCAGCATCTGTTTTTCTCTTGAAAATCCATTTGTTCTCGACAGCCTTACGGCCATCCGGTAAGTCCACCAAAGTCCACACTTGGTTTTCGTACATGGATCCCATTTCGGATTTCATGGCTTCTAGCCATTTGTCGGAATCTGGGCTCACCATAGCTTCTTCATACGTCGCAGGGTCATCAGCGTTGTCCACCAACATGACGTTCAAGGCAGAGTCATACCAATCAGGAGTGGTACGAACCCTCGTTGACCTGCGAGGTTCAGTAGTAACTTCGTTCGAAGTTTCATGATCATTATCATTAGCTTCCTCTTCAATTGGTGCAGGCGGCACCAAAACATCTTCCGATGCTGCGCTACTCTCAAATCCGAGAGAAGGTTCAATAACCTCATCGAGTTCTACTTTCCTTCCAGTCACTTCTTTCGAGAGAAACTCCTTCTCAAGAAAGGATCCATTCTTTGCAACAAAAACTTTGCCTTCGGATCTATGATAGAAGGTATACCCAATTGTTTCTTTAGGGTATCCTATGAAGACGCATTTCTCCGCTTTGGGTTCTAGCTTATCAGGTTGTAACTTCTTTACGTATGCTTCGTAACCCCAAACTTTAAGGAACGACAACTTAGGTTTCTTACCAAACCACAATTCGTACGGTGTCGTTTCAACGGATTTAGATGGTGCCCTATTTAAAGTGAATGTGGTTGTCTCTAATGCATAGCCCCAAAATGATAACGGTAAATCTGTAAGAGACATCATAGACCGAACCATATCTAAGAGAGTTCGATTACGACGTTCGGACACACCATTACGCTGTGGTGTTCCCGGCGGTGTCAACTGTGAAAGTATTCCACATTTCTTTAAATGCATGCCAAACTCGTAACTCAGATATTCACCTCCGCGATCAGAACGCAGAAACTTAATCTTCTTGTTACGATGATTCTCCACTTCACTTTGAAATTCCTTAAACTTCTCGAAAGTTTCGGACTTATGTTTCATGAAATAGACATACCCATATCTACTCAAGTCATCCGTGAAAGTGAGAACATAACGATATCCACCACGCGATGCTACACTCATTGGACCGCACACATCGGTATGTATTATTTCCAATAAGTCTGTAGCTCGCTCCATTGTACCAGAGAATGGAGTCTTAGTCATTTTTCCCATTAGACATGCTTCGCATCTTTCAAGTGATTCAAAATCAAGTGATTCAAGAAGTCCATCTGAATGGAGTTTCTTCATACGCTTCACTACAATGTGACCAAGACGACAGTGCCACATGTATGTAGAATTATCATTCAATTTAATTCGTTTAGCATCTATGTTGTGAACATGTGTATCACTACTATCGAGATTTAGCAAGAATAAACCATTCATCTCAGGTGCATTACCATAAAAGATATTACTCATATAAATCGAACAACCTTTATTCTCAGACTTAAAAGAGTAACCGTCTCGCAATAAACAGGATCCAGATATAATGTTCATGCTTAACGCAGGCACCAAATAACAATTATTTAAATTTAAAACTAATCCCGAGGGTAGATGTAGAGGGAGCGTGCCGACAGCGATCACATCAACCTTGGAGCCATTTCCAACGCGCATCGTCACCTCATCTCTTGCTAGTCTTCGTTTATTCCGCAGCTCCTGTTTCGAGTTACAAATATGAGCAACCGAACCAGTATCAAATACCCAGGCACTACTATGATTACTAGTAAGATACACATCTATAACACATATATCAAATATACCTTTCTTCTTGATATTGCCGTTCTTCAGATCCGCCAGGTACTTGGGGCAGTTACACTTCCAGTGACCAGCTCCCTTGTAGTAGAAGCACTCAGTTTCAGGTTTAGGACCAGCCTTGGGCTTTTTAGCAGGTGCGGCAACTTTCTTGCCGTCCTTCTTGAAGTTGCCCGTGTTCTTAGGCTTGCCCCGTTTCTTGAAATTGGTGGTCTTATTGACCATCAACACTTGTTGCTCCTTCTTGATCTCCAGTTCAGCAGTTTTCAGCATGGACGACAGTTCAGGCAACGTCTTGTTCATGCAGTGCATGTTGTAGTTCATCACAAAGTTCTTGTAACTTGGTGGCAGTGATTGAAGGAGACGGTGAATCCCCAATTCATTAGGAATCGATATTCCCAACTCTTGGAGCTTCTTAGCGTACCCAAACATGGTGAGCACGTGCTCGCTAATGGAGCTTCCTTCTTCCATCTTACAGTTAAAGAATTTCTCGGAGGCCTCATAGCTCTCCATTGCCGCGCGAGTCTCAAAAATTAGCCTGAGCTCCTTAATGATCTCGAACGGGTCGTGGTGCTCAAAACGCTGTTGGAGCTCCGCTTCTAAACCGTACAGGATGGCACACTGAACTGTGGAGTAATGGTTCTTCCGAGTGGCGAAAACATTCTTTTCGTCATCGGTGGCATTATCTGCAGGTGGGTCACCTAGCGGTGCATCGAGCACATAGGTCAACTGACCAGCCCTGAGGACGATCTTCAGTCCACGGAACCAGTCCGTGAAATTGCTTCCATTGTTCTTAAGTTTTTCTTTCTCTAGGAACGCATTGAAATTGATGGAGGGGGTCGCCATAATCTATAACAATTTGCAAGTAGTATAGACTAAGTTTATGACAAATTGAGTACAAATTTAATTCTTAAACTAACTAGGTGAACTCCCACTCAAAACAACATCCCTCACATTGTCTTAGTGATTACACGAACCAAGTCCACTACACCAAGTCCGATCTTCACGAGAGAAGATGTAGTTTCATCGGCGAACAATCTTCATGTTCATCATATCAATTATATGACTCATGCTCTACCTTTCGGTATTCCGTGTTCCGAGACCATGTCTGTACATGCTAGGCTCGTCAAGACAACCTTAGTTTCCGCATGTGCAAATCTGGCTTGCACCCGTTGTATGCACACGTAGAATCTATCACATCCGATCATCACGAGATGCTTCGAAACGACGAGTCTTAGAAACGGTGCCAACTAAGGGTGAACACTTTATTACTTGATATTTAGTGAGAGGGATCATCTTATAATGCTACCGTCACGATCTAAGCAATACAAGATGCATAAAGGATTAACATCACAGGCAATTCATAATAAGTGTGATATGATATGGCCTTTTCTTCTTGTGCCTTTGATCTCCATCTCCAAAGCACGAACATGATCTCCATCATCACCAGCATTGCGTCAAGGTCAGTGGCGCTGCCTCATGGTTGTCCATCATCACCAGCAACTATTACAACTACTTGGAATAAAGCTATTACAAGATGAATAGACACGCAGGTCTTTACAGAATTAAAGACAACCATTAGGCTCCTGCCGGTTGCCATATTACAACAAGGATCATTGCATACATCAAATACAATCACAATCACATGTTGGCCATATCACATCACAGAACCCCTGCAAAAACAAGTTAGACGCCTCTAATTTTCTTTGCAAGTTTTACGTGGTTTGGGGCTTTCGCATAAGACCGATCTTACCTACGAACAAGGACCACAACGTTGATACAAGTGTTGTCAAGATGCTCATTGTAAATTGAATCTTAACTATGGTGGGAGAGACAGACACCCGCAAAGCCACTTGTGCAAAGCAAGTTGCACGTCAAGCGTGGAGCAAGTCTCATGTGCGATGACATGTAATGTTAGCCCGAGCCGCTTCATCCCACCATGCCGCAAGATGCAAAGTACACGCTAAGACACCGACAACAAAAGCATCAACGCCCACAAAAACATTGTGTTCTACTCGTGCAACAGATCTACGCATAGATACGGCTCTGATACCACTGATGGGTTCGTAGCATGGAAAACAAAAAATTTCTACCGCAAGAACGAACAAAACCTAGATCTAATCTAGATAAAAGCCAAGATCTAATCTATTAGACATGAGCAACGAGATAGATGGGAACTAACCCTCGTAGATCCGAAAGCGTTAACGAGATTAGATCTCGTGGTTGATGTAGTCGATCACTTGCCGATCTCAAGATCGTGTGGACGATCCTTCCGGCGTCGCGTTCTAGCAGCGCTTCCGCCTTCGGTCAAGTAGACGATCTTTCCGGCGTCGCATTCCAGCAGCGCTTCCGCCCTTGGTCAAGTTGACGATCCTTCCGGCGCCACAATTCGGCAGCGCTTCCGCAGTCGGTCACACATGCGGAGTCGAAGCAGACCTTCCTCTCCCCGTTCCAGCGAGCATCGGAGGTAGTAGATCTTCTCCACGGAATCCCAGCAGCACGACGGCGTGGTGGTGGTGGTGGAGTAGAGAATTCTGCAGGGCTTCGCCTATGCCTGTGCAGAAGATGGTGGAGGAGAGAGGCGGCAGAGATTGGGGATTATGAGAGCAAGCCAGGAGGGGGCGCCCCTGCCCCTCTATTTAAAGAGGGGAGGGCGCGCCAGGGAAGGGGAGTCCTTGTAGGACTCCCCTCCTATGGGGCCGGCGGGTTGGGGAGGTGGGGAGGAATCCTCCTCCCCCACGACTCCTTATCTTGACCCAACAGGACTCCTTGATCCCTATCTTGATTTTCAAGCAAACTCCAAGATATCTTCTAGAACCTTCCGGAACATTCCGAAACCTTCTAGAACTCTCATACAAACACTCCGGAACATTTCCTATCTCATAAAATGATCTCCTATATATGAATCTTATTCTCCGGACCATTCCGGATCTCCTCGTGATGTCCCGGATCCATTCCGAGACTCCGAACAACATTCGGTCTCCAACGCACATTCCATATCTACTTAAAACAACTTCAAACCTTAAGTGTCACCCTATGGTTCGTGAATATGCAGACATGACAGAGACACATCTCCTATCAATAACCATCAGCGGGACCTGGAGATCCATAATGGCTCCCACATACTCAACGATGACTTCGCGATCGATTGAACCATTTACATACGAAACTAATTCCCTTTGTCTCACGATATTATACTTATCCGAGGTTTGATCGTCGGTATCTCCATACCTAGTTCTACCTCGTTACTGATAAGTACTCTTTACTCGTTCCGTGATATGTCATCCCTTGTGACCTAGTCACATGCTTGCAAGCTAACTAGATGACATTCCACCGAGAGGGCCCAGAGCATATCTATCCGTCATATGGATGGACAAATCCCAATCTTGGTTCATGTGCTTCAACACATACTTTCAGAATACCCAATGACACTTTTATAACCACGAAGCGGCGTTTGATGTCATCAAAGTATTCATCCGGTGATGGTGATTAACATAACCTCATGGTCGAAGGAATAGGTTACTATGTGATTGAAAGCTTACAGCAATACGAACTTAATGACTTGATCTTATGCTACGCTTACTATGGGTGTGTGTCCATCACATCATTCTCCTAATGATATAACCTTGTTATTAATCACATCCAATGTCCATGATCAGGAACCCATGATCATCAATCAATCAACAAGCTAGTTCAACAAGAGGCTTACTAGGGACTCTTATATGTTTACAAAACACACATGTATTAGTGTTTCCTAATAATACAATTATAGCATGGCATGTAAACATTCATCATAAACACAAAGATATAATAATAATCACTTTTATTATTGCCTCTTGGGCATATCTCCAACACTGGTGGGGGAGATGCATCGCACGGGCCGACAGCCTAGCGATGGACACTTCGGCGGCAGAGCAGGGAGGTGCTGGTGCTCAAGCGGAAGGAAGGCGTGTGGCGTTTTTGCTATAGGAGGAGGACAACGACAGGAAAAGCAGAAAGAGAAAAAAGATATTTGTGTGTCCAAACTGATTTAATGTTTATTTTTCTATATCCTTTTTTGTGAAATTCCACCGATTTATTAATAATCATCAACAGTGGTACAAAGAGTACTAAAAGTAATAAAAATTACAAATATTTCACTGGACCACCTAGCGATGACTACAGACAGTAGCATGAGCCGAAGGTGCGGCGCCATCCCCGCCCCTCCATCACCGAAGTCGGGCAAAACTTATCATAGTAGAGATTGTTGTAGTATACAAACGAGAAATCGTCGTGCTAAGACCCCAAAGGACCAGCGCATTAGAGTAACAACCATCATCGAAGATGAGAACCGTAGATCGAAAGAGAATGACCTAATTATTTTTTATAATAGTGAATTATTTTGCTTCGGGAAGGCACAAGACGCTGCTACCCTGTATGCTAAGCTCACTGGCTGTAACCAAGGGACCTTTCTGATTCAATATTTGAGGACTCCGGTTTATTATCGAATGCTTACAAATGCCAAGTGGAAATTAGTTGAGTAAAGATTACAATTAAGATTGAGTAGCTGGAAAGGAAAACTGCTCTCCATGGGAGGAACATTGGTACTCATTAATTCTATACTATGTAATATGGTACTATATATGATATCATTTTTCCAACTTCTAAAAGGAGTCTTACATAGATTGGATTATTTTCAATCAACATTTTTTTGGTAGGGAGATAGTGAGAAAAAGAAATATCGACTAGCTAAATGGAGTGTGCTTTGCCGATCTAAAGAACATGGTGGGTTAGGTATTCATGATCCCAAAATCAAGAATACATCCCTACTCAGTTAGTGGCTTTTCAAATTATTAACTGGAGACGGGTCTAACAATCTCTCCTTAAAATAAAGTATATTAGCTCGAAAGCACTATCCCAAGTGGTTTGAAAACCTAATGACTCACTTTTGGGTTGGTCTGACGGCGACAAAGAAAAACTTGTTTTGCTTTGGAACCTTTACTATTCGGGAAGGGTTAGAGATTCATTTCTGAGAGGATAAATGGCTTGGTAATGCTACACTCCGGAAACAATATCTTGCATTGTATTTCATTGTTCGTCACAAAGATGAAACGATTTCCACTTTGTTGGAAACATTTCCTCCAAATGTAACATTCAGGCGAGACTTGATTGGACCCAGACTTCACTCTTGGATTACACTGTTACACCGCTCAGCAGATGTTCAATTATAGCCTTGATATGATGAATTTCATTGTAACTTAATCGATAAAGGTACTTTCTCAGTTATCTCCTTGTACAATGCGCTTATCCAGACAGTCATACCCGTTTTGGACAATAAGAAGATCTTGAAGATAAAGACACCCTTTAAAAACAAAATAGTTGCCTGATATCTTTATTGGGAGGTCATCCTAACGAAGATAATTTAGTTAAGCGAAATCGGTATGGAAATCCCACATATGTGTTCTGTCATCACAATGAGATAATTAAACTTTATTTTTTGAATGCAACTTTGCTAGATATATATGGTCAGTAACCCAAGCAGCTTCATACTTGTAGCCGCCACGTAATATTGCCAATATATTTGGAAATCGGTTACATGGTATAGGTCACAAGTACAAGACTCTATTATGGGTGGAGGCGGTTGCCATTATATGGTCTCTATGGTTGTATAGAAATGATAAAGTTTTTAATAATAAGAATTATTCTTTTTTACAGGTTTTATACCGGTGTACCAACACCTTACGTTTATGGTTGGCAACATCGTGCAGAGTATTGAGACATTTTTACAGAGGTGTGTACGCGCTAAAATATACAGTGCAGGATATATTTACCCGTCATAGATAGCAATATAATCTTCGGATCGGTCATGCATCATCATCTTAGGCGTTCATATAATTTCTCAGTGTGATATGTAATTCTCCTTTTTATTTCTGTTTGGAATCTTGGACTATTGTCGGCTATGTTCATCTCAAATATGCAAAGACCAGGTGTAATACTTAATTTTAAATAATAAAATGCCATTATAAAAAAAAGAGTGACCTCAAAGACATCAACGAATACGAAACATGAACAAATCTTAAGAGATCGTCCAGACATAAAACTCCACGTGCTCTCTGTCACCGCTAGACGCACCACCAGAGTGAGGATAGAGCGAGAAGAACCTTATTATAGCTTAAAGATGTAGCTGCCGCCTCAACATCTTGAAAAAGACATCGAAAAAACAATCTTAAAAACTGAGAACCCTCTCGCCACCAAGGCCCCAAAGCCAATGGAAACAGACAAACCGGTTGCGTGGCAGGCGAGGGAGAGGCAACCTAGACAGGTTTAGAGCAGCCGCCTGTACCTGTTCGGTTTTGAAGTTTTTCTGTATCTTTTTTTTTTTTGCGTAGAATTTTCTGTATCTATTCTAGCGAGGGACAAATTCGCACTGTAATGTGGTGAACATTAGAACGATTTTACAATTCTGAATTTTGCAGGGCCGCCGATTGCGTAAGTCTTGTAGCCAAGAGACAGTCAAGGGCCGCTTGAGTTTGGACCGTTGCAACTTTATTTTTTAAAACACAGTATAATCATAGACACTCACATAATGTACATTCATCCACCCCTATAAACGCTCACACGCACACCCTATCCTTATGAGCATCTCCGAAAGATTGAGCCGGCGATTCAGGTCTTGAGATTGACGAAGTCACCACAGACACCTCGTTGTCGACGAGAACCGCGTCCTATTGAAAGAATAATCTGATTTTTATGCAATACACTTGGAAAGCCTAAGCTGCATGATAATCGTGTTTTACAATGTAATCTTTATAACTGCTCCGACAAATCTTATCCTCCTTTTCAAAGGTTAAGGTTTTTCTTAAGTGAAGCTACCGATTTTTTTACCAAATTTTTAGAAAACACTATCAAGAACTATGATATTATATAGATACCATGTGAAATATATTTCATGATATATCAAAAGGTATAAATTTCGTATTGTAAATATTAATATTTTTTTCTAAAATTTTGATCAAACTTTACGTAGTCTGACTTTTAGAAAAAATATATAAGTCTTAATCTTTGAAACGGAGGTATACCCCCTTGCACTCACAGATCCTAAGAGCATCTCCACTCGGGGTCCTCAAAGCCCCCCAAAGGCCTATGAGAGTCGTCGGCGCCAAAAAACGCGCCCAGCCGCGACCCTCATTTCAGAATTTCTACCGGCGCGGCCTAATTATTTAGCCGGCGGTCCCAGACGAAACCCAATGTACAGGGAGGCGAGCGGGGGCGCCGGCGCGTCGAGAAAACGGTGCGGGCCAGCCTTGTCGGTGACAAACGACCAGAAAACCTGTCCTATACCCTTTCGACTCCCCCCTCCCCACCACCCCTACCCCGCCGTCGGGAACCCGCCTCCGGTAGCACTCCCCACCGTCAAATAAACCCACACCGCCTCTTCCTCCGCCGTCCTTGCGTCCAACCGCCGGCCGGCGAACCTCTGCTCCCACCCGACTTCCTCCCCGCACACAAGGTGTTTGATCATTTGCCAAGGCGATGGACTCGGACGACGAGGAGGTCATGGCCGCTCTGATGGATGAGGAGGTCGCTGCAAGCTCGATTTGCCATTGTTCGGTACCCTGCGCTTACATGGTCCAAGGATCAGATATGGGAGGTCATGACTGCTTGTATCATCTTGCACAACATGATCATCGACAGCGAGTGGGAGAACCTAGTGTTCGACACTCAACCATACTATCGTCAGGGTCCTCTTGCAGATGTTGATCATCAGGTGCCTACTGCCTTTGCCTCTTTCCTGGCCGAGCGTCAAGAACTTCGAGACTCCAACACTCATCACCAACTGCAAAATGATTTGATCGAGCATTTGTGGAACCTAAAAGCAGCTCTCTAATTTGTTGGCCATTGTGATTCAAACTTGTTTAATTTGTGTGATGTGTTAAACATAATTTATTTATGTACTATGTTGAATAATTGTGTTAAATTTGTATTAAATTTGTATTCCAATTTAATTGATTGCTTGTGTTAAAATAATTCAGAAAATAAAAAAATGGCCGGTTTGTGGTGTACAGCTAGGCGCCGGCCGGTCCCGTGGAGATGCTCTAACACTTGAGCTGATAGGTGAAACGAGGCCCACCAGCTTCGTTCGAGGAGGCCATCTCCGACAGTCACACCACCCAATTTACTCACGAGCTCGCAGCCCAACTCGATGTGCTAGTACAGTCATCCAGGCGTGAACTGGTTCGGAAAATTCGAACTATTTCAGCTTCCCAAAAATTAAATTGATATCGTGGTCCTCTGAAAAGAGAAGCAAACATTCATTGCATAACTTTCTCCAGCAGTACCAGGTACCTCTAGTTCCTGTCGCTAAGACAAGGCAGTTGTAGTCAAAAGGTAAAATTATTGAAAATATCTATATCGATACAATATCTCAAGACAACAATAAAACGGACTGATGCATCTCGTTCAGCAAATCTGAGCATTTCGATCCCACGTCTGCACTGAAGTAGCACAGCCAGACAATCAAGAAAGCACATGCTGCCTTCATACCTAGCGGGCTAGCTGCAAAAGTTTCAGAGATCTGAAGATGAAAAGACCGTGAATTTTGATTATGGAAGCTGTCCCAAATTCCTCCCAACTGTTTAGTGTGTGCAACAAAACTAGGAGCGCTGTCTGAAAAGAGCCCCTCCCTGATCCTGCAAAATGTTGATGGAACGTTAAAACTTGGAAGCATGCATGGTGCCTTAGTGATGTAGCTTTACTCAACTTCACCCAGTAATTTCATGCGAATGAAAAGAATGCCGAAAAGAAGAGATCACAAAGACAACATTAACTGGGCCATACTGAGTTCCGGGTATTTCGCTATCAGAATTATAGGATGCACTGGGAGTCAAGCACCGACCAGCAAAAGCTGGGAGTCAAGCACCGACCAACATTAACTGGGCCATACTGATCTGACCTTTTGAAGCCTAAGCTACATGTACTACTAGAAGCTTGCCTTCCAAAATGAATGCTACAAAAAATGTTTGCATCTAAAAGCTGTTTACATCAGACACCCAGAATAACATTTTGCTTTGACGCTAACTCTTGCATACATAGTCTGAGATTCCTCATTAATGGGTGTTACACATTGTAAAGCACTGAACCACTAATCAAGGGAAATTGCTTCAAAGATCAGAAATGCCTCTCTATAAAAATAAAGATGTTTAAACAAACTGACAAGAAATAAAGCTACCTAGTAGCTCCAAAATGTCGACATGTAGAAAGGATGCTTCTGGCTTGAAGGACCAACTAACCACTGATAGTGCTTCTCACTGTTCTCGTCTATTTAAGGCCTAACGCATATTAAAAAATCTATCTTCCCTGTGTATTGTGCAATGGTAGGCATATGCCATACTGGATGCCTTTTCCTGGAGTAATGAAGAATGTAAATCCATTTGCTCTAGCACCGTCCCCTCCGATCTTTCAGAGTTTCTTGCTTCCTGACTAAAAGGTTGTGCTAAGATACAATAATCTCGGTCGATGCCTTTATAGTGCAAAATGGACCTTGTGCTGACTACTAATTCATCTAGTGCAGTCGTAATCTAACTCTTGCACGGCAACACGTGCACCCTTGTGTGATGTTGACATTTTCAACCAAGTCATGCCATAGCTTCTTTACGTGTGTAGTCATGTTGTTCAAGAAAGATATGTGTGTGTATGTGGTGTCACGCGTTAAGGTAGCAAGATAGTGGGACTGCCAGTTTCTAAAACCCTGCTGCACTCGGGACTGTAAACAACGGAGGGAGTAGTGGCTAGTCTATGGTAGGATAAAAAAAAAGTAGTGACTCTGAAACTTCTCTCCTGTTGCATGCATTCGGTTCTCACAGGTCACAATACTGCAAACCAACAAATGGATGGTCAACTTCACAGAGGTGCTCGCTGCCTAGGATGACATGATGAGCGGCCAACAACACACCTGCATGTTGGTCGTGATCCTTTCAATTTGCAAAGCTAGTAGTACAGTGGATAAGTGGGTGATTAGGTCACATAGCCAACCATAAACAGAACGGGCATGCAGGCAAATGTAGCAAAAGGATAGCGTATAGCAAGACAATTCAACAGAATATGTATGCGCATATGCCAATCGTATGAACAGCGCCTGATAGGTAAGATCTCAAACAGGATCCCCACAAGACAAAGGGCCAGTTGTTTTTTCCTTTTGACCCGCTAGTGGGAGTACTGTTGCGCTTGCACTTGCAGCTCCGTCCATTTATACATTGTATTGTTCTCACTCCACTCTCCTCTAGCACACTGTGACAGCTGTCAGTGTGCACTCACTCCACTTACTGTTGCCTGCTCCATTTGACATAGTGGCTGCACTGTACCATTTTTTGGTTATTTGATACATTTCACTCCTTAAATTGGGAACTTACCACTATGCTAGTATTGCAAATATTAAAGGTTTTATAATGCAGCAAATAGGCACCGTGATAACATGCAGAGATGGCACTGTTTTATCATTATGCCATTGGTATTCTGTAGAAAACTCCATGCTCCTAAGACAACAAAGACATAATCTAACCGTGACAATATGTTTACAAGTAAACCAAATGTTCCGTGCCTAGCTGATCAAGAGGAAGGCTACAAAAAAAAAATTGAAGCCTAATTGGTGCTATCTACCGTTCCAAGCTATAAAGTGACATTTCATCTATTATGGTTAAAACAAAAATTCTTAAAAAGAAGAATGCACTGCAATTAGTTATGGTTTTAGTTACTGGAAATCAAATTTAACTTTTAAAGTAGCTTCAGCCAAATGCAGTTGACCTTGCATTGTGGTATATAAAGTTTCATCATAATCCTGTTGAACAATCATTACTGGTAGACCATATTAAAGTTGCAACCTTTTTCTCTTCCATACAGGATGACCCAGCATTGATGTATAAAAGGGGCAGAGAAACAACAGCTTCTTGCCAACAATTCTCCAAAGGGAAGAACACTCTATTAGCAGTTAGCACATATCAACATGCCTAAGCCCATTTTTGTACTCAGCATCATCCTTCTAATTGTTCTCTTCAATGCATCTGCAGGTATGGTGTCTGCTATTTGTTCTTCCTAATATTTTTACTCGGTCGTTAAATACATATACTTGAACAAGTTCTTTTGTCATGCAGGCCAAACTGTAGTGGTAGAATTTGATAATGGTGTTACTCCAAAGTTGATAAAGGTCTGCCTATTTTGATCTCAAAGTTTTTCACACATCTAAGCAATGTTTAGTGTGTTCTGTTATTCTATTCCATATATCATATACGCGAGTGCTAGTCATACTTTCTACTTCTAGCTCTTGATGTTTTCCTGTGATGGTTGGTCACTTCTGTTACTCCCTCCGATCCATAATACGTGTCGTGGTTTTAGTTCACATGTGAACTAAAACCATGACAAGTATTATGGTTCAGAAAGAGTAAATAACTTATGCTTCTATAAGAGATGAATGGATGGCTTATGCAAAATCAATAATGCCATATAAATAGATTTATAACTTTTATGTTCATTTTTTAAATACTAATGTTCTTTATGTTCGAAATGCAGGGCTACAACAGAAAGATTCTTTCGGAGATTCAGGATTATGACTACGGAGGCGCGAACTCTAGGCATGATCCACGCAGAAGGCCTGGGGCTGGAGGCCGGAATGGCTAGAAGATAAGCTTCTTCATAATATCCCTGCATATGACAGTACAAAGATGGTACTACATGAAGTGGGGTCATGTGAGGGACGAGTCACTCTCAGTAGCAAGCCTATATGATTTTCCAATCCCCTGTTGTATGCTATATGTCTCCAAATGGGTCAGAGAGACGGATAGATGTACTCTTATCCTCTAAAATAGTCTGGTAGCGCGAAGTTGAGAACGGTTTATTTTAAGGAGCACTAGGTGCACTACTAATGCATAAGTGAGGCAGAGGATTATCTATGATGCCAATTTGTGCAATGGTAATTATTTCTTATTAGCTCATGCTGTTCTGTCCACAATTCTGACTAGAAGCAGATTTTCCGACCCTCAGACATGCTTGTGTGCAAGCACAGTCATGACATCTACAACTGAGGATAATAATTCAAGTATGGAGCAGGCAGTAAATGAAGTAATTGGAGAGTAAGTTGTGACATATACGTACCATAGAGCCGTGATTCCATTCAGTGCCCTTCTTCTTTTATGAAATAAGGCCCAGGCTTGATAGGGTAAGGATAAAGGTAACCCTCTGGTCGAGAAAATCCAGCTTCGTTCATGCGGTCACTGAGCACATGGAGTATAGGTTTTTTCAATCCGTACTCATGCCTGTGCTTCTCAAGATAGGCGTTAGCTTCTTCTGCCACCTCCATTGTGAACGCGAATCTATTCTCTGCAGCTAACATCATCTGGTTGATGTCCAAGCACACGAGCTTCCCATTTTCCCTTACTTTTCTCACTTTCTCTTCTAAGAAAGGGATGCGATCCAACTTGTAACGCAACATGTCGTCCTCTTTGATCTGCAAAAAGAAAAGGGAATTCTTAAACATGCTACCATTATGGTGCTAGTAAATACATGGAAATATGGAAAAGAATGTAAAAAATCATAAGCATGGCCATTATTTCTGACTTTTGTTTCAGTTCGCTAGTGCATCAATTCAATATGGTATCAGAGCCAAGAGGTCTCAAGTCAAGACCCTGCTCACGCAGTTAAAAAAAGATTCTACGGCCTGCACTGAACTCACGCTAAGGACTAAAATAGCCTAGATGTGAGGGGGAGTGTAAGAATATAAATATATAGCCTGACTCTTTCCATCAGTTCGGACTTTTGGTTCAGTTGGCTAGTGCATCAATTCAATAATTTCTATTTCAATGATATTTATCTTATTTTTAATGTAAACAACAAATGTGTGATATAAGGCAGCTTGAGTGTCTTGTGTAAATGTTCAAAAACTGCCAAGCAGAGCTGAACATGTGGCACAGTTTACCCAAAAGGAACAGAAGGATGCTACTTCCTGCATCATGTGACGATGAATGGAATGTACAGAAGAAGCATACTCTAAGCGGCAACATAAGAATCAGTGACTTCTTATTAGACAGGTTTAAGCAACCTGTAACTCAAAGCATGGTCACCAGCCAGCACGACCAAAGGGCCTGTGCCCTGTGCAGAAATGATAAATGTGGTACGCAATCCTCCCAATCGTAAATAGTGTGCCAGGGTTTAAAAACAACAGATGACTGTTCCTCTTCAGCCCTCCTGAACATCAATGTCCCCATCCGAAATAGGGAGGCAGAAGCTCTAGGCCCAATCACATAGAAATAGATGTCTTAGTAATCTTGCACAAATTGATAAAACAGCTCGTATTTATTTGGAAATTTGTCCATCCTTCCATTATACGCCGTCCTAATTCCAACCGAAACAACCACGCAGAGATAATTGTTCGGCTGTTCCACATACCAGTTTCCGGCGACGCCACACTCGCCTCCCACCGCTGGCTCGCCCTTCCCCTCCTCCTTTCCCACTCCCTGGCTCACTGCTCTGCTTTTTCTACAGATAATTGAAACAGCATGGTAATAGAGGAATTCAGTGAAATGGCGAGGAGGAGGAGAAGAGAAGGAGAAGGGAAGTAGGTTGCCCGGGGTGTGCCTCCACCTGTGCCCTCATGGAGATGGTGACACCGCTGCGGCTAGTCCTACCGCTTGCTTGAGGTGTGGAGACGAGGCAGGCGGCGAGGCGCCCGTGGTGGTGGCGGGCGGCGAAGGAAGCGGCCACTGCCATGGCCATTTTTTTTGGACCGGAGGTTTTGCGAAGCCGCTCTTACCTCATCCGGTTCTCGAGCCGTTTGAGGCTTTGGGCACGAGCCGCGTGCTGCAGAGGAGGAACACGAGACGGCGCCTAGATATGGGCTTTCAGGAAAGGCCCAATTGGACTGGAAGGCTCAACTGTGATGGTGGGTGGAAGGCTGCATAAGAAAGTTGGCTCAACTGTGATGGTGGATTTCAGACTATGAATGCATTTTTTTTCACGGAGAAGGAATGGGCGCATATGGACATGTTGTTCAGGAGATCAACGCAAGAGTGCATAAATTTCAGAAGGTGCAGTTTGTGCACGAGAGGAGAACGGCAAACATTGATGCACATTGCCTACCTAGAAGCTTTCTGTTTTTATCAGTAGGTAGGCATGTTGGTTTGGAGACCCACCTGATGGTGTGCTTGCGATGTATCATAACGCTATCTAATAAAGTGGGTGGCCCTCAAAAAAATGAATGCATTTTTTTTTCGGAATGACTATAAATGCACTTTGATCGGTGCAAATGCACATGGTGCATAAAAACATATTTAAAATATAAAAATTATTTGAAAAATATATTTGTGTGTACATCCATACATTCTACTATGTTGTAACACAAAGTTTCAACGGAAAAGGTATTTTCTGTGACTTGTACAAAAAAAGCTATTTTTCGATACTCCAATATGACTAGTTTCAAGACATATTATGTATTTTTATGCAATCTACAAAAATAGTATTTTTTTTAACTTTTTATACGAACATACAATGTCTGAATGTACGAGATAAAGTTATTTTTCAGATTTTTTTGATATTTTAAAATGTATTTTATGCACTTTTGTGAGGCAAAACACAACCTCCTATGTCTGCACAGAAATGCACTATGTCTGCATAATTATGTTGAAATATCAGTATGCTTCAAAGATATGCTCACTTTTCAATCCGATGAAAGGACTGCAAAGACTGTGCAGTTCCGTAAAGAAGCACGGTTGGTTTTGTTAGACAATTCAATTTACTTTTTTGGTTTGGTTGCGACTTGCTTGGGTTATAAATTTGTTGTTTTAGCTATATCTTATCCTTCAAATTGGTATCTTCAAGTGATCTCATGTTTTTTTTTGAAATGGAGATAAAATTTCCCTAATCTATTAATTAAGAAGACGTGAATTGTCAAGTTAATTAACAAAAAGCCGGACAAAAATCATTAACAAGAACTACATGCGGACTACTTACAAAGCATACAACTTCCCAGCCATCTAGGCAAACTCACTAACTCTCCCAACATGCCACAACTGCAAAATTTTGGCAAATTGATCACCACATCGCAAAAGAAAATCCATTGCAACACATGAACGCAGATCTCGAACATGACAACCTAAAAAGTTGTGAACTATCCATGAAGCAGTTGCAAACGTCTTTCATGTGGTGCCACTCTTCTTGCCTTTGCTTCTTAGATACTCCCTCATCTTCTTAATTTTGCCCCCCTAATCCTTCCCGATAGGAGGCATGCAATCTCCTTGCCAGATCTAGGGATAGCCTCCTCCAAACTGATCGATGAGTAAATCACAAAGCTCTTTAGCAAAGTGGACCTCGGAGTCAACGAACCCAAGTGACTTGTTGGGCTCCAAAGATGGTGGCGTGGAAGCCACCACCAAGGACCCAAGCGAGTCCACCTCCATATGCACCGTCGATATACGAGGAGTAGACTCCTCCCCCCACACACACACAATTCATGCAGCTCGGGCATGATCAACATCATCAGAGCCATGACCACAGCGATGTCCTCGCCCTGAGAGGCTGCCGACACATGGGGTTGCAGCTACGGGTTGGGCCTGGCACAGGGGGAGAAACCGTCATAGAGGCCTTGTTCCCCAACACCTGCTGGACTGAGATTGAGCTCGACTGGAGGAGAGACTACGGGGCCAACCAAGACCTGACAAGAGCAACCCCGCTATCACCAAGAAACTCTCAGCACGCACGAGGCAACCTTGAAGCTTGGAGCGAAGCATGGTCTGCTCGGCAAGGATAGGTTGCACATCCGCCGTGGCTAAGGGTTGGGGAGCGCGTATAGCTCCTAAGTCGCTAAAAAATTAAGTATGATTTCTATTGATCACTAAAAGCCTATTTACCATAGAAATTTGGCAAATTTGCCTTTTTAGTCATGTGTCGTTTAGAGTTGTCCATCATTACTAAGTAACTTTGTCCGGTACAATTTCGTTCATGTGAGTGCAGTATCCAGTTGATGATTCTCAAAGTGGTTTTTGGAGGCTTAAAGTGTACTGCCCAATATACCTTTGAAGCTTTATTGAACAGTACAAACAACGTTTCTTTAACAAGGCAAAAGCTTTTCCAATTTTATTGATTAAGAAGAATTTAAGAGTACAACATAGCCAAGCGGCTCGGACACATTACAAAGACTACTCTCGTGGCAAAATGGCTCTCAAATGTTTTCCGCCTGCGATCCCATAGAAGGATGGCATTTTTCTTAATGACCGGGATGACTAAGGAGGGTATCGATGACAACTTTCTAAAAATCATCGCATTTCTCCCATTCTATATCTCCCAAGCGACAAGGAGAACCAAGTAGGGTAGACCCTTGCGCATTTGTGCATTTTCCCCGGTGTTGTCGCACCACCGCAAAACCACTTCTGTGAAGATAAAACCCTTGAGACAAAGGTAGCAACTTCCCAACCTCCCAAGACTGAACAACTAGACCGCAATAGCTGAACGTTTTTGTCTGTATATCACCTCGAAACACTGTTGATGTACTGAGATCATAAGTTTTGTTGCCACATTTTTTTGAAGTACGCAAATGTGTACCATATTTTTATAGAGGTAGGATTTTTTTTTAGGGATGTAGAGGTAGAAATTTAGTTACTCCCTCCGATCCATATTATTGTTCTCAACTTTATCTAGATTCGGATGTACCTAGTTAATGATTTAGACTAGATTCATCCGAATCTAAACAAAGTTAAAAACATTAATATGGTTCGGAGGGAGTATAAGATATAGAACCCGCTGGAAGTTGATCTACTACGTGCAGGTGGGTATCACCCTCTAGAAATGAAAGTGGTATAATCTTTTGGGGGCTTGTGATGTGGGTCATTTCTTTCTAATCTCTCCTTCTGTTGCTCTTACTTGCTTTGGCACGAAGCAGACAAGCAGGTAAGGAGATCACACATATCGTCGCATGCATTTTTATGCTTTTCACATGTTTTGGCGTCAGTCTGTCAAAGTAATGACCGTAGTCTGATTTACTTGTCAGCACACTGTGTGCAATAATGGGTACATGGAAGATTTAGTTGCTCAGGAAAATGATGAAGGCTGGTTGCAGTACGGTGTCATTAGGTGGCAATATCAGCGAGCATGACACTTCAAGATGGCTGCAGTCGGTGTCATTAGGTGGCGATATCAGCGAGCATGATGTTTTTGTCGGTTCGAAGCTTGAGTTGTTGAGAACTTTGTATTTGGCTCCGTGTGTACTCCCTTCAACTTATAGTAATTCTCCCTGATTTAGCCTCCGTCGAAAAAGGATATCACATATATATCTAGATTTATATGTATTTATACATTAAAACATGTCAAATTATATACGAATGTAAAAAAACCGCGACGTCTTTTTTAGAATAACTGAGGGTATTAAATTAACAACACTTATTATGGATCGGATGGAGTGTCATGTTGTTGAAGTGACTTTCTCTAATATAGCAATTTAACAAATCTTCTATAATTTGCATATGTTTGAAAATATTGGTAGTTGGGTTACATCTCAGGATAAGGTCTTTGGTGAGGGTTAAAGCACTTCCGTTTATCGAAAGAGAACTTACTGTTCTTGTACTTGTCAGGTGCTAGATTTGTGGCATGGATGTTTGGCAAGCACCAATTATACTATAACTTAAGTCTGAGCAAAAGCGAGTTATCTGCCCGCCCGCGTTTCTGACTGTCTGATCTTCACTGAGTTATCTCAACCATACAGTTTCAGGTGTTAACCGAAGTCTTACGAGCTGGTCCCTCTCGTCCCCTATCCCCACCCCCACCTTGACCCCATCTTGATCCCGTTCCCCTCCACCCGAGCTCCCATCCATCCCAGTCCCTCCTTCGTCTCCCCAGCAACCTGCATCGCCCCTTCGCTCCAGAGCTATCCCTCTCACCTCTGCTACCTCTGCCCCCTCCACTCACGATGCCACCGTCTCCCGTCCAGCTCCCACATCCAGCATCGATTGCCTCTGCTTCCTCGCCTTGAACCTGCCTAGTACCGATTCAACATCGTCATCGACCTCGCGCACCCGTTCGCCGCCACGCTTTGCCGGTGGTGAGGAAGATAAGGAGCAGATGATTGTGTGGGACAGTGGGAATGAGATAGAGGGGTCGACACGGGCAGAGATGCTCCTATGCGGGACTACATGAAGATGTCGCATCATCCTCACCGCTTTCACTGGAAAAATCGGGGACGGATGGTGGAAAAAAGGAATTAAAAAGGAGAAGGCCCCTCCGCTCCCGAGCTCTCCCTCTCACCTCTGCTCCCTCCGCCTCATCCACTCATGAGGCCATCGCCTCCCGTCCAGCTCCGACATCCAGCGTCGGCCGACTTTGCTTCCCCGCCTCGAACCTGCCCAGTACCGATTCAACATCCCTCCCGACCTCGCGCACTCGTCCGCCGCCAAGCTTTGTCAGTGGTTAGGAATATAAGGAGGAGGTGAGCGCATGAGACGGTGGGGGTGAGAGAGAGGGGGCGGTGTGGGTAGAGACGCTCCTATGTGGTACTACGCGAAGATGTCGCATTATCGTCACCGCTTTGACTGGAAAAATCTGGGGTAGATGACAGAAATTAAAGGAATTAAAAAAGAGAAGGCTCGCGATGCATGCGATGACGCAGCGCGGAGCGATTGGCCAGGACCTGGAATCTACAATAACCGAATGAAAGAACCGCTGAACAGAAAGCGTGGAGCGCTAACAGGCGAGAATGGTCATCTTTCATGTCACTTCAACAATTAACATGTATGTATTCCTGAAAGAAAGCAGAACAACCTGATTTTGGCCTTTCTTAGGCTCTGCAACTGAATTTTCTTTTAAATATATTAGCATATCTCGAGAATACATGAGATGTTTGTGTAAACTGATACATATTCTATGTTGTTCTACAATTTCTACGTGATTTAACAAAATATTTAGTGCCCTTTACTTGGAGCATGCTCTATGATTAATGAACAAACGGATTTCATGGACTAAGTGGGTCCAAAAGAAATGACATAACTTCTATTTTGCATTTTGATGTATAGAAATTATCAAACTTAATTACATATTAGATCTTGCTTTTATGTAAATATTCGTGGCAACTTCCAGCCATACTTTCTCTTTTAAATTTTATTGAACCAGTGAATAATTTGGAATATATCAAGTATAACTCCTAGTATATATGTAACCTGGTTATCTATATGGACTAAACTAATCATTTACTAACCAGACACTTATAAGTGTTGAATACAAAGTTATGCCTTCCTTGGAGATTCCGCAATCCAAATAGTTGCAAGCATCGATTTTGAGACAGTCGAACAAGGTTACCATGTGAACTTTATAAGTCAGCTTGTTTTGACATCATTAGTTTTTTTACCTTGATCATGTAATGTGCCAGTTTCTTGTGGTATTGAACTTGGTGTATTGCTCGATGTATTTTTGTTTGAATTTTGTCGATATACCTTTTTGTTTACTTAAAAAACACGGGTATCCCTATGTTGTTTATGAGCTTCAATATGAAATAAGGGTCCGTTTATTGCATCTAAGGTCAGTTCTCTCAGTTTCAGACATATCTAGCACTCAAATAACACATTTGGTTACCGATTAAAACACTCAACCCGCACATGCTCATATATTTAATTTATAGTAACACAAATAAAACAAAATATGCTACTAGCAGTGAATAAAACACACACTCTAACAAATAAATTGTAGACCGCGTGGCGAAACGACGCATGTCCACATAATTAATAGATGAATCATGTAAGCACAGAGGTGCTGTCCAACGCCGATGGTTCTCGTATAGTTCCAAGTTTAAGTGCACGTTCCTGATCCATGTATCTGTGTTATGACAATCATCATTAATATGACTGCGGGTATCGATTTCACGAGCTTGAAACAGATATTTCTCTCGCAAAGAAAAGGACTGGGCTGATTAGAATTGTAGGGTCCTCGACTTCGGAGATTTTGGCCAGGAACAGTGAATGAACATGCTCGCTGACAGTGACTTGGACGGTTATTTTCGCCGTCCTTTTTCACTGTTGGGTGAAATGGACCGTAGACTTGTCTACTGCTTGTACCAAAGGTTTGTACCCAGTACACCATAGACTTCAGAAATGGTACACACGAAAAGGTTATCTTTTTTCTATAAGAGGCAACATACACATTGTGGATACACACAACGAACTAATTGAAAAAGGAACAAAAGGAAGAAAATGTTGGAATTTGGTGTTATTTGGTTAGGATGTCAAGTGGGATCTCACCTAAATCCCACCTCTAGTTCATTTGTCAAAACTTAGTTTAATTTTTTCTCAAAATTTGCACTAGATTTTAGCAAATAAACTAAAAGTGGGACTTTGGCGGAATCCCACTTGACACCTAATATTTGGTGTTGGGCGTTGGCTCATAACAAATCGAAATTCTAAAATTCTATTTGGTCCATTTATGCATAGCAGCTCATGGGTGTGCTAGTGGAGGTAAAATTTAGTCACACGTTGTTAGTTGAGTGAGAGTTACACCTTCTTATATTTAGGATGTCCAATCACTCACTAAGGTGTGCAAAAAAGAACAGCTCTCGCACACTCCTCCTCCGACGCCGCCCGACTCGCCTCGCCTCGCCTCGTCACGATGCACGCGTACTGGGGTTTGCGGGAATAGCTGAGCCGAGCTCATGTTTTGGATGGTGTTTATATTTTGCTGTTCGGGAAAAATATTATACGAGTCACTAAGGGATGCATTAATCAATCAGTCGTTTTCAAGATATTCTGGATCGTGGGCTATTGCTGACTCGGACGTGGGCTGCGTCCCACGACCCCCCCTCCCCCCTCGCCCCCCCCCCCCCCCCCGATTTGTACTATATAACGTATACGCAAAACCTAGTTGATATGCATCACACGCACCTTCTTTTAGAACCTTGCGTTGGCGCCTTCGTCTTCCCCGTCCCGTCGTGCACCGCATATCAGAACAGTAGGTGCGTGTATTTATATTTTGTTGTTCGTCTTTCCCATCCCGATCTCATGTTTTGCATAATGTTTATATTTTGCTGTTCGGAAAAAGTAATTATACAAGTCACTCACGGACGCGTTAATCAATCATTTGTTTCCGGATTTTCTGGATCGTGAGCTATTGCTGACTTGAACATGGGCTGCGTCCCACGACATCCACGATTTGTACTATATAATGTATACGCGAACCCTTGGTTGTACGCATCACACACATCTACTTTCAGAACCTTGTGCCGGCGTCTTCGTCTCCCCCATCCCGACTTGCGACGTGCACCGCATATTAGAATAGTAGGCTTTCGGAACCCCATCTCTCGTGAGCCTACACGGGTGAGGGGTGATCACATTTTGGAAGAGCGCTCTAGCACGACTACTGAAAACCACAACGTCGTCCGACGACTTATTTCCTAACGTTAGCGACGTCTTCGACAGTCTCAACATGGGCGACAACACGAACTATGTTGCTACCGATGTGGCTACTGTTGTTGCCACCTCTGCTACTCAAGCTGCATCGGACGCGATCTTGAACTTTCTCTTTCTTATTTTGCTAGAGTTTTTTGTACAAGTGTTCGAAGTAGATGTGGTCGGGTCATCTTATTTACATGCAATATGTTCGTCTACGCTGTTAGTTTGCATGATCCGCTTAATTGTTATTCATGTTTTATCAATTATTTAAATCATGTCAATTGTTTCTTATGTTTTCAATATAAAACATGAACAATATGTCAGTAAGAAGCAACAATATTTGTACTACACCCAAAAAAAATATTTTTACTACACCGAGGAACACACGACCTATGAAAGCGATTCTCAAGAACGAGGTGTGTGCGCAAACCTAGTAAACATTTTGCCATTGTAGGCAATATCGTAGCGAGGGTCTGTCTGTCCGTCCTATCCGTCACAGGCAACCCGTTTGGTGTTCTGTATCATATCGTCTTCTGAATTTTTGTAAAGAGGTGCAGTGATGGCGGATTGTGGCTCGAACTTGATGTCACGACGCGGGGGGATACCTCTTGGTCTGAGATAATAATCATATTAAACTAAGCGGAAATAATAGTCCTTTGGGTTTCGTGTTGTGTGTTATATAGGTATGAGAAAAGCACTCATATGGTGCCAATACACGGAGAATACCGTATATGTCGGTAAACTACACCATACATACACGGGTGTATAACTTGCTCTAACAATCCTCTTAATCTAAACTTTTCAGAAGATTTAGATTATGTCTAAACTCATGAAGGTTTCTACTAGTAGTGCTTTGGTAAAATAATCTACCACATGATCCTTCCTAGATACAAATTTTATATCTAGTCTCTTATTTTCTACTCTATCTATCTCTCTCTAAAAAAATCAAAATCAATCTCACTATGTTTTGCATGAGCATGAAACACTAGATCTGCAGATAAATAGGTTGCACTAAATTATCACACCATAAGTAATTTTTTTCTTGCAACTTTACTCCAAGTTCACCAAGAAGAGTTTCAACCCAAATTAACTCAGTCGTGGCATTGGGTAGTGCTTTGTATTCAGCTTATATGCTTCAACAATACACTATGGATTGTTTCCTGGCACTCCTAGAAACCAGATTTGGGACAATGAATATAGCAAAGCCTCTAGTAGATATCATGTCATCAATATAGCCAACCAAATATGCATCTGAAAAAGCACTTAAAAGAGTAGAGTTTGAGTGTTTGAAAGTTAGGCCTATCATCTTTGTTTTATCCTTCACATATCTGAGAATTCTCTTGACTGTTGTCCAGTGTGTTGTTGAAGAAACTAATAAGCTTTGTTAACTGAGAAAACCAGACCAGGACAAGTTAGTGTTAGATACTGAAGAGCACCAACAATGCTCTTGTACCTTGTGATATTATCAGGGCCAAGAGATGTTCCTTCGAAAAGATAAAAAAATTCTGTGGAAGACAAAGGTGTAGGAGATGAGTTGCATTGTTTGCTCTTGACTCTGTCAAGCAAATCTGTGGCATATTTTCCTGTGTCAACCAATAAGGTATCTTTACTTCAATTCCCAATGAAAAATGTGTTAGCAAGATCCTTAATCTCAAAATTATCATTAAGTCTCTAAGTAAAAGCATAAATGGTTTGTTCTAAAGAATTTGTCACTATGATGTCGTCAACATAAATTAAGACAGACATAGTGGTACCTGACTTTTGGTATAGGAATAAATATGTATCAAACTTTGAAGGCGTGAAACCAAGCTCATGCAACTTGGAACTGAGATGTGAGAACCAAGCTCGAGGGGCTTGTATCAAACCATGTAATGCATTGTCTAGTTTGCAGAATGATGTGAGTATCAGGATGCTCAAAACCCGGGGTTGTTCATGTAAACCTCCTCTTTCAGAACACAATTTAAGAATGCGTTTTTGACATCTAGATGCTTCAAAGTACAACCAAGATAAATTGAAATAGCTAAATCAGTTCTGATAGTGGTTGGTTTTACAGTTGGACTGAAAGTATCATCATAATCGATGTCATACCTTTGCTTGAAAACTTTTGCAACAAGGCGAGATTATACCTATCAATTGTGTCATTTGCACGTTTCTTAATATGATATACCCACTTGATGTCTATCATTTTTTATTTAAACTTGGTGGAACTAGCTGCCAAGTTTTGTTTAGTAGCAATGCATTATATTCTTTCTCCATTGCTTTGCACTAGTTTTGATCCTTAAGAGCCTCAGAAAGAGAAGGAGGTTAACTTGTGGAAGAAACCAAACCATACCTTACAGTACCATCGTTATAAATTTTTGGGTGATGTATACCTTTCTAGCGATGAGTAGTCACTCCCAATGGGACTGATGGCGGTACAGTCTAGGCTATAGGCGTCGAGGATGCAAAAGATCAAGCAAACGGATCAGTAGCCTATGCATGCAAATCAACGCTGGGAGTAGCGCTCTCGCGAACCGATAAAGGGGAACCAACTGGGAAACCGGATGACACGGCTATTATAGTGGGCATCGTGGAACATCATGATTGGAGTAGGCCAAAGCTACGCATACGCTCGGGGGACATCACATAGGATGGGAGGTCGCTGTCATGGGCCCACACATAGGGACACGTTGGGGCGCGGTTGTCCGCATGCACGGGACCACGTTGGTACACAACTACCACCTGAATTAGCATGGGGATCAATGCCCACAAGATACAAGGGAGAAGACACGGGAAAATCCAAATCGGAGTCAGCGCCTGTTTCATTGTTTTCATGGCTCGCATCTAATCATGTTTCTTCACCATTTGAGTTTATTTATAGATAATTTTGTTTAGCAGAATCATCCGATGAACCATCATTGCCAACAATATTTTTAGGATTTTCTTAGCCATGGTTAGTAACAACAAGTGAGAGTGCAAGTGTTTCCCATGTGTGGTTTTGGTAATTGATGACAATATTTATGGAGTGATATTTGTATTGAGTTACACTTTTAGAAATTTTCCATTGGCATCGCTTGAAAAATTTGTTGGCTTCAACGTTGAATGATGAAGAAAGGAAGAAGAATAAGCAATGACCAAGGAGATACTCAAGGTGTGATCCAAATAATGGTCATGTGAGAGTTGATCCTATTGGAAGCATGCATTCAAGAAAAAAGATAGTGAAAGGAATATGCCCGAGAGGTAATAATAAAGTGGTTATTACCTTATTCCATGCTTATGATAAATATTTATTTCTCATGCTATAATTGTGTTAACAGGAAATGTTAATACATGTGTGTTTAATAAACAAAAAAAATGTTCCTAGTAATGCCTCTCATTACACACTAGCTTGTTGATTAACAGATGATCAAGGTTTCCCGATCATGACATTGGATATTGTTAATAACAAGGTGACAAAATTGGTGGAATGATGTGATGAACATTCTCCCAAAGTATAGTAATACGATCATGTCCTCAAGTTTATATTGCTATCTCATTTGAAGTAACTCTAATCCTTAAACCATGAGATCATGTCAATCACTGACTCTGGAAGAGTACTTTGATTCCATCAAACGTCATACCGTAACAGGTTGATTATAAAGATGTTGTTCAGTACTTGGAAAGACTTAGTTGAGACTCATGGATCAAGAGTGGGATTTGTCCATCCTGATGATGGAGAGATATACTTAGGACACTCTCGGTGATATCTGATAACCCACAAATATAGGGGATCGTATGTAGCCTTTTCGATAAGTAAGAGTATCGAACCCAACGAGGAGCTAAAGGTAGGATAAATATTCTCTCAAGTTATATCAACCACTGATACAACTCTACGCACACTAAACGTTTATATTATCTAGGAAATAAAACTAGAGCAACAATATGAGTAATAGAGATAGCTTTGCATGATAATAAATAACAAGAAAGTAAAACTAGTTGTTGCAGCAATAAAATACACAAAACTAACAGAACCATGAGTGTGGAATAGTGGTAGTAATTATGGTGGCTTTGTCCAAGTTTAAATAGCGAATAGATCAGGTTTATTGTCTTCGATGTAGTTTTTTTATGTGGGAGAGGCTAAATATACATGTGCTTCACTACTTGGAATTACATGTACTATATGATTAGATTGTTAGCAAACACCCGTAAGTACTAATCAATGCATTAAGGTTTCTCCAACCATAGCCTTAAGTTTAATGGTTCTCTTACTCTCATACGTGCAACATTCCGGTTTGCGTCCTCAGGTTTCTGTCACTCTGGCAGAACTCCCCCTTCCTTTTACACATACTACAAACCCTATGATGTTTAATCCATGCGTGCATGACACCAAAGGACTGTACCATATCAACATACAACTCTAATGAACCAAAAACGTTCAACCATTCAATCTAAAAAGAAAGAAACTACGCAAACATGACATAGATCATAGGATTATAACTTATAGCATCAAACACCATGTTTACATAGGATGTTACAAAGGTGTGTGGGAGGATGAACCATTGCATACTAGGAGGATTAGGTGATAGAGATGGCGGTGAAGACGGTGAAGATGGCGGCAGCGACGCGGGGGACTCCTTCCCCGCCACCGGTATCATGGGGGAGCACCGCCCATTAGCCCCCTTCCTTCATGGATTCTTGGGAGCCCTCCCCCATGGAGATGGGATCCATGGGGGAGGAAAAAACGTGGCTTTGGTGGCTGCAAATTCGTGGGTGGAGATGCCCTGGGCGAATTAGGTTTTCTTCCTTTATATAGCTTCTCGGATTCCCGTCACCCCATCTTGGGCTGCAGTAAATTGGGCCAAAAAGGCCCGTTCGGACTCAGAATCAGCTAAATTGTATGTTCAGAATGTTTGTCGTGAAATTTCCAACAACTTTGTAGTTTAAGAGTTTTCTTTTTGACGCCGTCTTCGACCTGAAACGTGACCATCTTCAAAAAGAGTTCTGAGACAGATTTCTGGAAAAATCTCAATTTGACTCCAACAAGGTTTCCACTTGTATTCTTGGTAATTCCTACACATCAAAGTGTAAAACAAGAACATTGTGCATTTTTGCAACTATTAGTAGGTTAGTCCAAATAAATCATAAACTTTATACAAAAAGGAGTGTCAAAAGCATATTATTAGCATAAAACCATCAAAAATTATAGATACGTTATGGACATATCAATATCACATTAACATGGCTTGCAAGCAAGTGATAAGATTACTAAGAATGCTATATCACGAGACCAAGAAAAGAGTACTTATAGGTAATGAGATCGAACTAAGTATGGATGATACCAAATGATTAGACCTCAGGCAAGTAAAATATCATGAGACAAAAGGAATTGGTTACTACGAAAAAGGTTCACGCGGTCACTAGTTTATAGTTGAATTAGTGGGAGTCATTATGGATCTCTAGGTACTGTTAATGATTATTGATTGGAGAGAGTCTCGATCATGTACACTCATTTCATGAGTCTTTAGGGATATACAATTAAGGGTAGTCGACACATTTGAGTCGATAGGGAACGCCGGAGAAAATACTGGACAACGCAGGAATTTCTCTGACAAATCTGTCAGAATAGTTTCGGTGTATCGAAATATCGCAATTAATGTGTTCAGTGAATGAAGTGTTCATTAAATGAAGTACACATTAAAATAAGTGTTCATTAAATTGAGTGGCATTAAACCAATTTAATTAAAGTGCTTTAATAGAAAGATGTTTGATTTTTGAGTGGAAATTAAATGGAAGAAAGTGGCTCTTGAATTTTGTGAGTGGAGAGTCCACTAGCAATCAAGAGGGGAGAGGTGGGGCACACCATGCCCCATGCACACAACCCCATGGCGGCTGCCCCCCTATAAAAGGAGGGGTGGAGCTCCACTTTCTCACACACTTCTCTATTCCCCTCATATGCCTTTTGGTTGGCATCTTGTCTCCTTGCTCGCTTGTCCACTATCATGAGTATGGTGCTTAGGCAAAACCCTTCTCAAGACATTCTCCTCCACCACCACTACTATGTCGTAGTGTTGCTAGAGTTTTCGAGGATCCACTACTTCCACTGCCCAACTGGAGCAAGGGACAGAGGTCGTCGGCACACCGGACGTGTGACTGATTCAGAGGTGTTGCCCTTTGTGGCACTTATAGTCATCACATCCTTGAGGACGGTCGTGTACATTCTACACCATCCATGTTTGTTTGCAGGAACGTTATCCCGCTTATGGTCTTCTAGGGTGACTCCTTCTGAAACTAGTACAAGTATCGCCTAGATTCAATCTTGGCAGTTGCAACCGTAAGAAAATTTTGTTTTCTATGCAACAAACTCCATCAGATAGTGTGACCATTATTGCATTACCTCAAGACATCATATTGAAGAGATAAGAATATACAAGGTTGATCAAGACAAAGTGAAAAGAGTGGATTCGATCAAGTGGATCAACACTCAAACAAGAAATGAAGTACACAAGTTCAAGATGATCCATTTTAACAAGATCATATGCTTGGAGCTTGCCATCCTGATTGGTCATGGATATATGAATACATGCACAAAGAGGAGTCTCTCCCATAGGAGCATTTCAAAAGTCTTCATCATGCAAGAGCAAGCAAACTCAATCAATAAAGTTGTTCCAACTTGATGAGATCAAGACCATTTTCATCAAGCTCAAGTACAATGTGCAAGGTAAAGGTATGATCTTGATAGATTTTCTCTTTTACCAGTCTCGGTTTTTAGTTGGGAGACCGGGTTATAGGATAGTTTATCGTACTATCAAGACGGGCTCTCGAGTGAGTAACTTGATAGCATCCTCGTGGATATCTCTAACCTTTGCATACTTGGCATCATCTTTTTGTGTTTTTACTTGGATCTTATCCATGTGAGGTTCTAGAGCTTGTGGTTATCTTCATAACAAGCTCTAGTTCATAAAGAAGGATTTCCCATGTATATCTTTTTGAGTTTTGATATTGGAGGTTTTACTGTTTCTTATCTTAGGGAGGTTTTACACCTCTCCCCCCTTCGTATTTTCTCCCTTGCTGATACTCCATATTTACTTGTCATTATATTGTCGTTATCTTTCCAACAAATTGGTTTTATCCCATTCAGAGTTTGGATGCTCAAGTTATCGAGTTTTAGTTCAGTAGTTTTTCCTTGGGCAGTAGTACCGCAAAACCACTGATAGTAATGCCAGGTCATTTTTTATGCTGGCAGTACATGGAAGTACCCGGTCACTTCCGTTCAACTCGTGTCACCCGCCAAGTCATGTTTCTAGATCCTTGGTTTTATTTACTGGAAGTTAGGCGGAAGTGAGGTGGTACTACCGACACCCATATTTGGCAGTAGTACCGGCCTGGTACTACCCTCTCACTATCGCGTCAATTGAACCATTGGAAGGGAATGGCGGCACTACCACCATTTTTGCGGTACTACCAGGTGTGCATGAACTACACCTAACATTCAGATTTTGGAGAAGGCTTTTTAAGACCTCCTTCTTCCCCCTTTGTGGTTAGCTCTTCTACTCTCTCTCCTCCTACATTGTCGAGTTCAAGATCTTTCTCTTCCTTTCTATATCTCCATTATTTTTGAATATTTTTGAGGAATTTGAAAAATAAGGCATGCCCGCCTTTGCGGTGCACATACGAGAGAGTAAGGTGAGCCTTGTATTGCGTCTATGAGTGATGTGACTTCACATCTTGGAATGAGGCCTTGTGTGGTGTTGGGTTTGCATCGAGCCACCACATATCAAGGTGAGCCACTTGTGGTGCTCGGGGAGCATTACGCCGATGCACCATTCCAATGGGGACTAGCTTCTTTGGAAGTAAACTTCGGTATAAAATATCCTACTCCGTGTTCCTCAGTTACTTCTATACCCGAGCACTTTACTTATGCACTTTACATTGTGATAGCCTTCGTGTTTGAAATTCTTTATCTTGCTACCACCTTGTTAGATCCGGCACCCATACCCATCGAAGTGGCCGAGGAACCGGTCAATCAGAATGGGGCGACTGGAGCGATTCCTCTATGACCTCACGCAGCCATGGTACTCCGCCCTGCGGCCGCACACTCTTTGACGAGGAGTGCAAGGCGCTTATGTTCTCGGAGGGGCGAAGAAGGGAGCTGGCGCCGTTGGATCAACGGGGGAGTGTTGCAGCCGCCAATCAACCGCTGTGGTGGCCATGATGCGGATGCAGGTCCTCACGATTCTGTGCTTGCCGGGATCTGTCCTCCTCTCTAGCCACCGACTCCGACACTAACTCATGGGAATACGAGTTGTCCACCAACAAGTCGGAGGGGGGAAAGGTGGTGCGAGGGGACTTCGTCAAAAATGACGAAGCCAAGCAGCACGCCATGGAGACGCTGCTCCATTGCTCAGAGTGAGCGTACTTGGCAGAGAGGAAGCGCGCCACGCCATCATTATGGTGGTAGTGCACATCTCCAAGGAGAAGGAGCTCGCGATGCGCCGCATCAAGCATGAGATCGTCAACCTCTCCGACTCCGAGTGAACACGTCGCCGACCATGTCGTCGCCGCGCCAGCAGGCCGCGGTGAAGTTATCTAGGGCCGAATTTTATTAATAGAGTTAGTGGCCATAAGCGTAGTTCGTGTTTCGCTTTCATAGAACCATGTACAAGTGAATGATCCAATGTATGAGCAAGTCATATTTCATGTCTTGAATTTTGCTGTGAAGACAACTTTTGCAACTTTTTAAAATTTTCATAGTCAAATTCGGCATATGTTCTTCCCGACGGATTTACAAACCAAATATAACTACTTTTTCTGGCCCGTATTAATGATCTCAACTAGTTAAGTATATAAACTATTAACAGTGCATCCAACATAATCATTCGGTAACAAACAGGTACAGGAGAAAATAGAGGCAACGCGACGGCGGCTCAAACACATCTAGGGTTTCGTCTCCCTCGTCGGCGACGCAGCCGGTCCGCCCTGTCTTCATTGTCCTTGCGCCCTTGGAGGCGTGGCGGACCAAAGGCTCTCGCCGGCGAGAGGGTTCTCATTTTTAAGCTGTTTTTTCAATGCAGGATGTTGAGGCGGAGGCTACATCTTGAAGTCAGAATAAGATACTTTCTGCTCTATCCTCGTTTTGGTGGTGCATCTAGCGTCTTCGGAGAGCGCATGGAGTCTTTGTGTCCAGTAGATCTCTTGGTATATGTCCGTGTTTCTTATCCATTGGTGTCATTCAAGGTCAGTCTCTTACGATCTAAGGTTCTCATCTTTGGCGATGGTTGCTGCTCTAGTGTGCTGGTCTTTTAGGGCCTTAGCATGATGAATTTCCTTCTGTCTACTATAACAAGCTCTACTACGACAAGTTTAGACTGACTCCGGTGATAGAGGAGCGAGGACAGTGGCGCGCCTTCGGCTCGTGCTAGTGTATGTAGTCTTAGCTAGGTGGCCCAATGACCTATTTGTAATTTTATTACATTTAGGATTCTTTATACTTCTGTTGATGATTATTAATAGATCGGTAGAATTTCCAAAAATATATATAAACTACTACTCGATCCGAGTTAATTGGATAAAACTACCACAATTGAGACTGTCAGGACGAGTCGGTACCACTTTCGGTAATTTTTGCGAGTCAGTACCAGTTTTGAGTCATAGCATCGCAAACTGCACTAAATTTCTCCTAACCGCATTTTAACATGCTTTCTGACGGCTCGGGCCCAGCTGTAAGTGATGAGTTGGCGAGACGTGTGTAGAAGGAGCTGAGGTGGAAGTGGGGACCACCTGTCAGACATATCTTATGTCATTTTTTATTTTATTTCTTCTATTTTACTATTTACCGCTAGTGGGTCCCACCCGTCAGCCTCCCTATTTTCCCCCACCAACCTTCTTCCTCCCCCAATCGATCTGCCATGCCACGCCAGCTCCCTGCACATCGGCGGATGTGGCTGTATCGTGTTCTTCCTGAAGGGGTATGCCCGAGAGGCAATAATAAAGTGGTTATTATCTTATTCCATTTTTATGATAAATGTTTATTTTGCATGCTATAATTATATTAATTAGAAACGTGAATACATGTGTGTTTAATAAACAAAATACAAAGTTTCTAGTACTGTCTCTCATATAAACTAGCTTGTTGATTAACAAGATGATCAAGGTTTCCTGATCATGGCCATTGGATGTTGTTAATAACGAAGTCACAACATTGGTGGAATGATGTGATGAACATTCATCCGAAGTATAACATTACGATCAACGTCATTATGTTTATATTGCTATAACATCATACGAAGTAATCTTAGTCCTTAGACCATGAGATCATGTTAATTGCTAACACCGAAAGAGTATCTTGATAATATCAAACGTCACACCGTAATAGGGTGACTAGAAAGGTGGGTTCGGTGCTACGAAGGTGTTATGTTGAGGCTCATGGATCAAGAGTGGGATTTGTCCACCCCGATGACGGATAGATATACTCTAGGCCCTCTCGGTGATATCACATTGAAATAGCTTGCAAGCAAGTGATGTGATCACTAGAATGTTATATCACGGGAACGAGAAAAGAGTGCATGTCAGTAACGAGATCAAACTAGGTATTTGGATGCTAATGATCGAATCTTGGACATGTAATATATCGTGATACAGAGAGATTTAGTTACGACGTTAAAGGTTCACACGATCACAAGAGTCATCGTTGAATATGTGGGAGTCAGTACGGATCTCTAGGTCCCGCTGTTGATTATTGATCGGAGAGGGGTCTCGATCATGTCTGCATTATTCGCGAACCGTAGGGTGACACACTTAAGGGATACCGACACCATTTGGAGCAAATATGTTTCAGATAAAGATTTAAGAAAGCGCTGGAATTATTTCAATAGACACCGAAACTGTTTCGGGTGAAATTGCTGAAATTGGTTCTGCATGTATTATTGAAATGTTGCAGGGGGTTTTATGTGAATGTTTGTTAATTAAAGTAATTAACAAAATTCTGAATAAAATTAATAAAAGAGTTTTATTAAATGAGAGAGCATTAAATTTGGAGAAAATTTATGCATTTAAAGTGGAGACTTTAAAAGAGAATGTGAAGGGGCATTTTAATGTGGAGGGGGTTACCACCACATGAATGGGGGAGGTGAAGGGACACCCTCCCCTCCTCCTATAAAAGGCCCCCCTCTCACTCCTTCTTCCACACATCTCCTCGTGAAGGATCTCTTTCCCCCTCTAGTATTATTCTCCCATGGTCTCGGATTAGCGAGATACATGTTCCCGGTGGATTTATCTGGAAAGGAGTTGCTGCTTCCATTGCTTTTTCGGAGCGAGGGATCGAGGTTGTCGGGGTACCGGACGTGTGTGCGATCATGGATGCACCGCTGCTTTAAGGTGCTGGACTTGGTGGTGCTGGACTTGCTGGAGCTGGATCTGATGGACGTGCTAGAGCCGGACCTGCTGGACTTTATCACGATCTTGAGATCGGCAAGCGTACGACTACATCATCCACGAGTTCCTACTCGTTAACAAAACTCGTTGTCTTCGAGGGTAAGTTCTCCATGGATGTATATCCACCCGTTGCTATGTATCTAGTAGATAGATCTTGGCGTATAGTTCTCATCGTAGGAAATTTTGTGTTTTCTATGCTACGAACCCCAACACTTCCCCCTCCAGCGACAGCCGCTCGTGGCGGCCACAAGGAACACGGGATGCCCCTGCCCAACGACGACCTGCCCCTTCCCGATGACGAGGAACTGGGTGCCTGACGACGACCTGCCCCTGCCCGATGACGAGGAACGGGGCGAGGCTGCTCGCCGCTGGGGAACAGGCTGACGAGGACGGCTTCTGGTCGGCGCGGCCTCCCTAGGGCTCGGCACCGGCGACGATGTGGAGGCGGGTGCCTTTCCGGCGACGATGTGGAGTGCTGCTCCGCCTTGACGTGCGTGCAGGGAGTGGGAGAGTTGCGCGAGGAAGAGGTCAAGGTAGTTCGACGGGCCCCGACTCACGCCGCCGCCAGGGTCCAGCCCAGCCATGGCGCGTTGCTCGCTACCAGATGGAGGAAGGCCGATTGGAGGAGGAAGAAGGTGGGTGGGAAAAAATAGGGAGGCTGACGGGTGGGACCCACTAGCGGTAAATAGTAAAATAGAATAAAAAATAAAAATGATATAAGATATGTCTGACAGGTGGTCCCCACTTCCACCTCAGCTCCTTCTACACACGTATCGCTAACTCAGCACTTACAGCTGGGCCCGAGCCGTCAGAAAGCGTGTTAAAATGCTGTTAGGAGAAATTTAGTGCAGTTTGCACGCTATGACTCAGAACTGGTACTGACTCGCAAAAATTACCAAAAGTGGTACTGACTCGTTCCGACAGCCTCAATTATGGTAGTTTTATCCAATTAACTCACTCGATTCATTCAGAAATATAAGACATTTTAGATTTGTGAAGTGAATGTATCTAGACGCTTTTTAGTGTATAGGTTCATTTCCACCGTCTACGAACCTATACACTAAAATAAGTCTAGATACATTCGATTAACAAAGTTAAAATGTTTTATATTTCTGAACGGAGGGAGTAGATGCATACGTATCTAGATAAAGTTGAGATCATTAATACTCCCTCCATCCCAAGGCTTAAGGCATATAACTTTTTTGAAAAGTCAAGCCATGTAAAGTTTGACTAAACTTTTAGAAAAAACTATCAAGAATTACTATATTTTACAGATACCATGTGAAAATATGTTTCATGATGTATCAAAGGATATGGATTACGTAGTGTAAATATTAATATGTTTCTCTAAAAATTTGGTCAAACTTTAGTTGGTTTGACTTTTCAAAAAAGTTATATGTCTTAAGCCTTGGGACGGAGGTAGTATAGACAGGAGGTGTAGCTCAGTTGCTCTGTACAGTTTTTAAGAGGAACATTTTACGGTGTCTAAAGTTGCTCTAATACTATCTTGCAGAGATGTCTGAATTAAAACACGCGATCAGATGCCTCGAAAATCCATTTGCTTGTTTTGTCTGTCACTAGTAGAAAATGGACCTTTGGTTCGGGCAACTAGTCCCGGCCGTGGCTGGGACTGGGACTAATGGTCTGAACCAGACGGCCCGAGGAGGCCGAGGCACTTTGTCCCGGTCCGTAAGGAACCATTAGTCCCGGTTTGAGATACAAACCGGGACAAATGGGTCTAGACCGGCGTGCGTGCTCCTGGCAGAACCTTTAGTCCCGGTTTGTATCTCAAACCGGGACTAATGGCCTGGCCCTATATATATGCACCCAACCCTCCACTCTCTCCTGTTTTTTTCCTATGTGAGAGGTGGGTATAACTTTGTGCTAACTTTTTTTCTTCATATGCACTAGAGGTGTTCGATGAAATGCATGTTAGAGCGATGTCACTTGAGTTCACACAAGACAAAATATGATATGAGGTGCCAGAGCGACACTTAAGGTATCTCCTCTTTGTTTTGAAGTGTCCTAAAAGGTTAGCAACTATTTTCTCGTTTTGACCGCGTGGTACTAATTTAAGCATCGTGATTGCGTTTGATATATATGCATGGTTGTATGATGCAGATGAGCCACCCATGGATGTACGGTGACCGACGCTCTGACGCTTACAGAGAAGGCGTGCATTCTTTTCGCCTTGTGGCCGAGGCGAACAAGCGGCGGGATGGTTTTATGTGTTGTCCATGTGTTGAATGTCGGAATGAGCAGGCTCACACTTCCTCAAGAGTCATTCAGAGCCACCTGCTTCGGTCTGGTTTCATGTCCGGCTATAATGTTTGGACCAAGCACGGAGAAAGAGGGGTTATGATGGAAGACGTCGATGAAGAAGAGAACGATGATGACAACTACCGATCTATGTTCCCTGAATACGATGATACCGCAGTTGAAGATAATGAAGAAGAAGGGGGTGAAGAACGAGAACCAGATGAGCCCGTTGATGATTTTGGTCGGGTCATTAGTGATGCAAGGCGAGACTGCGACACAGAAAAGGAGAGGTTGCAGTTCGAGCAGATGTTACAGGACCATAACACATTGCTGTATCCAACTTGTGAAGATGGCCAGAAGAAGCTGGGTAGCACACTGGAATTGTTGAAGTGGAAGGCAGAGACCGGTATGACTGACTCGGGATTTGAAAAGTTGCTGGTAATAATGAAGAACCTGCTTCCAAGAAATAACCAATTGCCCTCCAGTACGTACGGAGCAAAGAATGTTGTCTGCCCTCTAGGATTAGACGTGCAGAAGATACATGCATGCCCTAATGACTGCATCCTCTACCGCGGTGAGAAGTACGAGAATATGGATAAATGCCCGGTATGCACTGCATTGCGGTATAAGATCAGAAAAGATGACACTGGTGATGTTGAGGGCGAGCCACCCAGGAAGAGGGTTTCTGCCAAGGTGATGTGGTATGCTCCTATAATACCACGGTTGAAACGTTTGTTCAGAAATAAAGAGCATGCCAAGTTGTTGCGATGGCACATGGAAGACCGTAAGAAAGATGGGATGTTGAGGCACCCTGCTGATGGTCGGCAGTGGAGAAAAATCGAGAGAGACTTCCCGGACTTTGCTGGTGACGCAAGGAACTTATGGTTTGCTCTAAGTACCGATGGCATGAATCCTTTTGGGGAGCAAAACTGCAGTCACAGCACCTGGCCCATGACTCTATGTATCTACAACCTTCCTCCTTGGTTGTGCATGAAGCGGAAGTTCATTATGATGCCAGTGCTCATCCAAGGCCCGAAGCAACCCGGCAACGACATTGATGTGTACCTAAGGCCATTAGTTGATGAACTTCTACAGTTGTGGGCCAAACCAGGTGTACGTGTGTGGGATGAGCACAAACAACAGGAATTTGACCTACAAGCATTGCTGTTCGTAACCATCAATGATTGGCCTGCTCTTAGTAACATTTCAGGACAGACGAACAAAGGATACAATGCATGCACACACTGTTTAGATGAGACTGAAATTATATATCTGGATAAATGTAGAAAGAATCTGTACCCGTACAATCGTCGTTTTCTTCCGCCCAGTCATCCCTTAAAGAAGAAAGGCAAGCATTTCAATGGCAAGGCAGAAACTCGGACGAAGCCTGTCCCCCGTAGTGGTGTTGATGTATTTGGTATGGTCAAGGATTTGGATGTAATCTTTGGAAAGGGTCCTGGAGGACAACCTGTTCCGAAAGACCCCATTACCGGACACGCACCCATGTGGAAGAATAAATCTATATTTTGGGAGCTACCCTATCGGAAAGTGCATGAGGTCTGCTCTGCAATCAACGTGATGCACCTGACGAAGAATCTTTGCGTGAATATTCTAGGCTTCCTGGGCTTGTATGGGAAGTCAAAAGATACCCCGGCAACACGGGAGGACTAGCAACATCATAAAGGACGAGATAGCAAGCATCCATGGCAGTTTCAAGGGCTTGCCAGCTACGCTCTTACCAAAGAAGAGAAGGAAATATTTTTTGAAGTCCTTTTCAGTATCGAGGTCCCATCTAGCTTCTCGTCGAATATAAAGGGAATAGTAAATATGAAAGAGAAAAAAATTCAAAACTTAAAGTCTCATGACTGCCATGTGCTTACGACGCAATTGCTTCCGATTGCATTGAGGGGAATTCTACCAGAAAATGTTCGACTAGCCATTGTGAAGGTATGTGCATTCCTCAATGCAATTTCTCAGAAGGTAATCGGTCAAGAAAGTCTATCAGGGTTACAGATTGATGTGGTCCAATGTCTGGTCAGCTTCGAGTTGTTGTTCCTGCCATCCTTCTTCAATATTATGACGCACCTCCTAGTTCACCTAGTCGAAGATATTAGAATTCTCGGTCCTGTGTTTCTACACAATATGTTCCCCTTCGAGAGGTTCATGGGAGTCTTAAAGAAATATGTTCATAATCGTGCTAGGCCAGAAGGAAGCATCTCCAAGGGCTATGGAACAGAGGAGGTCATTGAGTTTTTTGTTGACTTTCTTCCTGACCTTGAGCCGATTGGTGTTCCTGGATCTCGGTATGAGGGGAGGATGACTGGAAAAGGCACACTAGGAAGGAAATCAATGGTATGTAGGGACGGGCATTCTTTCACTCAAGCACACTACAAAGTTCTACATAATTCCACCGTGGTGGCTCCGTATATCGAGAAACACAAGAATATTTTACGCTCAAAAAACCCGGGGAAGCCTGAAACCTTGATTAAAGGGGAACACAAGAAGAATTTTGGCAATTGGTTGTAGACACATCTCATGAATAACACCACTGTTGGAGATGAGTTGTACTCGTTGGCCAGGTTACCATCTTCGACTATATGTACGTTTCAAGGGTACGAGATAAATGGGAATACATTTTACACGATCGTCCAAGATAAAAAGAGCACCAACCAAAACAGTGGTGTCCGCTTTGATGCAATAGATGACAATGGGCAGAAGGACACATATTATGGGTACATAGAGGAGATATGGGAACTTGACTATGGACCTACTTTTAAGGTCCCTTTGTTTCGGTGCAAATGGGTCAAGGAGGCGGGGTACATGTAGACCAAAAGTACGGCATGACAACAGTGGATCTCAACAATCTTGCAAACATGGATGAACCATTCGTCCTAGCCAATGATGTGGCTCAGGTTTTCTATGTGAAGGACATGTCTACCAAACCGAGAAAAAGGAAAGATAAGCAAAAGAGTACAGAATACGATGAGCCAAAACGCCACATAGTTCTTTTAGGGAAAAGAAACATCGTGGGAGTGGATGACAAGACAGACATGTCAAAAGATTACAATAAGTTTCATGAAATTCCGCCCTTCAAAGTGAAAACTGACCCAAGCATCCTGTTAAATGATGAAGATTCTCCATGGCTACGGTGCAGAAGAAAACCACAACACTAGATGTTGGTGATGTGTAATAATGTATTAAACCTTTTATTTGAGACATAAATCTATGTAATGTAAAACCTTTTATTTGAGACATAAATCTATGTAATGTATTAAACCACAACCCTTTCATGTAATACATCTTGCTCAATCAAACTAGACATTGACGACCGGGTTCTGAGCCGCGGGAGGTGATCATCCAAAGAGAAGGAACCATCACAAGAGAAGGAGCCCACAAACACTAAAGATACATAGCACAACTGAAAATTAAGATACATAGCACAACTAAAAATTAAGAAACATGCCTAATGTTGGAGTGATTCAGTCATGCTCCTGCCTAGCCCTATAAACGCGCCACTGTAGTCGTCGTAGTCGCCGGCGCCGTCGTCGCTGTTGTCGTCAGGGTCGCCGTAGTCGAACCTTGAAGGTTGGGCACGCGTGGGCTGGATTTGAGGGTACCGCAGGCGGGGGTTATTGCCGGTCGTGTTGTAGGCCATGACACTCTAGAGAGTCCGGCCGCGCCACCACAGCTGATGGCTGGCCTCGTTGAAGTTCGAAGGAGGTGGGCCGTCCTCCTCGTGCCTGGCGAGCGCCCTCTCACGCCGATTGATGAAGAAGGCTTTCCAAGTCGGGAAAAAGTCGGGATGCCAGTTGGGATTCCTCCGCTGCTCTGGCGTGAGCTCGAGGTAGTAGTGGTTCGTGATGGCCATCCGGCGCTCCACACCTAGAGGGACAGGAGGGACCGGCACGCCTCCGGCGCTCAGCATCTAGCCGGTGGGGACGCGGTAGCCCAGTGGGCAGGGGTAGTTCGAGGCGCAAAGCGCCTCCACCTCCCGGGTGGTTAGAGATACGCTGGAAGCCATGGGAAGAGAATGATGAGTCTACATGTGATATGTAAATGGAGGCCAAGCGTACATATATATACTGAAAAAATGGCGGGAAGACAGAGGTGGGAACCGGTGGAAAGCGCGGGAACACAGTGGCGCGGGAAACTTTCATCCCGGGTGGGGGCTCAAACCGGGACAAAAGATGGGGGGGCCTTATCTAGGGGAGGCTTATCTGGGAGGGCCTTATCTAGGGGTGGCTAACCTTTAGTACCGGCTGGTGGGTGCAACCGGGACTAAAGGTGGTTTTTGTGTCATCTAACAAAACTGTCAGTGGGATAAGGACGCGTGGGTAACCTTTAGTACCGGCTGGTGGGTGCAACCGGGACTAAAGCTGTCGGCGGGATAAGGACGCGTGGGTGGACGCACTGCTCGATGAGATAAAGCATGTAGCGCACGACGCCCTATCGGAGGAAGACGACAAAGTAGAAGCGGCGCCGTGCCTATAAAAGGAGCATCGATACGCCATGGCAAGCAACTCAACAAGCCAACATGGATGGAGAGTTTCATCCCCATGGATGGAGGAAAGGGTTGGGAAATCTCCCATGGCAGAACTTCTCGAAGATGCCCTTGGTGCACACGCCCTATGGCATCTTCGGAAGTTCTGCCTCGGAAAATATTTTCCTGCTAGCCCGTGAAAGACTCCATCTCCGCCTCCCTGGGGTTAGAGGTATGGTGGAAGCCATGGGATAGAGTGGAGAGAGGCGGCAGATTGATCCACCAGTGTCATTGCATATGTGTTCTTTTCACAAACCACATCTAGAGTCATTGCATGTGTGTTATTTTAACAAACAACATATGGATCCACCAGTGTGATTGCATGCGTGTTCTTTTCACTAACCGTGGCTAGAGTCATTGCATGTCTGTTCTTTTCACAAACCACATATGGATCCACCAGTGTCATTGCATGTGTGTTCTTTTCACAAACCCTAAACCCTAAACCCTAAACCCTAAAAGGGCTACCCTCGTACGAAGAAAGCTATAGGGGTAGACGATCCGGGGCCCCCGGTCTAGGGTTTCGCCGGAGGAAGACCACCGGAGCGTCGGAATCACATGAAAATGGCAAAATGGTTAATAGTTTGACTAGTTAGAATAATTATTTTATAAAACAGAAAATGGATTTGAATCTCTTATTCAAATTCAAGCACTTTTTATGTTAAAAATTTAGTGAGATTCAAAAATATGCAAAATATAATACTTAATGCATTTTTAAATTGGAAATGGCAAAATGGTTATTAGTTTCACTAGTTAGAATAATTATTTTATAAAACAAAAAATAGATTTGGATTACTTATTCAAATTCAAAAACTTTTCATGTTAAAATTTTAGTGAGATTCAAAAATATGCAAAATATAATAGTTAATGCATTTTTAAATTGGAAATGGCAAAATGGTTATTAGTTTCACTAGTTAGAATAATTATTTTATAAAACAGAAAATAGATTTGGATTACTTATTCAAATTCAAAAAAAATTTCATGTTGAAAATTTTCTCAAATTCATAAGTATGCAAAAACTGTATAATTCAAATGTTTAAAAAATCTAATAGTTACAAATTGTAATATTTGAAAAAATAGGCGCTAACTTAGGCCCAACGCGCGCAAATTTGGGCTTTTAGTCCCGGCCCAGAACATCATCCGGGACTAAAGGCTCTGCAGGCGAAAAGGCATCCAAAGCCTTTAGTCCCGGTGCGTGGCTGGAACCGGGACTAAAGACCCCCCCCCCTTTAGTCCCGGTTCCAGCCACGCACCGGGACTAAAGGGTGGGGGTATTTAAAGCGCCGCCTTCTTCTCCGGTCGAATCCATCGACCGGAGCGAGGAGTAGCAGTACGCCGCCAGGCTGCTGAAATACCTCGCGGCCTCTCCTCCCGTCCGCGCACCCCGCGCGCCGTGTTGCCGCGTCGCGCCGCCGTCTCTCGAGACCCCACGTCGCCGTGTTGTCGCGCCGCCGCTGGGAGGTAATCCTCGCCGCCTCCCCCACCGCGCGCTCTGTCTCTTCTCCGTCCCCGGCCCCAGCGAGCCCCGCGCGCTGCCTCCATCCCCCCAGCGAGCCCGGGCGGCGCCCCGCGACCGGCGAGCCCGGGCGAGCCCCAGCGAGCGAGCCCGCTCTCTGCCTCCTCTCTCTTGTATTTTTTGTATATTAATTAATTAAGAATTATTACTAGTAATAGATAGAATTATTACTAGTATTTCTAGTGTATGTTTTTTGTATTACTAGTATTTTTTATAATAGATAGATAGAATTATTACTTGTATTACTAGTATGTTTTTTGTAATAGATAGGTAGAATTATTACTAGTATTTTTTGTATCTTTCTTATATTTCTAGTGTATGTTTTTTTATTAATTTCTAGTATAGTAGTATATTATATAGTATGTAGTATTATAGTGTCGATTGAGACAGACATGCATTAGTGCTAAATAAAGATAAGCTAAAGAAATAACTACCCTAAGTCCGGTAGTGCTCGCGGCCCCCCGGACTTAGGGTTAGGGTGGTGGTGCTCGCGGGCCACCGGACTTAGGGTTAGAGTGGTGGTGCTCGCGGGCCCCCGAAGATATGGTTAGGGTGGTGGTGCTCGCGGGCCCCCGGACTTAGGGTTAGGGTTAGGGCATCACTAGAATTTTGCTATTGGTTAGTATTATTGTAGCAAATTTTGTGTTCATATTATTGTTAAGTATTATTTTATGCAGAAATATTGAATGAAAAATGTTATTGTGTGCATTTTGTAGAAAACTATGGATCCAATCCAGGGAGACCTAGCACAGGAAGAAATTCTCGAGGATATGATCAACGACACCCCCCATGTTGATCCACCCGAATCTCCGTCGATTTATCTGAACCCCTCCGGTGAGGGAGAGGAGGTCGGCCGAAATGATCAAGGAGAAGCCGACGGCTCCGGTGGTGGAGAAGCCGTCGGCTCCGGTGGTGGAGAAGCCGATGGCTCCGGTGGTGGAGAAGCCGACGGCGAGATATATATATATATATATATATGAAGTCTTGTGATCAGTAGATGCATTAACTGAGTTGTATATATATATATATAAATTGACGAATGTTTCTTCTCTTAGGCCTCCACATCGAGCAAAAAATATTTCAAAGGAGGCCTGGCCAAAAAGTTGGACGCATCTATGCGTTATACAATTACGCGGGTATCACCACGGGGTGAACCGTTGGAACCCGAAAAGGCTAAAACTGTATTTAAACAACAATGCGGAGTTATGGTTAGGGATCGCATCCCGATCACCGTTCGAGAGTGGAATAAGACCAAAGGGGCGAAAGAGGGTGAGTATGTCACCGACAGGTGTAAAGAGGGTCTTTGGAATGACCTCATGACACATTTCACCCTGCCAGAATGTGAGGATGATGCCGACACAGATGCATTGAGGAAGAAAGTCAAGTAGTGGACTCTTACGAAGATGGCCGAACTATTCAAGAACTGCAAGAAAGCATTATGGCAAAAGTATCAGAAGATGAAGAAGACTCCTAAATTTGAATGCTATCTAACGAATCAGCAGGCTAACTGGGATGCATTTGTGAAGTACAAGGAGTCACAACCTGCTATGGAAATGTCGGAAAAAAACAAGAAAAATGCCGCGATGAAGAAATATCACCATCACCTAGGGCCAGGGACTACGCGGCTGCGATGCCAAAGTGGGATGCTAAAGAGAATGAGCTGCTTGCTAAATGGATCACTCCAGAACCAATACGCGAAGAATGGGATCTGAGGGCAAGGAATTGGTTCCTTGGGCATGGGAGTGAGTATGACGAAAGTACAGGGGACCTTATTTGTAGTGACGGGATTAGGATACCCCGGGATACATGGTAGAAAATGGTGAAGGAGATTAAAGCGGGGACAACAAAGTTCCGTCCCGATAGAGAGAAAGACTTGCTTACAAAGGTCCTCGGGAATGACGAACGCGGAGGACGTGTACGAGGCCTTGGCCCTAGTTATACGTGGGAGATGGGGTTTCCCAAAGACAGAGATACTTATAGGAGCCGAGAGAGAGCAAAGAGGCGACGGCAGGAGGAGGAGGGAGATAGGTTCACCGAGTTGCTAGGAACACTTCGAATGCATCAGCAACAGATTGACGAACTTCGAGGAGCAACGCGCCTGCAAGATCCTGTACTCGATATTACCGCTGTCTCATCTCAGCGGAGAAGCAGCGCGGCTGAATCGGAGGTCCCTTCTGACGATGCACGTATGGTAGATGGCGGTCCTGGCTACCCCGTGGATGGAATCAAGGAGCAGGCATCTTGTGAGCTCCATCAGAAGGTGAAGAACCTATACATCAAGGTGGCGGTCGGATGTGCTTTACCTTGTCCACCTGGCGCACGCTGGCATGGCCGTGAGATTCCAGCTGGCTATGCTAAAGTTGCTGTGGATGAAATCACAATGGGGTGGGACTCAATGGAGCTTGCCATCCCTGGACCTGAAGGTGAGAGGACACTCGGAGAAGTACTGGGTGGTATCATTCTATGGGACAAGAACAACATCAAGCTTCCAGGCTGGACGCCAAAGCCAACACCGCCTCCGAGTGGTCGCATGTCACCTTCACCTCCATCACCTCCAAGAAGCCCACCCCATGACTACGACCACCACAGCCCGAGTCCATCTCGATATCCGCCACAGCCTCCGATTAGTACTAAACGACGCAGGAGCCCAAAACGACTAATGTCGCCCCTCCCAAGAGTACCTCATAAGAATCTTCCTATCAGACCTTACGATCGTACTAACTGAAGGAAATATGCCCTAGAGGCAATCATAGAGATGATTGTATTTCATGTGTATCCATGAGTTATTATAATGTTCCTTGAATATCCATATACTAGGCAACTTGTATTGATTGGCAATTATGTGAATTGTTTGTGAAACTCTTTACTTGTATGGTTATCTAATGATTGTCCCTAGTCGGAGTTCATGCGAGGACACACGTGAATATTAGACTAGCACATCGATTGGTTAATGACTATGTTTCGCAAGTCATTGACATGGAGATGTCAAACCAATGATGTGGACACATGTTATGAACATGGGGTTGGACTGACCCAACATGAGACTAGCAATAATACTTGCAGCTCTCTCTACACATCGTGTACGTTTTGTCCTTAGACCTGAGATTGTCGCATGTACTTGAGATGTGGATCGACCTACTTTGGGGCTATCAAACACTACTCCGTAACTGGGTAGTTATAAAGGTAGCTTTCGGGTTTGTCCTGATACATGCTGCAAGGCATCGGTCAATCAAGATGGGATTTGCCCCTCTCTACTTGAGAGAGATATCTCTGGCCCCTCGAGTGATCGGATCCAGAAATGCATGGCCGTGCTACATATGGTTAAGAGTTAACCTAGTAAAGGGATTCTGAATCACAGTATCGAGAAAGAGAGGTTAGCTTAGAGCTAGACCAAATATCGTGAGGCAAAGGGAAAGACATGTACTCAACCTTGTGATGGTTCGTCCGAATGATCTTTATATGCGTTTAGGAGTTGGCACGTCTTGCTAGAGGCCGCTACCAACTATTGACGGAGTAAGTGTACTCGCGTCATGTCTATACGTGTATGAACCTATAGGGTCACACACTTTAGGGGCTGGAAGCCTAATGAGGATTGGATCCGAATTAGACCAGGCTTAGGCTGCTAATGGGCTGCTAATGTAGAAGCCCATCAGGGATGCCTATATAAGAGGGAGTGAGGCGAGCTGAAAAGGTGAGAGCATTCCACCCAGCCGCCACTCCTCTTCCGCCTGTGTTGCACGCGCAGACCTAGCAGTCTGGCGTGTGACGACTTCCACTCCGGACGTGTGGATACCTCGGAGGTGCTGCATCTGTAGCACTTGGACGAGCCGCGCAAAGGGGAGCTGCTCGTGGGACGAGGACGAGGAGGAGACGTAGAACATCTACACTGCCGCAACGTGCTTCATCGAGTTCAGCACCTGCGCGTCTAGCGGTAATCCCGTGATCTATGACAATAGTATTCCTGGTTGACGCGGTAGAAATTTTTGATTTTACGCTAGTGTAGCCTACCCGTATCCCTTCACTAACGAGGAAACCAACATGATCGTAAAGGCCGAATGTGTTGCGCAGCTTCAAAAGAAGAAACCCGAGCCCGCCCCAGTATACACCGAGAAGCAAAAAGCGTATGCACTTTCTTTTCTGAACACAAAATCGCAATATGACTTGCACCATAAGCCAGATGACTATCGACGCACACTTCAGAAGGAAGTGAAGAAGAGCAAATCAAGTAGAAGTGCAAGCGGGAGCAAATCATCAGGTCAAAGTGCAACCGGGAAAAGAAAGAACGCCCCCAGCTCGGGGAACAGGCCAAAAAATCGACCCCACCCCTCAAGGTGGTATCCCATGACATTCCCCAGTAGAATATGGAAGAAGCTGCGAAGCTTGCGGCCTCTATGAATGTGACTGTTGAGGAATTGCTAGGTTCTCAGGACGACAAGTTACCCAAGGCTCAGGTAGTCCCTACATATGTCCCAGGGAAAACTCTGGTCAGCTTTGAGCAGTTCCAAAAACTGCCAACACAAATGCGGAGTTTACATAAATGGTACTTGAAAGCCGTAAAGTAGGAGAGAACAATGATCGTGGCGAAAGTCCCACATGACTACTACTTCCGAGAAGAAGAGGTCCATGTTGAGTTTTCAGAACTCTTCCAGTTATACATTTTCGAGGCCCTCGACAAAAGTCTCATGAGTTGCTATTGTCTGTAAGTTGTTGAATTCATTGTCTATATATAAGTTGTTCATTTTTTCAGTTGTTCAGTTCATTGCATGTAATTATCCTAATTATATCCTTTTGTACTCTATTATTATGCAGAATGAAGATCATGGAATGTAAAAGAAGGTCAATCTTTAGTGTGGGTTCATTGATCCAGATAAAATACATGTACAGACGCTAACGACAAAACCCGAGGACACGCAGGAAAACCTTCTAAGGTTTCTAACGGAGCAAAATTTCTGTGACCACATACTGTTTCCTTACAATTTCGCCTGAGAGTCTTACTCTATTGTACACATTCTCTTTTGCTTACTCGATGTTAAGTGTAATTGATGAGTTACTGATGTATATATAAACGTGTACAGTTTCCACTGGATTCTCATGGACATTCAACTTGATAAGGGAAGAGTTGAAGTCATGGACCCATTAAAGAGACCCCTGGAAATGTTTAGGGACATGCAGGACATGCTCCAGAGGTAATTTTCGCGCTACATCGGTCTCTTTCGTTGATTTTCTGAGATATCACGTAATAAATAACTCATTCATTTTCTTTACCGGGTAGGGTTTGGAACCAGTTCAAGAGTGCGGTTACGGATGACTTTAGTGAGAAGCTGACATTTAAGCCGGTCTCGATAAGTAGTACGCGCATCTCTTTACTTCTAGTTTTAATACAATTATGATGCTGGATTATTATTTTGATTGAATTCTATTCTCGTAAAGTGCGCGAGACAGCCACCGAAGACGAATCTATGTGGATTCTACGTTTGCGAGTTCATTCGCACGTTTACCAGTGAGCTGAATGACTAGTCGATGTAAGCAATACATTCATAACATTATTTTTATTACCGTCACTTTTTGTTATCATGATTGATATTCATATTGATCTCCTTTTCTTATATAGTTCGAGAAAATACGGGATCAGCTCCTACCAGAGTAACGCGTAGTAGCAATTGCTGAAGAACTGGCAGGATTCTTGATGAACGAGATGATAGATGACGCCGGAGAATTTAGTGTGAATAGACGCCGATGATCCCCGACCGTGTAATTGAATAGACGGGCTCTAGTCCCGATAATTGTGATCTCCATGTGTAACTATCATGTATATATTTGTATGCTCGATCTTAAGAAAAGTTATCTTATGTATGCACGAACATGTACGGTATGTGGTAGCGTAGAAAACTATTTTGAAATGAAAAAAAAGATACAAATTAAATTCTCTGCGACGGCAGAGAAAGTGTCTAAATTTTGCCGCGGCAGAGAACCATTTGTCCCGGTTCGTAATAGGAACCGGGACGAATGGGAGGCACCCAGCGCCCGCAGAGACAACCACGTGGATGTCCATTGGTCCCGGCTGGTAAGAGGGCCGGGACTAGTGGATGGACCTTTAGTCTCGCTCCTCCAGTCTCGGTTACCAGGACCGGGACTAAAGCCTCTTACGGGCCGGGACTGGAGACCCGTTTTCCACTAGTGTGTCTAGAAACAGTGCAATCTACTATAGCAGGTTGCTTTCTCGTCACCTGGTCGTCCCGACCAGATCAACGCCACGTCCGCACATTCAGTACCTCTGGTCGGTTCTGTACATTGCACGCACGTGACCCCACATGCATAGAAGACGTCTGCCTTCGCTAGCTGCATGCTGCTAATCTGCCAGCGCACGCATACCGACGGGGGCTCGCTCCGCCGATCATGTCAAGTTAGTGTCATCCGCCAGCCGCCGCCGCCGCCGCCATCTTTGATTCTTACCGGCCGGTTCGCGTAATCATGTGTTGCATCTATATCCATCACTGCCTTCCATGATCCGTACGTGCAAACGTGCGTCGCTCCTGCCACTACTGCTCGGCACGTTCAAAATGCTGCCTTTCATATGTGGTCGGATGCATGGTTGGTTCGATGTGTCCTTGGACCTTGGGCGATTGGATCGGATTATGGACGGATCACTGAGGTGGGTGCATGCATCTTGTCCTGCTTTCTTGGGAGTACTGAGCGCGATCGTATGTGGTGGCGTCAGCATATTGACAGGATGGCTGTGGGCACTAAGCGAGAGTGCTCAGTAAAGATTACTCTTCCGTCTCGTCTCACACGATATGAGACGTTTTGGTAAACTGCTTCTATTGTAAGACGGGGTAGCACTTTGATTAGGGTACGCGATCCGATTTTAATCGCAAAACCGATGTTTTTATTAATTCCCTCCTGTTCATGTTAATAGACTCAATTTTATTTAGGTACGAAATGCATCTATTCTAAATATTTAACTACTCAAATATATATAAAATTGATGCCACTAATATGGATTAGAGGGAGTAATATTTTTTTGGAAAAGGAGGATGAGATCCCAGTCTATACATTGAAGAGATGTTTCCGGTCTTATTATTAATTTATTCAACAAATGACTGATAAATAATTTGCATAAAAAAAACTAACCACAACTCAACCCAGACAATGGGTGAAGATCATGTCAGTCAAGCCCTGAAAACTTTAAAAAAACCATAAACTAGGACCAGAAACATCGCATATCCCGAGACACCCTATAGACGAAACATGAGTGTTCATCCGGGCTAGCAAAATCTTAGTGAGCACCTCATGCACACGCTGCAGAAAGCTGTCACCACCTTCGAACCATTGAGCATCTTCCAGGCTGAGATCTTAAAGCCCTTACCGGACCTGTCGTGGACACCACAATGGTGCCAAACAACGCCTCCACCCTGCGCGCGTCCACCATCACGCGTCAGATGCTGATACCCGTTGCGGCATGCCGCCGAAACTCGTCGTCGTTGATACGATATGAGCAACACCGCTCCACCTCCAAATCACTCTCGTCAGACAATGCTCCAAAGACGATCCCCCCAGTGGGGATAATGACACCAAGGTGGCACCAACATCCGATCCGGGAGACACACATCTAGGGTTTCCCCAGACCACATGAAAAAGAAGATGGGCTGTAAAAATGATGCCTTCAACAAGAAAAACGACGTAAAAAGAGAAAATAAAATAAAGACCTAGTCACGCTGATAAACTACGCACAACTATAGCACTCTAACCATCACCAAAAACAACCCACGTACTACAAACAAGATTCTCCAAAATCAATGCCTCTAACAAAGAAACAATGCACAAGCGTTGTCGCTGCCCGATCAAAAATCTTGGATTTTTACCTTGGAGAAAGGTCCAAGTTTTCAGAATAATGCCTTCAGCAAAGCCATTGCAAATAAACCAATGAAAGCCACACCTTGGGTTTTCACCCTGAAAATCATGGCTCGTACTCGAGGAGCACCACCAAGAATGCAGTCCACCTGTGTTGCCATCCCTGCTTGGCAAGCCTACTGTTGCAAGTCGCCAAACACTGACACACAGGAGAACCAGTGTCACATTGTCTTCATCACAACCATTACCATGTCTGCCAATACCAACATCTGATCGCAACCAACATGACTTTCTCCACCTCTGTCAGTTTTATGGAAATCTATATCAATACATGTCATATGATACTGACAAGGTGAAGTTTCACACCTCTCCACTCTGGCTGAAGATAAGGGGGCGCATGACCACATTAATCTCGATAGCTTCCTGCGCAAAAATGCGGAAATCTCCTAGTGGAATACCATAACTCAACAGCAACCAAATCGAGGAGGTCAACATGAAGCATATCGACGCCTTGGTGCTTGAAGAATAGTGGTGCCAGACCACCTTTATTCTTCAACGCAGACCAGCAAGGCCCACACGGCCATCCGCCACCCACTGGGCCCGACTGCCACTGACGAACGAGGAGGCCACCACCACCATGCTTGAGATCGAAACCAAAGACAATCCTCATGCCCCAGGACAAGCCCAGTAGTTACACCGCATGTCATCCTAGGAGACATGGCGATGCAACAAGCGCAACAACGGTCATGACCCGGCCAGGCTGGCCCAGACGGGGGCCTTGCCGACCACCATTAGCAGCTGATACCTTCGATCCGGATTACGGATGTAGTATAGCTCTTTTTACCTAGTAGACCTAGGTTATCGAATCCACGGTGAAAGGGCATGTATGCCATGTGTGGTTTTGGTAATTAATGACAATCCCTATGGACTAATGTGCAAATTAAGTTTCACTTGTAGGTTTGTCCATTGACATCGCTTGGACCATGTGTTGGTTTCAAGGATGAAAAATAAGAAGCATCGTCCAAGGGATTTGTGCCTATTGGAATAAAGTAGAAGAAGAAGAAGATCAAGTATGCCTTGAAGAAGAATAAGAAGATGGAGTTCCTCATGGCTATCTTCAAGACATCATCAAGAAATGAAGTGCCAGCTCAAGATGCACCATCTCTAGAAGATCTCATGCTTGGAGCTTGCCATCCTCGGCGTTCATGGAGTGATGAAGACAAGGTCAAAAGAAGTGGTTTTCCGATGGAGTATGGGGGAGCCATTCGCAAGTCTTCATCAAGCAAGAGCAAGCACTAGCAATCAAGAAAGGTGTTCCATCTTGAGAAGGACAAGACGGTCTACATCAAGCTCAAGTGGGATGCTCAAGGCAAAGGTATGATCCTGATAGGGTTTCTATTTTATCGGTCTCTTGTAGTGTTCTTGTAGTGTTGGGAGACCGGGTTTAGGATAGATAGTCGTACTATCAAGAGGGGCTCTCGAGTGGGTGACTCGTTCGTATCTTTCGAAGAGAGCTCAAACCTTTGCATACATAGCATCATCTTTCTTGGTTTTTGTTTGGTTCTTGTCCATGTGAGGTTCTAGAGCTTGTGGTTATCTTCATAACAAGCTCTAGTTTATCAAAAACGGATTTCCCTTGCATATCTTATTGCGTTTTTTATCTCGTGGGTTATTCGGCTCCACACCTTGGGAGGTTCTTATCCATGTGAGGTTCTACACATCGTTATCTTTCCAACAAAATTGATTTCATCTCGTTTGGAGTTCAGATGCAAAAGTTGTGGCATTTCTGGTTCTAGAGTTTTTGCCTGGCCGGTAGTTCCGGCGGGCCATCGGTAGTACCGCTAGGGCAGTTTGCCGCCGGTAGTACCGGTGTTAATTCCAGCCCAACTTCCAGCAACCCCAATTTTGGTTCAGTACCCTCTCTGTCTTGGTGTGCGTATTTGTCGGAACCTCGGTCGGAATCTTGGGCGGTGGTATCGGCCCAGGCGGTAGTACCGGTGACTCACCGGTAGTACTGGCCGGCCTCGTTTTTGTGTTCGTTTGCACCTCGTTTTTGGACCGTTGGCTGAGTGCCACTGGTAGTACCGGCCACCCACCGGTACTACCGGCCGTGCGCGAAACTGTGTGTAACGGGCTGATCGGGGAGCCCTTTAAAAGGAGCTCCCCTTCCCCCTTCGGGGCCAACTTGCTTTTTCTTGGTTCTTGCTCTCTCTCTCTCCTCCATTGTTGACCTTGAAGAGCTTGCCCTCTCCCTTTCCCCCTCCTATGATTCTTTCATCTTTTTGAGGGATTTGAGAGAGGAGATCTAGATCTACAAGCCCCACCAAGCAAAATCCCTTCTTTGTGAAGGAATCCTTGGGATCTAGATCTTGGAGAGTTTTGTGTTCTCCTCTTGTGTTCTTCCTCCCTTATTCCCCCAATAGCTTTTGTAGCTTTGGTGGAATTTGAGAGAGAAGGACTTGCCTCTTGCATTTGGTGCATAGGTTTGAGTTCTCCTCGGAGATTCGGTGAGTTCAAGCCCTTGGACTTGTTTCTCTTGGGTTCTTGAAACCCTAGACGGTTGTGTGGTTGGATTGTTGACCTTTTGTGGTCTTGTAGCCTTTTGTGGCCTTGTTGCCTTTTGTGGCTTTGTAGCCTTTGTGGCATTGTTGTTGGGAGCCTCCAATTGAGTTGTGGAGATTGCCCCAACCTTGTACGGGTTCGGTGACCGCCCTCAAGTGTCACATAGTGGATCATGAGTAGGCCTTTGTGGCGAGCTCACGGGAGAATAGGGTGAGCCTTTTGTGGCATCGGTAGGTTGCGTGCCTTCGCATCTTGGGGTGAGGCCTTGTGTGGCGTTGGGTGAGCATCGAGCCACCACACCTCGAGGTGAGCCACTTGTGGCGTTCGAAGTTCATTGCGCCCCCGCACCTCTCCAACAGAGGCGTAGCTTCTTTGGAAGTGAACTTTAGGAAACAAATCATCGTCTCCGCGTCCATCGGTTATCTCTCAACCGAGCCCTTTACTTATGCAATTTACATTGTGATAGTCTTCGTGCTTGAAGTATTTTATCTTGCTATCACCTTGTTGCTTGTCTTGCTTAGCATAGGTTGTTGGTGCACTTAGTGAACCTAGTGGATATAGGTTTTGGCTTGATAAATTAAACGTTAAGTTTTATTCCGCATTTATTAGAGCCTAAACCGTATTATTTTTAAAATGCCTATTCACCCCCCCCTCTAGGCGGCGTCCATTTCCTTTTCACACGGGAAGCGAATGCATAGTGAAGTTACTTTAACGGACCTTCGGTAGTTTTATAATTCCTTTTGTGTTTTTACCGGACCAGTAGCTTGCGTCTTTTTGTTGTTGTCGATGATGGAGAGAGAGGGCCTAGGGCATTAGGTTTCACCTGTAGCTGTGCAAAAACATCTGATGGAAATAAAAGATAGAGATAAAGTATGTGTGTACTTTTTAGAGCAAGATAAGTTATATATGGGCAGTGCATCCATAATTGCTATTGCCTTCGCAACCACTTATAGCAACAACCTACTAGTATCATCCATAGAAAAAAAGAGAACTAATGATATGCATAGTGATGTCACCGTTAATCCCAAGCAAATCCCTCACATATAGCCGTACTAACCCTTATGTCACTTGGGTTTCCAACCTGCAGATCAGTCATCACTCATACTCCCTATACCTGGCTCAACCCTCAGGGTCTTGGGTACCTGACAAGTCCTTGGATTGAGGAAAGAGAGGATACAATAATCATCATGTCATACAAACTAATACAAATCCCATCTATGATAAATCACATGCACAATTGCTACATGGCTAGGCCAAAGCCCTTAGCCCAAGCAGAATTACTCACACATAGAGATGAGATCAACAATCACAAACATTGTAATGAAAATCATAAGATTGATAGCAATAGTCTTACAATGTCGCCAATCGAAGAAGAGATCTACTATTACAAGTGATGGAGTATGGCTATGGAGATGGAGAAGGGTTTGGAGATCTGGAGGCGGCTTTCTGGCGAGGTATGGCTTCTTCGGGAGTTCTGGGGTCGAGCGAGAGATGTTTTCCCGTCGCCTGAGGCTTCTTTATATAGGGGTCGCTTCACGAAAGTTGATCTATTTGACCTAACAGTGGTGGCGCCAACTATACAACCGGAGCTATACGGTCGGAATTTTTGCTCTGGTAATTTGGTACTAACCTTTCTTATGTTGCAAAATTGCAGCTATATTCTTGAAGTAAGAGAGTTTCCTGTGAAGGAAATATGCCCTGAGAGGCAATAATAAAGTTGTTATTATATATTCCTTATATATGATAGATGTTTATTTTACATGCTAGAATTGTATTGATTGGAAACATCAATACATGTGTGTTTAATAAACAAAAAGGGTTCCTAGTTATGCCTCTCTTATAGACTAGCTTGTTGATTAACAAGATGATCAAGGTTTCCTGATCATGGACATTGGATGTTGTTAATAACAAGGTCACACCATTGGTGGAATGATGTGATGAACATTCATCCGAAGTATAGCATTACGATCAAGTCATTATGTTTATATTGCTATAACATCATACGAAGTAATCTTTATCCTTAGACCATGAGATCATGTTAATTGCTAACACCGGAAGAGTATCTTGATAACATCAAACGTCACACCATAACAGGGTGACTATAAAGATGGGTTCAGTACTACGAAGGAGTTATGTTGAGGCTCATGGATCAAGAGTGGAATTTGTCAATCCAGATGACGGATAGATATACTCTGGGCCCTCTCGGTGATATCACATTAAGATAGCTTGCAAGCAAGTGATGTGATCACTAGAATGTTATATCACGGGAATGAGAAAAGAGTACATGTCAGTAACGAGATCAAACTAGGTATGGAGATACCGATGATCGAATCTCGGACATGTAATATATCGAGAGACAAAGGGATTTAGTTACAAGCGTTAAAGGTTCTCACGATCACAGAAAGTCATCGTTGAATGTGTAGGAGTCAGTACGGATCTCTAGGTCCCGCTGCTGATTATTGATCGGAGAAGGGTCTCGATCATGTCTGCATTATTCGCGAACCGTAGGGTGGCACACTTAAGAGTTAACGGACACCATTTTGGAGCACATATGTTTCAGACGAAAGAATTGCAAAGCGCAGGAATTGTTTTAATAGAAACCGGAAGTTGTTTCGGGTGAAATTGCAGAAAGTGGTTCTGCATGTGATATTGAAATATTGCAAGGGGCTATATGTGAATGTTTGTTAATTAAAGTAATTAACAAAATTCTGAATAAATTTAATAAAAAGAGTTTTATTAAATGAGAGAGCATTAAATTTGGAGAAATTTAATGCATTTAAAGTGGAGACTTTAAAAGGGAATGTGAAGAGGCATTTTAATGTGGAGGGGTTACCACCACATGAATGGGGGAGGTGAGGGGTCACCCCCCATGCGCCGGCCATGGTGAGAGGGGGCACCCCCCTCCTCCTATAAAAGGCCACCCATTTCCTCCTTCATCCCTACACCTCCTTGTGAAGGATCTCTCTCCCCCTCTAGAATTATTCCCCCATAGTCTCGGATTAGCGAGATACATGTTCCCGGTGGCATTTTATCTGGAAGGAGTTGCTGCTTCCGCTGGATCGCTGGAGCGAGGAGGTGGAGGTTGTCCGGTGGCTTGAACGTGTGTGCGAGTGCGGATGCGCTGCTGAGTTGCGGCGCTCGGACTTCCTCACGATCTTGAGATCGGCAAGTGTACGACTACATCAACCACGAGTTCCTACTCTTTAACAAAACTCGTTGTCTTCAAGGGTAAGTTCTCGTTGGATGTATGTCCACCCGTTGCTTTGTACCTAGTAGATAGATCTTGGCGTGTAGTTCATACCGTAGGATTTTTTTTGTTTTCTATGCTGTGGACCCAACAGTGGTATCAGAGCCTGATCTATGTGTAGGTGCTTTGCACGGGTAGTACACATATGTTTATATGTGGGCGATGATGATCATGTTATTGCATCTTCTATGTATTTTGGATATTGGTGGCATAGTGGGATGAAGCGGCCCGGACCAACCTTACATGTCATCGTACATGAGACCGGTTCCACGACTGACATGCAACTTGTTTTGCATAAGTGGCTGGCGGGCGTCTGTCTCTCCTACTATAGTCAATATCTGATTTACAACGAGTTGCTAATAACTTAGTTATCCTCGTTGTGGTTCATGTTCGTAGGTGAGAACGGTTCTATCTCCGAAAGCCCTAAGCACGTAAAACTTGCAATTGATAAATTAGAGGCGTCTAGTTTAGATCGTTGATGGGCTAGTGTATTGATATGGTATTGTTGTAAGTAGATGTATGATAGATACTCCTACAACACACTCAACGTGTAAGTTCCATAGACCTTGGCATTACACACAAAGGAATGATAGAGATCATACCACGATGCAAGTGATAGAGATCAAATGCATGGACCATATCATCTCACTTTACACATTAGATGTTAGCATCTTATACTGCTAGTTTGGCGCTTTTGGTAGCATTATAAGATGATCCCTCATTTAGATATGAAGATAAAAATGTGTTCTTCCTTAAGTATGCACCGTTTTGTGGATCGTGTTTCGAGACATCACGTGATGATCGGGTGTACTCGAATCTATGCTTTCATAGGAATGGGTGTAAGACAGTTTTACACACGCGAATACTAAGTTTCTTACTTGGCGAGCCTAGCATGTACAGACATAGCCTCGAAACACGGACCGAAAGGTTAAGCATGAGTCATATAGTTGATATGATGCCCATATAGATGCTCGCCTTTGAAGCTACATCAACTCACGTGATGATCGGACTTGGTGTAGTGGATTTGGTTCATGTAATCACCAAAAAGACACGAGGGATGTCGTTTTTGAGTGGGAGTTCATTAGTAATTTGGATTAGTTGAACTCAATCTATCATAAACTTAGTCTAAATAAACTTTACAAATTCTATTGTAGATGGCACCACCTGCTTTTAATTTCAATGTGTTCATCGAGAAAGAGAAACTTGCTGCGAATGGTAGCAACTTCACCAACTGGGCTATGAATTTGAGGATTCCCCTCACTGTTGCACAAAAGCAATATGTGCTAGATGCGCCGCTAGGCCCAACTTCACCAACTGGGCTATGAATTTGAGGATTCCCCTCACTGTTGCACAAAAGCAATATGTGCTAGATGCGCCGCTAGGCCCCCCACCAGCTCCTGATGCCCCTGACGAGGAAAATAATGTCTATGTGACTCGTCAGGAGGACCACAACTTAGTTCATTGCGGCATACTGTATGGGCTAGAGCCAGAACTTCGAAAGCGTTTCGAAAATGGCAATGCCTTTGATACCATGGGAGAATTGAAAATGATTTTCGATACCCATGCTGCCGTAGAGAGTTATAATGCTACAAAAAAGTTCTTTAGCTGCATGATGGAGGAAAACAGCTCCGTTAGTGAGCACGTACTCAAAATGTCTGGGTACGCCGATAAGCTTGTGTCCTTAGGAATAACGATTCCCATTGACTTAGGCATACATCATGTTCTCCAATCTCTGCCACCTAGCTACAAGAGCTCCGTGATGAACTATAATATGCAGGGCATGAAGAAGTCTCTTCCTGAGCTTCTGTCAATGCTTAAGACTGCAGAAGTGGAGATTAGGAAAGAACATCAAGTGTTGATGATCAATAGGACCACCGGTTTCAAGAAAGACAAGAAAGGCAAGCACAAGGGAAAGAAGGGTGGCAAGTCTGTTGCCACGCCTGAAAAGAAACCCCGAGCTGGCCCTAAGTCTGACACCAAGTGCTACTATTGTAAGGAGACTGGCCATTGGAAGCGCAACTGCCCCAAGTATTTGGCGGACAAGAAGTCCGGCAAGGTAAACAAAGGTATATGTGATATACATGTTATTGATGTGTACTTGACTAGTACTCGCAGTAGCACCTGGGTATTTGATACGGAATCGGTTGCTAATATATGTAACTCGGTTCAGGGGCTACGGAACAAGCGACAACTAGCAATGGATGAGGTCAGAATGTGGGTCGGCAATGGATCAAAAGTTAATGTGATCGCCGTCGGGACGCTACCTCTCCATTTGCCATCGGGATTAGTTATAAACCTAAATAATTGTTATTTAGTGCCTGCACTGAGCATGAACATTGTATCTGGATCGTGTTTGATGCAAAGTGGTCATTCCTTTAAATCTGAAAACAATGGTTGTTCGATTTATAAGAATGATATCTTTTATGGTCATGCACCTATGTTGAATGGTTTATTTCTGTTGGATCTCGATAGTAATACTACACACATTCATAATGTTAATGCTAAAAAGATTAAACTTGATGATGATATGTCTACATATATGTGGCACTGCCGTCTAGGTCATATTGGCGTTAAACGCATGAAGAAACTCCATTATGATGGACTTTTGGAATCACTTGATTTTGAATCATTTGATACATGTGAGCCATGCCTTATGGGCAAGATGACTAGAACGCCATTTTCTGGTTCAATGGAACGGGCGACAGATCTATTGGAAATCATACATACTGATGTGTGTGGACCAATGAGTGTGTCGGCGCGAGAAGGATATCGTTATTTTGTTACTTTCACGGATGATTTGAGTAGATATGGGTATATCTATTTGATGAAACACAAGTCTGAAACTTTTGAAAAGTTCAAGGAATTTCAGAATGAAGTGGAAAATCATCGTAATAGAAAGATCAAATTTCTACGGTCTGACCGTGGAGGAGAGTATCTAAGTTACGAGTTTAGCACACACATGAAAGAGTGTGGAATAGTTTCACAACTCACGCCTGCCGGAACACCACAACGTAATGGTGTGTCGGAACGTCGTAATCGTACCTTATTGGATATGGTTCGATCTATGATGTCTCTGACTGACTTGCCACTGTCATTTTGGGGTTATGCACTAGAAACAGCTGCATTCACTTTAAATCGGGCACCATCTAAATCCGTTGAAACGACACCGTATGAATTATGGTTTGGAAACAAACCTAAGCTATCATTTCTTAAAGTTTGGGGATGCGATGTTTATGTGAAGAAACTTCAACCGGATAAACTCGAACCCAAAGCGGAAAAATGCGTCTTCATAGGATACCCTAAGGAAACAATTGGGTATACTTTCTATCACAGATCCGAGGGCAAGGTTTTTGTTGCCAAGAATGGATCCTTTCTTGAGAAGGAGTTTCTCGCGAAAGGTGTGAGTAGTCGGAAGGTAGAACTCGAAGAGGTTATTGAACCTTCTCTTCATGGAATGGCAAGTGGCGCAGCACCGGAAGTTGTTTCGTAGTTGACTTCACCTGATGAAGAGAGAGCTAATGATAATGATCATGAAACTCCGAAAGAGGACACTACCTGAACCTCACAGGTCAAGCAGGACACGTGCAACTCCTGAATTGTACGGCAATCCTGTTGTGAATTTCATGGTTGATGAAATGGATGACCCTACGACGTATGAAGAAGCGATGATGAGCCCGGATTCCAACAAATGGCTAGAAGCCATGAAATCCGAGATGGAATCCATGTACGAGAACCAAGTTTGGAACTTGTTGGACTTACCTCACGACCGAAAGGCCGTTGAGAATAAATGGATTTTCAAAAGAAAAACTGATGCTGATGGTAATGTGACCATCTATAAGGCTCGACTTGTCGCAAAGGGGTTTCGACAAATTCAAGGAGTTGACTACGATGAGACATTCTCTCCCGTAGCGATGCTTAAGTCGGTTAGGATTATGTTAGCAATTGCTGCATATTTCGATTATGAAATATGGCAGATGGATGTCAAAACTGCATTCCTCAATGGTAATATTGAAGAAGAGTTGTATATGATACAACCTAAGGGTTTTGTCGATCCTAAGGATGCTAATAAGGTATGCAAACTTCAGCGATCCATCTATAGACTGAAGCAAGCATCCCGGAGTTGGAATCTCCGCTTTGATGAGGTGATCAAAGAGTTTGGATTTGTCCAAACTTATGGAGAGGCTTGTATTTACAAGAAAGTGAGTGGGAGCAATGTGGCATTTCTGATATTATATGTGGATGACATATTATTGATTGGAAATAATATAGATCTTTTAAACAGTGTTAAAAGTTATCTAAACAACAAATTTTTGATGAAAGACCTTGGTGAAGCATCATATATATTAGGCATTAAAATCTATTTTGATAGATCAAGGCGCCTAATTGGGCTATCGCAGAGTACATATCTTGATAAGATAGTAAATAAGTTTAATATGGACGAAAGTAAGAAGGGGTTCTTACCTATGTTGCAAGGCAAGACATTGAGTAAGACTCAAAGTCCGGCTACGGCGGAAGAAAGAGAGATGATGGATAAGATCCCCTATGCCTCGGCCGTAGGCTCTATTATGTATGACATGCTATGTATAAGACCGGATGTGGGACATGCTATTAGTTTGACTAGTAGGTACCAATCTGATCCAGGTTCGGAACACTGGATAGCGGTAAAGAACATCCTCAAGTACTTGAGAAGAACTAAGGATATGGTTCTTATATACGGAGGTGAAGAATAGCTAGTCGCTAAGTGTTATGTCAATGCTAGCTTTGACACCGATCCGGATGACTCTAAGTCTCAATCCGGATACGTATTTCTCTTGAACGGAGCAGCAGTTAGTTGGAGGAGTTCCAAACAACATGTGGTGGCTGGTTCAACGACGGAGGCGGAATATGTTGCTGCTTCAGAAGCGGCGCAGGAGGCGGTTTGGATGAAAGAGTTCATTATGAAACTAGGTGTGGTTCCTAGTGCGTTGGACCCAATGGTGATCTATTGTGACAATAATGGAGCCATAGCCAACGCAAAGGAACCGAGGTCTCACAAGAATTCCAAGCATATTAAGCGCCGGTTTCACTCCATCCGCGAGCATGTCAAGGTTGGAGATATAAAGATTTGTAAAGTACACACGGACCTAAATGTAGCAGATCCGTTGACTAAAGTTTTCCCTAGGGCAAAACATGATCATTACCAGAACTCCATGGGTGTTAGATTTATCACTATGTGAACTAGATTATTGTCTCTAGTGCAAGTGGGAGACTGAAGGAAATATGCCCTGAGAGGCAATAATAAAGTTGTTATTATATATTCCTTATATATGATAGATGTTTATTTTACAGGCTAGAATTGTATTGATCAGAAACATCAATACATGTGTGTTTAATAAACAAAAAGGGTTCCTAGTTATGCCTCTCTTATAGACTAGCTTGTTGATTAACAAGATGATCAAGGTTTCCTGATCATGGACATTGGATGTTGTTAATAACAAGGTCACGCCATTGGTGGAATGATGTGATGAACATTAATCCGAAGTATAGCATTACGATCAAGCCATTATGTTTATATTGCTATAACATCATACAAAGTAATCTTTATCCTTAGACCATGAGATCATGTTAATTGCTAACACCGGAAGAGTATCTTGATAACATCAAACGTCACACCGTAACAGGGTGACTATAAAGATGGGTTCAGTACTACGAAGGAGTTATGTTGAGGCTCATGGATCAAGAGTGGAATTTGTCAATCCAGATGACGGATAGATATACTCTGGGCCCTCTCGGTGATATCACATTAAGATAGCTTGCAAGCAAGTGATGTGATCACTAGAATGTTATATCACGGGAACGAGAAAAAAGTACATGTCGGTAACGAGATCAAACTAGGTATGGAGATACCGATGATCGAATCTCGGACATGTAATATATCGAGAGACAAAAGGATTTAGTTACAAGCGTTAAAGGTTCTCACGATCACAGAAGTCATCATTGAATGTGTAGGAGTCAGTACGGATCTCTAGGTCCCGCTGCTGATTATTGATCGGAGAAGGGTCTCGATCATGTCTGCATTATTCGCGAACCGTAGGGTGGCACACTTAAGAGTTACCTGACACCATTTTGGAGCACATATGTTTCAGACGAAAGAATTGCAAAGCGCGGGAATTGTTTTAATAGAAACCGGAAGTTGTTTCGGGTGAAATTGCAGAAAGTGGTTCTGCATGTGATATTGAAATATTGCAAGGGGCTATATGTGAATGTTTGTTAATTAAAGTAATTAACAAAATTCTGAATAAATTTAATAAAAAGAGTTTTATTAAATGAGAGAGCATTAAATTTGGAGAAATTTAATGCATTTAAAGTGGAGACTTTAAAAGGGAATGTGAAGAGGCATTTTAATGTGGAGGGGTTACCACCACATGAATGGGGGAGGTGAGGGGTCACCCCCCATGCGCCGGCCATGGTGAGAGGGGGCACCCCCCCTCCTCCTATAAAAGGCCACCCATTTCCTCCTTCATCCCTACACCTCCTTGTGAAGGATCTCTCTCCCCCTCTAGAATTATTCCCCCATGGTCTCGGATTAGCGAGATACATGTTCCCGGTGGCATTTTATCTGGAAGGAGTTGCTGCTTCCGCTGGATCGCTGGAGCGAGGAGGTGGAGGTTGTCCGGTGGCTTGAACGTGTGTGCGAGTGCAGATGCGTTGCTGAGTTGCGGCGCTCGGACTTCCTCACGATCTTGAGATCGGCAAGTGTACGACTACATCAACCACGAGTTCCTACTCTTTAACAAAACTCGTTGTCTTCAAGGGTAAGTTCTCGTTGGATGTATGTCCACCCGTTGCTTTGTACCTAGTAGATAGATCTTGGCGTGTAGTTCATACCGTAGGATTTTTTTGTTTTCTATGCTGTGGACCCAACAGTGGTATCAGAGCCTGATCTATGTGTAGGTGCTTTGCACGGGTTGTACACATATGTTTATATGTGGGCGATGATGATCATGTTATTGCATCTTCTATGTATTTTGGATATTGGTGGCATAGTGGGATGAAGCGGCCCGGACCAACCTTACATGTCATCGTACATGAGACCGGTTCCACGACTGACATGCAACTTGTTTTGCATAAGTGGCTGGCGGGCGTCTGTCTCTCCTACTATAGTCAATATCTGATTTACAACGAGTTGCTAATAACTTAGTTATCCTCGTTGTGGTTCATGTTCGTAGGTGAGAACGGTTCTATCTCCGAAAGCCCTAAGCACGTAAAACTTGCAATTGATAAATTAGAGGCGTCTAGTTTAGATCGTTGATGGGCTAGTGTATTGATATGGTATTGTTGTAAGTAGATGTATGATAGATACTCCTACAACACACTCAACGTGTAAGTTCCATAGACCTTGGCATTACACACAAAGGAATGATAGAGATCATACCACGATGCAAGTGATAGAGATCAAATGCATGGACCATATCATCTCACTTTACACATTAGATGTTAGCATCTTATACTGCTAGTTTGGCGCTTTTGGTAGCATTATAAGATGATCCCTCATTTAGATATGAAGATAAAAATGTGTTCTTCCTTAAGTATGCACCGTTTTGTGGATCGTGTTTCGAGACATCACGTGATGATCGGGTGTACTCGAATCTATGCTTTCATAGGAACGGGTGTAAGACAGTTTTACACACGCGAATACTAAGTTTCTTACTTGGCGAGCCTAGCATGTACAGACATAGCCTCGAAACACGGACCGAAAGGTTAAGCATGAGTCATATAGTTGATATGATGCCCATATAGATGCTCGCCTTTGAAGCTACATCAACTCACGTGATGATCGGACTTGGTGTAGTGGATTTGGTTCATGTAATCACCAAAAAGAAACGAGGGATGTCGTTTTTGAGTGGGAGTTCATTAGTAATTTGGATTAGTTGAACTCAATCTATCATAAACTTAGTCTAAATAAACTTTACAAATTCTATTGTAGATGGCACCACCTGCTTTTAATTTCAATGTGTTCATCGAGAAAGAGAAACTTGCTGCGAATGGTAGCAACTTCACCAACTGGGCTATGAATTTGAGGATTCCCCTCACTGTTGCACAAAAGCAATATGTGCTAGATGCGCCGCTAGGCCCAACTTCACCAACTGGGCTATGAATTTGAGGATTCCCCTCACTGTTGCACAAAAGCAATATGTGCTAGATGCGCCGCTAGGCCCCCCACCAGCTCCTGATGCCCCTGACGAGGAAAATAATGTCTATGTGACTCGTCAGGAGGACCACAACTTAGTTCATTGCGGCATACTGTATGGGCTAGAGCCAGAACTTCGAAAGCGTTTCGAAAATGGCAATGCCTTTGATACCATGGGAGAATTGAAAATGATTTTCGATACCCATGCTGCCGTAGAGAGTTATAATGCTACAAAAAAGTTCTTTAGCTGCATGATGGAGGAAAACAGCTCCGTTAGTGAGCACGTACTCAAAATGTCTGGGTACGCCGATAAGCTTGTGTCCTTGGGAATAACGATTCCCATTGACTTAGGCATACATCATGTTCTCCAATCTCTGCCACCTAGCTACAAGAGCTCCGTGATGAACTATAATATGCAGGGCATGAAGAAGTCTCTTCCTGAGCTTCTGTCAATGCTTAAGACTGCAGAAGTGGAGATTAGGAAAGAACATCAAGTGTTGATGATCAATAGGACCACCGGTTTCAAGAAAGACAAGAAAGGCAAGCACAAGGGAAAGAAGGGTGGCAAGTCTGTTGCCACGCCTGAAAAGAAACCCCGAGCTGGCCCTAAGTCTGACACCAAGTGCTACTATTGTAAGGAGACTGGCCATTGGAAGCGCAACTGCCCCAAGTATTTGGCGGACAAGAAGTCCGGCAAGGTAAACAAAGGTATATGTGATATACATGTTATTGATGTGTACTTGACTAGTACTCGCAGTAGCACCTGGGTATTTGATACGGAATCGGTTGCTAATATATGTAACTCGGTTCAGGGGCTACGGAACAAGCGACAACTAGCAATGGATGAGGTCAGAATGTGGGTCGGCAATGGATCAAAAGTTAATGTGATCGCCGTCGGGACGCTACCTCTCCATTTGCCATCGGGATTAGTTATAAACCTAAATAATTGTTATTTAGTGCCTGCACTGAGCATGAACATTGTATCTGGATCGTGTTTGATGCAAAGTGGTCATTCCTTTAAATCTGAAAACAATGGTTGTTCGATTTATAAGAATGATATCTTTTATGGTCATGCACCTATGTTGAATGGTTTATTTCTGTTGGATCTCGATAGTAATACTACACACATTCATAATGTTAATGCTAAAAAGATTAAACTTGATGATGATATGTCTACATATATGTGGCACTGCCGTCTAGGTCATATTGGCGTTAAACGCATGAAGAAACTCCATTATGATGGACTTTTGGAATCACTTGATTTTGAATCATTTGATACATGTGAGCCATGCCTTATGGGCAAGATGACTAGAACGCCATTTTCTGGTTCAATGGAACGGGCGACAGATCTATTGGAAATCATACATACTGATGTGTGTGGACCAATGAGTGTGTCGGCGCGAGAAGGATATCGTTATTTTGTTACTTTCACGGATGATTTGAGTAGATATGGGTATATCTATTTGATGAAACACAAGTCTGAAACTTTTGAAAAGTTCAAGGAATTTCAGAATGAAGTGGAAAATCATCGTAATAGAAAGATCAAATTTCTACGGTCTGACCGTGGAGGAGAGTATCTAAGTTACGAGTTTAGCACACACATGAAAGAGTGTGGAATAGTTTCACAACTCACGCCTGCCGGAACACCACAACGTAATGGTGTGTCGGAACGTCGTAATCGTACCTTATTGGATATGGTTCGATCTATGATGTCTCTGACTGACTTGCCACTGTCATTTTGGGGTTATGCACTGGAAACAGCTGCATTCACTTTAAATCGGGCACCATCTAAATCCGTTGAAACGACACCGTATGAATTATGGTTTGGAAACAAACCTAAGCTATCATTTCTTAAAGTTTGGGGATGCGATGTTTATGTGAAGAAACTTCAACCGGATAAACTCGAACCCAAAGCGGAAAAATGCGTCTTCATAGGATACCCTAAGGAAACAATTGGGTATACTTTCTATCACAGATCCGAGGGCAAGGTTTTTGTTGCCAAGAATGGATCCTTTCTTGAGAAGGAGTTTCTCGCGAAAGGTGTGAGTAGTCGGAAGGTAGAACTCGAAGAGGTTATTGAACCTTCTCTTCATGGAATGGCAAGTGGCGCAGCACCGGAAGTTGTTTCGTAGTTGACTTCACCTGATGAAGAGAGAGCTAATGATAATGATCATGAAACTCCGAAAGAGGACACTACCGAACCTCACAGGTCAAGCAGGACACGTGCAACTCCCGAATTGTACGGCAATCCTGTTGTGAATTTCATGGTTGATGAAATGGATGACCCTACGACGTATGAAGAAGCGATGATGAGCCCGGATTCCAACAAATGGCTAGAAGCCATGAAATCCGAGATGGAATCCATGTACGAGAACCAAGTTTGGAACTTGTTGGACTTACCTCACGACCGAAAGGCCGTTGAGAATAAATGGATTTTCAAAAGAAAAACTGATGCTGATGGTAATGTGACCATCTATAAGGCTCGACTTGTCGCAAAGGGGTTTCGACAAATTCAAGGAGTTGACTACGATGAGACATTCTCTCCCGTAGCGATGCTTAAGTCGGTTAGGATTATGTTAGCAATTGCTGCATATTTCGATTATGAAATATGGCAGATGGATGTCAAAACTGCATTCCTCAATGGTAATATTGAAGAAGAGTTGTATATGATACAACCTAAGGGTTTTGTCGATCCTAAGGATGCTAATAAGGTATGCAAACTTCAGCGATCCATCTATAGACTGAAGCAAGCATCCCGGAGTTGGAATCTCCGCTTTGATGAGGTGATCAAAGAGTTTGGATTTGTCCAAACTTATGGAGAGGCTTGTATTTACAAGAAAGTGAGTGGGAGCAATGTGGCATTTCTGATATTATATGTGGATGACATATTATTGATTGGAAATAATATAGATCTTTTAAACAGTGTTAAAAGTTATCTAAACAACAAATTTTCGATGAAAGACCTTGGTGAAGCATCATATATATTAGGCATTAAAATCTATTTTGATAGATCAAGGCGCCTAATTGGGCTATCGCAGAGTACATATCTTGATAAGATAGTAAATAAGTTTAATATGGACGAAAGTAAGAAGGGGTTCTTACCTATGTTGCAAGGCAAGACATTGAGTAAGACTCAAAGTCCGGCTACGACGGAAGAAAGAGAGATGATGGATAAGATCCCCTATGCCTCGGCCGTAGGCTCTATTATGTATGACATGCTATGTATAAGACCGGATGTGGGACATGCTATTAGTTTGACTAGTAGGTACCAATCTGATCCAGGTTCGGAACACTGGATAGCGGTAAAGAACATCCTCAAGTACTTGAGAAGAACTATACAACCGGAGCTATACGGTCGGAATTTTTGCTCTGGTAATTTGGTACTAACCTTTCTTATGTTGCAAAATTGCAGCTATATTCTTGAAGTAAGAGAGTTTCCTGTGAAGGAAATATGCCCTGAGAGGCAATAATAAAGTTGTTATTATATATTCCTTATATATGATAGATGTTTATTTTACATGCTAGAATTGTATTGATTGGAAACATCAATACATGTGTGTTTAATAAACAAAAAGGGTTCCTAGTTATGCCTCTCTTATAGACTAGCTTGTTGATTAACAAGATGATCAAGGTTTCCTGATCATGGACATTGGATGTTGTTAATAACAAGGTCACACCATTGGTGGAATGATGTGATGAACATTCATCCGAAGTATAGCATTACGATCAAGTCATTATGTTTATATTGCTATAACATCATACGAAGTAATCTTTATCCTTAGACCATGAGATCATGTTAATTGCTAACACCGGAAGAGTATCTTGATAACATCAAACGTCACACCATAACAGGGTGACTATAAAGATGGGTTCAGTACTACGAAGGAGTTATGTTGAGGCTCATGGATCAAGAGTGGAATTTGTCAATCCAGATGACGGATAGATATACTCTGGGCCCTCTCGGTGATATCACATTAAGATAGCTTGCAAGCAAGTGATGTGATCACTAGAATGTTATATCACGGGAATGAGAAAAGAGTACATGTCAGTAACGAGATCAAACTAGGTATGGAGATACCGATGATCGAATCTCGGACATGTAATATATCGAGAGACAAAGGGATTTAGTTACAAGCGTTAAAGGTTCTCACGATCACAGAAAGTCATCGTTGAATGTGTAGGAGTCAGTACAGATCTCTAGGTCCCGCTGCTGATTATTAATCGGAGAAGGGTCTCGATCATGTCTGCATTATTCGCGAACCGTAGGGTGGCACACTTAAGAGTTACCAGACACCATTTTGGAGCACATATGTTTCAGACGAAAGAATTGCAAAGCGCAGGAATTGTTTTAATAGAAACCGGAAGTTGTTTCGGGTGAAATTGCAGAAAGTGGTTCTGCATGTGATATTGAAATATTGCAAGGGGCTATATGTGAATGTTTGTTAATTAAAGTAATTAACAAAATTCTGAATAAATTTAATAAAAAGAGTTTTATTAAATGAGAGAGCATTAAATTTGGAGAAATTTAATGCATTTAAAGTGGAGACTTTAAAATGGAATGTGAAGAGGCATTTTAATGTGGAGGGGTTACCACCACATGAATGGGGGAGGTGAGGGGTCACCCCCCATGCGCGGGCTATGGAGAGAGGTGGCACCCCCCTCCTCCTATAAAAGGCCACCCATTTCCTCCTTCATCCTTACACCTCCTTGTGAAGGATCTCTCTCCCCCTCTAAAATTATTCCCCCATGGTCTCGGATTAGCGAGATACATGTTCCCGGTGCATTTTGTCTGGAAGGAGTTGATGCTTCCGCTGGATCGCTGGAGCGAGGAGGTGGAGGTTTTCCGGTGGCTTGAACGTGTGTGCGAGTGCGGACGCGCTGCTGAGTTGCGGCGCTCGGACTTCCTCACGATCTTGAGATCGGCAAGTGTACGACTACATCAACCACGAGTTCCTACTCATTAACAAAACTCGTTGTCTTCGAGGGTAAGTTCTCGTTGGATGTATGTCCACCCGTTGCTTTGTACCTAGTAGATAGATCTTGGCGTGTAGTTCACACCGTAGGAAATTTTTTGTTTTCTATGCCGCCGACCCAACATCCTGTGCTATCTATGCTTGACACACTTTTCAGCAAGATGATGCACATGAATGTGGGTAAGATTTAAGAAGCATAAAAATGGGCTAGAACAATTTGTCCCAAAATAAAGAAAAAGATTAACAAAGCCACAGAATGGGCAAAGAAACTAGGTACATCACATGCTGGAGGTGGTTTGTTTCATGTTACTTCTCATGAATATGAAAGAACTTACAATGTGGACATGGTGGGAAGGAGTTGTGATTGCAAGAGGTGGCAGTTACCAGGAATCCCATGTCATCATGTTGTAGAATGTTATAGAGAAGATAGAAGAGACCCATGCTTCTTGGTACACAACTGCTACAACATTCTTATGTTGCAAAATTGCAGCTATATTATTGAAGAAAGAGCGTTCTATGCTATCTATGCTTGACACACTTTTCAACAATATGATGCACATGCATGTGGGTAAGATTTAAGAAGCAGAAAAATGGGCTGGAACAATTTATCCCAAAATAAAGAAAAAGATTGACAAAGCCACAAAATGGGCAAAGAAACTAGGTACATCACATGCTGGAGGTGGTTTGTTTCATGTTACTTCTCATGAATATGAAAGAACTTACAACATGGACATGGTGGGAAGGAGTTGCGATTGCAAGAGGTGGCAGTTACCAGGAATCCCATGTCATCATGATGTAGCATGTTGTAGAGAAGATAGAAGAGACCCATGCTCCTTGGTACACAACTGCTACAACATTGCAACATACAAAAAAGCTTATGCCTACCCATTGGTGCCTCTGAGGTCAAGGGTTTTTTGGGAGAAAATGAATGCAACTAAAGTCCATCCACCTTTGTACACCAAGGTTATGGGCAAGCCTAAGAAAAATAGAAGGAAAACTCTAGAGGAACATGTGAAGAAAGGAGTGATAGTTCTTACAAGGGCAGGAATGACAATACATTGTACAATATGTGGAAACCCAAACCACAATAAGAATGGTCATGGCAAGTGGGTCTTTGAGTAGGAAAATGTCGTTCCTACTGTGAATGAAGAGGATGAAAATTTTGATGACCCTACAATAGTGCAGATTTGATTCCACACAATATATGCAAGTATTATACAACAAAATTTCCATTTACTGATGCAACACATTATGCCCCTTATTGTTGACCCTACAAGGGATCCAATGCACCAACCATCAAGCACGGTCTACATTATTGCACAAGAGGTGAGAACTAGTCCTGGTAGTGTTTGCACTATGTATCTTGCCTACAAAATAATCTGGGATATTGTATTAATGCAGGCATCAACTCATTTACCACTTTCAAGGGTCCAAGGTCCTTTTCCTGAGGAGAGCATCTTTTTGGTTGTTGCAAGGGAGGCTATTCCATCTGCAAGACTCACAACTTCACAAAACATTGGAAGGGGGAGTGGCAAGTGCAGCAACATATAGAGGTATAGGCAGGGGCAGAGTGGCAAGTGCAGCAACAAAAGGAGGTAGAGGAAGATGAAATGGAAGGCATAAGAAAATAACCCCAAATGCTCCAAGCCCCAATGTAGGTACATCACAACCTATAAGAGGAAGAGGATCTTCTAAAATAAAACCAACCCAAGATGCTACAGGCACATCTGAAGGTACATCACAACTTGCAAGAGGAATAAACATGGAAAACACTTACAACACTGGCCTGGATCAACCCACTAGCTGTTGTTTGGTGATAAAGAAGCTAGAGAAAGCTAGTCTCACCTTCGAGATCTAAATGAGATGATTCATGAAGATGTGTAGGAAGAAATCCCAATAACTCAAAATTGACCTGAGCTAAATGGGTGAATGTGCAAATGTAACTTCTTTAGTTCATATGTGAACTATGTTGCTTGTTGGCCTGCAAGTGTTAGTTCAAATGTGAACTATGGAACTATTTTATGTATTGTTGAATTACTATCAGAGTACTTGCTAAATGTAAGGAATATATGTTTTCTCATTTCCAACTAAAACCTTGCTTTATTCCATTACGTGAACATAAAGATACAAATACATAGTTTAACTGAATTATTGAACTAGAAGGTACATCATTACTGAACATAGATGCATAGATGATTACAAATAAAGATACAAAGGTTACTAGAAATTTCTATGCATACATCAGAACTCATGTACGTTCTTCTCCTTCTTGTCCTTATTCTTCACAATGTTCAACACATACTGAATCCCCTTTTTGAGTTCGCACAATGCACTAGTAGCTGTTAACTCTGGAACAATTCTTGGTGGAACCATGGATGGCAGGACATGTTCAACACCCATCTAATATCTCCCTTCCGTCCTTGCTTGTTCTGCTGCAATCCTAGGATGCAGTCCATCCACCCTCCTTGGCAACTCAGGCATAACTAGCCTTTTAGGAGCAATAGTGGCATGTAGAGCCAATCAAGATGAACAAACTATCCCTTCTCCTAGTTCCTGCAGGCCCTCCAATGCCACAATCTCCCTCCATGTCCTTGTCCTTACAGTTTATTCTTCCCTCCCTTCCGCAATGCTCCTTTTGTACACATGCCATCCATTTCCCTCTGATCTAGAACCAGTTGATCTCTTCCTACAACTCTCTTCCATGTTGTTTGTTCTTGCCCAAAGTGGAGAAGAGCAGTAGCCTATTTAAGGAGTAAGAGAAGCAAACAAGATTCAACCGGCGAACAAGGACATGACATGCATCAATCAACTAAAAAAATTCTTCAATCTTCAATAGCAAAAGCATCTGCTTTTGCTTTTCACAAGTACGACTGCAAGTAAAAGGTACACTTATTTGAGAAAATATTAGAGAAGGGCATGCAAATATTTGAAAAAAACAAATATATTAGGATCAAGCAAAGTACACTGATTTCTCAAATCAAAGGTACACCGATTTGTCAAAGAAAAGTATAAAAGGTTCCTAAATATATTACATATTACAACTACCCTAATCAGCACCGCAGAAGCTTCGTAATCATGTTCTTCTACGGCTTCTTCTTATTCTGCAACCTTCTTATTCTACGGTTTCTTCTTATTATCTCCCATCTCTTCTCTGTAATTGATCAGAAGCATGCAACATATCAGTAAAATTCAGCAAACATCCATGAAACTGAAAAATAGATTGACATTTTGGAGAGAAGGGAACATGCCTTTCAATTGCAGAGAAGGTCAAGGATTGGGCGATGTGGATGGCGACGGTCACCCGTTCCTCGCACCGAGCTTGCCCTGGAGAATGCTTCCTTACATCTCCGGGCTCATCGTGTCAGTCGACAGCGTAGGCCATTCCATGTGCTTCCTTTTCTCCTTCGACGCGAGCAATCAATGGAGCCAGAGTACCTTCTCATGGAGCAGGTAGTGGGCGATGAACAACTTCCTGTCCTCCTTCTCCTTGACCGCGTTTGTCCGCCTCCCCTCTTCCTTTGCCTGCAACCGCCCTGCCTCTGCCTTCGCCGCATCGCGCGCCTGCGGCCCTCCTCCGTAACCACGAGCAGGGGGTGGCGACCTGCCCGTGATGTCCATGGATCCCTCCGACTAGTCCCCCATGCACCGACGAGGGGGTCAGGATTCCGCCGCCGCCTCTCTGTCGAGGATTAGGATTAGCTCTAACTCGGGCTCTCAGCTATCGAGGGGAACAAAGGAGATGTCAATATCGACACTACCGTGGGGGTTTTCTACTTACTGGCCTAAACAACGGTTCCACGCTGGACTGGACACGTTTCACCACGGGAGAGATGGTGTATGAATTTTGGAGATACGGGACAAGGTTCTGTACCGCGGTACCATAAAAAAAGTTGTATGAAACTGCACGCACGGGACAAGGTTCTGTATCAGGGGTGCAATTACCTCTTTTGTTTATAAGAAAGTATAGATCCCTCCATATGGAGTGGGCTTGTAGTCCTACTGCAACCCAAAATCATAGCTCATGTGCACCGTTAGTCTCAGCTCTAGTTGAGATGCCTCCTTATGAAAGGAGAGAAGAAGGGGGGAATCCTAGCAAACCGTCATCCGGAAGTGTGTTGCCATTGGAAGAGAAGAGAAAAACATAAAAGAACATCACAACCAAGACAAGAAATAAAAATAAAGAGGTGATCGATTTTGTGCATATTTGATGGCTCTAGGCCGATTAACTTTGTGTAGGTTTTTGGTGAATCAAATGTGGTCAGATTGGATTGAAACCTGACTATCTCGTTCTTCACTTGGAGCACTTTGCACCGATTGGGTGGTTTGGGTATTGGTCCAGTGAAGCATCCGATTTGAGCGATAGTTTTTCAATTCAGGTAACTGCGGGTTCAACATTGACTAGTTTTGGTAAATGTTCAGTTTGGACAATGAAAACAAGAGCTAGATTTTGCATAGTTTATCGAGAACTCGTGGATCTTGCCTGCCATTTTTCATGAAGTGTTGACCTATGATTATGAAATGATCATATGATAACTACATGGGACGTAAAGTGTGACATGTTTGTTTGATTGTTTATCTTGCCTCTTCGTAGGCTTTTGTGTTTGTTGTTGTCAAACTTGCAGTTTATTGAAGTGGTGTTACTCCTATATCTTTCTAGATGTTCTAGAGAAGAAACTATTATACCTATTATTGATTATAGTGGAAGAAATGGACCGGGTGGTCTCATGATTTTGTTACTCCTTACATTGAGAAGATTTTTCGACGTAATCCGCATGCGCCAATTGTGCATGGTATTATGTTTTCCCAATAAAATTCTCAAAGATCACTACAAGCTGAGGCCGGTTGTGCTACCCGTATTTATAGTATTTTTCCTTCACTTCTTATTCCAGGTTGCTCCTTTTCAAAAGTGGCACTATCTCCGTTCACCGACAAACTAACTAGGCAGTATACAGTCAAAAAGGGACATGAAGAGGTTTATTCAGCTTAAAATCATTAGTTGTTTGTGTGAACTTTGTACTAAACCAGTGACATTTATAATACGAAAGAAAGAGAGTATTTGACATCAAGGCGAACAACATAGACAATTTTGCAGAATGGGATTAATTCCACAATGGAACTCCAGGAAATCGCAGCGGCGGGTTAAAGTTTTGACCAGAAGCCAGGTCATTTAGAAAGGTTGAACCAAAGCCTGCGAAAGCATGGGCTGAATCATGTCGCCGTACGAGGTTCGAATGTTTGATCGTTGTAAAATGGGCAAGGCAAACGCCGGTGATGCGCGCCTGGCCCACATCACATTCAGCGTGCCGCCATGCTGGTCCACTGCACTCCTGTCCTCTCTAGTCTCTCCCCCTTTCACGCGCACACACAGCGGGAGGAAGTAGGAGTAGTTGCTGCCGACACACGTCTCTGTGTCAAAGACGTCGCGTGTTCCCTTTGAGCTGCGTGTCTGCATGCTCGATTTCCACTAATTGTCCCAGCTCGCGGTCGTACGTAGGCGCGTGGGAATCCATCGCCCGTGCTCAGAAATACTAGTATGGTCCACCGACCGAGCGGTTGCGGAACGTACCGAACTAGCAGTGACACTGTTTGGCTATTTGAGCTTATCACTAACGAACTTCAGCTCATCAAGTAACTGGAGCCTACATTTGGAAACCGCGTAGGTGATGTGCGTTTGCCATGCCAGGTGTACGTCCACACTCTGGGTTTCATTTGCGTGCGGTTTGTACCCGCTCCTACCTAAACTCTAGATTACTACTCCCTTCGTCTTTCAGAAATATAAGACATTTTAGTTTTGTTAAATAAATATATCTAGACGTTTTAGTGTATATGTTTACTCCCACCCTACGAGCCTATACACTAAAAGATGTGTAGATACATTCGATTCACAAAGGTAAAAAGTCTTATATTTCTGAACCGAGGGAATACTATAGTATTAGTCGCCCGACCATCGAAAGACACACCGTTTATAATGAGAAGAAATTGTTTGATGCTCTAAAAAATTGTTTGATTTATATGGATTGTGGCTCATGTAAGAACATTTAGTCTAATATAAATCCGAAAATCTCAAGGCTCATCTTATGACATCTTAATAGCTATGTACGAGACAAAATTTAGTCTCACATTACTAGTTGCGAGAGAGTTGGAGCAACTTATTAGGGGAGTTATTCTACTACTACTAAGTGAGCGAGAAGTGAGTCCACACGCACTCCTCACCGATCGTACACAACATGTTTCATGAATCGAGTTTAATTCCGGGTTAGAAACTCGTTTTTGCGCATGACTAAATTTTTGCATTGTACACCAACTATTTTAGTACTTATCTTTTAGAAATAATGGGTTAATACCTTGGCTCATGTTAGGTTACAGATTTTTTTAAATCTCAAAACTCATGTGTGTGGAAGCCATGTATACAGCGGTTCAAGTTGGTGGCAGCTCACATGTGAGTGGAAGAGGAGTGTGAGCTAAAGGTTAGTCTCACATGAAAGATGGAGGAAAGTTGCACCATTTATAAGGTGGAGCTTGGTAAGTGAGTGAGAAGAGAAGTGTTGCACGCGCGCTCCTCCTTCTACGATGCCTCTCGCTCGTCTCGTCGCAAGGAGGTTTGCGACACAAGCTGATCTTATCCTTTTGCTGCTCAGAAAAGCTGTTGTGGTTTTGACAGACGTGCCAACGGTTAGTCGGTTTGAGTCACTCCTCGATCGTGGGCTATTATAACTAACCCGAACATGTGCGACGTGGACTCGGACCGCGTTGTATCCTAAACAGTTTTTTTTCGAGCTACTCTATATAAGCGCATGTGGTTTTCACCACATAATACACCGAAAACCAATCTAAGATTTTGCCATCTCTCTGATTGCGCCACTACCGTTGTCTACTTCATCCCGAGCTCTGGCATGCATAGACAAATGGGAGAGCGGGTATCCGAAACCACTCGCCTTTGCGATCTTGTACGAAAGAGGGCGAATAAGGTTTCTAGGGAAGCATCCCGTGCGATTACTCCCTTCTTTATCACGGGTCATCTTCCTTCCAAGTTAGGTAGTGATGCATACCATCGTCTATGTCGCCGTCTTCTTTGACCGGTCTTCACAAACGTTTTCGTCAACAACGTCACCGCTACAACCACGACCATTTCATCCTCCCGATCAGTATGTATATCGTGATTTGATTTGTTGTTATACTATGGCGTATTTGCGTATGCACTGCTACTGTTCGTATTGATTAATACTTGTAGTATGTTAGAGTCCCACATGATCGTAGTTGTTGTAATCATGATTTATATTCTGGAGTTAATTATAGAAATTCTGCCTAATAATACAACAACCCAAAAACCTTATTATAAGTAATTTCGTGAGTTAAACATGAGGCACTTGGCCGATGCACTGAAGCCAGATCTACTAGAGTGTATTTTAAGAGGTGGCAGTACAAGACCACTCTCTGGCTACGAGCTCTGAAAGTATTCGAGCCTAGTAAAGGCTTATCTAAAGGAACTATATCTGACGAGGATCAGAACAAGTTCTAGGAATCCAATACTGACTTTGTGTGATGCATTCTGAGTGTTCTTGACAATAAACTTTTTGACATGTACATACACATCACGGATGAGGAAGAACTTTCAGAGGCACTGAACTCTAAGTTTGGTGTAACAAATGCAGGTAGTGAACTGTATATCATGAAGATTTTCCATGATATGAGGAAGGTGAACAACCGTTCTGTAGCTGAGCAAGCTCATGAGACAATGTATTGCAAAAGAGATCAAACTCCTTAAGTGTGTCTTACCGACAAGTTTTTGGTTGGGTGCATTATTGCAAAGTTGCCCTCTTCATGGAGGAATTTTGTGTTGGAGATATGCCCAAGAGGCAATAATAAAAGTGGTTATTATTATATCTTTGTGTTTATGATGAATGTTTACATCCCATGCTATAATTGTATTATTAGGAAACACTAATACATGTGTGTTTTGTAAACATAAGAGCGTCCCTAGTAAGCCTCTTGTTGAACTAGCTTGTTGATTAATTGATGATCATGGTTTCCTGATCATGGACATTAGGATGTGATTGATAACAAGGTTATATCATTAGAAGAATGATGTGATGGACACATACACCCATAGTAAGCGTAGCATAAGATCAAGTCATTAAGTTCGTATTGCTGTAAGTTTTTCAAATACATAGTAACCTAATCCTTCGACCATGAGGTTATGTTAATCACCATCACCGGATGGGTACTTTGATGACATCAAACACCGCTTCGTAACTGGGTGGTCATAAAGGTGTCATTGGGTATTCTGAAAGTATGTGTTGAAGCGCATGGACCAAGATTGGGATTTGTCCATCCATATGACGGATAGATATGCTCTGGGCCCTCTCGGTGGAATGTCATCTAATTAGCTTGCAAGCATGTGACTGGGTCACAAGGGATGACATAACATGGAACGAGTAAAGAGTACTTATCAGTAACGAGGTAGAACTAGGTATGGAGATACCGACGATCAAACCTCGGATAAGTAGAGTATCGCGTGACAAAGGGAATTGGTTTCGTATGTTAATGGTTCTATCGATCACAAAGTCATCGTTGAGTATGTGGGAGCCGTTATGGATCTCCAGATCCCGCTGATGGTTATTGATCGGAGAGGTGTCTCCATCATGTCTGCATATTCACGAACCGTAGGGTGACACACTTAAGGTTCGAAGTTGTTTTAAGTAGATATGGAATGTGCGTTGGAGACCGAATGTTGTTCGGAGTCTCGGATTGGATCTGGGACATCATGAGGAGATCCGGAATTGTCCGGAGCATAAGATTCATATATTGGGGATCATTTTCTGAGTTAGGAAATGTTCCGGAGTATTTGTATGAGGATTCTAGAAGGTTTCGGAATGTTCCGGAAGGTTCTGGAAGATTTCTTGGAGTTTGCTTGAAAACCAAGAAAGGATCAAGGAGTCCTTGTGGGGCAAGACAAGGAGTCGTGGGGGAGGAGGACTCCTCCCCCTTCCCAATCCGCCGGCCAAGGAGGAAGGGGAGTCCTACAAGGACTCCACCTCCCCATGGCGCCTCCCTCCTTTAAATAGAGGGGTGGAGGCGCCACCCCCTGGCCCCCTCCACTACTCTTGCCCTAGCCGCCTCTCTCCTCCTCCTTTCTTCTGCTCAGGCTTAGGCAAAGCCCTGCAGAATTCTCTACTCCACCACCACCACCACGCCGTCGTGCTGCTGGGATTCCGTGGAGAAGATCTACTACCTCCGCTGCTCGCTGGAACGGGGAGAGGAAGGTCTGCTTCGACTCCGCAGGTGTGACCGACTGCGGAAGCGCTGCCGGAACGCGGCACCGGAAGGATCGTCCACACGATCTTGAGATCGGCAAGTGATCGACTACATCAACCACGAGATCTAATCTCGTTAACGCTTTCGGATCTACGAGGGTTAGTTCCTATCTATCTCGTTGCACATGTCTAATAGATTAGATCTTGGCTTTTATCTAGATTAGATCTGGGTTTTGTTCGTTCTTGCGGTAGAATTTTTTTGTTTTCCATGCTACGAACCCATCAGTGGTATCAGAGCCGTATCTATGCGTAGATCTATTGCACGAGTAGAACACAATGTTTTTGTGGGCGTTGATGCTTTTGTTGTCGGTGTCTTAGTGTGTACTTTGCATCTTGCGGCATGGTGGGATGAAGCGGCTCGGGCTAACATTACATGTCATCGCACATGAGACTTGCTCCACGCTTGACGTGCAACTTGCTTTGCACAAGTGGCTTTGCGGGTGTCTGTCTCTCCCACCATAGTTAAGATTCAATTTACAATGAGCATCTTGACAACACTTGTATCAACGTTGTGGTCCTTGTTCGTAGGTAAGATCGGTCTTATGCGAAAGCCCCAAACCACGTAAAACATGCAAAGAAAATTAGAGGCGTCTAACTTGTTTTTGCAGGGGTTTTGTGATGTGATATGGCCATTATGTGATTGTGATTATATTTGATGTATGCAATGATCCTTATTGTAATATGGCAACCGGCAGGAGCCTAATGGTTGTCTTTAAATTTTGTTTAAGACCTGCGTGTCTATTCATCATGTAATAACTTTATTCCAAGTAGTTGTAATAGTTGCTGTTGGTGATGGACAACCATGAAGCGGCGCCACGGACCTTGACGCCACGCTGGTGATGATGGAGTTCATGTCCATGCTTTGAAGATGGAGATCAAAGGCACAAGAAGAAAGGGCATATCATATCACATATTATGAATTGCCTATGATGTTAATCCTTTATGCATCTTGTATTGCTTAGATCGCGACGGTAGCATTATAAGATGATCCCTCTCACTAAATATCAAGTAATAAAGTGTTCGTCCTTAGTTGGCACCGTTGCTAAGACTCGTCGTTTCGAAGCATCTCGTGATGATCGGGTGTGATAGACTCTACATGTGCATACAACGGGTGCAAGCCAGATTTGCACATGCGGAAACTAAGGTTAACCTTGACGAGCCTAGCATGTACAGACATGGTCTCGGAACACAGAATACCGAAAGGTAAAACATGAGTCATATGGATGATATGATGAACATGTTGATTGTTCGCCTTTAAAGCTACATCATCTCACGTGATGATCGGACTTGGTGTAGTGGATTTGGTTCATGTAATCACTAAAACAACTTGAGGGATGTTGTTTTGAGTGGGAGTTTATTTGTAATTTGGATTAGTCGAACTCAATTTATCATAAACACAATCAAAGTGAATTTGCATAGTTTGTTGTAGTCATTGGCATCCGTTCACCACCTTACGCTTAGTTATAGTTGAGATAGTGGAACTATAGAAATTCTGGATATTTACTTTACGAACTGGTATCGTATTGTTTTGAATGTCAATCTAAAGTTTATAAGTCCTATTGCAAACTTTCAGCAAACTCTATTTTCTCCATGAAGTTTAATAAGTAGTATTAAATCAAGAGTAACAATTCCAGTGTTAGTATCGAATGTATCATGTTTGCCTCCATGATTCTTGATACTCAAAAGATTGTTTTTTAATATCAAGTTTATCTAAGAGCTGAAAGCAATGTTTCAGAAACCATCATATGTGAAAGGTATTGCGATATCTAAAACAATGTGTTGGTTACAACATGATAGAGTATACGTCCTCATATTTGATGAGAATTTGTGAAGGTTGGAGACACTAGTCGTCCTAATCCTCCAAAAGGTTTTGAAAAAGAAACATTATACTCGCAATTCACCTTTATAAGCTATAGCAGCTTGATCATGAAAGTTGTCATGATAAGGATGAACAGAAGATGTAAGTAAAATGTTTACTACACTTAAAGATTACTAAAGAATGGAATTTTGAAAGAATGCCAAACATTTGATGATGGTGATCCACCTCAAAGTGCAAGTCCAAAGGTATTAGTAGTTGACTGTATACGCTTTGTACCATGTGTCATGTTGATGACACCACTATTGATGTTGATAGATTCTTTTAAAAGGAAAAGGAATTGCTGAAAGAGAATCTATAAAATATTTGGCAGAAAATAAAAGGTTGGAGATGTCCAACTCAGCATATAGAAGATATACATGTTATGGTTGTATTCCTTGCTTGTTAAACAATGTGGTTCTCTGGTATTGGATACCGAATTGGTTGGTATGAAGTGTCATACAGGACAACACAATTCATGAACTGCAATGGCCTAAGTAACTAGCAAGAGAATATGTGATGATGTTCATCAAAAACAAACAAAGGGTTGTTGTGTTGCTCGTTAACATCAAAGCTTGCCTTCAAGATTTGTTTCAATAATTGTTATTTTGATCAGGTATTATGACGACAAAAGGTTGTTCAAATAATTATCGTATTCCATAATAGATGGATGATATACAAGTCTGGTTGGTGAAATAATGACCATAAAACTAATGCTAAAATGTCGCAAGACAAATGATTGAAAGATCACTTATGAAGTGACATCGCTGTTTAAATTATATTTGAAAGAAAACATGAAGAAACTCCATGTTGATGGAATTTTGGAGTCTTTTGATTTTGATCAATTGACGCATGTGAGACTTTCCTCGAGATAATTGAAACTCCGTCCATGGGCCAGAGAGGAACGGATGACTAGCTTATTGGAAATTGAGCATGCTGATGTGCATAGTCCATTATGTGTAGCCATATGCGATGGATCTTTTTGCTTCATATGCTTTCTCCAAAAATTTGAGTGAATATATCTGTATATTTACTTAATAAAGAGGAAGTATGAAAACATTTGAAAGTTGTTCAAAGACTTTCAAGATGAAGTTGAAAATCATTGTAACAGGAAAATAAAGAGTTTATGATTCGATCATAAAGAAAGATGTTTGAGTTACAAGTTTAGCAAAACACCTAAGATTTGAGGAATCGTTCCATGGATTTACATTTCCCAAAACACCATAGGAGTATGGAGTGTTCGAGATATGTAATGAAACCTTGTTTTAACATGGTAAGATCAAAGGTGTCATTTATAAAAATGCCATTATATTTTAAAGATTAAATCTTTAGTGACTACTGCTTTTACACTGAAAAGAGCTCCATCGTGATCCGTTGAAATGACACCATATGAGTTATGGTTTGGGATAAAACCCGAATTGTCTTTTCTTAAATTTTGGTATGCTATGCATGAGTAAAATGTTTATAACCAAAGTCGGATAAGCACGTCTTTGTAGGTTATTCCAAAGAATTTGTTGGGAATTTCTCCATAACGCCAAGGACAAAAGAGTTTGTCGCTTGGAACATCAAGTTTCTTGAGAAGTAATTTTTCGTGAAAAGTTAAGTGGGAGGACAATAGAACTTTGATAAGGTTGTTGAACCTTAGCTATATGTTCTAAGTAGCGCAGCGCCGTAAAGTGCCCCGGTGGCGGCCACAATGCTCATAGCTCTCGTGATTACAAAAGGTGTGATCTCGGAGATTAGAGTTCCTATAGAACCGTGTGGGTCGGTAAGAATCAAATAGTAAGATTTGATAAGCAAGTCGTTATTGTTTTGACAATGATGAACCGACTACATACAAAGAAGCGATGATGGGCCCTGACTCCATAAAATGACTAGAAGTCATGGAATCCGTGATAGTATCCATACACGAGAAATCAAGTTTCTGAACTTAAAAGACCCTCCGGAAAGGCGTGAAGCCTATCGGTCGTGTTTGGATCTATAAAGAAATAGACATGGATGTTTCAAATCTATAAAATAGTCGACATGTCGGAAAGAGTTTACGACAATGTTCAAGGAATTGACTATGATAAGTTTTGATCTTTCATAGCGATATTTAGTCTGGACGGATTAATGTAGCAACCACTACGTATATTTTGGTATATGGTAGTTGAACAAACAAAACAAGTTCTTCTAATAGAATGGTTACCTAGGACGTGTAAATGACACGATCCAAAGGGTTTTGTTAATTCAAAGGATGCTAAAAGAGTATGCAAAACTTCAATGGTTGAAGTAAGCATAGCGGAGTTGGAATCTTCACCATGATGAAACTGTTAAAGGAGTTTAAATTCATCGGAGATGATGAAGATGCTTGCATTTGCAAGAAATTAAGTGGGAGCGCTGAGACATATTTCTAATACATTATGTAGAGGACATATTGTTGATTGGAAATGATGTATCTTGTATTGACACAGGTTAAGAATTTCATTTTGATGAAAGACTTAGGCATAACCCAAGAATTAGGCATCAATGTCTATATGGATAGATTGATGCGCTAATATGGTTTTGCCAAATGTACATAGATAAGACGTTGAATGAGTTCAATGTGGAAACAACAAGAAAGGTTCTTGACACACGGAAAGGACTGAATCAAGATTCGAGTGTGTTGACACGAGATTCAAGTGTTTTGACACTTGGTGAAATCACAAGAATATTTTGATCAATCATTCTTTGAGATGTACACATCCAGATATGTCCTATGCTCTAAAATGTTATGAGCATATACCAGAATGATTCATAAGATGATCATTGGACAATAGTAAAGATATTCTTATGAGCTTAGGAAGAACTAAGAATATACCATGTATAAGTGACAAATAGTTAAAGGTAGTTCATTGTAAAGCGTTACATTGATACTAATTTTGTCACAAGATACAAATTAAATTTATCTCAATTTAAACTATGGGTGGCACAATGTAATGGAAAGGAAGTTCCATAACGGATTTGGTTGAGTACCAAAGTTAAAACATTGTAACAGATACTACAACAAAAGGCTAAGTATATGACTACTATTGTTGCAGTAAATGAGGGCATTTGCGTCAAGTACTTTGTTATCAAACTAGGTGTGGTTCCTAGCGGGCTAATACTATGAAGATATATTGTGTGACAATAATATCAACATATTTTGAGCCGAAGGAACTAAAGGTCTCACCAAAGGACCAAATTTATACAATGCCATCTCATTGGAGAATGAGTAATGTGTAGAGACGCAAGGACATGCATACACACGGACCTGGAAATGTCAGATCCGAAGATTATGTTTACCACTTGCAAAAGTGTCTATACAACACCAAAAAGCCATATGTGTTAAATGCACAAGTTTTTAACTAGATTATTGACTCTAGTGCAAGTGGGAGACTGTTGGAGATATGCCCAAGAGGAAATAATAAAAGTGGTTATTATTATATCTTTGTGTTTATGATGAATGTTTACATCCCATGCTATAATTGTATTATTAGGAAACACTAATACATGTGTGTTTTGTAAACATAAGAGAGTCCCTAGTAAGCCTCTTGTTGAACTAGCTTGTTGATTAATTGATGATCATGGTTTCCTGATCATGGACATTAGGATGTGATTGATAACAAGGTTATATCATTAGGAGAATGATGTGATGGACACATACACCCATAGTAAGCGTAGCATAAGATCAAGTCATTAAGTTCGTATTGCTGTAAGTTTTTCAAATACATAGTAACCTAATCCTTCGACCATGAGGTTATGTTAATCACCATCACCGGATGGGTACTTTGATGACATCAAACACCGCTTCGTAACTGGGTGGTCATAAAGGTGTCATTGGGTATTCTGGAAGTATGTGTTGAAGCGCATGGACCAAGATTGGGATTTGTCCATCCATATGACGGATAGATATGCTCTGGGCCCTCTCGGTGGAATGTCATCTAATTAGCTTGCAAGCATGTGACTGGGTCACAAGGGATGACATAACATGGAACGAGTAAAGAGTACTTATCAGTAACGAGGTAGAACTAGGTATGGAGATACCGACGATCAAACCTCGGATAAGTAGAGTATCGCGTGACAAAGGGAATTGGTTTCGTATGTTAATGGTTCTATCGATCACAAAGTCATCGTTGAGTATGTGGGAGCCGTTATGGATCTCCAGATCCCGCTGATGGTTATTGATCGGAGAGGTGTCTCCATCGTGTATGCATATTCACGAACCGTAGGGTGACACACTTAAGGTTCGAAGTTGTTTTAAGTAGATATGGAATGTGCGTTGGAGACCGAATGTTGTTCGGAGTCTCGGATTGGATCTGGGACATCACGAGGAGATCCGGAATTGTCCGGAGCATAAGATTCATATATTGGGGATCATTTTCTGAGTTAGGAAATGTTCCGAAGTATTTGTATGAGGATTCTAGAAGGTTTCGGAATGTTTCGGAAGGTTCTGGAAGATTTCTTGGAGTTTGCTTGAAAACCAAGAAAGGATCAAGGAGTCCTTGTGGGGCAAGACAAGGAGTCGTGGGGGAGGAGGACTCCTCCCCCCTTCCCAATCCGCCGGCCAAGGTGGGAGGGGAGTCCTACAAGGACTCCACCTCCCCATGGCGCCTCCCTCCTTTAAATAGAGGGGTGGAGGCGCCACCCCCTGGCCCCCTCCACTACTCTTGCCCTAGCCGCCTCTCTCCTCCTCCTTTCTTCTTCTCAGGCTTAGGCAAAGCCCTGCAGAATTCTCTACTCCACCACCACCACCACGCCGTCATGCTGCTAGGATTGCGTGGAGAAGATCTACTACCTCCGCTGCTCGCTAGAACGGGGAGAGGAAGGTCTGCTTCGACTCCGCACGTGTGACCGACTGCGGAAGCACTGCCGGAACACGACGCCGGAAGGATCGTCCACACGATCTTGAGATCGGCAAGTGATCGACTACATCAACCACGAGATCTAATCTCGTTAACGCTTTTGGATCTACGAGGGTTAGTTCCTATCTATCTCGTTGCACATGTCTAATAGATTATATCTTGGCTTTTATCTAGATTAGATCTGGGTTTTGTTCGTTCTTGCGGTAGAAATTTTTTGTTTTCCATGCTACGAACCCATCACTTTGCCATAACTCTCGAACATAAGAGATAGGAGATGTCGGTTGAACACCTGATAGTGTATCTTGATGTTGAGGAGAAGGATTGGGCTAACAACACTGCTGATAAAGGAGGCGAAGGTCAGTCTAAAACCAACATGGTGTAGAAATAACCTTCGGCGAGAACCAATGGAAAAAAACAACTCTCCTTTAACAAGCCTGCAAATGCTACAACCTTCAAAAAGAAGAAGCTGAACAAGGATGAACTAGGTTGCTTTACCTATGGAGAGCTCGTTCATTTTTCTAAGAACTGCCTAGAACATGCAGATCGTAGAGGGAAATGGGAAGACTTTCAACGTCGTGATCACTAGCAATACTGTTGGGTATGGTAATTTATTTACTGGTTTTTGGGTATTTCATTCACCATGTTGGTGGATTGATACAGGTGCTAATGTTCATGTATGTGCTGAAATCTTTATTTTCACTTGTTATTAGGTCATCCAAGATTCTTCCGTCTTAATGGGGAATGTTCACACGCTTCTATTTGTGGTATTGGCATAGTGGATCCGAGGTTCACTTCGGGAAAGATCGTGCAGATGAGGAACATGCAACATGTCTCTACTATGAACAAGAATCTTATTAGCGGGTCCCCTCTTGAAGGGGTTCAGAGCAGAAAGCAAAAAATCCTATCTAGTGCAACACCGCTGCCAAGACCTATCTATAAGTTAATGTAGTAATAGGGATGGAGGTTTCAGTGACATAACCTGGTAGACCAAGAGTGTTACGTTCCGTGGGTTGATGAGTGCATATTTGCATCATGTTTTACATTATTATTTTGCATTGTAGATGTAGGATCTTGGTATTTTACGGCGCTCGCACACACATTTTATGTCTGTTTTTACCAGGATCAGGACAGATGATGGATCCAATGGATACAATTCTTGGAGCAGATGTACTGTGGAGAAAAGGAGTCAAAAACAATGTAAATCGCTTATTTGAGAAATATTAATAATACCAGAAGAAAACCAGAAGCGAATAAAGGAGACAGAGGGTTCAATGATCAACTATACGACTGGAATAAATTTTTCGGCCGTATAGTTGGCACCGCCTCTGCCTCCTCAAATAGTTTCACTCCGTGCAACTGGATCAGGGAGACGACATACAGAACACCCAGAAATCACCGAAACCTCACCTCCGGAAGGCAACTAGAGGGGGAACTCATCCACCGGGGATCCATCTTCAACCTGCGCAGATCCGGGAGGCTAAGGCATCAATCTTCATGATCCACCGCTGCATCACCACCATCTCCATCCATCCCATCTACATCTTGTCTAGACCCTGTTGTAATTCCCATACTCGTTGTGGATTTATACAAGTACTATTCATCTATGATTGTTCCCATTACCATTGCTATGATGTTGATTGTCTCTATGTCTGAGTAGATCTCTAGTTCTTGGGGAGATGGAGAAACCCTAGCATATGAATGGGATGAGATAGAGATTATTATGTTATACATCATTATGTTAATGTGTTAATTGTCTTCATCTTGATGTTGGGAGTTGTGCACCTCCTTAATATTTGCCTCCTATGGGGACTCGATGAAGGGGATTACTTGTTGGTAGAAAGAGAGATGATAGCACTTACTGTGACTATAAAGCTGTTGTCAATCCTTACGTGCTAACTTGAGGAATCAAGGAGAACTCATTAAGCCATGTCCATGCCACGGGAGAAATCCCTTAATAGCAGGATAATACGATTGATGTCGTTTATTTGTCAGCTGTGGTTATGAAAGATGATGTGAGTAGCCGTTGCTGCCTATTCGTCGATATATGGAGCTCCTCCCACATACATACACATTATGAGAATATTCGTTATAATAATCTTGATTGCTCAGTCTAAATTCTTAGCGGTGTATCCACCATTCCCCGTGAACGCATTTTTCCCTATTGTAGTTCCAAAGTTCTATTACACACGCAATTCTTACTTTCTGCATTAAGTTTTGCTTTACTTTAAATTACCTTGTTCAACCAAAAACCCAAAAACAACTCCACCTTTCTTGCATCTTAAAGTTATTTCTTAAGTACTTCATTTAGTTGTAATTAAAAGCATTTTAGTCTTTTGCCTAGTGCTCCCTGTGGGATCAATATCATTATTTCGAAGTTAGCTACAAACGATCTATGCACTTGCAGTCATCATGCTATTTTCTGGCACTGTTGTCAGGAGCTTAGCTCTATAAGTCACTTTACTTTTATTTATTTACTTTCGTTGTACTAATTTTTACTTGACTTGTAGGACCGCAACAATGGACAACACTTAGCATTTAAACCATCTTGAGGCAGTAAGGAAAATGGGTTCGCCCATGGATGCTTTTATAGCTGTCAATAAAAGCATAAATCCGGATGGAATCGAGATCCACCCTTTATTATTTGAACTATTGCACTCTAAGAAATTTGTAGGAACCAATGAAGAAAGTCCATATGGACACTTACAATTCTTTGAAGACGTTCTCAGTTCCTTTATTTTCGATGACTGTAATCTTGATATGGTTAAAACTCAGTTGTTTAGACAAACTCTCTCTAATAATGTTTGCGACTAGTATAGATCTTTTTATGTAGAAGCACTGAAGACTTGGGAGGAATTGACAACCAAATTCCTATCAAAGTATTATTCAGAAAGCAAAGCTCACAGGATGAGAGGTACTATTATTAGTTTCAAAAATAATCCTGGTAAGGGCTTATATGAAGGATATCTAAGGTACAAAAGCTACCTAGATAATTGCCCCCATCATCGTTTACCTGATTAGTTAATCACCCATACTTTTTACGGAGGGCTAAATATTGAAAATAGGATGAATCTAGACACTACTTCTAGTGGCAATTTTCTATCTTATACCTATGATGAAGCTTAGAATCTAGTAATAAAAATGAGAGAAGCAACAGAAAATCTTAAAGATAAGGAAAACATTACAAATGGTTTTTCTGAATATGCTTGCATTAATGATTTACTTGCAGATGAAAGGACAGATGATGATTAAAACCCTCGGTATTGATTCTTACTCAGTAAAGAAAATTATTGAGAATTATGTAGGGCATTTCCAAGTACCTACAGAATGGGAAACCCGTAAACCCCTCGAAGAAAATAAGCGTGCAAGAGCGCTGATGGAAGAGTTCTCCTCAATACCTATTCAAGGGATCGTCGAAAAAAGGCAAAAAGAGGAAGAACAAATAAAGAAGAGATCAAAGAAACCAGAAAGGAACCCCGAAGCTACAATATAAATAATGTTATATTGAAGGATCTTATCGAAGCACGGATAGTGGACAATGAAGTGGTTATGCTATACCTTGAAACCTCAGAATTCATCAAAGGTAAGGTTCGAGGTAACGAAACTTCTAAACCAATGACCCCTATATATTGTGGAGAAACTTTCTTATATGGAATTTGTGAGCCAATTTACACTATAAATATTATGCCTTAATCACTTTATGAGGAACTCCGCTACAATTTCATTAATCCAGATGTGGAACCGGTAGACACTACTATTAAATTGTCTAATAGGACCAATATAAAACCGGAAGGAGTAATCAGAAATATTTATGTCTTTATTGGGTCACTCATGTACCCCCTTGATTTTCGTATTGTTGATATGCCTCGAGATTTTTTTGTCCTATTCTTTTAGGCAGGCCTTTTATATCCATCACCAAAGCTCGAGTTGATAATAAGAAGGAGACTATTTCACTGATGTTTGGAGAAGAGGAAATGACATTCCACTTCGCCAAACTAAAAAAGAGCCCATATGAAGTGGAGGATATCAAGAAAGAGAAAACGATTGCCGAGCTGGCAACAATTCACTTCAGTACTCCACAATATGAATTAGAGAGGAGCCTGATTTATTGGGAGGAAGCACCAAATGATGAGGAGAAAGAATACATGGATGATTACCTTGATTCAATTCCGGAAGCACAAAATCCACATGACTATAAAGAACTGGTAAGAAAAGGAGATGAAGAGCCTCCACCAATTGAATTGAAACAACTTCCAGACGATATGAGGTATGAGTTTTTAGATAATGAAAATAAATGTCTTGTTATTATTAGCAAGAACCTATCGGAAAATGAAACAAATAAACTCATTTCAGTTTTGGTTAAGCATCGTGAAGCCTTTGGATATACACTGAATGATATTAAAGGAATAGATCCATCTATCGTAACACATAAGATTACCATGCTTGATAATGCTGAACCTGTAGTAGATACACAAAGAAGGCTTAATCCTAAAATGAAGGAAGTAGTAAGAAAAGAGGTTATACGCTTACTAGATGCTGGCATAATATATCCTATTTCTGACAGTAAGTGGGCTAACCCAGCTCATTGCATACCAAGACAAGGTGATCTTGATGCTGCTATGAATGTGGATGGGGAGCTAGTTCCTGTAAGGCCCATTGTAGGATATTGTATGTGCATTGATTTTAGAAAGCTAAATCGCGAAACACAGAAAAATCATAAACCTATACCATTCATGGATAAAATTCTAGAAAGACTTAGTAATAATTCTTATTTTTGTTTCCTTGATGGTTATTCTGGATATTCTCAAATTGCCATACAACCAGAAGATCAAGAGAAAACAAATTTCACTTGCCCTTATGGCACATATTCTTATAGATTAATTCCGTTTGGCTTATGTAATGCAGCAGCAAATTTTCAAGAATGTGTTCTAAAGATCTTTGAAGATTTTGTTGAGAAGGCTATGGAAGTTCTAACAAATGATTTTGTTGTTTGTGGAACAACTTTTGATAATTCCCTCTACAATCTGACCAAAGTTTTGCAGAGATACAGGCAATCAAATTTGGTTTTGAATTGGGAATAATGTCGTTTAATGAAAAGAGAAGGTAAAGTTTTCGGACATAAAAGTTTCGGAGAAGGGAACAGAAATAGATAAAACTAATATAACTATAGAAAATCTTCCAATACCCCAGGACATTAAAAACCTAAAAAATGTTTCTAGAACATGCAAGTTTTTATAAGCGGTTTATAAAAGATTTTGCTAAAATATCTATGCCCCTAACCAATCTTCTTGATAAAGAAACTCCATTCTACTTAGATCATGACTGCATTACAGCTTTTGAGAACCTTAAGAATAAACTAGTTTCAGCACCTATCATGCAATCTCCAAAATGGGATGAACCTTTCGAAATCATGTGTGATGCTAGTGACAATGCTTTAGGGGCTGTGTTGGGACAGTGAGATGGAAAGAATTTGAATGTTATTTATTACGCTAGTAGACCTCTTAATAAGATTTAAAAACATTACGCTACTCCAGAAAAAGATTTTCTAGCTATAATTTTTGCTTGCAACAAATTTAGATCTTACATCATTAATTCTAAGGTAATAATTCATACGGATCACCAAGCTTTGCATCACCTCCTTGTGAAAAAGGATGCTAAGCCCAGGTTGATTAGGTGGGTGTTATTACTACAAGAATACGATTTACAAATAGTAGATAGGAGGGGTAAATATAATCCTGTAGCAGATCATTGATACGTCATAAATGTATCTATAATTTTGTTTCATGCTTCTTTAATATCTACTTTCTTATGTTTTGTTCACACTTTGAGGTATTTTTATACATTTTCTGGAACTAACCTATTAACAAGATACCATAGTGCCAGTTGCCTGTTTTCTGCTGTTTTTGGTTTTAGAAAAGCTGGTAAGGAAATATTCTTAGAATTGGACGGGACAAAAGCCAAAGTCAATATTTTATCCAAAGCAACACGGAGTCCAGAGGGCAGCCGAAGAGGGGCGCCGAGGCGGCCACACCCTAGGGTGGCGCGGCCCCCCTAGGCGCGCCGCCACCTGGTGTGGGCCCCTCGAGCCGCTGCCGATCTTGCCCCTTCGCCTATAAAAGCCTCCTGGGTCGAAAACCCTAAGGACCCGATCAAAATTCCACAAAAGAGTCTATAGCCTCCACCATCTCCATCCCTAGATAGGGAGGGATCTAAAGCTGTTCCCGGTGCCCTGTCGGAGGGGAGAGATCATCCTAGAGGCCTTCTTCATCACCATGCCTGCCTCCGATGTGATGCGTGAATGTTCATCCTTGGACTATAGGTCCATGTAGTAGCTAGATGGTTGGTTCTCCTCCTTTGTGTTATCATGTTTAGATCTTGTGAGCTCCGTTCATGATCAAGATCATCTATTTGTAATCTTACATGTTGTGTTTGCGGGTATCTGATGGATATTGAGATGCTATTTCAGATTGATTATTGATTCTATCATGTCTATGTTATTTGTGATCTTGCATGCTCTCCGTTGTTTATAACTATCTTGGCCAAGTAGATGCTTGCAACTCCAAGAGGGAGTATTTATGCTCGATAGTGGGTTCATGCCTCTAGTAATCTAGGGAAGTGACAAAAATCTCTAAGGTTGTAGATGTGTTGTTGCTACTAGGGAGAAAACAACAATCCTTTGTCCATGGGACAATCGTATTGTTTACTTTACACACTTTGCTGAATGCAATTATCTGTTGCTTGCAACTTAATACTAGAAGGGGTTCGGACGATAACCGGAAGGTGGATTATTAGTCATATATGTAGTCGGATTACGGTTTATGTATTATGTTGTAATGCACAATCAAATCTCATAGGAGTCAATATGTCTAGTATATGCATTGTATGCTTTATCAAATCTGTCAATTGCCCCGCTGTAATTTGTTCACCCAACATTCTATTTATCTTAAGGAGAATCACCTCTAGTGAACTATGGACCCCAGTCCATTCTTTTACCATTGATATACCATCTACTGTTACTATTTACTATTTACTTTATGCAAGCAATTACTGTCTTCCACACTATACGTTTAATCCTTTGTTTTCAGCAAACTAGTGAGATTGACAACCTCATTGTAAGTTGGGGTAAAGTTTTGTGGTTGTGTTGTGCAGAATTCCAAGTTGATAGCAACACCTTGGAGTTGTTTCCTTACTCCTATTGGTTTGATAACCTTGGTTTCATAACTGAGGGAAAACTTGCTCTTGTGCTCATCATACCTTCCTCTTGGGGTTCCCAACGAGCTCTACATTTTGAGCCATCAAGCACTTTTTTTGGCGCTGTTGCCGGGGAGTTAAGGACAGCTTCACAAGGGGAGTCTCTCACAACCAATTCCTTTACTTTGTTTTTTGTTTTGCTTAGTTTATTTTTGCTTTGTTTGCTTGTTTCTTTTATCAAAATACAAAAAAATTAGTTCCTACTATTGTTGTTATTTTTGTTGGTCTGTTATTGTCTTGCTTTATCATGCTTTCTATCAATGGTTGGTTTCTTTGAAACTAGATTTTATTGGCAAGGTGGGTTCACGTAAGAACAAAAATATTATTATAAGGAACACCGCTTGTCACAAAAAGGGAAACACTTATGGGAACAAATTAATAAATTGTATACCATTGCTAGAAACGTGTGCTCTACTTATAATGTTACTTATTGCTTCGATAAATCTTGTTGCTGTAGGAGGTATAAACACCTCCCTTTTCAATGTGAGTATAATGTTGATGTTTCCATATCTTATTATGTTAAGGGAAATTATGACTTTTATGATGGGGAAAAATTGAAGAATTTATTGCTTGGAAGGATGCATTCGAACTTGCTTATTTGCTTGAAAATACTGATGATGCACCTTATAAATATGAGGTTTATGATATACTTAAATTTTGCTTTGATTATTACAAGGAAGAAAATGGCTATATTCTTGAATATCTTAATAGATGCTCTCCACCAATGGAAGAGACTAATGCCTTGCAGAAGCCTATGGAAGAAGAAATTGCTGAAACTATAAGCTCATTAGATGAAAAAGAGGAGGAGAGTGATGATCAAGAGAAGGAAGAATGGAGCAGCTACCCATGTCTACCTCCCAATAAGAGTAACTCTTTAACTAATACCTTATCTGATCGCCCTCCATGCTTACCAAAGGAGGATGCGTGTGATATTTATATTGTTGAGTTTGTTCATGATGCTACTAAAAATCATTATGAGAGAGGAAAATATGGTTGTTGGAATTATCATGTTACTAAAACATCTCTCTTTATATTGAAAGTTTCAAAGTTGCTCTTGTTTTATCTACCCATTCTTGTTACTATGTGCTTCTTTGATTTGTTTTATTACAAGATTCCTATGCATAGGAAGTGGGTTATACTTAATGTGTATCATATTTTCTCCATGATGCTCTCTTTTGCTTCAATTCATATTTCTTATGTGAGCATCTTCTCAAATTCCTAGGCCTAGCTCAAAGGCGTTAAAGAAAAGCACTATTGGGAGATAACCCATTTTTTTACTTTCAGTAAGTTTTTCTTTTGTTGAGTCTTGGAAGGTATTACCTCTGTAATAACCTCTCCTTATCCTTTTTGTGTGGTTTTTGTGCCAAGAATAACCTCTAACTGGATCATGTAGGCGCGCGTTGCCGCGCCTGTATATTAGAAAAATAGATTCTTAGAAAATGATAGAAATACATTGGGATTTTAACATGTCCCGTCATATTTTGGTGATAAGTCTGATGAGAGCAACTTGTATGTACCCCTCAATGGACAAATTCATTTGCATGTTAAACTAAAATTTCGCATAGGCCAATTAGTTGTTTATTTCAAGGACATGGAGGATCAACAAAGAGAGAATAGGTGAGATATGTGAATGTCCTATATTCTTTAAATTACTTTTAATCATGTAATCATTATTTTTTTGTAATCTTGAATATTGTTCTTCTGTGCTTATTTTTTTTTCATGTTTTATGACTTCGAGGAAGGTAAAAAAACTGAATGTAAATTTCGTGAATTGTTGTAGTGAAAAAGGAATTGATGTATGTGTATTTATGTAAACACCTCTTTACCATCACGGACGGAAAGAGAGATGTCAAGATCTCCAAAAAAGTAAAAAAGGCATCAAAATGGAGACAAACTTCATTAACTATTATACTGACATATAAAAAATAATAAGTAATTTGTATATATTGTCTTAGTTTTAGAATCACTACCTTTGAGTTGCGATAGAAGCATGAGGTCTTGAGACTGTATTTTTAGACACACATATACATTTGTTGCATGAACAATGCACATATATAAGCATTTTTCCCATTACATTGCACAATCAAACCACAGAGAAAAGATGATTGAATACTACTCAGCTGGCAATAGAGCATTTACTGATGAAATGCTAGTTATAGGGCAAGCAAAGAATATCGCTGACCAAAGCAACAATAGGTAAAAAGTTCAGGGAATAATACTTGAAATAAATGTTGCATGATTTATTTTTAGTCTCTTAGGTTTGAATCAAAGCAGACTAGAGGCGAACTATGAGTGTAGTGATACAGACATCTTTTATCCTTCAAAGCTGGTTTGTATGACTCCTCTCCTGGAAATGGATGGAGTCCTTGGGGGTGGCTCCACGGCCTTGCATGCTTCCTTCTGGTACTTGCCATCTTTGATCTGCATTTATTTAGCTTCATAGTTTCTACTTTAATCTTGGAATCATTCGTTTTGAACCTCATACATTGCTTCTGCTCCTTTACAACTGAGAGTTGATGCAGACTGGTCAGCGAAAACAGTTGAGAGCAATAAAACAAAACATACAGCTCTTACAGGCAGCTTAGTTGTCATAGATTTAGCGAAATTAATTCTTTGAGCGACGCGTTGGACAACCACCTGCAAGTATGAAGTAGGGTAATCAGCTCCTATGGCGTCCATGTGTTTTTCTAAGGCGTCCAACCCTAGAATTACCGCCGGGCTTGCTAATGTGGATGTCTAGGTGCGAAGAATGGACGCAGAGCACATGTTTTGTTGATATTATGTCCTCTAACCAGTTCAACAACAAGGTGAAACAAACAAGTACAAACTTGTTGCCCGAAAGTTTATTACACTATCTATGTTCTTGGTTATATTTCCAACTTAGAAATTTGCATGGTTATATATCATGAATATCAGTGATTCATCAAGTTAACACTTTTTCTTGTGCCATCTAGCTTTCAGGATCAATTTTAACACATGTATTTGTATTTCACATTGCAAACTTTGATTAAGCTTCCTATGTGGTCATGAAACAAACATTTGGAGTGCGCTCTTAGAGGAAGTTTGAGGTATCTTTTGCAACATATCATCAATAAAGAATTCCTTCAGTATATATGAGCCCCTTAAAGGTTACATATAGTATGATATACCCCAACGCTATATAATTTCTCAATATATGATTGTAATGCTCCAGTATAATATTAAACCATGATGTACCAAAACTTATATGTATCCCTGCAGATGCTTCTGATGTGCGATGTGCAAACTGGAGATGTCTTGTAGGAACATACTCTCATGCACCAGATAGACTACATCAGTCAGTCCACAAGTTTGGTCTATAGGGAAAGGCCAACTAAACATTGTATCAATTGCCATGGATTAGAGACCAGCTGGAGATAAACAAAACAAGACACGAATGATTTGAAAAGACATGGGAAAGGATATGAAAATGTAACCAAACAATCCAAATCAGAACCAAGAAGGGTAGAAAAAATCTTGTATTGCTGCTGGACAAATACCTGTGTTTGTTTAATGTCCTGTTTGCAAGCCGAATGTACAGAACGGGGATTGCATGAACCCTACCATATGGGGAAGAGTAGGGTTAGGATTACCGTGTCGATATGGGACCTTGCATGGAAATCTTATAGATTTCCCCCATAGTGGTGGGCGGAATGACGAGTCGGACGGCTTGGAAGAGCAGGTCCGACATAAGCATTGAGAGGAGCACCAGACTCTTCAGTCATCATGGAGAGGAAGCAAGCAGCGTCACCAAATTCTTCGGTCATCCTTGCAAGCTTCGTGCCACTATTTCAACACAGGGTCCACACAAAAATAGAACATGAGACAAAAAATAATGCATTAGCCAACACTTACAATTGCGTGTTTTACAATTTTACAGGCTCACTAAACGTTTTTTTCTCTCTATTTTGGCCTTCCTTGAAAATAGCAACCACATCTGGTACTTTATCTTTTTGTTTCTTCTACTACTGATGCAGTGAGACTTTCAGAAAGTCGGGTTGGCAAGTGAAAGAAACTGATAAACTAAATACTAAAATACTTCTGAGATCTCCTAGAAGAATCACCGCACACAAACCTTTGGTTTCTAAGGCCCAAATTCTTCTGGATGGGACTAAGTCATCTGCTTTCCCGTCTACATGTGCAAATAAAAGGGAATGTAAGACCATGCAATAACAATATTGATGCAAAAGGAACTTGTTCATATGCACTCGCTCACCTCTTCAAGCCATCTTATATATTTCCTCTTGTATCTTCAACCATGTGGATGGTATTAAATATATGAGAAAATTTATTTACTGGCTATAGAAATTGGTTTATACAAATTAAGAATAGTGTGCACTCATCAAGTCATGTAAGCTTTGTAGTAAAGTAAACCACAGACTTAAATAAGATTCACCAACAGTCCAAGAATGCTCATATTTCTAAGATGCGACCTGTTCGGATGCTCAACAAAATATGTTTTGGAATTTTTAACATAACACACCAGCTTTCCAAATGCATTTGAAGATGTGCAGTTTTAAATCTAGATGTTCCATGATGCTATATAGCCGGTTTATTAAAAGGTTAGCTAAGAAACCTGAAAAATATTCTCAACAAAAAACCTAAAAAAATACAATTATCATGTCTCATGAAAAAGATTATTAGGAAACTAACAAATGTGCTATTTTAATCCATTCCAGCATAATCAATGTATGGAAACTTGATCACATGACGTGTCATGCACTAACACTTGTAACTGCTCTGAAGATATAATATTATTCAGTAATTGGAAATTAGAATTCGATGTCACTTGGAGGAGGAAGCGAATGGGAGGTAAACTAGAATCATTGTGTAATAGCCTTGTAGCACATCTTGAAAAACTGTAAACAGCTACAGAGAGCTTTATATAGAATGGTCAGGGTTTAAAACACTAATACCATGTGTGGCCCTTGAGGACGTCGGGCTTTGGTGATAGAGAGGAATACTGTGCGTGCATATTTCACAAGCAAGTATACCAAAATCTCGGCCTTGGAATGTACACAGTAGACACCAGATATTGATGGAGAACGAGTGGTTCCTAGCCACGGAGTGTGGGACAGTGATAGATCGATGGACCTCCCAACTTAGAAGAGGCCTTCCGGTTTTATCTATAGCTCCATCACGACCCTTTTTCTTTCCTAGGCAAGAGTACTTTCCATCCTCGCTGGAGTGCTTCCTTCCGAACTAGGCACGGTGGTGCCAGCGAGATCCAGTCCGCAGATGAAAGCCCCTCTCCATCTGCATAGTACCAATCAGATATTAGCGATTCCATTTCAAAGCATAGAGAAATTAGACTTGGAAGCACCTAGATCATTGTAAGTGGAAGCATGGAGAGGACGACGTCGTCGCAGAACCTCCACGCGGAGGAAGGAAGAGATGAAAATCTCGATCTTCCGTCGTCGCCTCCTAATCCTCATCCTCCTCTTTTCTCATAGGTCGTTGGCTCTCAAGGTTTCCATCAGATTCCCCCATCCTCTTTCTTCAGTGGCGACGGCAGTGGCGGCGCCCGCCTAGGTTTCGCCCTGGGGTGAGGGTCGTGTGGTTGTGCGGGTGAGACATGAGGCATGGGGGAGGTGAGTTTTTTATCCATACGTGGCCATATCACGACTGTCTGTCCACGATCGAATGACGGGCCTACGATTTGATCCCCAGAGTAGCTGGCGTGGGATATTTTGCAAAGTTCATCGGATGCCTAAGAAGGCTTTGGACGTGCGACGGTCAAAATGGACCCCAGGGATTTTCGGCCCACTGCGGTACACATGGTCATCCTACGGTCAGAAATAGGCAGATGGGACGATCGGATGGTCAAAAATGTCCAGGCTGTGAGAGAGCTCCCTCTTGTCTCGGTTATAATATCCCTAATGAGAGAGAAGTAAGACTTGGAAAAGTTGTTGTCTCGAAACAGATTTTTGTGCTTCACTGTAAAAAACGTGAACAATCTATGAACGTCGGATTGAGCAGTAATTTTTTGCGCTTATGCCTCAGGTTGTTATCTAACTTTCGTTAGTTCAGAACTTTTCGATTTGAGCAACAGAAGGTCTTCTAAAAAAATAGTTTTTACATGTTGGTCTGTTTTGACATATTTCTGCCATTATTTGCATTTGCCTCTTAATCTCTTTCTTTTTGAGTTCTCTTTGATCACTTGTGCTTTTAGAAGGAACTGCTACAGTAGCTTGGGTTTTAATGGAAGTTTTACTTGTGATGAAATTAAACCAAAGGACTTATTATCTTGAATACACTAATGTTGCTAATGAGGAATGTGTGAAGTTTTGTATGAAGAAAACTTTCAAGTGTAGAGGAAGAATAATGTGATAAGATGAAGTATGAACAAAAGCTCAAACTTGGGGATGCCACCCATGTCACCCCAAGAAATATTCAAGAATTACAAGCGTCAAAGCTTGGGGATGCCTAAGGCATCCCCTTCTTCATCAATAAAAATCTCAGGTTTTCTTCCAAAACACTTTATTTTTATTGTTTTTCATGCACAATTGTGTTGTTCTTGGAGCGTATTAGTTTTTGCTTTTAGTTTTCTTTTGTTTAGTTTGCTTAAATAAATTAGTTGGACCCCTGCATTCATATGATATTTCAAATAAGTATATTGGTGATTGGAAAAGAGTAGGAAAGTCCATACTTATAAGTGGTACAAAAGGAGTTTTGTTTTGACTGTGGTCTAGACTTTATCATGTCATGTTTGATATTGTTTTTATTTTATGCTTAGTAATTATTGTTGTAGCATGACTTGTTCCAAACAATTGAGATGGAAGAATGTGCCTTGAAAGAATCATGCGTTGTTCTAGCATATAAAATCATAATATTGTGGTATTCTCCTTCGATGCTTTATTTGGGTTGACTTGGCACATGCTTACACCATGTTAAGACTATGAATAAGTCATCTTAGCCTCTATGCTCATTTAGTTTTTTGACTTGTAATATCACTTGATGCTTTAATTAATAATGTTTTGTCGCTTTGCATGATTATGGCCATTAGTGCTCTCTTAGTTGGTCGCTCCCAGTCTTTTGCTAGCCTCCACGTGTACCAAGTATGAGTTCTACTCATGCATCCAACTCCCAAGAAAACCAAGTTATTCCATAGAGTCCACTATAAATTCCTATGCATAGCGCTTTACACTATTCAAAGTATATTCATGTTTTTATCAACCTTCCAAATTAACTTGTTATGTGAAAATTAGTGATTAAAGCTCTCACGAACTTGATGGAACACTTTACTTTCTTGCACTTAATAAACTTGAACCATTGTGTCGATATATGTTGCGTATATGCTTGCACTTTATAAGTTGAGAATTAGCAGAACCATTATGTCATGGGGAACGCTTTCAACATTGCACTTATTATTCAGTTGATATCATGTTCTTTTGTTTATGGATCCCGGTGGTGTGAAATAAAAGGGGATCCTGTAAGCTCATGGAGTTTGTATGTGTGTTAGAGAAACGCCTGGGCGGCTAGCATAATCCATGCCTAATCATGGTGGAAACTTGCAGCATAACCATAGTGAGCATTTTGTGAAGCATCCTCAATAAAAACCTATAAAAATAGCAAATAAAAAGATCGCTGGGGTGCTCATTGTCTGTTGCCTTGTAATTTTGATATGGGATAGCTCCTGTAGCATGGGGCAAGGGGTACCCCGTTAGCGGTTCTCCATGATACACATGTACTTACAATGACAAGAACTTACTTGTGACTAAAGTTGAGTAGCATGAGGTTCAGGACTCGTAGGCAAGGGGCATGAGATTCTTGGATTATAACTTGTCAAGCATACCCTCATATTTGTTCACTTTAACCTTAATCACCTAAAGATGCTTATGATAGGGGCAATGAGAGCTGAAAGCTAATAAGTACCATAATTTTTGGAAGCTCTTTATGAAACTTGAAATACATGCTTCCCTCTTATGAAGGGCCTTTCTTTTTTACTTTTATACTGAGTCTCCATCTTCTATATTTATGCACCAATTGAGAGAGCACAGTGCTCATTCTTAGTTTAATGTGCATTGTCCCAAAACTTATTGATTGATTCATAAGTGTGCTATTTCTTGTTCTTAAATTATTTGTATCTAGTCACCCTTATGAACTTTGAAGGTGTCCTATGCATTTATGTTTTGCTAAACCATGAGGGACAAGCTGAATACCATTCTTATTATGTTTTCTATATGTGAAACAAACAAACGTCTTTTAATGCATTGTTATTCATGAATCTTTTGTATGTACCTTTTTCATGTTGCAACATAGTTGCTATGTCTTATTGTTAGAACTCTATCTTTCATATTCATGTTAGAGTACTTTGATCCTAGCTATCAATGTTTTAAAAATACCTTGATCAAGATTATGATGGTGCATGTCACCTAAAAAATTATTCTTTTTATCACTTACCTACTCAAGGACGAGTAGGAGTTAAGCTTGGGGATGCTTGATACGTCGTAAACATATCTATAATTTTTGATGTTCCATGTGTGTTTTATATCTACTTTCTTATGTTTTGTTCACACTTTGAGGTATTTTTATACATTTTCTAGAACTAACCTATTAACAAGATGCTACAATGCCAGTTGCCTGTTTTCTGTTGTTTTTGGTTTCAGAAAAGCTAGTAAGGAAATATTCTCGGAATTGGACGGGACAAAAGCCAAAGTCAATATTTTACCTGAAGCAACATGGAGTCCGGAGGGCAGCCGAATAGAGGCGCCGAGGCGGCCACACCCTAGGGTGGTGTGCCCCCCTAGGCATGCCACCACCTGGTGTGGGCCCCTCGGGCCGCCACCGACCTTGCCCCTTCGCCTATAAAAGCCTCTCGGGACGAAAACCCTAAGGACCAGATCAAAATTCCACGAAAGAGTCTGTAGTTGCCGCCATCTCCATCCCTAGATCGGGAGGAATCTGAAGCTCTTCCTGGCGTCCTACCGGAGGGGAGAGATCATCCTGGAGGCCTTCTTCATCACCATGCCTGCCTCCGGTGTGATGCCTGAGTAGTTCATCCTTGGACTATGAGTCCATGTAGTAGCTATATGGTTGGTTCTCCTCCTTTGTGCTATCATGTTTAGATCTTGTGAGCTCCGTTCATGATCAAGATCATCTATTTGTAATCTTATATATTGTGTTTGCCGGGATCCGATGGATATTGAGATGCTATTTAAGATTGATTATTGATTCTATTATGTCTATGTTATTTGTGATCTTGCATGCTCTCCGTTGTTTGTAACTATCTTGGCCAAGTAGATGCTTGCAACTCCAGGAGGGAGTATTTATGCTCGATAGTGGGTTCATGCCTCTAGTAATCTGGGGAAGTGACAGAAATCTCTAAGGTTGTAGATGTGTTGTTGCTACTAGGGAGAAAACAACAATCCTTTGTCCATGGGATAATCGTATTGTTTACTTTACACACTTTGCTTAATGCAATTATCTGTTGCTTGCAACTTAATACTAGAAGGGGTTCGGACGATAACCAGAAGGTGGATTATTATTCATAGATGCAGTTGGATTACGGTCTATGTATTATGTTGTAATGCCCAATCAAATCTCATAGGAGTCAAGATGTCTATTATATGCATTGTATGCTTTCTCGAATCTGTCAATTGCCCCGCTGTAATTTGTTCACCCAACATACTATTTATCTTAAGGAGAATCACCTCTAGTGAACTATGGACCCTAGTCCATTCTTTTACCATTGATATACCATCTACTATTACTGTTTACTATTTACCTTCTGCATGCAATTACTATCTTCCACATTATACGTTCAATCCTTTGTTTTCAGCAAAAATAGTGAGATTAACAACCTCATTGTAAGTTGGGGCAAAGTTTTGTGGTTGTGTTGTGCATGATTCTAAGTTGGTAGTAATACCTTGGAGTTGTTTCCTTGCTCCTACTGGTTTGATAACCTTGGTTTCAAAACTGAGGGAAAACTTGATGTTGTGTTCATCATACCTTCCTCTTGGGGTTCCCAACGAGCTATACATTTTGAGCCATCAATCATCTCTCTAGAATGGAGGGAATAATTAATAAACCCATACCTATTAATGAATCATTTCCAGGAAATATTTAGCAAACATTAAAATTGCTGACCCATGGTATGCGGATTACGCTAATTATCTAGCAACAAAATTTATACCTTCTGGTATGTCAAGAAATCAAAGGATGAAATTCTTTAATAATCTTAAATATTACTTTTGGGATGATCCGTATCTATATCGTCATGGACCTAACGGAATGATTTAGAAGTGTGTTCCACACTATGAAATGAATGCGATATTAAAAGCTTGTCATGACAGTCTATATGGAGGGCATCATGCAGGTAAGAGAACCGCTACAAATGTACTTCGATCCGGATTCTATTGACCCACCTTGCTCAAGGACGCACACATGTATGTGGAATACTGTGATGCTTGCCAAAGAAGAGGTAATATAGGTAGGCGACAAGAAATGGCAATGAATTATACTCTCATAATTGAACCCTTTGATGTATGGGGAATGGATTACATGGTACCATCTATAGAGTCGAATGGTTATACTCATATTCTTGTTGCTATTGACTATGTTACTAAATGGGTTGAAGCTATTCTGACAAATCATGCAGATGCAACCACCTGAGTGAAGATGATCAAGAATGTCATATTCCCTAGGTTTGGAGTTCCTAGATTTTTAATTACTGACGGTGGTTCTCATTTTATGAAAGGAACTTTCAGGAAAATCCTCAGCAAATATGGAGTAACTCACCGCGTTGCTTCACCATATCATCCCCAAACAAGTGGTCAAGTGGAACTCTCAAATAGAGAATTGAAGACCATACTCGAGAAGACGGTTGAAAAATCAAGAAAAGATTGGTCATACAAGTTAAATGACACTCTATGGGCATACCGTACTGCGTTTAAAAATCCAATGGGTATGACACCTTATAAGATGGTGTACGGTAAGACATGCTATTTACCTTTAGAATTGGAACACAAAGCTTTTTGGGCGAACAAGAACCTAAATTCTGATCTTAAAGCAGTAGTGGAGAAGCATTTATTAGATATTCGTGCTTTAGATGAGTTTAGAAGCGAAGCCTATGAGAATGCTAGGTTGTTTAAGGAAAAAGTGAAAAGATGGCATGATAGAAAAAATAGAGAATAATACTTTTAAATGTGGAGACAAAGTGTTGCTCTATAATCCTCGTCTTAAGTTGTTTCTAGGAAAGTTCATATCAAAGTGGGAAGGACCATATATAGTTGAAGAAGCTTATTCATGAGGAGCAGTGAAGCTCCAAGGAAAAACACCCTCTTTTGCATGGGTGGTAAATGGGCAACGCTTGAAGCATTATCGAGTAAAAGAAAATATAAGTGCAGTCACCATAGAATTGACCACTCCAGAAGAAGGGATTAACCAAAAATATACAAGGAATGGCAACTGCAAGAAGAATGGACTCGATACAGAATGAGCAATACTATGGTCAAGCTATTGACCATAAAAGAGCACTTCATGGGAGGCAACCCATGTGAAGTTAAGGTTTGAGTAAGTTTTTAAATTTCTAGTTAAAATTTTATTTGAATATTGTGTTAAATAAGAAACATTTGATGCTCTAGGAAAGAAGAAGGAAGATTGATAAAGACAAAATTGGTCGAAAATCTAAGCTGACATTTTTCTGTCAAAACTTGATATTTCGCTAAGTTTCAGATTAATAAAGAATCCTTGGAGAAGAGGAAAAATTTTGTGGACACAAAAGGTTTAACGACCATCTATACGGCGGGAATAAAAATTCCGGCCGTATAGTTGCGGTCGTATAGTTGTTGCGACATCACCCCTTCTATCCACAAAAGGTACTGAGAGTTTAACGACCAACTATACGGCCGGAATTAAAAATTCCGCCCGTATAGCTACGGTCGTATAGATATCAATGCCTTTAACAAAATAATTTCCTGAGTACTGAGAGTTTAACGACCAACTATACGACCTGAATTAAAAATTCCACCCGTATAGTTGTGGTCGTATAGTTATCGACCCATGTCCAAAAACTTCATTTAGAATCTAGAGAGTTTAACGACAACTATATGGCGGGAATAAAAATTCCTGCCCGTATAGTTCCACCCATATAGTTGGTTCCACCGTAGATGTAATCTATAGTCGGTTCATAACTATATGGCGGGAGCTATACAGGCATGATAACTATATGGCGGGAGCTATACGGGCCATGCCCGTATAGTTGCCACCGAAGGGGAGATTCGGGGGACAGAAAGTCTCTGTTTCGGCACCCTGCCAGGACGGGGAAGTGCCCCCGGAGCCATCTCCATCGATCTCCACTGCCATCTCCACCACCATTGCTGATTCCCATGATGAGGAGGGAGTAGTTCTCTCTCGAGGCTAAGGGTTCTACCGTAGCTATGTGTTCATCTCTCTCTCTATGCATGATCTTATTGAGATTATGAGCTTGTAATCTATAGATCTACCTTGCTACTCAAGCGCTTTAATAGATCTCTGCTCTCCCCATGTGTGTGAAAGTGACAGCGTGCACACCATGTGGCACTTAGGCTAGAGATTACAAATACTTGTTATGAGTTATATTTGGAGTTGGATGTCTTTATGAAATTGTGGTGTTTGTTGGACTCATCTAGTACTCAAGGTGACAGTGTAGGGTTTTCTAGATGGGAAAGGCTTACTTTGAGGTGTGCTGTTATAGCCCTACTGGTTCGATAACCTTGGAGGTGTTTCCTTGCTCCTACTGGTTCGATAACCTTGGTTTCATAACTGAGGGAAAACTTGCTGCTGTGCTCATGATACCTTCCTCTTGGGGTTCCCCAACGAGCTCGATATGTTTTGGGCCATCAAGCTCTTTTTCTGGCGCCGTTGCCGGGGAGTAAAGGACATCTTCACAAGGGGAGTCCCTCATAACCAATCTCTTTACTTTGTTTTATTGCCTCCGCAACCGCTTATAGCAATAACCTACTAGTCTCATCCATAGAAAAAAGAGAACAATGATATGCATAGTGATGTCACCCTTAATCCCAAGCAAATCCCTCACATACAGCCGTACTACCCCTTCTGTCATTGGGGTTCCCAACCTGTAGATCAGTCATCACTCATACTCCCTATACCTGGCTCAACCCTCGAGGTCTTGGGTACTTGACAAGTCCTTTGATTGAGGCAAGAGAGGATACAATAATCATCTTGTCATACAAACTAATACACGATCCCATCTATGATAAATCACATGCACAGTTGCTACATGGCTAGGCCGAAGCCCTTAGCCCAAGGAGAATTACTCACACATAGATATGAGATCAACAATCACAAACATTGTAATGAAAATCATAAGATTAATAGCAATAGTCTTACAATGTCTCCAATCAGAGAAGAGATCTACTATTACAAGTGGTGGAGTATGACTATGGAGATGGAGAAGGGTTTGGAGATCTAGAGGTGGCTTTTTGGCGAGGTATGGCTTCTTCAAGAGTTTTGCGGTCTGGGGGCACTTTTCCTTGTCGCCTGAGGCTTCTTTATATAGGGGTCCCTTCACAAAAGTTGTTCTGTTTGACCTAATGGTGGCGGTGCCAACTATACGACCAAGGCTATACAGTCGGAATTTTTGCTCCGGTTGTATAGTTAATTGTTACGGCGTCTGCCTCCATTGTTCGGCTCCTCGTTTTTTCTGGTTGTTGGAAATCTTGTATCTTTGACTTTAATGTAGTGATTCCCTCCTTTAAACGACAGTATCTATGTAGGAAAAATAAAAGAACAAAGGATTGCATACCCCTCTGAATATGATTAGAGAGATATTTCATCAAAAATATGATTAATATCCAGTTTAAATGTGGACGTAGATGGCTATATTTCAGAGCCATCAACCTCCCCAAGCTTAAACTTGATCGTCCCGAGCAAGAAAACCAAAATCAAAAAGGAACTCAGCATTTAAACTGAAATAACGAGATGGTGATCTTACTCATGATTAATAGTCTCATGTTTCCTCCACTTCATAAATCTGAAAAACTTCAGCATAGATAGAGTAATGGCAAGCATATCATACGGGATTCATGCATCCTTATAGCACAGAAAAATAATTGTAAACATGGATGATCCAAATGAGTAAACTTTATTCCATGTCAAGTAATCAACTCATAGGCTTGCCTTTGAACAATAAAGTATAATCATGTAAATTAAGAGTGTGAGAGTTGTCATGAAAAGCATATATACTAGAGTATCTCAATTCTCCCACATCAATGAACCAAGACTTTGCAAGCACTACTTTTCTATTCATTGTTCTTCAAGAATTTCAGTTTTTTAAATAATTGAGAGCATGCCATAGATTTTATTAGTTTATCGGGCTGTGATGGACACTCGTGGCATCACTAAGGTTTTTGTTCCTTTTGCATAATGATTACTCATAATAGTCAGAGGAGTGATTCCATCATGATTACAGCTACCCGGGAGTGCCAAGAATCTTACCCACTATAGCATTGTTGCTACAAGTGTTTAATCAACTCATAGCCGAAATCTAGGAGTTCCCTCCATGAAGATCGTTTGTAGGCCAGCGGAGTTTGTTGGCATCCCATGAAGTTTGACACGCATAAAGCTATATCATTCTTATGATTAATAAGTCAAACTTTAGCATGCTCACAAAGACCGCTAAACATTAATTCAATCGAACAAATCCTTTCAAAAGGAGCTATCAAGTCAATCAACATTTTTAGTGGTATCGAGTGTCTCTAGAAATAAGCCTTCAAGACTAAGCACTACAAGACCCAAGCCTTCAATTGTGAGACTTTTTCTTATTACAATTGTTTAGCAATTTTTAGGCAAGACTTGGTTAGTTACAAGAGCTGGAACAAAATGAGCCCAATTAAATACCCATGCAAACGACAATCTTACTATGATACAAAGATTCACTCCACCAATATAATATCTCAACATTTACTACTAACTAGCATGGGTTTCTCAAACTTCAAAAGTGGGGTGTCATAAGGCATACCTCTCATGTTTGGTTCCACTTCTCTCTTCCTTTTTTGTTTCTTGGAAACTCGAAGTCGATCGCTCTACTGCAAATATATGAAGACCTCGAGGCGGAAAGAAAATAAAGAGGGAAAATAAGGAAAAATGGAGAAATCTTTTTGTGATTTTTAAGAGAGGAACTTTATAGAATAGAAAATTAGCGGCAAAGCTCAGCTAGAAAATTTTGAAAGCAAATAGAAAGAACTGAAGATAAAGTGTTGGGGAAACCAACACGAGTGCTTATAAACTCAAATAAAAATGTAACCTCGAAATAAAATAAATGCCAAATATAGATACATGAGGAAACTTCCCCAAGCTTAGGCTTTTGCAAGCCCTTCAAATCATTGAGGTGGCGGCAAAAAGTCGTTACTCCAGTTCGCAAATTGAGTTGAGAGGTTACTTGTTGATTCTCGGAGGTTCAAAGAGAGGTTGTGCATCCTCTCCATAGTCCCTCCAAGTACTTGAAAATCTTGGTATGTGGCAAACCGGGTTTGTGGCTGCTCCTCTTGATAAGGAACTTCTTGCTCCTCCTCTTGGTCCTCATCCTCTTCAGGAATCTCCTCCTCGGGTTGGTGCTGCTCAACCTGCGAATCATATAGCAAACGTCCTTCCTCGATAAAGAAAATACCATTAGGAAAAGGAGCGGGGTAGATACGCCCAACTCCAGCAATATGCAGGTAATAAACACCACCTCTCCTAGTGAGCATTCCACAGGACCTCAAGGTGGAGAAACCAACACGCGTCTCACCTAGTACGGGTTGCAACTCACCTAGATCAATGTCTAGGGCAGTGGCAAGCACGGTGATGACGCCTCCTCCTGTGATTGGCCCTTGGCTTTGGGAGGCTTGCTGCTCCAGGTAGCGCAGAAGGATGGCGCCCAAGTTGAGTGACAGGTTGCAGTTGATGTAAGCAGCCTTTGCAAGGACTAAGATTTCCTCCTCGTTGAGTCTCGTGAACTCATTACGTGCCTACAAGGTGTTAGCAATAACATAGAACAAATAGCGAATTGTTGGATATTGAATATTCTTCCCCTTATTCACTCTACTAGTGAAGCTCATTCCATTATAGTATTGATCAGGGGAAGGAATTAAGCCAATAAAGGATGCGCGTAAAGCATGAATATCATTGTTTGGCAAATTAAAGCATGTGCACAATTCATCTAATGTTAAAGTGTAGTTGTTGTTCATCAGACGAAAATAAATAGTATCCTCTCCTTTCCACAGCTTAACGGTGCTTTGCAACGAACTTAGGAATTCAATGGTTAAGCATCGATAAGTATGTACATCATTGTACACAAAGTTTTGCAGGCTAGCTCTATTGCAAAGTAAATTGAAGTCATTAGAAATACCGAGTTGGTTCAATATAATGGGGAAGCCCACTTGGTGGCCTTCACTTCACGGTTCTTGATCTTATTGAAGCGTTCACGATGGGCCTCATCCCTGAACCATATCCCCATGTGTTCCTGAGCGATAGCCCAAGAAGCGCTAGCGGTGGCACGAGCACGAGTTTGGATCCTTGTGTTCATCTTCTAAAACATTGAAGAAAGGCAAAAATAAAACTTTTTGATCCAACAACAGTAAGTATAATATATTTCTCATCTAAGCACACTAAAGAATCTCCTCAAGATAATAATCTAGGCAAGAAAATCATGGAAATTGGTTCATAGTAGGTCTCACCCTAGATTGATAATGATAATAGACCAAAGATGAATTTGCAAAAAGTAATTGGAGGATCAGAGGAGAAACATACCGTAGATCACTTGTGTGCAAGGAAATCGAACGAAATTGAGTAGAAATAAAGATCCCTTGAGGTTTTGAGAGAGTTTGGAGATAGAAGAAAGAAAAATTATTGAAGTTTTAGAGTTGGGATTACCTTCCCGTGCGATTTTGTGGTTGGACGCAACTATACGGGCGCAACTATACGAGCGGAACATGTGTTCCGGCCGTATAGTTGGCGTTCTGTCAAAATATTAGGTCTTCCTCCTGGTGGCGCAACTATACAGACACAACTATATGGGCGGAACAAAATGTTGCGGCCGTATAGTTGGTTGTTAAACTGTCTGTCCCTGCGAAAGAAAATTTGCAAAGGCATCGATATCTATACGACCGGAACTATACGACCAGAATTTTTATTCCCGCCGTATAGTTGGTCGTTAAACTCCCAGTATATATGAAAAGAAATTGTACGAAGGCATGGCTATCTATACAACTGGAACTATACGGCCGAAATTTTTATTCCCACCATATAGTTGATCGTTAAACTCTCAGTACATATTGCAGAAAAAATTTCGATGGTAAAGATAACTATACGACTGGAATTTGTATTCCCGTCGTATAGTTGGTCGTTAAACTCTCTAAGTGCATCAAAAAAATTCTGTTTCTTCGTAAACTATTTCTTTTCCTGTAACTTAGCGATATACCTTGTTTTTGACATAAAATTTGACAGTAAATATTGTCGACCAACAATAGCATGAATAATGCAGAATTTAAAGTACTACCGAATTTATTCTCCTCAAATGGAGTTTTCTAGCACTCTTTATTAAACATGAACTTAAATTAAAAACTAAAAACTTAACTCAAACCTTTTTTTAACATGGGTTGCCTCCCATGGAGCACTTTTTTATGGTTAATAGCTTGACCTTGATGATACTCACTTGGGCCAGATGAGTGGAACACCCACTCCAAAGTAATTGGCCTTCAAAGTGATGGCCTCCTTCTTGTCATGTTTGGCTTTCTTCTTCCTGGGGAAATGAATAACGAAAGGATCCCGCGAAGGCAATTGCAACTTCACGTTCCCTTCATGAAGGTTAATTAAAGCCTTTATAGTTCTTAATAAAGTACGACCTAATATTATAGGAGCAATAGTATCTTTAGGCATGTCAACAATAATGAAATCAATGGGAGCAGTACAACCTTTGATATAAACTTAAGTGTTCTCCTTAATCCCTACAGCTTGTTTGTAGGTAGAATCTTCTAGATGCAATTTTAACTCTGTAATTTCAAAGGATCCAAGATTTAACTTGTTAAAAAGACTCTTTGGAATTGTTGAGACGCTTGCACCTAGATCACAAAGTGCAGCTATCTCATTGGTTCCAATCTTTATCTTAATAGTAGGCTCAAATATGTCATCTAGTTTAATAGGTAACTTTTCAGCGATTTTCTTGTATTCCTCTTCAAGCTCGCATACCTTAATTTCTACTTGATCAACAAAGTGTTGATACATGGCTTCATCGTTACCTTCACTTACCGGAATTTTTATGTTGATCCTCTTTACGAGATCTTCGATGGTGTAGTCGGGTGAAGGGGCATTACTCTAATCAAGTTCTTTAGGCTCATCCCTTTGGATCCTCATCATTTTGAGTTCTTCAATAGGATTGGGCTCAGCTTTACTTGCAAATTTAGCTAGAATGGGAGTTTGACTCTCGGTTATCTTACCTAGCTGTGCCTCAATGATCCTTGTTCTTTCTTGAAGGGCCTGCAAATCATTTCTCAAACTAATAGCTTGGTTAGATAATTTACCAAGCATAGCGTCATGGTTCTCCGTATTTTTGACTAGAATATTATTTTTTTCATTTTGTTTTTGTTCATTTTGTGAGTCTATGAAAGACTTAAGCGTTTCTTGGAGACTACCATTACTAGTTCCCATATTATTATTAGAGTTACTTGTAGGACTAGCATAATGTTTCTGAAAGTTAGGATTGTAACTCGTCTTCCGAGCAGGATTGTAATCATTACGAGCTATGAAGTCTAGTTCTTACATGTTTGTTTCGGGGGTGGCTCTTACCTGAGTTTCCTTACCTTTTACGGCTAGTATGAGCTCATCCAACTTAGCATTGAGATATTCGTTCTCTTGTGGTGAGATAGAGTTCACCTTCTTCGTGTTTGATCTTTCCACATGCCATTTGGCATGGTTGTCTTGCATATTGTCTAGCATCTACTTTGCTTCGATAATATGTTACCCATGAATGTTCCTCTAGCTGCAGTATCAAGCATAGACTTAGACACAGGATTAAGAGCATTATAAAATAAATGGAGGATTAACCAATCTTCTATCCCATGACTAGGACAGTTTCTTAGGCATTCTTCCATCCTCTCCCATGCAAGCGCTAGTGGCTCATGCTCTTCCTGTCTAAAGCCGGTAATATTAGATCGAAGTTACATAGTTTTTGTAGGTGGGAAAATTTTAATCATAAATAAAGAAGTACATCCCACCCATGATGTAATAGTATTTTTAGGCAAGTATAGCAACCATTCTTTAGCTCTCCCTCTTAGAGAGAAAGGAAATAGACGTAATTTGACCGCATCAGGGTCAACGTCTTTTATACGCATCATATCACATATTTTAGTGAAAGTATTTAAGTGCATACCTGCGTCTTCAATAGCAGAGCCTCCAAATTGATTCCGTTGAACCAAACTGAAGTAATGGGGCTTAATTTCACAGTCATCAACAACGATTACTGGATGAATAATAGGAGTACGCAAATAATCATTATTGGGAGTAGCAAACTCCCCAAGCTTCTTTTCAGCTATACTTCCTATGTTTTTGGATTTTCTTAGATTAAAAATTATAACAGTAAAAACAAGAATTTAAAGACTAACTATTTTTTTGGTTTATCAAATAAAGACTAAAAGCAAACTAACAAAATTTAAAACAAGAATTAAAACTAGCAAGATTCCTAATAACCTCACCAGGGTAGCTATTGCTTTCCCGGCAACGGCGCTAGAAAAAGGGTTGCTACCTTCGATCCAGATTACGGATGTAGTATAGCTCTTTTCCCTAGTAGACCTAGGTTATCGAATCCACGTGAAGCGAATGTGTAGTGAAGTTAGTTTAATGGACCTTCGGGAGTTTTAGAATTCTTTTGTGTTTTTACCGGACCAGTAGCTTGCATCTTTTTGTTGTTGTCGATGATGGAGAGAGAGGGCCTAAGGCATTCGGTTTCACCTGTAGCTGTGCAAAAACATCTGATGGAAATAAAAGATAGAAATAAAGTATGCATCTACTTGTTAGAGCAAGATAAATTATATGTGGGTAGTGCATCCATAATTGCTATTGCCTCTGCAACCGCTTATAGCAATAACCTACTAGTATCATCCATAGAAGAAAGAGAACTAATGATATGCATAGTGATGTCACCGTTAATCCCAACCAAATCCCTCACATACAGTCGTACTACCCCTTTCTATCACTGGGGTTTCCAACCTGCAGATCAGCCATCACTCATACTCCCTATACCTGGCTCAACCCTCAGGGTCTTGGGTACCTGACAAGTCCTTGGATTGAGGCAAGAGACGATACAGTAATCATCATTTCATACAAACTAATACACGATCCTAGCTATGATAAATCGCATACATAATTGCTACATGGCTAGGCCGAAACCCTTAGCCCAAGGAGAATTACTCACACATAGAGATGATATCAACAATAACAAACATTGTAATGAAAATCATAAGATTGATAGCAATAGTCTTACAATGTCGCCAATCGGAGAAGAAATCTACTATTACAAGTGGTGGAGTATGGCTATGGAGATGGAGAAGGGTTTGGAGATCTGGAGGCGGCTTTCTGGCGAGGTATGGCTTCTTTAGGAGTTCTGTGGTGTGGGCGCGCTTTTTCTCATCGCCCGAGGCTTCTTTATATCACTACCAGGAAAATGGCTATAGGTAATCTGCACATTCGTGGCGCACGTGCTAGTGGTGCCCCACGGCTAAAATAGGCGTGGTGCACCGGCCACAGGTGCCCTACGGCTATCTACCATAATAGTGGCGCACATGTGGTTGGTGCGCCACGGTCGTGTGTGGGCCAGGACCTGTGTGGGCCAGGCCCCTATCGGCCGTAGACCACATAGCCATAGCGTACCCCGGTGAAGTGCGCTACAGGTGTGGCCGGTAGTCGTGGCGCACATGGCCTCCGTGCGCTACAGGCAAGATCGGGCCACCCGTACTGTTCACTGGGAAAACACGTTTGTGGCGCACTGCCGGTATGTGCGCCACGGATGTCCTTTACTCCTGTGGCGCACCCCCCATGTGCGCCACGGATGTGCGTTCTGCTACTTCTTTTTGGCAGATACACCTTTGCACATTTGACTAGATCTCACCATCTCACACTTCACTTTCCCCTCCTTCTTCCTCCTTGGATCTCGCCCCCCTCCTCCTTCCACCTCAATTTATCCACTCTTTCACCATTTGTAGCATGTAAAACTTACCTTGGATGCTACATACATAATAGAGGAAAGCTCTCCTTCCGGCCACCATCTCTCGGTCTCTTACCTCTCCTTCGATATCTTCTCGGTCTCTCATCTTGGTAAGTTGTCTATGTGAGAGGATGTGTTTATGTGTATGGATGATATATGGTCACATATCTATGGAGAGGATCGATGCTCTCATGTGTTTGGAGAGCATGCATTGTATGCTCTCTCATATATTGGCATTGTTTTGCCAAAATGTTGATTCATTTCCATTTTGGCAGCATTTCGCAAAGGTCCTAATTTTAGGATAGGTCATGCCGAAATTTTCCATCGACCATTGCATGCATGCATTGGTTCTGTGGTTGTAATAAACTTCTAATTCTACCTTGTACACCGTGCAGGCAACCATGGTCCGCATAATGAGCGAAGGCATTGTGGCTAGATTTTTGAAATGTGTGACGACCGACATGATACGAAATAACATGACGGAGATAAGATGTCCGTGCAGAAGATGCAAACTCAATTGGTTGATTGACCCGGATTCCGGAAATCTGCAGGCGCACCTGCTCCGCCATGGTTTCATGGATGGCTACACTCGGTGGATAAGTGATGACGAAGACGATGAGGCTGTAAATGGGGCGGTGGAAAATGAGGAAGGCGGGCAACATGATCATGATCACGGCAAGGACGGGCGAGATGAAGAAGAGTCTCCTGGAGATGGTGAAGGTGCGGAAGCAGACCAGGATGATGATGATCTAGATGCCGGAGCAGACGATGGAACAACGTCAAGCTGGGTGCGGGACCCTTATGTTCAAGAACTACTTTTCAAGCAAACGAGTAATGCCAGGGCTGCCGCTAGAGAGAAAGCCAAGCTTGCGCAACTTGAGAAAGACGCGGTTACTCCATTGTATGAAGGATGCAAGCCCGATGGTACCCGGTTGAATGTAACGCTCAAGGCTATGGAGATGAAGGCAAAACACAAATGGACCGACGCAAGCTTCGACGATATGATGGCATTCTGGCACGATCGTCTCCCGGAGGGGAACACGTGTCCAACTAGTATCGAGCACGCCAAGAAAATCGTGTGTCCTCTTGATCTACCGCACATTAGATACCACGTCTGCATCAACAATTGCATCATTTATCAGGGCGAGGACACGGAGAAAACCACATGCCTGGTGTGCGGCGTTAGTCGATACAAGAAAGGGAAGAAAGCTCCTCGAAAAGTGGTATGGTACTTTCCTATCACTCCTCGTCTGCAGCGCTATTTCTCAGACCCTAAGGAAGCAAATCTCATGCGCTGGCATGCGGAAAGAAAGAAGCCATCAGATGACGATGACCCTGAAAAGGACGAGCTGTTGACGCACCCTTCATATGGTAGCCAATGGAAAGCATTAGACCTTGAATTCCCAGAATTCGGTGGAGATTCGAGAAACATCAGGCTAGGTGCAAGCACCGATGGACTCAATCCGTTCGGTAGCCAGAGCAGCACGCACAGCACTTGGCCCGTGTTTGTATGGATGTACAACCTCCCTCCCTGGTTGTGCATGAAAAATAAGTACATACAAATGAGTATGCTAATTCAAGGGCCAAAACAACCTGGTACCGACATCAATCTATATCTCGGGCTGTTGAAAGAGGAGCTAGCCATGTTATGGGAATCTGGAGCCAATACGTATGATGCTGTCGCACAAGATTATTTCACTATGAGAGCGCGTTGGTCACTATGGTGCAAGACTATCCAGGTTGCGGATATTTCTCGGGGCAGGTTATCCAAGGATTCTACACATGCGTTAGGTGCATGGATAACACGACCTATCTCCAACTAGAGAAAGATCCAGGCTCTTCAAAAACCGTGTTCATGGGCCACCGAAGATGGCTTGGAAAGAATGATGCATGGAGAAAATGTGGAGATCTGTTCAATGGAAAATCTGAGACCCGGGGAATCCCAGAGCGGAGGAGCAGTGAAGAAGTGGATGAATTACTAAAAAACTGGAAAGAGTGTCAACCGGGAAAGAAGCGAAAGAGGCAGCAAGACAAGCTGTTGATGAAGGTATGGAAAACAAGGTCTGTTTTCTGGGAGTTGCCATACTGGAAGTTTCTCCGCACGCCTCATAGCCTTGACATCATGCATATCACGAAGAACGTGTGCGAGAGTCTAGTCGCCACCCTAATCAACATGCCAGATAGGACGAAAGATGGTCCTAAAGCAAGGAACGACTTGATATTCATGGGCATCCGGAAGGATCTTCACGGAGGACGCCCTACTCCTGATGATCAGGAAGATGACGATGATCATCAGTCGAAGGCGACACAAGGTCATCAAAAGGGTAAAAAGGTCAAGAAGAATGAATATTACTGCCCCCCTTCGTGCTTCACACTAAGCCAGGATGAGATCAAACAGTTTTTCAAGTGCCTTCTAGGAGTCAAATTTCCTTACGGCTACGCTGGCAAGATAAGCAGGTACCTAGATGAGGCTAAGCAGAGGTTTAGTGGGATGAAGTCTCACGACTATGACGTGCTAATGACGCAGATATTTCTGGTTGCACTACGAGGTATAATGGATGAGCATGTCCGAGAAACATTGTTTGGGCTCTGCAAGTTTTTCGACGTCGTCTCTCGAAAGTCAATTGGCGTGAAACAGCTCGAGAGGCTACAAGAGGAGATCGTGGTGATACTATGCGAGCTCGAGATCTACTTCCCACCCACATTCTTCGACATTATGGTGCATCTACTGGTCCATATCGTGGAGGATATCATCCAACTCGGGCCGATGTTCCTCCGCAGCATGATGCCATTCGAAAGGATGAACGGACACATCAAAGGATACGTTCGCAACAGGTCCCGTCCAGATGGAAGCATAGCCAAGGGCTTTCTGGCCGAAGAGTGCATCTCTTTCTGCACGAATTTTCTAGGCATCGAGAACCCTGTCGGTCTTCCCGTCAATAGGCACCTTGGCAAGATCGATGGATCGGGTCACCGAGAGGGTCGTCGCGTACTGCTACGATTGTCGACGCGCAGACTTTGATAGAGCAAACCTAGTCGCGCTACAACATTTAGAACTGGTCGATCCTTGGGTACAAAAGCACAAAAGGTCAATCGAGAAGAAGTATAGTGACCGGGGCATATAGAGGACGCAGGGAGAAATAATCAAAGAGCACAACTCATATTTCACGGGTTGGTTTAGGCAGATGCTCCTAGATAATCCCCCGCAATCGCATTCTGCGGTGGAAAACATCATATTCACCTTGTCGCAGGGACCCATGCACAACCTGGTGACCTATCAGGCGTATGATATCAACGGCTACACATTCTACACGCAGGAAAAGGACAACAAGTGTGACTATCAGAACTCAGGCGTAACATCGGAATTCTACACCGATGACAACGTGAAGGAAAGATTTTACGGAAGGATCGAGGAGATCTGGGAGCTCGACTACTGTGGAGAAAAGGTGCCGATGTTCCGTGTCAGATGGGCGAAGAGCGTCAAAAGAGAAGACCGGTATTTCACAACCATGTTAATACTCGAAGCAGCCAAATCCAAGGCCGCCGGTGCGCACGTCGCCGTGAAAAATGAACCGTGGGTACTGGCTAGCAAAGTGGACCAATGTTTTTTATTACTGACCCGACAAAGCCTAGCCGTGTTGTCGTGAGGAGAGGAAAAAGAAACATCATCGGAATGGATGGAGTCGCCAACGAGCAAGACTTCGACCAGTACGGTGATCCAAAGATTGAATATGACGACGACTACGATGAAAAAACATACATCACAAGAAGAAAAAGGACAACCTTACCCAAAAAGATAGCCCGTTCGAGCGAAGAAACATAAAAGTGCCAGGGCTAAATTATTCAACCGCGACAAAGAAGGGAAAAAAGATTGTAAAACGCTAGCTCAAAAAAGTTTTATGATATATGATATATATGTACCACTTTTGTCACTTTGAATCACTTTTGGGATATTTTGTACTTTGAATCACTTTTGTACCACTTTGAATCACTTTTGTACCACTTTTATGATATATATGTACCACTTTTGTCATATAAAACATATAACAGATATTTTATATAGTTTACATAGTTTTTGGGATATTTTTTAACATTTTAAAGTAGTTTTAAAATAAAAACAAAAAGGGGGGCACCAGGGTTCGAACCTTGGTGCTCACATAGGGTTCGAGCATAGGGCGGAACCATTGGGATACTGTAGTGCTAGTGTCAACAACAGGGGCGACCGCCCTCTTATTTGACCTGTCGCGGCACTTAGCCGTAGCACACTAGGTTAGGGTGCGCTACGGCTAAGTACCGTGACAGGTCAACTGTCGACCCGTCCCTCTCCCCATCATCCTCAGACACTAGGTTAGAGAGGAGACGCGCTCGATCTGCCCGCCCCCGCTGCTCGATCTGCCCGTCGCCGCACTCGCCGCTACCGAGGAGGAGGCCGTGGAAGAGGAGAGGAGGCCGCCGCGCGTCCAAGGAGGAGGAGAGGAGGCCACCGCGCGTCCAAGGAGGAGGAGGCCGTGGAGGCCGAGGAGGCCACTGCTCTCCGTCCGCGCGTCCAAGGAGGAGGAGGCCGCCGCTCTCCGTCCGCGCGTCCAAGGAGGAGGAGGCCGCCGCTCTCCGTCCGCCGCTCTCCATCCGCGCGTCCAAGGAGGAGGAGGCCGCCGCTCTCCGTCCGCGCGTCCATGGGCTCTCTGCTCAGGTAAGTCATGGAGTGCTCAGCCGATGTTAAATTTGGTAGTGCTGTGGTGTTGTGTTGTGGTGTTGATCTGATGTTAAATTTGGTAGTGTTGTGGTGTTAAATTTGGTAGTGTTGTGGTGTTAAAAATAGTTGATTTGATGCTAAATTTGGTAGTGTTGTGGTGTTGTGTTGTTAAGCTTGCAGCTAGCTTAGCAACCCTTGATCAATTCTTGGACCTGAGCAATGTGTAGCTAGCTGGCTGATATTAGATATGAGGTCCACCCCAGCCGACTGTAACTGATTATGTTGATCCTTGATTGGTGAAGCATGGGATTGATTGACCTTGCTGTGGTTAGATTCGATGCAAGGTGACAGCAGGTTAATGTTTGTTTGTGTGGGACGACAGTAGGAGGTATCCTTTCAGTGACAGCGATTTTGGTGGTGGATTCATTTGAGAAGGTGATCTTGCTGGTGGATAAACGAAAATGCAATTTTCCCCCCTTGATTGGAAATACTAATATTGTTTACACAACGCTCTCTAAAAATGTTTGTCAAAATATATATGCCTAGCCTGGCCTGGCCTGGATCGAGTATTCTAGTCTACCAGATTTTTATTTATGAAGCTTTAGCCAGAAATGAGGAAGACTGTTCAATAATGGCTGTTGATTTGATTGTTAGAAGGTGGGAGTGATGTTACTACCCAGAATGGGTAGTAATTAGTATTAACATAAATGAGTACACCTGTTTGGTAGAATGGTTGAATTTATAGTTGCAAACTTCCCAACTATCAAAGCAACTATATATCACACTACGCCAAAATTTGATCAGACTGAAAATATTCTATCTTGTTTGGCTAGCTGGCTGATATTAGATATCTTGTTGTGTTGTGATGTTAGATATGAGGTCCACCCTAGCCAACTGTAACTGATTATGTTACAGTGCTTGTGTTGTAGCTATTGGGTAGTAGATGAATAGCTCGAGTAAGTGTTATTGCCTAGGCTGCTGAGGTGTGGTTTTCTTTTTATTCCCTTTCGTGTACTAGATCCTATACTAGAGAAACTAGTAGTGTTTTTGTAAATTAGTTGTAATCTATAAATAACCATCACTGAAAGAAAATCTGTAAATAACCAGAGTTGTAAATTGTAACTTGTAGATATTTATTTCCGTGAATCTGGACGTATGACAGCTGGTCTGATTTGCTCTACCACTAGGTTTATATTGGAGAATTATTGGGGATTTTTTAATTTTGTGATATATATCGGCTATTATTTCAGATAAACACGAAACTTAACTGTAAATTGTCTTTCATTCTGAATTTTACTTTGTGATGATCATAGTGGTATCAGTCTACGGAGTAGCAGTTACTGTCTTTTGCTCTCGGTCACTGCCATTTCCATGCATTGACTCCAGACTGATCATAGTGGTATCAGTCTACTAGTGTAGATGCATACATCATTCAGAGCTAGGGTACTGCTTGTTTTGGAGGTGAAGTGATCATAGTGGTATCAGTCTACTAGTGTATATACAGGAAAATACCCTGCCTAGTTGTATTCGTATGCAGGTGCTTGTATGAAATGAGTCCCGATTTTCGCCGACATGTTGATTAACTTCCGTTTCGGCAGAAATCGGGCTATCACCCGGACTGATGGGTTCGTAGCATGGAAAACAAAAAATTTCTACCGCAAGAACGAACAAAACCTAGATCTAATCTAGATAAAAGCCAAGATCTAATCTATTAGACATGAGCAACGAGATAGATGGGAACTAACCCTCGTAGATCCGAAAGCGTTAACGAGATTAGATCTCGTGGTTGATATAGTCGATCACTTGCCGATCTTAAGATCGTGTGGACGATCCTTCTGGCGTCGCGTTCCAGCAGCGCTTCCGCCTTCGGTCAAGTAGACGATCCTTCCGGCGTCGCGTTCCAGCAGCGCTTCCGCCCTTGGTCAAGTTGATGATCCTTCCGGCGCCACGATTCGGCAGCGCTTCCGCAGTCGATCACACGTGCGAAGTCGAAGCAGACCTTCCTCTCCCCGTTCTAGCGAGCAGCGGAGGTAGTAGATCTTCTCCACGGAATCCCAGCAGCACGACGGCGTGGTGGTGGTGGTGGTGGAGTAGAGAATTCTGCAGGGCTTCGCCTATGCCTGTGCAGAATATGGTGGAGGAGAGAGGCGGCAGAGATTGGACGTTATGAGAGCTCGGGAAGAGGGGGCGCCCCCTGCCCCTCTATTTAAAGAGGGGATGGCGCCATGGGGAGGGGAGTCCTTGTAGGACTCCTCTCCTCCCTAGGCCGGCGGATTGGAGGTGGGGGGAGGAGTCCTTCTCCCCCATGAATCCGTATCTTGACCCACCAGGACTCCTTGATCCCTATCTTGATTTTCAAGCAAACTCCAAGATATCTTCCAGAACCTTCCGGAACATTCCGAAACCTTCTAGAATCCTCATACAAACACTCCGGAACATTTCCTATCTCATAAAAATGATCTCCTATATATGAATCTTATTCTCCGGACCATTCTGGATCTCCTCGTGATGTCCCGGATCCATTCCGAGACTCCGAACAACATTCGGTTTCCAACGCACATTCCATATCTACTTAAAACAACTTCGAACCTTAAGTGTGTCACCCTACGGTTCGTGAATATGTAGACATGATAGAGACACATCTCCTATCAATAACCATCAGCGGGACCTGGAGATCCATAATGGCTCCCACATACTCAACGATGACTTCGCGATCGATTGAACCATTTACATATGAAACTAATTCCCTTTGTCTCACGATACTATACTTATCCGAGGTTTGATCGTCGGTATCTCCATACCTAGTTCTACCTCGTTACTGATAAGTACTCTTTACTCGTTCCGTGATATGTCATCCCTTGTGACCTAGTCACATGCTTTTAAGCTAACTAGATGAAATTCCACCGAGAGGGCCCAGAGCATATCTATCTGTCATATGGATGGACAAATCCCAATCTTGGTTCATGAGCTTCAACACATACTTTCAGAATACCCAATGACGTTTTTATAACCACCCAGTTACGAAGCGGCGTTTGATGTCATCAAAGTATTCATCCAGTTATGGTGATTAACATAACCTCATGGTCGAAGGAATAGGCTACTATGTGTTTGAAAGCTTACAGCAATACGAACTTAATGACTTGATCTTATGCTACGCTTACTATGGGTGTGTGTGTCCATCACATCATTCTCTTAATGATATGACCTTGTTATTAATCACATCCTAATGTCCATGATCAGGAAACCATAATCATCAATTAATCAACAAGCTAGTTCAACAAGAGGCTTACTAGGGACTCTCTTATGTTTACAAAACACACATGTATTAGTGTTTCCTAATAATACAATTATAGCATGGGATGTAAACATTCATCATAAACACAAAGATATAATAATAACCACTTTTATTATTGCCTCTTGGGCATATCTCCAACAGTCTCCCACTTGCACTAGAGTCAATAATCTAGATTACATGGTAATATACCGAACACCCATGGCGTTCTGGTGTTGGTCATGCTTTGCCCTAGGGAGAGGTTTAGTCAACGGATCTGCCACATTCAGATCAGTGTGTACTTTGCAAATCTTTATGTCACCATCTCGGACATACTCGCGAAGAGCGTGGAAACATAGCTTGATGTGCTTTAGCTTGCTATGTGACCTTGGCTCCTGCGCATTAGCTATGGCACCTGTGTTGTCATAGTAGATGGCCATCGGGTCCAACGCACTGGGAACCACGCCGAGTTCAGTAATGAATTCCTTCATCCAAACGGCTTCTTGTGCAGCCTCCGAAGCAGCTATGTATTCCGATTCAGTTGAAGATTTCGCCACAACGCTTTGCTTCGCACTCCTCCAGCTCACTGCAGCACCATTCAAAATAAATACGTATCCCGATTGTGACTTCGAGTCATCCGGATCGGTGTTCCAACTAGCATCGGTGTAACCGTTTACAACAAGCTGTTCATCACCTCCATAAGAAAGAACCATATCCTTAGTCCTATTTAGGTACTTTAGGATATTCTTGACCACTGTCCAGTGCTCCATTCCAGGATCACTTTGATATACGCTAGTCAAACTAACAACATGTGCTATATCCGGTCTTGTACACAGCATGGCATACATGATAGAACCTATGGCCGAGGCATAGGGAATTTTATTCATTTTCTCTCTATCTTCTGCCGTAGCTGGACTTTGAGTTTTACTCAAGGTCTTACCTGACAACATGGGCACGAACCCTTTCTTGCTATCTTCCATTCTAAATTTCTTTAGAACTTTGTCCAAGTATGTACTTTGTGAAAGCCCTATTAGGCGTCTTGATCTATCTCTATAAATCTTGATGCCTAGAATGTATGCCGCTTCGCCAAGATCCTTCATTGAAAAACTATTATTCAAATAGGTTTTGACGCTATTAAGAAGTTCTATATCATTCCCAATCAACAATATGTCATCTACATACAGTACTAGGAATGCTACAGAGCTCCCACTCACTTTCTTGTAAATACAAGCTTCTCCATAAGTTTGTATAAATCCAAAGTTTTTGATTACTTTACCAAAACGTTGATTCCAACTACGGGATGCTTGCTTCAGTCCATAAATGGAGCTCTGAAGTTTGCATACCTTGTTAGCATCTTTAGGATCGACAAAACCTTTGGGTTGTACCATATACAACTCTTCCTCAATGTCACCATTAAGGAACGCCGTTTTGACATCCATCTGCCAAATCTCATAATCGAAATATGCAGCAATTGCTAACAAAATCCTCACAGATTTTAGCTTCGCTACTGGTGAGAATGTCTCATCATAGTCAACTCCTTGAATTTGTCGGAACCCTTTCGCGACAAGTCAAGCTTTATAGACGGTAACATTACCATCTGCATCTGTTTTTCTCTTGAAAATCCATTTGTTCTCGACAGCCTTACGGCCATCCGGTAAGTCCACCAAAGTCCACACTTGGTTTTCGTACATGGATCCCATTTCGGATTTCATGGCTTCTAGCCATTTGTCGGAATCTGGGCTCACCATAGCTTCTTCATACGTCGTAGGGTCATCATCGTTGTCCACCAACATGACGTTCAAGGCAGAGTCATACCAATCAGGAGTGGTACGAGCCCTTGTTGACCTGCGAGGTTCAGTAGTAACTTCGTTCGAAGTTTCATGATCATTATCATTAGCTTCCTCTCCAATTGGTGCAGGCGGCACAAAAACATCTTCCGGTGCTGCGCTACTCTCAAATCCGAGAGAAGGTTCAATAACCTCATCGAGTTCTACTTTCCTTCCAGTCACCTCTTTCGAGAGAAACTCCTTCTCAAGAAAGGATCCATTCTTTGCAACGAAAACTTTGCCTTCGGATCTATGATAGAAGGTATACCCAATTGTTGCTTTAGGGTATCCTATGAAGACGCATTTCTCCGCTTTGGGTTCTAGCTTATCAGGTTGTAACTTCTTTATGTATGCTTCGCAACCCCAAACTTTAAGGAACGACAACTTAGGTTTCTTACCAAACCACAATTCGTATGATGTCGTTTCAATGGATTTAGATGGTGCCCTATTTAAAGTGAATGCGGCTGTCTCTAATGCATAGCCCCAAAATGATAACGGTAAATCTGTAAGAGACATCATAGACCGAACCATATCTAAGAGAGTTCGATTACGACGTTCGGACACACCATTACGCTGTGGTGTTCCCGGCGGTGTCAACTGTGAAAGTATTCCACATTTCTTTAAATGCATGCCAAACTCGTAACTTAGATATTCACCCCCGCGATCAGAACGCAGAAACTTAATCTTCTTGTTACGATGATTCTCCACTTCACTTTGAAATTCCTTAAACTTCTCGAAAGTTTCGGACTTATGTTTCATGAAATAGACATACCCATATCTACTCAAGTCATCCGTGAAAGTGAGAACATAACGATATCCACCACGCGATGCTACACTCATTGGACCGCACACATCGGTATGTATTATTTCCAATAAGTCTGTAGCTCGCTCCATTGTACCAGAGAATGGAGTCTTAGTCATTTTTCCCATTAGACATGCTTCGCATCTTTCAAGTGATTCAAGAAGTCCATCTGAATGGAGTTTCTTCATACGCTTCACTCCAATGTGACCAAGACGACAGTGCCACATGTATGTAGAATTATCATTCAATTTAATTCGTTTAGCATCTATGTTGTGAACATGTGTATCACTACTATCGAGATTCAGTAAGAATAAACCATTCATCTCAGGTGCATTACCATAAAAGATATTACTCATATAAATCGAACAACCTTTATTCTCAGACTTAAAAGAGTAACCGTCTCGCAATAAACAGGATCCAGATATAATGTTCATGCTTAACGCAGGCACCAAATAACAATTATTTAAATTTAAAACTAATCCCGAAGGTAGATGTAGAGGGAGCGTGCCGACGGCGATCACATCAACCTTGGAGCCATTTCCAACGCGCATCGTCACCTCGTCTCTTGCCGGTCTTCGTTTATTCCGTAGCTCCTGTTTCGAGTTACAAATATGAGCAACCGAACCAGTATCAAATACCCAGGCACTACTACGATTACTAGTAAGATACACATCTATAACACATATATCAAATATACCTTTCTTCTTGATGTTGCCGTTCTTCAGATCCGCCAGGTACTTGGGGCAGTTACGCTTCTAGTGACCAGCACCCTTGCAGTAGAAGCACTCAGTTTCAGGATTAGGACCAGCCTTGGGCTTCTTAGCAGGTGCGGCAGCTTTCTTGCCGTCCTTCTTGAAGTTGCCCTTGTTCTTAGGCTTACCCCGTTTCTTGAAATTGGTGGTCTTATTGACCATCAACACTTATTTCTCCTTCTTGATCTCCACTTCAGCAGTTTTCAGCATGGACGACAGTTCAGGCAACGTCTTGTTCATGCAGTGCATGTTGTAGTTCATCACAAAGTTCTTATAACTTGGTGGCAGTGATTGAAGGAGACGGTGAATTCCCAATTCATTAGGAATCGATATTCCCAACTCTTGGAGCTTCTTAGCGTACCCAGACATGGTGAGTACGTGCTCGCTAACAGAGCTTCCTTCTTCCATCTTACAGTTAAAGAATTTCTCGGAGGCCTCATAGCTCTCCATTGCCGCGCGAGTCTCAAAAATTAGCCTGAGCTCCTTAATGATCTCGAACGGGTCATGGTGCTCAAAACGATGTTGGAGCTCCGCTTCTAAACCATACAGGATGGCACACTGAACTGTGGAGTAATGATTCTTCCGAGTGGCGAAAACGTTCTTTTCGTCATCGGTGGCATTATCTGCAGGTGGGTCACCTAGCGGTGCATCGAGCACATAGGTCAACTGACCAGCCCTGAGGACAATCTTCAGTCCACGGAACCAGTCCGTGAAATTGCTTCCATTATTTTTAAGCTTTTCTTTCTCTAGGAATGCATTGAAATTGATGGAGGGGGTCGCCATAATCTACAACAATTTGCAAGTAGTTTAGACTAAGTTTATGACAAATTGAGTTCAAATTTAATTATTAAACTAACTAGGTGAACTCCCACTCAAAACAACATCCCTCACATTGTCTTAGTGATTACACGAACCAAGTCCACTACACCAAGTCCGATCTTCACGAGAGAAGATGTAGTTTCATCGGCGAACAATCTTCATGTTCATCATATCAATTTATATGACTCATGCTCTACCTTTCGGTATTCCGTGTTCCGAGACCATGTCTGTACATGCTAGGCTCGTCAAGATAACCTTAGTTTCCGCATGTGCAAATCTGGCTTGCACCCGTTGTATGCACACGTAGAATCTATCATATCCGATCATCACGAGATGCTTCGAAACGACGAGTCTTAGCAACGGTGCCAACTAAGGGTGAACACTTTATTACTTGATATTTAGTGAGAGGGATCATCTTATAATGCTACCGTCGCGATCTAAGCAATACAAGATGCATAAAGGATTAACATCACAGGCAATTCATAATTAGTGTGATATGATATGGCCTTTTCTTCTTGCGCCTTTGATCTCCATCTCCAAAGCACGAACATGATCTCCATCATCACCAGCATTGCGTCAAGGTCAGTGGCGCCGCCTCATGGTTGTCCATCATCACCAGCAACTATTACAACTACTTGGAATAAAGCTATTACAAGATGAATAGACACGCAGGTCTTAACAGAATTAAAGACAACCATTAGGCTCCTGCCGGTTGCCATATTACAACAAGGATCATTGCATACATCAAATACAATCACAATCACATGTTGGCCATATCACATCACAAAACCCCTGGAAAAACAAGTTAGACGCCTCTAATTTTCTTTGCATGTTTTACGTGGTTTGGGGCTTTCGCATAAGACCGATCTTACCTACGAACAAGGACCACAACGTTGATACAAGTATTGTCAAGATGCTCATTGTAAATTGAATCTTAACTATGGTGGGAGAGACAGACACCCGCAAAGCCACTTGTGCAAGGCAAGTTGCACGTCAAGCGTGGAGCAAGTCTCATGTGCGATGACATGTAATGTTAGCCCGAGCCGCTTCATCCCACCATGCCGCAAGATGCAAAGTACACGCTAAGACACCGACAACAAAAGCATCAACGCCCACAAAACCATTGTGTTCTACTCGTGCAACAGATCTACGCATAGATACGGCTCTGATACCACTGATGGGTTCGTAGCATGGAAAACAAAAAATTTCTACCGCAAGAACGAACAAAACCTAGATCTAATCTAGATAAAAGCCAAGATCTAATCTATTAGACATGAGCAACGAGATAGATGGGAACTAACCCTCGTAGATCCGAAAGCGTTAACGAGATTAGATCTCGTGGTTGATGTAGTCGATCACTTGCCGATCTCAAGATCGTGTGGACGATCCTTCCGGCGTCGCGTTCCAGCAGCGCTTCCGCCTTCGGTCAAGTAGACGATCCTTCCGGCGTCGCGTTCCAGCAGCGCTTCCGCCCTTGGTCAAGTTGACGATCCTTCCGGCGCCACAATTCAGCAGCGCTTCCGGAGTCGGTCACACGTGCGGAGTCGAAGCAGACCTTCCTCTCCCCGTTCCAGCGAGCAGCGGAGGTAGTAGATCTTCTCCATGGAATCCCAGCAGCACGACGGCGTGGTGGTGGTGGTGGAGTAGAGAATTCTGCAGGGCTTCGCCTATGCCTGTGCAGAATATGGTGGAGGAGAGAGGCGGCAGAGATTGGATGTTATGAGAGCTCAGGAAGAGGGGGCGCCCCCTGCCCCTCTATTTAAAGAGGGGATGGCGCCATTGGGAGGGGAGTCCTTGTAGGACTCCTCTCCTCCCTAGGCCGGCGGATTGGAGGTGGGGGGAGGAGTCCTCCTCCCCCACGAATCCGTATCTTGACCCACCAGGACTCCTTGATCCCTATCTTGATTTTCAAGCAAACTCCAAGATATCTTCCAGAACCTTCCGGAACATTCGGAAACCTTCTAGAATCCTCATACAAACACTCCGGAACATTTCCTATCTCATAAAAATGATCTCCTGTATATGAATCTTATTCTCCGGACCATTCTGGATCTCCTCGTGATGTCCCGGATCCATTCCGAGACTCCGAACAACATTCGGTTTCCAACGCACATTCCATATCTACTTAAAACAACTTCGAACCTTAAGTGTGTCACCCTACGGTTCGTGAATATGTATACATGATAGAGACACATCTCCTATCAATAACCATCAGCGGGACCTAGAGATCCATAATGGCTCCCACATACTCAACGATGACTTCGTGATCGATTGAACCATTTACATATGAAACTAATTCCCTTTGTCTCACGATACTATACTTATCCGAGGTTTGATCGTCGGTATCTCCATACCTAGTTCTACCTCGTTACTGATAAGTACTCTTTACTCGTTCCGTGATATGTCATCCCTTGTGACCTAGTCACATGCTTGCAAGCTAACTAGATGACATTCCACCGAGAGGGCCCAGAGCATATCTATCCGTCATATGGATGGAAAAATCCCAATCTTGGTTCATGAGCTTCAACACATACTTTCAGAATACCCAATGACACTTTTATAACCACCCAGTTACGAAGCGGCGTTTGATGTCATCAAAGTATTCATCCAGTGATGGTGATTAACATAACCTCATGGTCGAAGGAATAGGTTACTATGTGTTTGAAAGCTTACAGCAATACGAACTTAATGACTTGATCTTATGCTACGCTTACTATGGGTGTGTGTGTCCATCACATCATTCTCTTAATGATATGACCTTGTTATTAATCACATCCTAATGTCCATGATCAGGAAACCATAATCATCAATTAATCAACAAGCTAGTTCAACAAGAGGCTTACTAGGGACTCTCTTATGTTTACAAAACACACATGTATTAGTGTTTCCTAATAATACAATTATAGCATGGGATGTAAACATTCATCATAAACACAAAGATATAATAATAACCACTTTTATTATTTCCTCTTGGGCATATCTCCAACACGGACCACCATCTCGATCAACACCGAGAATCTCCGGCATAAAGATAATGGCCATTTGCGCACACTCCTCTTTGAGAAGCTGCACGCAAGATACAAGTTTCCCCTTCAGTATCGGAACACAGATTATCATGGGAATGAAGTAAATAAATCCGCCCTCACGAGGATGAGCACCGTCCTGGCCAGCTGGAGAACCCAGATAAATAAGAAGATATTTAAAGAAGAGAAAAGTCTCGAGGAGATCCAGAAGATTGACCCGCAGATCACCGAAGATCAATTCCAGGAGTTCAAGGCCAAGTGCACCTCCGAAGCAGCCAAGGCCTCGAGTAAGTGGGGAAAGGAATTGCAGGAGATGAATATAGGTCACCACCATCTCGGATCTGGTGGTTACAGAGCTGCGGAGTCCAAATGGGATAAGGAGGAGGACGAGTATAGAGCTAAGGGGATACCTAACCCCTTTTCGAAATTCGAAAACAAGTAGCTTCGAAACTTCATCAGGACTCGTTACCATGTGGACCCCAAAACCAAAGAACTCACCGCGAAAACTAAGGTGAAGGACTTCGAGGTTCTTGCGGTAAGTAATTTAATTACCGCGGATCAAGTCGATTACATTATAATCGATCAAGTCGAAAATTTCTAAACGGTTCACGTTACTTCTTCTGCAGGACGAGGAAATTGCTAGTCAGGGATCCCATGGTTCCTCATCCCACGGGTCGACGGCGGCCACCCGGTGGGATAACCCTTTTAACAGGGCGATGAACCGGGCCAAGAAAATCACGCCGGTTACAAAGAAGACATTGTCGGCTGGCCATCTGGCCGGCTTCGGGGCTAAGAATTGGGTGGATCATTTTGGTGCACCCCCGAGGACGCGTGTGGAGGGAAGGAGCGACGAGGAAAACCGCGAGGTTCAGGAACTTAAGGAACAAGTGGCGCGGATCCCGCAGATCGTCCAAGACAACCTGGAAATCACCCTCACCTCCATCCTGCCTACCTTGGTGGAGTCAATAGCGAACTGGAGTGCGGGTGGTCGACAAGGGCCGTGCCCAATTCCAAGCATGGTCAGTAGCCACTCAAACAATGCGGCGCCGATGATCCCGGTGAATTATGTGTTCGTGACTCTGCCCGCTAGCACGGCGGCGCCGGAAGCATTGGTGACTCCGCCCGCTAGCACGGCGGCGCCGGAAGCATTCGTGACTCCCCTGCCATCACCGCGGCACCGGAGCTTAATGCAACCGATAGGGAGAATACATCGGCGGCCGGCACCGTGCCATCAAGCAGCCCCTCCGTCTCTTGCACGCCCGTCGTCGTATGCGGTGCCTCGACATTAGCCGAGCTCGACGCCATCACGGTAAACCAAATACTTTACCGCCTTGCCATTTATTACTCTTATGGCATCTTTTTAATGCCATACATGTTGTTCGCAGACGGATGTTCCATGCACTCTCTTAAGCTTCGTGAACAACGAGTTGAGGGATGTTGCCAAGGGTACCATCATTCAACCCTTGCACCACATGTTCCACTCAAAGCCGATGCCAGATAGCGTGCATAGGGTTAAAATTATCTGGGTGCTAAGGGGCTGCGATGACCTGGAACCTCCCATTCAACCCCCAGGAGCGGATGAAGAAGAGCCGACTGTCCTCAGAAGTTGCTTCGGCTTATTCCTGCTATGGCCAAAGAGCATGATTCGTTTGGGGATGGCCGGGGTCATCACCCCACAGACAACAACACTGTATGTCGTGCCAGCGCCAAGCCATGGCAAGACCCCCACACCGTCACCTCCACGCGATTGTTCGGCTGGTCATATTGACATGACCATGGCGCAGGATCCGAACAAGGATGACGAAGATTACTTCGATGATTTCATCAACACTAATCTTTTCCCCGGCGACCTAAACGAAGACCCAGCTGGTGGCCCCGCAGAGAAAGCCACTTGCAACAAATGTCTCTTTGGTTCTCAGGAGACGCCTCCAGCTTGCACCTTCACCGAGCTAGCGGATACATCCAACCGGCCCTTTGTTCTAAGCCCTGGCACACTACATAGGGCGATCGATGCTCAGATTGCGGTCCTACCCACTTCCCAAAAGGCAAGAAGACCAAGAAAAGAAAATCTCGCAGCTCGAGCCAGCCGGTGGCGTCAACTGCGAATCCGATCAGGTTTCAGGACGGGCCACCAAGACCAAAGGGTATTATGTGGAGGATGCATGTGGCGGGTGAGCCCATGCTAACTAAGAAATTGCTCAGGCTCGCCACTTCAGAAATGAGGAGTGTGCATGACGGTGTGCTGACGATAGAGAGACGCCTTCTTGCGGAGAAAGATCCCTCGCACCCGGTATTCGTGGTTAAGGTGCCACGAGGCTTGGGCTTCATTGATAATGTCCCCGCGGATCTGTTCTTCCTGCGGTTTGACGACATCTTCAATATGTTCCACCTGTATCCGCTGCACTATACCATGGTACGCCTGTTTTCTCTCAGCCTGGTCATTCAGATCATTAGAGAGAACACCCCAGGCATCGCTATAGTGGACCCCTACTACATGCATGATGGCTTCTTGGGAAGCGCCATTAAACGGCGATTCGTGGCCTCGTACCTCCAAGGCATCTTGGTGGCGAACAAGACAAAGGAATACATTCTCGTGCCTTTCTTTCCCAAGTAAGTCATTGTTCACTCGCCACCATAACATGCTTTATTAGATTTTCATCATTCTTTTTCCAACACATTCCGTTTGAATTGTTTTGCATAGAGATCAACACTGCACACTCATCTGCTTGTCGCCGAAATATTCACAAGCCACGTATTTTGACTCAGGGAGTCAAGAGAAGAAGAAAAACTACGACAAGATCAAGGAAGTTCTGGATGATGCTCTCACCGGCTATGCCTCAGCGGAAGGCGCCACCTTCGTGCGTAAGAAGCTCAAGTTTGGCAGGCACGTCTTCACCCATGTGACGGAATTCCCCTGCGTGAAGCAGCCGGCAGGCAGTCAAAAGGAAGCCTACTAAGCACTCCATCACATGAGGGCGTTCCTACTAGAGCAACAGAATTCTACGCTGTACTAAGCACTCCATCACATGAGGGCGTTCCTACTAGAGCAACAGAATTCTACGCTGCCAGATCATCTCAAACGGTGGGCCGAAGTCAAGGCTATGATCAATGATTCAGATATTAGACAAGAGATGTATCGCATCTAGCAACAGTTTGGGCAATCATCAGCCATGATGTCATGACTTCAGGGGGGAGTCTTCTACGGAGGCAATCCCCCGAATAACCGTGACGTAGTAGATCGCCTAAAGATGCAGGGTGACTATAGGGCGTTCATGACGAAACAAGGCGTCCTCCCGTTCCCTGAGCCGAGCCAGAAGTCTTGATGTGTTGTTCTAGTTGTAGTTCTTTATCCCCACGTGTACTGGTGTGTGTCGACATGTACATGCTACTACTTGGTATTTTTTGCTTACTTTGTTACCTTATTTGATAAGTATATCTTTATATGCGACTTTTACTTGTTTTTTCACCATTATTTAATTATTATTGCCAACTTTTAGATGACGTGGTACGTCGTGTACAAGGGACGGGTTCCTGGAGTATATGATGATTGGAAAGACTACCGGAGACAGGTGCACCGTTTCAGCGGCAATAGTTACAAAGGGTACAATACTATGGCGGAAGCGGAAGCTAGATACGCGCGCTATCTAGCGGGAGTTAGTACGAGGAACCGGATGAAGACCTATACCTCCGTCGCAGTGATGGTTATCGTCCTTGGTTGCCTGTCATGCATGTTCCTACGTTAGATGTCTAGGCGAGCTTCCGCGAGCTCTAACTTGGTTGAGACATGTATTCATGTCATCACTAGCTACTTTGTAACTTGATCGAAATAATATAACTTATACTGTGTATTTATGTATGTGACTTATCTATATGTATTTGTTTCTATCTTGTCTGTGTATTTATTTCTGTATTGTATATCTGTGTATTTATTTCTGTATTGTATATCTGTGTATATCAGTTGTATTGTATATAATCTGTATTGAATATCATCTGTATTGAGTATTTTTTTTGTTTTTTGAAAAGCTAAGCCGTGGCGCACATATACGTTGTTAGTGGCGCACCACGTTGGTGGCGCACCTGGTCAGCTACTAGTAGCGCACTACATCATGTGCCACAGGAATAACCGTAGTGGCGCACCAGCCAGTGCGCTACTACTAACTACATACTAGCAACGCACTTGTCATGCGCCACAGGAAAAACAGTGGTAGCGCACTGTGTTGTGCACCACTACTATGTCGAGATACCTGTAGCGCACCTGGCAGTGCGCTACGGGCACTTTTTAGCCGTAGCGTAGAAGTCGTGGCGCACCCCTAGTGTGCCACGGAAGGGGAAAATAGGTGCGCCACGGATTAGCTGTTTTCTAGTAGTGTATAGGGGTACCTTCACGAAATTTGTTCTGTTTGACCTAATCGTAGCGGCGCTAACTATACGACTGGAGCTATACGGTCTGAATTTTTGTTCCAGTCATATAGTTGGTCATTACGGCGTCTTCCTCCGTTGTTCGACTCCTGGTTTCTTCTGGTTGTTTGAAATCTCGTATCTTTGACTTTAATATAGTGATTCCCTCCTTTAAACGAAATCACGCGGGAAAAATATAAGAACAAAGGATTGCATACCCCTCTGAATATTAGCATTAGTTGAAGGGTTTAGAGAGATATTTCATCAAAAATATGATTAATATCCAGTTTAAATATGGACGTACATTGCTATATTTTAGAGCCATCAGCGAGCAAGGGTCTAAGCTTGGAGAAGTTGATGAGTGCATATTTGCATCATGTTTTACATTATTATTTTGCATTGTAGACGTAGGATCTTGGTATTTTACGGCGCTCGCGTGCACATTTTATGTTTGTTTTCACCAGGATCTGGACAGATGATGGATCCAATGGATACAATTCTTCGAGCAGTTGTACTGTGGAGAAAAGGAATAAAAAACAACGTAAATCGCTTATTTGAGAAATATTAATAATACCAAAAGAAAACCAGAAGCAAATAAAGGAGATAGAGGGTTCAATGACCAGCTATACGACCGGAATAAATTTTCCGGCCGTATAGTTGGCACCGCCTCCGCCTCCGCAAATAGTTTCACCCCGTACAACTGGATCGGGGAGATGATATACAAAACACCTAGAAATCACCGAAATCTCACCTCCGGAAGGCATCTGGAGGGGGAACTCATCCGCCGGGGATCCATCTTCAACCTGCGCAGATCTGGGAGGCTAAGGCATCAATCTTCATCATCCACCGCTGCATCACCACAATCTCCATCGATCCCATCTACATCTTGTCTAGATCTTGCTGTAATTCCCGTACTCGTTGTGGATTTATAAAAGTACTATTCATCTATGATTGTTCCCATTACCATTGATATGATGTTGATTGCCTCCATGTCTGAGTAGATCTCTAGTTCTTGGGGAGATGGAGAAATCCTAGCATACGATTGAGATGAGATAGAGATTATTATGTTATACATCATTATGTGAATGTGTTAATTGTCTTCATCTTGATGTTAGGAGTTGTTCACCTCCTTAATATTTTGCCTCCTATGGGGACTCGATAAAGGAGATTAGTTGTTGGTAGACAGAGGGATGCTAGCACTTACTGTGACTATAAAGCTGTTGTCAATCCTTACGTGCTAACTTGGGGAATCAAGGAGAACTCATTAAGCCATGTCCATGCCACGGGAGAAATCCTTTAATAGCGGGATAATACGATTGATTTCGTTTATTCGTCAGTTGTGGTTATGAAATATGATGTGAGTAGCGGTTGCTGCCTATTCGTCCATATATGGAGCTCCTCCCACATATATACACATTATGAGAATATGTTTATAATAATCTTGATTGCTCAGTCTAAATTCCTAGCGGTGTATCCACCATTCCCCGAGAATGCCATTTCCCCTATTGCAGTTCCAAAGTTCTATTACACACGCGATTCTTACTTTCTGCATTAAGTTTTGCTTTATTTTAAATTAACTTGTTCAACCAAAAAACCAAAAACAACTCCACCTTTCTTGCATCTTAAAGTTATTTCTTAAGTACTTCGTTTAGTTGTAATTAAAAGCATTTTAGTCTTTCGCCTACTGCTCCTGTGGGATTGATATCTTTATTTCGAAACTAGATACAAACGATATGTGCACTTGCAGTCACCAAGCTATTTTCTGGCGTTGTTGTCGGGGAGCTTAGCACTATAAGTCACTTTAATTTTAGTTATTTACTTTTGTTGTACTAATTTTTACTTGAGTTGCAGGACCGCAACAATGGACAACACTCAGCATTTAAACCATCTTGAGGCAGTAAGGAAAATGGGTTCGCCCATGGATGCTTTTATAGCTTTCAATAAAAGCATAAATCTGGATGGAATCGAGATCCACCCTTTATTATTTGAACTATTGCACTCTAAGAAATTTGCAGGAACCAATGAAGAAAGTCCATATGGACACTTACAATTCTTGGAAGACGTTCTCAGTTCCTTTATTTTCGACGACTGTAAGGTTTGAGGTAACAAAACTTCTTAACCAATGACCCCTATATATTGTGGAGAAACTTTTTTATATGGAATTTGTGAGCCAATTTGTAATGTTTAAAGAGTTAACCCTAATTTGTAATTGACTCGGTTGTATCCTGAGACCCGGCTTCCTCAAATAAAGGCCCGGAGGGAACAAAGGATCATAAGGAACCCTAGCACATACACCCACCAGATCTCATATGTGCACCATCACCATCAGGGAACCACTGTAACCTTCGGTTCGTTATCAATCAAGAGCAGACAAGCAGGAGTAGCTTGTCCAGAGGCCTGAACTTGGGTAAACCACCGTGTCCCGTGTTGCTTGTGTGCTAGCCAACAAAGTCTCCAGCTCGCCATTCTTCCTGAAACCCAAGTCCATAAACTATGGGCATTGATGTGTTAACCCCACATCAATTGGTGCCATTTGTGGAAAGTGGGCATGCTGATGTTACGTCTTCAGCGGCCCCATCACCCGCCATCTTCGATTCACCGCGACAAAGGGGCACCTCAGCTTTGGCTCTTTCGACTTCACCATCCACTCATTGGCCACGCGCCTGACTTTCGACCTCATCGACGACGGAGCCGATATGACGATCGGAGGTCTGCGCTTCCAGATCAACAAGATCGGCACCCTCCACTTCCCCGAGCAGTCGACACCACCGACGACCGCACCTTCCTCGTGGTTTCTACCACCACTCGACACCCTTAGTGAGCTCAACGCCTCCGCGTCGACCTACGACATGGAAAACAAAAACAACAACAATTGCGACTTTGACATGTGCGACCTGCCGATGGAAGAGGACACCTATGGCTCCGACCCAGAAAGCTACGGGAGCAATGACTTCACCAACCACTACATGTGCGATGTCATCAACGCCAACGACGGCGATGGCACTCATGGCGATACGGGGAATGACAGATTTTGGAGAAGCTGGTGTTATCTTGAACATCTAGCTACCGAGAGATGAAAAATAATGGGATTACAATTGTACAATAACATTATGTCGAAAAGGTGTTGAACAAATTTGAAAAAGGCTAATTGTTAATCCTCTCCCACGTCTTATGATTCTAGTCTATTGCTTCAAAAGAATCAGAAAGCCACTAGAGATCAATAAAGATACACTTAGATTATTGGCTCGCTTATGTATTTAGCTTGGGCTCCGAGGCCTAACATCTCATTTGATGTGAGGAAATTTAGCTAGTTTGTGGACAACCCGAGAGATGATCATTGGCATACTCTTGAGAGAGTAATGCGCTATCTAAAGGGAACAATTAGCTATGGAGTTCACTATATCAGGTATCCAAGTGTACTTGAAGGGTAGAGTGATTCAAATTGGATATCAGATGCTAATGAGATAAAGTCCACAAGTGGATATATATACACTCTTGGTAGTGGCTCTATTTCACAGAAGTCTTGCAAGCATACCATCTTAACAAGGTCAATAATGGAAGCAGAACTCACAACATTAGATACCGTGACTACTGAAGCAGAATGGCTTCATGAACTCTTAACAGATTTTCGCATGGTCGGAAACCAATACCAGAAATCCATATGAATTGTACAACCAAACTGTGATTTTGAAAGTGAACAGTTCTAAGTATAATATAAAGAGTTTAAGACATATCAAGAAAAAACTGAATTTTGTCAGAAAACTGCAGGACTCTGGAGTTAGATTATGTCCAAATGGAAAAAATCTAGCAGATCCTTTTACAAAAGGACGATACATTTTTGATAGAAAATGCATCGGGGGAGATGGGTTTGAGACCCACGTGAGTTACCGAGGGGGTAACCCAACCTATATGATCGGAGATCCCGTAAATTAGGACCTAGGAAAACAAACCAAAACAACTGAGCTGGGAGAAACTTTCAATACTCCCATTCTGCTACAGATACACTCTCATAGCCTAATGTTATGAAGATTGATTATATATTAATGTGTTCTGTCTGTGAGTAGAGACGTTGTCCTATAGAGAGACCTTGAAAGAACACATCTATATACGTGAGTTGCACTGGTGACCACAGTGTATGAGATTTGGGTGAATCTTTACGAAATTCATGAAAGGCCAATGTGTATGACTTATAAGCTCCACCTGAGGGGTAGCCTATGGCAGCCAAGTACCAGTAACGATAATGAGTGAAACTTGTTGCACAAGACCAAAAATTTAAGGTCTAGTCCACTGTTCAGTTGCAGTCATGTGTATCTCTTTGTCTATGTGGAATTTCAACTTAACAATCTTCACTAAACTACGTGTAAATAGTGATTGGAACTAATAAGCCATATGATGTGCCTCTGAGATCTAGAGGGGGATTGTTAGATTTATATAGGTTGTGGCCCATGTGGATAGTCCATGCAGCCTAGTAAATTCTTAAATCGCACGACACATTACTATGGCAGCGTGGAACTGTGTGGGAGACAAAGTTTAGTCTCATATTGCTAGTTGGAAGAGAGTTGGAGCAACTTATAAGGTAGATGTTCTATTCTCTCTAAGCGAGTGAGAAGAGAAGGGGTCCAGGCATGCCTCGTCTCACCCGCCCACGTGGTGTGGCTCGTGAATCGAATTAGAAACTCGTTTTGTGAAATACTAAAATTTTATATGAGGCACCACTGTTTCGTATGTGTCACCATTCATGTGGATGTTTAGCATGTGCCCTAGTCTTTCACCCCATGGCGGCTTAGTCAGCTTACCTCCTAGGCTATAGATACGGACATAACGGATCTACAGGTTACCTGCTCTCGCCCTTGCTCCTTTTGCTACAATGCTCTCTAGTCTTTCTCATCCTAGCGAGTACGTGCACGGCCATTCGGGAGAGCAAGCATCTAAAGGCTTGACCGTCAAGATCCTGCACCAGGAGATGGGCGATAAGGTTTTTAGTGAACATCTCGGTTCGACTGCTCGCCTTCGTCCGTGTTCTTCTTCCTCTATAGATCACGCAACCGACGACTTCAACAACACTATAGGCGAAAACTATAATGAGCATGGTGTTGCTGCGATGATAACCTTCCTAGTCAATTGTGTTATTTCTCTCTTTATTTGCACTAATTCTTAAAATTACATATCTACTCCCTTCGTCAAAATAGATGTCAAAAATTTATCTAAATTTAGATGTATCTAGTATCCAAATTTAGAAAACATTGAGACATCTATTTCGAGACGAAGAGAGTGCTAGATATGTTTGTTTGGGTGCATGTTAACATCTAATAGTGCTTACACGATGATAATTTTGGTACTTAATCTCACGGCAATATTTCTAACAACTTCTCGAATTTACTCATCTGAATGTAGTCGAAAAATGTATGCCATGGATGGATGTGCAGCAGGTTCTCGGCATCTAGAGTAGACCGACTGCTCACCTAGCTTACTCCGAGGTGGCCCTCTTCACTCACTTGTCACTCCATACCATGCCAACATGATTCACGTGCCGCGAGCACGCCTTGCCACCTCGCCCCAAAATAACGCGCAATAGGCAAACCGTCCCCTGTCCGGCTGTCCCGGTGCGCCGAACCCACCTGACCTGTCTCTCGTACTACCTTGCATGTCGTTCTCGTACGTACGGCCGCGCGCGCCCCCATTTCTGTAACGAGGTCTCCGGCCTCCACCTCACAGCCTCGCACCCATTTCAGTAACTCCACACACCGTGTCAGTTCAGAGCACACTTGCAACTGTTCGCTGCGCACCACGGTCGCGACTCGCAACAAATTGAATTAATTCCTTCCCTAGCTACCTCCCGTGATCTTCCTCTCGGTCTCGTATCCTATCCTTGGATGGCGGCCGGTTCCGTTCCCTATATAAAACCACAGGCTCCCGTGAAACTAACATACCGATCGAGAGCATAGCTACTACCATTCTACCCAGACAAGATTTCTTTGACCAACAACCAGGAGAGCGCGTACTACGGCGGCATGTCGTGGTCTGACACGGACGCGGCGCTGTTCGCGGCCGTCCTGGGGCAGGACGCCGCGTACCACCTCGCCACCACGCCGCCGCACCTCGACGGGCCCCCGGCGTCGTCGTCGGCCGAGCTCCAGGCGCGCCTGCACGACCTCGTCGAGCGGGGAGGAGCCTGGACGTACGGCATATACTGGCAAGAGTCCCGCGCCGGCGCCGGCGGCCGTCCCGTGCTCGGCTGGGGTGACGGACACTGCCGCGACGCCACCCCGCACGACGACGACGACCATGCACATGCAGGCGCGCGCGCGCCCGAGGAAGCCGGCGCCACGGACAGGAGCCTGGCGCGCAAGCGCGTCCTGCTGCGGCTGCACGCGCTGTACGGCGGCGGGGACGAGGACGGCGCGGACTACGCGCTCCGGCTGGACCGCGTCACTGGCGCCGAGATGTACTTCCTCGCGTCCATGTACTTCTCCTTCACCGAGGGCGCCGGCGGGCCGGGCCGCGCGCTGGCCTCCGGCCGACACGCCTGGGCCGCCGTGGATCCCCGCCTGCCTGGCTCCGCGGCCGCGCCCGGCTGGTACGTCCGTGCTTCCCTAGCCCAGTCCGCCGGCCTGCGCACCGTCGTTTTTCTCCCGTGCAAGGGCGGCGTCCTTGAGCTCGGTTCCGTCGTGGCCATGCGCGAGGACCAGCAGGTCCTGGGCGCCATCCAATCCGCCTTCCGCGTCCAGCCAGACTCGCCGGACGATTCCACGAGGATCTTCGGGAAGGACGTCTCTCGCGGAGGCGGAGCCCAAATGCCGCCAGTCCTAACCGCGGGAAGCGAGGCCGCTTGGGCGCTGCGGCTCGGCGGGCAAGGCGTCGTGACGCGCCCGGCCAAGAAGGAGGCCGTGGTGGGCAAAGCGATACCCACGGAGCCACCCAAGAGCATAAGCTTCGCCAAGCCAAGCGGGGACGAGCGGAGGCCGCGGAAGCGGGGCCGCAAGCCGGCCAACGGACGGGAGGAGCCGCTGAACCACGTGGAGGCGGAGCGGCAGCGGCGTGAGAAGCTGAACCAGCGGTTCTACGCGCTGCGCGCGGTGGTGCCCAAGATCACCAAGATGGACAAGGCGTCTCTGCTCAGCGACGCCATCACCTACATCCAGGAGCTGGAGGCCCGTCTGAGGGCCGGGGGCGGCGCGGCTGGGCCAGCGCGCCCGTCCGTGGAGGTGAAAGCAATGCAGGACGAGGTGGTGCTGCGCGTGACCACCCCCCTGGAGTCGCACCCCGTCTCCGGCGCCTTCAACGCCATCAGCGACTCCCCCCAGCTCAGCGTCGTGGCGTCGGACATGGCGGTGGCGGATGACACCGTCACGCACACGCTCGTGGTGCGGTCGGCGGGTCCCGAGCGGCTCACTGCCGAGACCGTGCTCGCGGCGATGTCGCGTGGGATGATGATGAGCACCACCCCGTCCCCGTGACTGTGCAGTGGTAACAGTACGTACAACTGTCAACCGTTAGTGTTTACTACACTTACTAGGTTAGACTGCTCTGCTCCTCGTGACGGAACCGCGTGCCGCGTGGTACGCAGGACAAAGGTGAAATGGCCACTGGGAGGGCAAAGGTGAAAACTCGTTCCCTCATTTGGTAGCATACCGGTGTTAGATTCAGACGAAGAAGAAGAGTTCCCTGAAATCTGTACGTAGTAGTCCTAGTCTGACACGGTGTCGTTGTTTTCAGATAGCGAGGTGTACGTTCCTGGCAACTCGTCACCGCAAATCAACTCTTTACTTTTATACACAATTTTAGCAATTTTCAGTCCTGTGGATTTTCTTCCAAGGAATAACCAGCCGTGGAATTTCAGCTTCTGCATATTTCGTCGAAGAAACCGTGGAACTTCGGCCCCGACAGGCACGTCGCGCGTGAGGTTTACTTTGACCGACGGCACGCGCTCTCTCCGTTTCAGACCTTTACCTGCACACGCTGCAGCTGGTCTGAGAAGTTTTCCTCGTCGGGTCGTCGTCGACGTCTCTTTCCGGCGAAAACGGCCGTGCCGCGTCCGGCCGGACTTCAGCGCCTGCACGCACCGCGTCTTCACGTGACACCGCACGCACGTCGCTTGCGAAAACTCTCTCTTGCGGCGCGCGACCATGGGACTCTGATGCATCGTCTGCCCGCGACCCGGCAAGCAGGTCACCGTGCGCATGCCCAACCACGCCCCGGTCGGTCCTCGCTTTGGCGGGCCGGCCGTTTTGGCCGAGGGGAGCGCGATGCAGGGCGAACGGGCGTGTGACAGGCGCGGCGTCGCTCGCTCCCGGTCGGGCCCGGCGTCGCACGGACGATGCAGATGGAACCGGTGGTCCGGCCTCGGGCACGGCCAGTGTGTCAGCTGCAGGGCGCGCGCGCCCCCGCCAATGGGCCGACGTTACGCGCCAACAACCTTAAACAGCAACTCTTTCAGTTCAGGAATTGACGTGCTGTGGCACCACGGCCGCGACCTCATCTCCCTTTCACCTTTCCGTGGACTCGCCCGTGGTCCGACGCGCGTCACGCTTAATCAAGCTATTAATTCAAGTCGCCCAACCTAAATCAAAGATTCACGCCGACCGACCAGTGCCATTAAGAAAGTTAAGAAAAGGACGGTGCTGCTTGAACAAAGCAACCCGGTGATCTACGAAGGGCCTGTCTGCTAGTTTGTATGGGTTTCTCCGCCCAGTCCAAGAGTGTTGGGATGGGCAGCGTCAAGCTGACACTCTCTATATCAGCTTTTACAGCTCGTTTGGTAGCCTGCATATTTTTTTTTGCATGGGTGGAGAACAGCGGTCCATCTGTCTGGTAGCCTGCATCTACTGTGAACAAACACATCTGTTTGGTTGCAAACCGTGCAGTCGTTGTGGTAACCTCCTACATTGAAGTGGTGATCATACCCACAAGGAGTTCATCACAATCACAACACACATAAGCAGTTCATCCTATCAGATGACACACAAGCAGTTAGTCAAAAGCATATACCACAAAAGTAGTTCTTCATAAGAGTTTATCATTGGAGGGGCTACTATATACCACCTCCGACCACAGTTTCATCAACCCTAGCCAATGGAGGAGATGTTTCACCACCTCCAAAAATATACACACAATTCTTGTTCAATCAGATCATTCGTATCATCGCAGAGTTAAGATAGATAAGTAGTACGACTAACAAAGAAGCATAGGCATGCCCTCCTCTCAGGCGTAGTTCCTGCGAAGCCAACACCTCAGACATTCCCTTCTCATATGGTTGTACACCTGAGTTGGGGTAACTTCCTTTTCAGTGAAGTCAAGAATATCATTGCAAACACGCTGCAGATAAACCTCTTTGAATATGTCGTCACACCAAATCCCTTCTTTGACGAACTCACAAAGCCTATTCAGAATGAACGGAGATAGAGAAGGCTCCCACACCATTGGTTTTGGCATGTACAAAGCTCGAATAGGGATAACATTCTCAGGCTCCATAGTTATAACAACCACTTTAGGAAAATTTTGTGATTTGTCCAGCGAATTGTCCTACAGTAATGAATAATACACTAAGCATGATGGTCTCCAAACAATTTGTGCAACACATGCTAACAATAACTACTAACAAGTAGAGCATTAGAAGTTCACACAACATCGAAGAACAGAGTATATATGCTCACACAACATGAACAGATCTATGAGCATTAGAGGTAATAGCGAAGAATGGAGTATACATGCTCACAGATCTATTACAGCTAGCCCAAGGTGAGAGGTTTTTTACAACAGCTTCTATAGGATGCATCACGGAGGTAGGAGACGAAGGAGATGCCTGTATGCCAACATTCGCCGCGGTCGATGGAGTTGATGGCAAGCCCATCGTCGCCTTGGTCGACTTTTTTGATGGTAAGCTCACCATGGCTACCTTCGCCGGAGTAGCCGGAAGGACTGCTATCGACGAGCTCCAAGGTGAAGCAGGACAACCAACCAACGGCGTGCTCGTCGACGAAGATGGTAGGACTAGCATCTTTGATATCGATCTGATGGGTGAAATGCTCGAGGGGGAGGTGGAATGGTGGATTTGGATTTTGGGGGTGGAACACCGCCCTGTGTAAATAGGGACGGGAGAAGGAGGGTGGTGAGAGAATTCCTCCCGCCAGAGTTTTGAGGACGTGCGCGGCCTCCCGCCATCTCCCTTCTTGCACGAGCTTGGCCGCTGTGTTCCCCTTTTTGCACGTAGCGAGGCTGGCTCTAGGGAAACGGCTGATTCGAGCATTGTCCCCGGGCCTGAATGAGGGGTTCTTTAAGGTTCGGACTCATGCGGGCCAAAAGGGCATGCATGCAACTAATTTGCCCATTTTCGTTGCCCCTGGGACTCGCTAGACCATCTATATGGTGGAGGCGTGGAGCGATCTGTTAGGGCATCTCCAGTGCCACCACCTATTTTGGACACCTAAATATTCTGATTTGGATCGGCCAACAGACAGAATTTGGTCATGGTCTGGCTTGCCAGGCCACTGCCCATTGCGGTGGACCAATTCGGTCCACGCAGGCCAACTGATCAGTTTGTAAATTCTTTTCACATTTAAGCACATTGACATACACAAATATGTAATTTTGCTACTAAATAAAGTAGCAAACATGTTTCATTGCCCTTCAGGCATCGCCAACAAATGGAAAGTTCCTCTCAAATGTCCAAAATGAAACAATATCATACAATTTGTCTAAAAAGCTCCCAAATGGCAATCATCTATGCCATTGCCCTTCAAACATCGCGAGCTCGGATGATCGTTTGCTTCTTCTCGACCCAAGCCCTTTATTCGGGGTTGGAGTTGTTGTCCAAGTAGGTCAGCATGATGTGGTTATCCTCGGTCATGACCTTGGTTTCGGCCTCCAAGAGCCTAGACTTGGCATCGGCCTCCATGAGCCTAGCCTTGGCTTCGTCCTTGATGAGCCTAGACTTGACATTGGCTTCTTCCACCTCAAAAGATCTCATGTGGAGATTAACAAAGCTCTTGCTGGTGGCCTCTTTACCTTTGCGCCGCATCTCCTCCCTCTCGGTATTGGCCTCTTCCTTCTTGACCATTAACTCCCTCAATGTGTCTTGGAATGCCAACAAGGAAGCTTGACGTTTGATGTCGGTCTTGGAGGCCTTGTGGCCTATAGGCTAGCACTACTTGATGGCCCGTCGGTTGCAGGGCCGCCAAGGCATTGGCCATCGTCGTCAAGGTTGATGGCACCGCCAGTTCACGCTTTGCCATTGTCCTTCTTCTTCGCCCCTCAGTTTTTACAAAGGGCATATATAGTTTCCCACTTCTTGGTAACTTTGATCAAAATCCAATAATGGCTTAATGTGAATTCCTTGTTCTCATTGACCGCCTTGAAGTGCTCCAAATCTTAAACAACCTACACATATGGATGACAATCCATGACACATGCCACATACATACAAGGTACATTGACAAGAGGAAGAGGTTTTACCATGTCAAGCGCCTTGAGCCTGCTGATTTCCTTGTATCATCATCTCTTAGGAGCCTTCAAACTTGCTACACTCGGCATGGATGAAGCCACATCCCTTTGAAAGAGAGAGATAGATCATTTCCATCACTAGAGAAAGAATGGGCGAGCACTTCCGATGCTCATGGAAGTACTTGCCCACACAGCGCCAATATGCATGTCCCTTTTGCTCGGCACCAACATAGTGGATCTTGTGAAATCTCCATCCAAGCTTTGCATAGAAACTTGTCCTCTTTCGTGGTGTAGCTCGAGGTCCTTTTGCTCACCCTTGCCATCAACAAGTGTCGCTGCAAGTGTCGCAGCTAGTGTTGTGGTTATGGCTTGGGTGATGCCCTTGCCGATGGAAACACCATCATTTCCAAACAATGGTTCATCGTTAATGGAGTACGCATATTTTTGAGTCTCACCTTGCGTGTATAAGCCATCGCCCACATGCCCATTGTCATTGATCATGTCAAGAATGATGCCCTCGCCATTGTTCTCCATGAATTCCTACACACAAATTGACCATGACAAGTCGTGTGGCACAAGCAAATGACAACAGGAAAAAATTATGCAACCTTACCGCCTTCATGGACGGTGGCGACTGGTTTGTCATTCCGTCAAACAGGTTTACTAGAGGTGGCATGTTGTCGGTAGATATGTGTCGTTGCTTGTTTGGTGCCTTCGGTGTTGAGTCTCCTATCATGGGAGTGCGGTTGACGTCGATGACATGCCTAGACGTCTCTACCGACATCTACTTGGGATTGTCGAGCTGGGAGAGAGCGAAGCCGTGGCTTTCATCCTGCGCTGGTGTATGTGGGCATGGCATCCTAGGTTGAAGAGGAGGCCGACCACTCGGCTTCAACGTGACCGAGATGGTGGATGACGCGTCGGCCATGGCATGGCCAGGGGGAAGGGATAGAAAAACACCATTGCCGAATGTGATGTTCAACGACTCCTACTTCATCATGATGATAGCCCGCTCGATGACTTTCTTGGCCAGAGCATTTCTGTTCGCCATGGCCCACACGTCGAGGATGCGGTCATTCTCTTTCTACCGCTCCTCTTCGAGCTTCGAAGTGTGTCGTGGTATTGCTGACGAGTACGCCATGGAGGGGTCCTCACAGTGCGTGTTTAGAGACGTGGGGTAAAGCAGAGAGTTGGCAGGTACGAGGTAACACAACTTACCCATGTTCAAGTCCCACAACGGTGGTGGAACTCTACTCCTGCTATAAATCACTATAATGGTAATATGCCGAGTTACAGAGATAGGTTCGCTGTGCGAGGTGTCGCGCATTGTACGCAGAAATCTAGAGGTTATCTGATGTTGTTATGCCCTAAAGGCTCCCGCAGGCCGGCTTATAAAGGCGCCAAGACCTAGGGTTTACAGGGAAAGGTCCTTGCCGGACAAGGTAAAGAGTCCTGCACCTACACGAACTAGTCTTTCGTGTCTTGTACTCTAAGGCGCCGAGTATGTCCATGACTCCTGCGTAGCCTTTCTTTATCTGGCATAGGCCTCCCTTCTGAATCCGTCTAACTAGGCCGCCCAGCAGGCCATAGGCCTTGCTACCAACTATGGGCCACCCAGGTTAGGCGGATTAGTGACATGCTATGAGGATACCCATATAGCATATCCTAATACAGTGAATCAGGTGGCCTCTCTCCGGCCAGCGCGCTTGTCAGACTTGACTTGACGCTCCTCTGGCGTCAGATCCTTCGTGAGCTTCTTCGGCTTGGCCAACTTCTTCTTGGCAGCGCTGCCGGCAGCACGCGCAGCTAAGGGTGTGGCAGCGGGTTCCATCGCTTCTGCTTTTGCTCCCGCCAGCCAAATTTTGGGAAAACATTTTTTTGGAGAGAACGAAGTGGTTGGTGTTCCACTGGCAGGAGGGACCGCTAATGTCAAGGGAGGACATGGGAGGACGCGTGCGATATACGGCATGACGCAACCGAGGACCAAATTTGATAAACGGGTGGTCCGTTCTACGCAAATCGGTCCGTTTGGATCACCCCGCTAGGCCATGTTCCGACTGTCCTCATGTCCATACAGACCATTTTGGACGGGCCAGAACCGTATGGGTCGTGCCACTAGATATGCCCTTAAACTTTCATCAATGAGAATACAGAATACATCATGACACATGTAACGACATAAGGGGAATAAAGAGCGGGGGCTATAGTCCTAACCATGTACTGTCGTGGATATGATAAGCCGGGTATGCTCACCAGGACGATTAATGGTAGTAATGGCAGACCCATGGAACAAACAAGGCTTGAGCCAGGTAAGGCTCGGTCCTTAGTCGGTTCATGGGAGTCGCAGAGGATACAGAGACTGTGAGCTTGGAGTACAAGGCAAGAAGGTCATGAGTCACCATCTGTTAGGACTTCTATTCCTTTATGGACATGTTAGATTATAAACCCTAGGTTGACTGCATATATAAAGCCAACTTAGGGATAGAAATATAAGTTAGATAGTCTCTCTATGAGATACCCCATAGACTTGCATGCAGAATCGAGTTTAGATCTCGCCGACAACACAGCACAAAGCTTAGTCGGTGGAAGCATTGTTACTCGATATACAAAGCAATACAATAAGAGTGAGGAGCCAAACTTGGGTAGATCATGTGTACCAATCCCTTGCCCGATTCACCCAATTTCGCTACGCTCCGCATTTGTGGTCCCTCTCGCGATGGTACCTGCCATGTATTCCCATGACATGTACACCCATTTTCTAAAATATGTCTTCGCCACTGTCCCCAGTGAGCTCAAAAGAATGTTCTGAAGTGACATGAAATGAGTTAAGTATTAATGTCATTTTATAATATTGTCCTGTGATAAGGTAATTATATCATGTCAGTAAGATCTTCCACAATTGTAGGGAAAACGAAATTGTTGGAAATACTTAGGGTAAAACAAACATGTCATAGAGTTCATAGATCTTTTTTTGACAATCAATACCATATATATTTATCATACCAAATAATATATGGTAAATATACATGAGTTGTCTTTAGCAAATACAAAATAAAGTCTAAAATAAACTATCCAATCATCTAGGTTTTCAAATTCTTTTTTCTTCGATGACATAATCTTGTGCTTTTCCAAAGGCAGCCTCATAAAAAATACATAGGTACCAAATCACAGACATGTACGTACCAATAAGGATTTCTCCCATAATTTTAATTTGAGCCGCAGTGTACGCGTGTAGTGATTAGAATAATCATCCAATATTGATAAGAGTAACAACACCAATATTTCAGAGAAGACAAATCGAACAACTTTGTTGACATTGCTCGGGAGCCGAAAGTAGGAATCACCATCACTACAACACAGAGCTCGGACCTCGGCGCTTATAGACGTCAAGGCACGACCTTAGTCGTCGCGCTCGCGCTATTGTGGCCAAAAATCCGCTAGGGATAACTGCGTTAGAGATTGTGCAACGACGACGGATTTTTTTTGGCTCAGCACAACATAATCCGCTCAGCTAGCGCTTCCGTGGCACGGCAGTGAATGTGCCTCGTTACATTACTGAAGACGGAGGAAGTTTAGTGTCGTGTCACGTATTGCAAATACCGTGGTTTGTACAACATCATCGATCTAGATAACTAATTATAGTACCATTAATTAAAGTAAAAAGTTTACAATCATTAATTTAGAAAGCTAATTGCATTTAGATTGAAAATTCAATTTTATTGAGAGGATATTTATTACATCATATTACACTACAACCACTTCTTACACTTATCTTCTAGCAAATTATGAAAATAAAAAAATAAAACTATCTACAACTAACCTAATTCTTCCACTTATCTAAAGGATAACTATAGAAATTTATCTAATCTAATATTGAGCGCCTCTCTATTCTGCTAACACCCTATTGCGACAAACGCATCAATAGGGCCATCATCCTCCAACGACGATGCTTTCATGGCGGTGGCGGCGATGGCGATGACAGCGGCAACGATGCCATGTCCATAATTCTTCACATGAGCTACGCTGACCGCGTTGTTGTGGATCTGAAAGAAATAGCGGATCGATTAGAGAAAGAATATGATGCAACAATATATCGATTATAGAAAGAACAAGCTCCAACAAAAATCGATTAGAGAAAGAACAAGATCCAATAGCAGATCGATTAGAGAAAAAACAAGATCCAACAACAAATCTATTAGAGAAATAATAAGATCCAACAACAGATCGATTGAGAAAGAAGCTTAGGCTTGGAGGACTCCAACACAGAGTCTAGGTCGGATTGGCAGATCTTGCAAGGCATTACCACATTTGGGAGGGGCGACAATAGTAGAGATGGGAGTTGATGAGATCTTAGGATATTTTTGAAAATAACTATGTTCAGATCTAGGGTTTGTCTTGCTGAGAGAGTGGGTGTAGCGCCGTACAGAAAGAAGAGTTGAGAGAATGGGGGCTAAGAAATCTCTGTTGGTGAGATATAGTGTTTGCTTTATAGGTTGTATAACATGTGTGCCTAGTAACATGGGCCGAATTGGTTCATAGAGCCCATAGGTCCGCCCATAAGCCAGTCTCCAGCAGCTCGGGTAAGTAGTGGTGGTCCGCACCTATCAGTTAGACAAGCCTAAACAGGCAGCGAGCAGTGATTGACCATTCTCTAGCAGACATCAACAATTAATGACGCTTAAAATGAGCAGTGAATATTGGGAATGCCTCTATTGGCCAAGCGAGACGTTAAAAACCACCGCATTCCACTCCTTGTACCACGACACCAAAATCCGCCACTACCGTGTGTGCCACGGTGTATAAGTGGCCGCAGAGACAAAATGATGCCACCAAAGCTCATCCGTCGCGTAACCAGCTATTGCTGGTTCTTTTTACTTATGCTACCCGAAAAATTCGTCGGATATGGGTGGTATTTTTGTAGTGCATTGCCAAGATCGTGGCAACCGAGAAAGATATTACAAAGACAAACCTCCCCGTGACAACCAACAAAAACCATACCAGCGAAGAAAGATATGGAAAACCATAACTAAAGAAATTTGATCTTCCAAAACCACCATTAACATCGAGAAGAAACTCATGCCATTGAATGAAGGACCGAAGAAGACTTACTATAAATGATACCATCGCCATCGACATGGAGACCGAAAAGGAGTAGCAAAACCCTAATCTAATTTATTGAAAATACTACTTTTATTAAAGACTCAACTCATAGATCAGGTTCCCCACTCCTCCTGGTGGCGGCGAGGCCGGCTGGAGGAGGGGGAACCGATTATGGAGGATGCAGAGGGTGGAGGCGGCTACGTTTAGAGAAGAGAGAGAGGCGACAACATCATAAAGTTAATAGTTTGGAGTACACTCGTGGACAATGTAATTGTCATTTGATATCACTAAATTAACCAGGTAGCCTTCTTTATAGATGGACTCGGTCCGTTGGAAAAGAGGAGAAAAAGGGAGATAAAAAAAATTAAGGAACTAGAACGACTCATGGCGGTTTTGTTGGCTAGGAACCCCCTCTCCCGACCCACATCATCCATGGTAGGCAACTGGGCCATGCCACCACCCCCTCTCCTCAGACCCCGTCCACCTCCTATCCCCCGTCGTCACCGACGTGCATCGTTGGGCAAAGCCCGGGCAGGCTGGCACCAACTAAACCCTCGACTTTAACCTCTCAGTGGTGATCCCGCGCAGGGAGGCAATGAAGTTGGGTGGAGCGGCTAGGAGGATGAGCCCAAGCCCGACAGTGATCTAGCACGTGCGGTGCTATGACACGGGGCTGGCGGCGTACATGAGCGGACAGCGGCCGGTGGTTTAAGTGGTGGCGCGCGGAGGCGGACATAACCCTCTTGGCCCAGATCTAGGTCCTTCAGGCCCAATCTGGGTAGGGACAGGTCTTGGTGGCATGTCCTTCCCCTCTTGCATCGGTCCAGTGGTTGCCCGACGTTGGCAATACGGCAGACTCCGGCAACGATGACATGGGTAGCGTTTGACATGCACTTGCAGGTGTTTGGTGGTGGCGTACATGGTGTTGTAGTACGATGGTGGGGATAGTAGGGAATGCCTCCTGACAGACCCTACTGTTTGTTCCGGTCGGCACTGCCTCTAGCGGTGGACGGTGGATCTCCTCCGAGTGGTCGCGGCTCAGTCAAGGGAGAATCTGGACCTATCGGTCTAGATTTACTAGTCGATGGCTTCAGAGTGCAACTGGTGGGTGGCACGATGCCGACATTGACTGCACTTTTGCCGATCACGTGAGGCTGGTCTAGTGCCGGCACCTTGTTTAAATTGTTGGTCCCATGGTGATCCATTTATCTCTTCCTGGTCTTCAGCTTGTGTACGCTGAGGCAGAAGCCATGTAAGGTGGACAACACGGGCGTCTCTATGGTGACGGGAGTGGCGATGGTGATGGCCTGGCTCTTTGGTTATTTCGATGGTGAGGAGAAGGTGGCAGGTTACCATAGTGTTGGCGGTGCCCAAATCGTGATTTGGAGGCCGGACTGGAGGATAACGAGGAGTCTGATACTTCGGGCGTATGCGAAGGTTTTTCTAGGCGAAAGCCATGTGTGTGGACGCCAACTGTAGCTATGCCCGTGGGTGTCGTAACCCTTTGGGGGTGCTGTTGTGGTTACCTTCTCTGGTAGTCCGGTATTAGGGTTCTGGGTGAAAACCCTTAATCGTCGTGGTCTCGTCGACAGCAGCACAGTACATCATTACCCTCTTGAGGATGTCGTCGTGGAGCTCTAACTCCCCTGGTGTCTTCGGTACCCGAGTTTTGGTCCCGTGTTCTTTTTGTTTTTTCTTGATCTACTTTGTGAGAGGATTTTCTCATCACCTTGTATCAGTTCGACCGTTTGTGGTTTTATTTATAAAACGGCACGAAAGTGTATTTGAAGATTTTGTTGGCTAAGCAGTGTGCAAGTTGTGGTCATCAGGAACCGATGTATCGTGAGATATGGAGTATGCGTAAGTCTGTTTTAGCCGAGAAGAGAGCTGAGAATATATTGACGAGTCTATGATGCTTCCAGCACCTAATTAAGTGCAAACGAGGAACATGACCGAGGGTAATCTAGTGTCTGGGGATATTACCTTATAGTGACATGGTTTTATAAATTGTTCCAAGGTAATTGCCAATTAGTACATGGGAAACTACATCGTCCATCCTAGGGAATTGGCCAATTAGCGGTCGTACCTTGACATCACAGCTCCAAGAGTTCGTACACAACTAATTGATGGGTCTTTTGTTTGTTGTGCTTGTTTCTTGGAGCATTAATCTCTGGTGGTCAAGGAGGCAGTTCAAATCAAGCAACACAAGTCTATCTAATACACTGCATCCCTGGAATTAAGTTCTCTCTGTCCTTTTGTCCTGGCTTCAGGGCTGGGGGAGTCGTGAAACAGGAGGGTTTTTCATCAGCTTTGTTAAAGGGAAAGAAAAGGCTTTTGATCACCTGCTCTGCCCCCCCCCCCCCCCCCCCCCCCCAAGTGCTCAAATAAATTAGGCGTTGAGAAATGGAGATTCCTTCTCATCCGCATCAGATTTCAGATCCAAATATGCAATTTTTAATCAAGTATAGAACCAGGACACTTAAATCCAGGAGCTCGGGGCTGGTAATAGTATCAAAAGACCCTGCCAGCTTGTCCTCTACCTTGCTGAGAAAATAATTGGTTGATCAGGCAGTAGATCATACATCTATTTTATCCCGTTGATCCTGACTTCGAACAGAACGCCATGTGTTGGAGTTAAATAAACTTAGATGGAGACTTCAAGTAATGACAAGTAGATGACATACACTACAGAAGTACAGATAAGACGATCCACCGACTGATAAATTTTAATCACTGGAGACGATGTGGCCTCTGTGCATCAATGTGATGGAGATCTGCAGCCATTGAAAGTGCTGTGCGACATTGGAAAGCTAGTTGAGGATTTCCTTAGGTATCTGTTTAGCTTTATGATGGCCTTTCAGTAGTACTTATTCAGTTTAATTTGTAGAAGTACCATTTTATTTATGGTATGCTAACGGCAAATCTTACTAGAATTAGTAAAGATTTCCTGCTGAACTAGGTCTACAGCCAGAGCGCAGCAACCAAAGAAATGCTAGAGCAAAAGGTTCATTCGCTTAATGCTTACTGTCTTGTAGGATAGATACTTCGAAAGAGAGTTGTTTTCTTTTCAAGAGAGTTTTACTCACAAGAACCCCTCGGGCTCTCACCCCCGCGTCGCCTCCCCGAGCGAGGCGACAGGGGCTCCCCTGCTCTCCCGGCGACCGCCCCCCCCTCCACAAGCCCTCCCTCCTGCCGCCGCCGGCCCATGCTGACGGGGGCTGCCCGCACGGTGCCGACGGCGGTGGCTCCCTCTGCTTTTCCCCATCCTCTGCGAACCCTAGCTCGGGCAAGGGCGGCCGACGACGGTGCTCCTCGGCTAGCGACGTGTCCGGCGGCAGCGTGCTGACCCCGGGTGGACAGTGAGGCGGCCGGTGGTGCCCGCTCGGCCCAGATCTGGGCCCATTTGGGCCCCATCTGGGTTCGGGAGGGCCGACTGTTCGGCAGATGGTGTTGCTTCCTCAAGGTGGGCTCGGGGCAGTGGGGGCTTTACGGGCCCGATCTGGGCCCGGCCGGGCCTCATTGGGCCTGGTGTGCCCCTGCTGCCACGTCCGGTCAGCTACCGCGACAGCGGTGGAGGCTGTTTCCTCCCGTCGGCTGCGGCATTGTCGCCCCATTACCGGTTGTTCCAAGTTTTCCGTCCTCGAGGCCCCACATCGGTTCACAGTGAGACGACGATGGTGGCTTCAAAACCGTGGTGGCGCATGCTCATGGGCGGCGTGGATGGGTGGAAACCTTCGGCGCGGTCGGATAGTGGTTTTGGGGTCGAGAGAAATCCCTATCGGTTTTCCAACACCGACGGGGTGACGCCTGCGGGTACCGCCATTCCTTCGTGAAGGGCGTCGGGTGTACCCCTTTCTCACTAACCTTCGCGTATGGGGGAAACCCTAGGACATTCCGAGCAGCAGCGTCGTCATCATCACATCCCTTCTTGGAGGTGTTGATTCTTACGCGACGCATCGGAGGTTTAGAAGTGTGGTAGGACATCTTCGGAGGGCGCAACGATTGCGAACCGTCTTTGTTTAGTCGATCTGTCGTTGTTGGCATTGTTTTCCTTTCTTGTTTTCTCTCTTCTTTAGTTTGGGCTTCTGCGCTGAGCCCCAGGCCCAGCAGTTGTATCGTCGTACCGGGAAGTTGCTATATTAATATAGCGGCTTCGGGGTACTGGTTACTCTGAATTTTGCCAGGCTCGGGCTGGTACACACTCTCAGGTCCTTCCTATAGCTGCGGCCGCAGCAGCAGCACGACAGACAACATTGCTTCTGTTCTGAGGCAAGCCTGCAGAAATTCGGCTGTCGAAGATTTAGATGCTTAAACATGAAGATCCCTATTTTACTTGAGCCGAAAACGACAGCTTTCAGCAGTTGCCCTACTCTCTCCATAGGATTAAACAGCACGGGTCACATGGTAGCTTAATGAAACTTAGGTCCACCATATACTTAGAGTAAACTAGTTAGCAAACACACCCCAAACCGTCTACCCAGCACACATCAGTAGGCACGGGAGAGAGGCTCTGCAGAAACCCATAGATCACTAGCACACAACACAACACCCATGGACATCTTAGCTAAGGGAGAAGCTTCGAGACTCGACGCTCTCAGTCTGATTCTCCAAGGTTTTTAAGGGCATCTTCTATTGCAGGTACAGAATTACGAAATGCTTCCCACTGCTCAACCGTCATACTTATCCCTGCATTTCAGCAACACATGTCAGCATAAGAAATGAGGCATGCAATCAAACACAACATAAAGCAGCAGCAGCTGCAGAATTCAAAATATTCTGCACCACACACAATTGCCAATGAAGATGATGTAGTAATAAAGATATTGGAAATAGCAAACTCAAATATGAATCGTATATAAGTACAATGCAAAACATAAAATTAAGAACTGAAAGCAACGACCTATTTTGACCTTAAATAAATAAATAAAGTATTAGTATCAACGTGTTAGGGAACAGGAGGATGTCCCATGATAACCATCCACCAGAATCTGACCCCTTCAGTAACCATAAACTACGGGATTGTGATGGACTGGTAGTAGCTTATTCTTGAGTAGCACACGAATAAGGCTGAAATGCTAAATAAAATACACCAGCTGATTCAGACTATGGACAATATAGGACGGGATGCCAGGAGTCAGGAGACAGGAGTAACATGACAAAGGAAACCATTCTCCACTGGTTTCTGAAACTAACAAGTAAGATCATAGAACAGCTTCATAAGGTTGGGAGATACCACCTTCTAGAATATCAGTCAAGTATGCTCGTGCTGAATTTAAGTGTTCAATTCCATCAAACTTAATTTTGCTAACCATTTTTTATTAAGTTGATCCTGCACAGATAAATGAACCTACTACCTTTTGAATACCAGTTAGTTTGCTCTGCAGAATTCAAGGGCTCAATTCCACCAAACTTATTTTGGGTAACCATTTTAATAAGTTGATTCAGCGCAGATAAACGAGCCTTCTATTGCGTAAGATCTAATCACTACATCTACTCAAATATTTGACAAGCTAGTTATTCTCTATGAGAGATCATTTCTTGCTCAACAACGATTTTCAGAAAAAACAACGACTGCAACAGCTTCAAACTAGACTACAGACTTCGACAATGCTGAAAGCTGAACCAACCAGGGGCAGAGGCTGATGCCTGATGGGCACTGCATATCACAATAGCAGTAGCAATGCAGCAGCCATAGAAGAAGAAAAGGCACCCTAATCATAATCTAGCTGTGAGCATTAGATAATTGCACAGCGGTACATAGTATCATCAAGACAAGATCAAAGTTTATGGCGAAGTAATAACCACAGGTAAAATGGTAACAAGGAAGTTGGCTTCAATCAAGAGTGGTATTCACAAGTCCCACAGAATTTACATGGGGATTTTGCACAAAGCTAATGGTCGCATAATGTAGAAGACCCACTGTACACCCCCAATCGACACTACCGATTATCATCCATTTAGCAGTCCCTACATCCTATTAGAATACAGATCATATGCAAGTATTTTTTTTGTTGTCAGAACTGTACAATAGCTTATAGATGTGCAAAAATCAATATTGGCATTACTCTCCAACACTTGTAAGTGGAATGTAACAGCTTAAAGGACATCAGGCTGTTGCAATAAAAAAATGGGTGCTCTCACTTTTGGTCAGGTTTGATGGAAGTGAAGGATGTATTTTATAGTTTTTGTAAGAGGATTTTGGGAAATGGTAGTAAAACCAGATTTTGAGAGGATGTTTGGGTGGGGGACAAACCTTTATGTACTGTTTTTCCTAGATTGTACAACCTGACTTTTGCTCGGGAAGTGACCGTGGTAAGAGTCTATGCACAGAACTTTGATTGCATCAGTTTTCGTAGGTCATTGCATGGTGAGACTTTGGAGATGTGGAATAAGCTTCTTGATATATGTAGTCGGGTTTCATTGTTGGATGATCCTGACAAGGTTCGTTGGAATTTAACCAAATCTGGGATTTTCTTGGTGAAATCTCTTTATACTTATTTAGTTGCTAGAAGGGTCCTCTTCCCTTACAAATTGATTTGGAGGCTCAAACTGCCACTCAAAATCAAAGCTTTCATCTGGCTGTTGGTTAAGAACAGAGTGTTAACTAAAGATAATCTGGCAAAAAAAAGGGTGGAAAGGTGATATCCATTGTGATTTTTGTGGTGATAAGGAGAGCCTCACCCACTTATTCTTTTAATGCCCTCTAGCTAAATACAATTGGATTGTTACTGGAAGTGCTCTAGGGAAAGGTGATAAACCTGAGAATTTTTTTGATCTATGTGAAAACTGGATTACAAAATTTACTGGTAGAGATAGAGTAGTATAATGGTTGGAGTTGCTGGTTTATTATGGAATCTATGGAAAACAAGAAATGATGCTTGTTTTCAAAGAAAGGTTCTGAGAGACCCTACTGATGTTATTTTTTCTCTGTGCCAATTACTTGACGACTGGAAAATCTTGCAGAAAGAAAAGGTTAGAAAGGTGCTGAAGTTGGTCTCTGATCGACTCCGGAGGATAGCAAAAGAAGTTTTTGGATGCCGCCGCAGGTGGGATCCTGGTGCAAAGAGAATCTGCGAGCGTTGATGTCGTTGATCAACTAGGCATAGTTCGCAGGAGATCTTCGTTTCACATAAACTATTCTGTTAGCTGGAATGTTTACTTATGTCGTTGAGTAAGCTTTAGGATCATTTTAGGAGCTCTCTGGTTATTTTTTATGTTGCCTCATCGGTGCCTGATGCGAAGTTTGCAACAATGTTGTGAGATACAGACTCCAATTTCTTCAATGAAATTGGGGGCCGTGTGGCCCCTTTAATAAAAAAAAGTTCTGACATAATTCGACGGGGTGGATTTCAGGGAACGGATACACTCTTTCCTGCAAGGGCTGAACCGAATTGACAATGCAGCGAGGTCGCCACAACTAGGGAGTTCTCCATAACTGTGCATATACTAAGAATAAAGCCCATTCTTACTGAACAAAATAAACTAATCAAATCTAGCATTCGAGCAGAAATCCAATGCTTGAGCTCAAAGAAAGATTGCAAGATATGCAGTACCTTTGGAGGAGGGCATCTCCTTGCCGTCCTTCAAGTAGTACTCGCGGATCGAAACCAGCGTCATGCCCTTGAACTCTGACAGCGTCACCCTCCTGTTGGCCGACAGCTGCAAACGCAAACACATCGCACCGTAAAACCTAGCAGAACCCTACCCTTGTTTAGGCAAAAAAAAGTTGAACTCACGCGGCAGAGGATGAGGTCTCCATTGTCGTCCAACTCCTTCCCTACACCTCCCTTCTTCTCCTCCTCCTCCTCCTCTTCCTCTTCATCTTTCTCTTTCTCTTCCTCTTCCTCTTCCTCTTTCTCTTCCTCTTTCTTTTTCTCTTCCCCTTCCCCTTTCTCTTTCTCTTCCTGCTCTTCCACCTTCCCCTCCTGACAGTGCCCTTTCTTTTTCCCCTCCTCGCCTTCATCGGTGAGAGACTCGAGGTAGTCCTGCACCATGCGTCGTACGAAGAGCTTCCGGTCGGAGAGGGAGAGGTCGATGCCGAGGCGGTCGGCGGCGGCGCTCCGGACCTTGTACTCCGTGAGGGAATTCAAGTCGGAGCCCCGGAGGATCTCCAGCACCGCCTTCTCCACTTCCTTCTGCATCTTCTCGTCCATGTTGATGCCCGGCGGCCGCCGCCGACTGACGCCGGTTACCTCCGCTGTGCAGTTTTTTTTTTTCGAGAGAGAAACCTCCGCTGTGCAAATGTGCAGTTTACCCTCTGTGCGCTCCGGTCGATGGGGGAAGAGGAGGAGACTCCTCGTCGACGGGCCGATGTGTTGGGCCGTGAATATTAGATTGGCCCTAAAACTGGTCCTAGCCCAACGGGATACGGCAAAGGAGGTGGAGGTCCGACAGGAGCTTAGAGGAATAACCGGCAGAGGCATAGCCGCACTGGTCGCGACTCGAGAAGACCTACTTGTTCAAGCAGCTCGACAAGTTTTATATCTCCAAGCAGTGGAGAACCACTTTCTGTATTTCTTCTGCACTTTTTCGAGTGAGGCTAAATTTAGCGACATCTAGATTTTGTAGAAGGTTCTTTGCAAAGATTTCGGTCGAGGGATCATTACTTTTAAAGGATTCACCCACATCAACTTCCGAGTCACCCATGGTAATGTCGGCTTGTGAACTTTGGTTCACGGGCTCTTAAGATTGAGCCGTAACATCCTCAGTGCGCGGAGACGGAATATCTTCCGACACTTAGGATGGGATCGGAATAGGAGTCGGAGGCATAGCAGCGGGCGAGACAATGGTCAGTTTATGCTGGCACGAAACCTTCCCGGCTTTCTTTTTCCTTTGATGATTGATTTAGCTCTGGACAATAACCGAACAAGATCGTTATGACCCGAAAAGGACATAAACAAAAATACATGGTTTGATGGAAGAATTTATTTATTGACGACTGGCATTGTTTGTGGGCCAGCTTGCACGACTAGAGCCTTGCATTTTCGGGTAAGTGTTTCTGGCAACACTTCCAGCTCCTCATCCTCCTGAGGAACTGGATCCTCAGGCGGATATCTCTCGAGAGGAGCAAGCTCTGACTTAGAGAGGTTAGCAAGCTGAAAGATGCAGTATCTCAATATTGCGAATAAAACATACAAATAAGTAAGTACAGAGAAAGTTAGTCAAAATTATTACGGCGATCAAGGGCATATCCGTCGTGAACATGTCTAGAGAGACGTCTGGAATCTTCCGGTCTATTCGCTCCTTGATCAACCACTTGATTCGGGCCTCGTAGTCCTTGCTGGAAATCGGGAGCCCGCAAATCCTCAGGTTGTCCTTTTTGCTCTTGGTGACCGTGTGCATCAGCCGGTCCCCAAGGTGCTCGAGAGGTTGAATCCGGCGAGCTAGCCAGCAATGGACTAAGTCGATCCCTTGAGACCTCTGTGCTTCATCAAAAATTCAATCCGCCTCTTGGCGCGGAACAAATCTTCAGTAAGAGCCGGAGCTTCCGCGTCCCATGATTCTTGGGGAGCGGTAGCACCGTCAACAAAAGCTGGCAAGCTTTCCTGCTTGCTGGGAGCCGGTTTATTCTTATGATAGAAAAATGTGGAAGGCCATCTCTTCACCGACTCACTGGCTATGACTTTAGGATAGACTCGGTCTCTCCTAAGGACGAAGCTGAGTGTTCCGGTAATGTATGGAACACCGGTGGTGATGGAGTTTTTCCTAGTACTAAAATAGTATCAGAAGAAAGTAAGACTCGGTTTGATTCCGAGATAACCCTCGCAAAGAGATACATGGGCGCTAATCTCTAGGATAGAATTAGGAGGAAGGTTGTGGAGTTGCACGTTGTAGTAATTAATCACCTCGAAGAAGAACTCTGAGGGCGGAAAGCTCAAAACTTGGTCAAGATGAGTGTCGAAGTGAACCCGCTCATCGGCGTGAGGGGGGATGGTTTTGCCGGAACCGCTTTGTCACTCACTGGCGAGAAGAAGGCCCTCATCCTCAACGCCATGAAGCTTCTTGTCATCCAAGACGCAGGGGATCCAGACCCCGCGCTAATTCTCTATCGTCGTCGTTGTTGTCGCCGTTGCTGCCGTCGTCGCCGCGGCACCGGAGCTAGGAGCGTCAGCCATCTAGCCAGGGGAGGTGACCTTTGGTGGGAAGCACTGAGGGGATTGGGTGCAAAGAGAAGGGAGATAGGGGTGTTGGATCTCTAGGGGAGAAGGGAGGTGAAACATTGCAAATGTATCTATAATTTTTGATGCTCCATGCTTGGTTTTATCTACTTTCTTGTGTTTTGTCCATACTTTGGAGTACTTTTCATATGATTTCTTGGACTAACCTATTAATAAGAGCCACAGTACCAGTTGCCTATTTTCTGCTGTTTTTGGTTCCAGAAAAGTCAGAAAATCAATATTCTTGGAATTGGACGGGACAAAAGCTAAAGTTCCTATTTTACCGGAAGACTCACGGAGCCCGAAGCAGAGACGGAGGAGGGCCAGGGCCTGGCCACACCATATGGTGGCGCGGGCTAGCCCTAGCCGCGCCACCAGGTGGTGTGGGCCCCCTGGCACTCCACCGACCTTGCCTCTTCGCCTATAAGAAGCCTCCCGATGCATAAACCCTAAATAATAAAGCCTCCAGCCACAAAAAGTTCCACAGCGCCGCCGCCACCGAAGGGGAGATTCGGGGGATAGAAAGTCTCTGTTCTGGCACCCTGCCGGGACGGGGAAGTGCCCCCGGAGCCATCTCCATCGATCTCCACCACCATCTCCATCACCGTTGCTGATTCGCATGATGAGGAGGGAGTAGTTCTCTCTCGAGGCTAAGGGTTCTACCGGTAGCTATGTGTTCATCTCTCTCTCTCTCTATGCATGATCATATTGTGATCATGAGCTTGTAATCTATAGATCTACCTTGCTACTCAAGTGCTTTAATAGATCTCTGCTCTCCCCATGTGTGTGAAAGTGACAGCGTGCTCACCATGGTGGCACTTAGGCTAGAGATTACAAATACTTGTTATGAGTTATATTTGGAGTTGGATGTCTTTATGAAATTGTGGTGTTTGTTGGACTCATCTAGTACTCAAGGTGATAGTGTGGGGTTTTCTAGATGGGAAAGACTTACTTTGAGGTGTGCTGTTATAGCCCTACCGTTGATTAGAGTGTCCAACCGGAGAGTAGTTAAGAGTAGTATCATGAAGAGAAGATATTTATATGAGAGTGTTCACTAGCGAAAGTTTGATCCCTAGGCCTTGTTTCTAAGCACTGAAACACCGTTTGCTATTAGATCTATTAAATGTTTGCTTGCTTCCATCTTTATTTCAGTTTGCCTTTAGTCTTTTCCACGCCATCAAGCTATTTTCTAGCACCGTTACCACTTATAATTATCCATACCACTTGTATTTCACTATCTCTTCGCCGAACTTGTGCACCTATACACCTGACAAGTGTATTGGGTGTGTTGGAGACACAAGAGACTTCTTGTATCTTGATTGCAGGATTGCTTGAGAGGGGATACCTTTGACCACTTCCTCCCTGAGTTCGATAAACCTTGGGTGATCCACTTAAGAGAAAACTTGCTGCTGTTCTACAAACCTCTGCACTTGGAGGCCCAACAACTGTCTACAAGAATAGAAGTGCGTAGACATCAAGCTATTTTCTGGCGCCGTTGCCGGGGAGGAAAGGTAAAAGGTATTCACACCGGAGGATTAAAGAAGAAGAACCTCCCACGGCAAACGCCAATTCTCCGGTGTGAGTGCTCGAAGTTATTTCCTTTAGATTCTGCAATTTTGTCTTTTTGTTTCTTATTTTCACTGGTTAGGCTTAATTGAAAACAACAACAAAATTAGAGAGCTTTATAGTATTTATCTTGAGTTAGGACATGAAGTGTTTGAAGAGAAAATTAAAAAACCTATGGAACTTTATTTGCATGCTAATAGCAATGTTATTAGTATGAATTCTTTGAACACCATTATTGCTAATGCTATGGAAAAGTCTAAGCTTGGGGAAGCTTGTTTTTATGAAGATGATCTTTTTAGTCCCCCAAGCATGGAGGAGAAAATTTACTTTGATGATAATATGCCTCCAATATATGATGATTACAATGATGAATATGATATTTTCAGTCCACCTACTATTGAGGATAAAATTAATTATGATTACAATATGCCTCCTATATTTGATGATTACGGTGATGAGAATAATAATGATAGCTATTTTGTTGAATTTGCTCCCACTACAATAAATAAGAATGCTTATGCTTATGTGGAGAGTAATAATTATTATATGCATGTGGCTCATGATAAGAATGTTTTATGTGATAGTTATATTGTTAGTTTTATTCATGTTGCTACTGAAAGTTATTATGAGAGAGGGAAACATGGTTATATGCATCTCAATAATATTAAGTTTCCCCTCTTTATGTTGAAAGTCTTGAAGTTGCACTTGTTTTGCTTTACTATGCTTGTTGCTTTGTGCTTTCATGACTTATTTCTTTACAATATTCCTATGCATAGGAAGTGGGTTAGACTTAAATATGTTTGGAATTTGCTTCGTGATGCTCTCTTTTACTTCAAGTCATATTTCCTATGTGAGCATCTTCTCAAACTATCATGCCTAACTCAAAGGCGTTAAAGAAAAGTACTTATTGGAAGATAACCCAAAAGTTTTAGATGAGTCTTGGAAGTTATTACCTCTGTAATAACCTATCCTTATCCTTTTTATTTGCTTTTTGTGCCAAGAGTAACCTCTAATGAGAGAGAAGTAATGATTGGGAAAGTTGCTGTCCCGAAACAGATTTCTGTGCTTCACCGTAAAATTCGTGAGAGAGCTCTGTATGTCGGATTGAGCTGTAATTATTTGTGCTTCTGCCCCAGGTTGTTATCTAACTTTAGTTAGTTCAACACTTTTTGATTTGAGCAACAGAAGGTCTTCGAAAAAATTCGTCTTTACCTGATGGTCTGTTTTGACAGATTTCTGCCATTTTCTGCATTTGCTTCTTGTTAGTTCCTTCTTGGGTTCTTTTGGGGAATTGAGCTTTTTGAGGGAAGTGCTACAGTATCTAGTGTTCTAATGGAAGTTTATTTGGTTTTAGAACTGAACCTTAAGACTTATTTATCTTGAGTGCACTAATGTTGCTAATAAAGATTGTGTGAAGCTTTGTATGAAGGAAAATTTTCAGGTGTATGGAAGGAATGAGTAATGAGATGAAGGATGGACTAAAGCTCAAGCTTGGGGATGCCATGCATGTCACCCCAAGAAATATCCAAGGAGTACAAGCGTCAAAGCTTGGGGATACCCAAGGCATCCCCCTCTTCATCAATAAAAATTTCAGGTTTCTTCCAAACGCTTCATTTTTATTGTTTCATGCATAGTTGTGTTGTTCTTGGAGCGTCTTCTTTTTCGTTTTGGTTTTAGTTTTTCGTTTTCTTGGTTTGCTTAGTTTTCTGAATAAATTGGTTGGACCCCCTCTTTCATACATTGGTTTTCAAATAGTTTGGTTTGGATTGGAAAAGAGTAGGAAAGCTCATGCTTAAGTGGTAAAGAGAGTTTGTTTTTGACTATGGCCTATGCTTTGTCATGCCATGCTTGATATTGTTTTGGCTTTATGCTTAGTATTCTTTGATGTAGCATGACTTGTTATAAACAATTGAGATTCCTTAATGTGCCTTGGATGAATCATGCGTTGTTTTAGCATATTAAAGCATAGTATAGTGGTATTCTCCTTTGATGCTTTATTTGGGTTGATTTGCGCATGTTCACACCATGTTATGACTATCCAAAGTCATCATAGCCTTTATGATCCTTTAGTTTTCAACTTGTAGTATCACTTTATGCTTTTATCAATGATGTTTTGTTGCTCTGCATGATTATGACCATTATTGCTCTCTTAGTTTCTGCTCCCAGTCTTTTGCTAGCCTCCACAACAAATTATGCGTTCCACTCATGCATCCAACTCCCTAAACCAAGTTATTCCAAAGAGTCCACCATACCTACCTACTAGCTTATGTTATTCCAATTATATTCATGTTTTTGTTTACCTTCCAAATTAAACTTGTTATGAGAAAACTAGTGATTAAAGCTCTCACGAACTTGATGGCACACTTTACTTTTCTTGCCCTTAATAAACTTGAACCATTGTGTCTTGTATGTTGTATATGCTTGCATTTATTTGTAGGGAATTAGCAGAACCATGCTTTCATGGGGAACGCTTTCAACATTGCACTTGGTACTTGTACCTAGTTGATATCATGCTCTTTTGTATATGGATGTCGTCGGTGTGAAATGAAAGGGGAGCTTGTAAGTCCGTGGAGTTATGTATATGTGTTAGAGAAACGCCTGGGCCGCTGGTCTAATCCATGCTGACATGGTGGAAACCTGCAGCGTAACCATAATGAGCTGTCTATGAAGCATTCTTCTTATATAAAAAAGAGTCCTATATTGAGAAAAAAAAGAGAAAAGAGAAAAAAAAGAGATACTATGAAAAGAGGAAAGAGAGAAAAAAGCACCATATTCCCATGGTAAATAAGAAGAATGCTGAGATGCTCGTTGTCTGCTTGCCTTGTTATTTTGATATGGGTATTCTTCCGTATCATCGGGCAAGGTGTACCCCGTTGGCGGTTCTCTATGATACGCATATACTTACAATGACAAGAACTTACCGGCGACTAAACTTGAGTAGCATGAGGAGCGTCCCTCGTATACAAGGGACATGAGATTTCTGACTTATACTTTGTCAAGCATGTACACCATAGTTTGTTCACTTTAACTTTAATCACTTCAAGATGCTTACGATAGGGGCAATGAGAGCTGAAAGCTATAAGTACCATAATTTTTGGAAGCTCTTTATGAGACTTGAATCCCTACTTCCTTTTACAAAGGCCTTTCTTCCACCATTATATTGAGTCTCCACCTTCTACCTTTATGCACTTACTTTGAGAGCATAGTGGCCATTCTTAGTTCTATGTGCATTGTCCCAAGACTAGTTGATTGATGCATACTTTGATATTGCTTGCTTTAAACTATTGTATCTAGTCACTCTTATGAACTTTGAAGGTGTCCTATGCATTTATGTTTGCTACTCTATTGAGGGACAAACTGAATACTATTATGCCATGTTTTCTTTATGTGAAACAAACAAACGTCTTGCAAAGCATTGTTATTCATGAATCTTTTGTTTGTGCCTTTTCATGTTGCATCATAGTTTCTTTGCTTATTGCTAGAACTTTGTCTTTCATGTTATGATTGAAATACTATGATCCCAGCTTTGAATGTTTTACAAATACTTTGATCAAGTTTATGATGGTGCATGTCACCTCAAAAATTATTCTTTCTTTTTATCACTTACCTACTCGAGGACGAGCAGGAGTTAAGCTTGGGGATGTTGATACATTGCAAATGTATCTATAAATTTTGATGTTCCATGCTTGGTTTTATCTACTTTCTTGTGCTTTGTCCACACTTTGGAGTACTTTTCATATGATTTCTTGGACTAACCTATTAACAAGAGCCACAGTGCAAGTTGCCTATTTTCTGCTGTTTTTGGTTCCAGGAAAGTCAGAAAATCAATATTCTCGGAATTGGATGAGACAAAAGCCAAAGTTCCTATTTTACCGGAAGACTCACGGAGCCCGAAGAAGAGACGGAGGAGGGCCAGGGCCTGGCCACACCATATGGTGGCGCGAGCTAGCCCTGGCCGCGCCACCAGGTGGTGTGCCCCCTGGCACTCCACCGACCTTGCCTCTTCGCCTATAAGAAGCCTCCCGATGCATAAACCCTAAATAATAAAGCCTCCAGCCACGAAAAGTTCCGCAGTGCCGCCGCCACCGAAGGGGAGATTCGGGGGACAGAAAGTCTCTGTTCCGGCACCCTGCCGGGACGGGGAAGTGCCCCCAGAGCCATCTCCATCGATCTCCACCACCATCTCCATCACCGTTGCTGATTCCCATGATGAGGAGGGAGTAGTTCTCTCTCGAGGCTAAGGGTTCTACCGGTAGCTATGTGTTCATCTCTCTCTCTATGCATGATCATATTGTGATCATGAGCTTGTAATCTATAGATCTACCTTGCTACTCAAGTGCTTTAATAGATCTCTGCTCTCCCCATGTGTGTGAAAGTGACAGCGTGCTCACCATGGTGGCACTTAGGCTAGAGATTACAAATACTTGTTATGAGTTATATTTGGAGTTGGATGTCTTTATGAAATTGTGGTGTTTGTTAGACTCGTCTAGTACTCAAGGTGACAGTGTGGGGTTTTCTAGATGGGAAAGGCTTACTTTGAGGTGTGTTGTTATAGCCCTACCATTGATTAGAGTGTCCAAGCGGAGAGTAGTTAAGAGTAGTATCATGAAGAGAAGATATTTATATGAGAGTGTTCACTAGTGAAAGTATGATCCCTAGGCCTTGTTTCTAAGCACTGAAACACCGTTTGCTATTAGATCTATTACATGTTTGCTTGCTTCCATCTTTATTTCAGTTTGCCTTTAGTCTTTTCCACGACATCAAGCTATTTTTTAGCACCATTACCACTTATAATTATCCATACCACTTGTATTTCACTATCTCTTCGCCGAACTAGTGCACCTATACACCTGACAAGTGTATTGGGTGTGTTGGGGACACAAGAGACTTCTTGTATCTTGATTGCAGGATTGCTTGAGAGGGGATACCTTTGACCACTTCCTCCCTGAGTTCGATAAACCTTGGGTGATCCACTTAAGGGAAAACTTGCTGCTGTTCTACAAACCTCTGCACTTGGAGGCCCAACAACTGTCTACAAGAATAGAAGTGCATAGACATCAGGAGGCAATGGCTAGGGTGAGAAGAAAATGAGGAGATCTTTACCCCTTATAAACCTCGTCTGCGCCAAGATTAGTGTAAATGCCACGCGTCATGGAAGGAACAAAGTAACTTCCTCGAGAAGATTGTGTCGCCTCGATATCCACGCACGCATTGAAATGGCTCCTATGTTCCGTGAACCGCGGACCCACCAACGGTCACACTAACAGGAATGTGAAGGGAATATGCCCGAGAGGCAATAATAAAATGGTTATTATCTTATTCCATGTTTATGATAAATGTTTATTTTGCATGCTATAATTTATTTATTGGAAACATTAATACATGTGTGTTTAATAAACAAATAAAAGGTTCCTAGTTATGCCCCTCTTATAGACTAGCTCGTTGATTAACAAGATGATCAAGGTTTCCTGATCAAGGACATTGGATGTTGTTAATAACGAGGTCACAACATTTGTGAAATTATGTGATGAACATTCATCCGAAGTATAGCATTACGATCAAAGTCATTATGTTTATATTGCTATAACATCATACGAAGTAATCTTAGTACTTAGACCATGAGATCATGTTAATTGCTAACATCGGAAGAGTAACTTAATAACATCAAACGTCACGCCGTAAAAGGGTGACTATAAAGGTGGGTTCAGATACTCCGAAGGTGTTATGTTGAGGCTCATGGATCAAGAGTGGAATTTTTCAATCCCGATGACGGATAGATATACTTTGGGCCCTCTCGGTGATATCACATTAAGATAACTTGCAAGCAAGTGATGTGATCACTAGAATGTTATATCACGAGAACGAGAAAATAGTGCATGTCGGTAACGAGATCAAACTAGGTATTGAGATACTGATGATCGAATCTCGGACATGTAATATATCGTGAGACAAAGGGATTAAGTTAATAGCGTTAAAGGTTCACACGATAACAAGAGTCATCGTTGAATGTGTGAGAGTCAGTATGGATCTCTAGGTCCCGCTACTAATTATTGATCGGAGAGGGGTCTCGATCATGTCTGCATTATTTACGAACCGTAGGGTGACACACTTAAGGGATACCTACACCATTTGGAGCACTTAAGGGATACCTACTAATTAAGTGACACACTTAAGGGATACCTACTAATTATTGAAACTGATTCTGCATGTGTGATACGTTCCTAACGTATCCATAATTTTTGATGTTCCAGGCTTGGTTTTATCTACTTTCTTATGTTTTGTTCCAACTTTGGAGTACTTTTCATACACTTTCTTGGACTAACCTATTAGCAAAGAGCCACGGTGCCGGTTGCCTGTTTTCTGCTGTTTTTGGTTCCAGGAAGTCAGAAAATGAATATTCTCAGAATTGGACGGGACAAAAGCCAAAGTCAGTTTTTCACCGAGGGACACACGGAGCTAGAATACGAGACGGAGAGGGGCCAGAGGGCGGCCACACCACCTGGCCGCGTGGCTAGGCCTGGCCCGTGCCAGGGGGTGGTGTGGCCAGCCCAGGCACCCCTCGGCCTCCCCTTCCGACTATAAGATGCCTCTAATACAGAAACCCTAAGTACCCGATCAAAAATCCACGAAAGAGTCTGTAGCCGCCGTCATCTCCATCCCTAGATCAGGAGGGATCTAAAGCTCTTCTCGGCACCCTGCCGGAGAGGGGAATTCACCCTGGAGGCCTTCTTCGTCACCATGCAAGCCTCTGGTGTGATGCGTGAGTAGTTCATCTCTGGACTACAGGTCCATGTAGTAGCTAGATGGCTGGTTCTCCTCCTTTGTGCTTTCATGTTTAGATCTTGTGAGCTCCGTTCATGATCAAGATCATCTATTTGTAATTCCTACATGTTGTGTTTGTGGGAATCCGATGGATATTGAGATGCTACTTCAGATTGATTACTGATTCTATCATGTCTTTGTTATTTGTGATCTTGCATGCTTTCCGTTGTTAGTAGCTATCTTGGCCAAGTAGATGCTAGCAACTCCATGATGGCTCAGTGTTGATGTAGAGCTCGTTGGGAACCCCAAGAGGAAGGCATGATGAGCACAGCAACAAGTTTCCCTCAGTTATGAAACCAAGGTTTAATCGAACCAGTAGGAGCAAGGAAACACCCCAGAGGTGTTGCTAGCTGAGCCTTGGCAGGGCGCACTACCGGTGCTAGTAGCAACATGGAGACCTTCACAACACAACCACAAAACTCTGTCCCCAACTTGCGATGAGGTTGTCAATATCACCGTGTTTTGCTGAAAACAAAGGATTAAACGTATCGAATGGAAGGAAGTAAAAGTTTGCAGAAAGTAAACACAAAGCAGTAAATAGTTTATAGATTGTATGTAAAGAAAAGGACCGGGATCCATAGTTCACTAGAGGTGGCTCTCCTTAAGATAGATAACATGCTGGGTGAACAAATTATAGCGGGGCAATTGACAAACACCGAGAAAGCAATACATGCATATACTAATAATCTTGACTCCTTTGGAACTTGATTGGGCATTACAACATTATACATAGACCGCCATCCAACTGCATCTATGACTAATAATCCACCTTCAGGTTATCATCCGAACACCCTCCAGTATTAAGTTGCAAGCAACAGATTATTGCTTTACAAATTGCGTGTAATGTAAACAATACGATTGTTCTATGGACAAAGGATTGTTGTTTTCTCCCTAGTAGCAACAACACATCTAGTACCTTAGAGATTTCTGTCACTTCCCTAGATTACCAGAGGCATGGACCCACTATCGAGCATAAGTACTAACTCTTGGAGTTGCTAGCGTCTACTTGGCCAAGATAACTACTAACAACGGAAAGCATGCAAGATCATAAATAACAAAGACATGATAGAATCAATAATCAATCTGAAATAGCATCTCAATATCCATCGGATCCCCGCAAACACAACATGCAGAATTACAAATAGATGATCTTGATCATGAACGGAGCTCACAAGATCTAAACATGAAAGCACAAAGGAGAAGAACCAGCCATCTAGCTACTACATGGATCCGTAGTCCAAGGATGAACTACTCACGCATCACACCGGAGGCTTGCATGGTGATGAAGAAGGCCTCCAGGGTGAATTCCCCTCTTCGGCAGGGTGCCGGGAATAGCTTCAGATCCCTCCCGATCTAGGGATGGAGATGACGGTGGCTACAGACTCTTTTGTGGATTTTTGATCGGGTACTTAGGGTTTTCGTCCCGAGGGCAATATATAGGCGGAAGGTGAGGCCGAGGGGGTGCCTGGGCTGGCCACACCACCCCCTGGCGCGAGCCAAGCCTGGCCGCGTGGCCAGGTGGTGTGGCTGCCCTCTGGCTCCTCTCCGTCTCGTATTTTGGCATCTGGTGACTTCCATAAAAATAGGCACTTTGGCTTTTGTCCCATCCAATTCTGAGAATATTCATTTTCTGACTTTCCTGAAACCAAAAACAGCAGAAAACAGGCAGTTGGCACTGTGGCTCTTGTTAATAGGTTAGTCTAAGAAATCGTATGAAAAGTACTCCAAAGTGTGGACAAAACACAAGAAAGTGGATAAAACCAAGCATGGAACATTAAAAATTATAGGCACATTTGCAATGTATCAACATCCCCAAGCTTAACTCCTGCTCGTCCTCGAGTAGGTAAGTGATAAGAAAGAATAATTTTTGAGGTGACATGCACCATCAAAGACTTGATCAAAGTATTTGTAAAACATTCAAAGCTAGGATCATAGTACTTCAATCATAGCATGAAAGACAAAGTTCTAGCAATAAGACAAAGAAACTATGATGCAACATGAAAAGGCACAAACAAAAGATTCATGAATAACAATGCTTTGCAAGACGTTTGTTTGTTTCACATAAAGAAAACATAGCATAATAGTATTCAGCTTGTCCCTCATAGAGTAGCAAATATAAATGCATATGACACCTTCAAAGTTCATAAGAGTGACTAGATACAAATAGTTTAAAACAAGCAATATCAAGTTATGCATCAATCAACTAGTCTTGGAACAATGCACATAGAACTAAGAATGGCCACTGTGCTCTCAAAGTAGGTGCATAAAGATAGAAGGTGGAGACTCAATATAGTGGTGGAAGAAAGGCCTTCATAGAAGGAAGTAGGGATTCAAGTCTCATAAAGAGCTTCCAAAAATTATGGTACTTATAGCTTTCAGCTCTCATTGCCCCTATCATAAGCATCTTTAAGGTGATTAAGTTTAAAGTGACACAACTAAGAGGATATGCTTGACAAGTTATAAACCGAAATCTCATGCCCCTTACTTACAAAGACCGAACCTCATGCTACTCAACTTTAGTCACGAGTAAGCTCTTGTCACTGTAAGTACATATGTATCATAAAGAACCGCCAACGGGGGTACCCCTTGCACATGATACATGAGCTATCCCATAATCAAAATGACTAGGCAAGCAGACAATGAGCATCTCAGCGATCTTTTTATTTGCTATTTGCATAGGTTTTTATTGAGGATGCTTCATAGAGTGCTCATTATAGTGATGCTGCAAGTTTCCACCATGATTAGGCATGGCTTAGGCTAGCAGCCCAGGCGTTTCTCTAACACACATAGAAACTCCATGATCTTACAAGTTCCACTTTTATTTCACACCGCTGGGATCCATAAGCAAAAGAACATAATATCAACGAGGTACAAAGTACACGTGCAATGTTGAAAGCGTTCCTCATGATACATGGTTCTGCTAACTTCAACTTATAAAGCGCAAGCATATACGCAACAAAGAAGGACCCAATGGTTCAAGTTTATTAAATGCAGAAACTAAAGTGTGCCATCAAGTTTGTGAGAGCTTTAATCACTAGTTTTCTCATAACAAGTTTAATTTGGAAGGTAAACAAAAGCATGAATATACTTGGAATAGCATAAGCTAGTAGGTAGGTATGGTGGACTCTTTGGAATAACTTGGTTTAGGGAGTTGGATGCATGAGTGGAACTCATACTCGGTTGTGGAGGCTAGCAAAAGACCGGGAGCGAAAAACTAAGAGAGCAATAATGGCCATAATCATGCAGAGCGACAAAACATCATTGTCATCGGATTGATGACAAGTACGCCATGAGGGGGTCCTCGAGGCGTGCGGAAGAGAGGGGTGTGAGACGTACAGTGTTCTAGGATGGTGAGCACACAAGTTTACCCAGGTTCAAATCCGCCAGCTTTGGACAGATCCTACTCCTGCTAGCAATCCAGTAATACGACAGAGCCAGAATATGGGCTACAAGGGTTCGCCTGTGCGAGTTGAGATTGTAGACTATTGAGGGTGCCCTAAAGGCTCTGCCTAGGACAGCTTATATAGATACCCGACCTAGGGTTTACACGAGAGATCTATACGGCTACGACTAAGAGTTGGTTACAAAGTACATCTTGAACTACAAGTAACACTATGGGCCTAAGTCGGTAAGACTTCTAGGCCTTCTCGTAGCCGGACTGGACTCCGCCTTCTTCTCCCTGACTAGGCCGCCCGTGAAGCAAAGCTCTAACCCGAAGTGGGCCACCCTGGTCAGTGAGGAACGTTGAGGATACCCGGAAAGTATATCCCCAACAGCATCCCCCGGAAGTCTCCAAGATCCAAAGTCGGATTTATCATCGTCTAGCTTGATCTTTGGCTTGCAGAATCTTGAAGGGTTCCTGAAACTTCACAACAAAAAATACGATCCGGGTCTTAAAAATAAGTCGGACCTATCAACATGTTACTCGGATTTTCTAGCTTGATTTCAAACTAAGCCGGAACTTGGTCTCTAACGCCACCTGACACCAGTCATGGTCAAGTCACGTCATCTGACAGACATCCTGTCAGCACAACCGTTGGTGGGTCCATAGTTCGCGGAACCAAGGCGCCGTTTCAATGCGTACACGGAGATCGAGGGGACGTAATCATCGTGTGGGTCCTTCCCAGTTCCTTCCACGACGCGTGGCGGTTATACAGTGTCATTTGCACGAATCTTGGCGTGGTTAGGTGGATATAAGGGGTGAGGATTCTCCTCCTCCTTTCTTCACCTGTTCCTTTGCCGTTCCTTCTCCTCCAAATCTCCCCCGCGCATAGAGCTCCTCTGCTTGCTCCAAAAACTCCCAGCGTCACCCATCTTAGGTCACCGGCACACCGGAGAAATGGCTTCCTCATCCTCTTCCAGTTTGGCAGCGGCAGCGGTGATGGAGGCGGCGGCAGAAAAGGAAAGCTTCCACGGGGTTTGGATCCCCTGCGTGCTGGACGAAGAAAAGCTCCACGGCGTGGAGACAGAAGGGCTCCTCCGCGCCGGCGACTGGCGGAGCGGCGTCGGGGAGACCGTCCCAAACCCGCGCGCCGACGAGCGGGTACACTTCGACACCCACCTCGACAGAGGTTTGTCATTTCCTCCCTCGGAATTCTTTTCCGATGTGATAGATCACTATAGTGTTCAACTCCACCATCTTCCTCCCAACTCCCTCCTAGAGATGAGCACCTATGCGGCTTTGTGCGAGGGATTTCTCGGCATTAGGCCGAGTCTTACCATATTCCGGTACTACTTCCATGTCCGAAGAAATTCTATCGCTGCCGGTAATCCATACATTACCGGTAAAATTAGCTTTTCACTTAGACATGAGCGCGCATATCCTAAGATTCTAGCCAGCGACTCGGTCAAACAATGGCCAGCCACCTTTTTTATCATAAGGATGTTCCGGCTCCCAGCAAAGCCACTGCTTTGTCGGCTTTCATCAACAGAGCCGCTACGGCCCAACCGTCTTGGGACAAGGCTCCTCCGACTCTCAGTGACGATCTGATCCTCGCTAAGTGGCGGATCGAATATCTGATCAAACATAAAGGACTGAAGGGATCCGACTTGGTCCAATGTTGGGTGTCACGCCGGATCCAACCCCTTCAGTACCACGGAGACCGACTGATGCACTCCATCATGTCGTCCAAAAAGGATTCCCTCCGCATCAGCCCCAGAGCCTATACCACGCAAGGTTATATAAGCCAGATTAAATGGTTGATAAGGGAGCGGATCGAGAGGAGGATCCCAGAGGTTTCTCTGGACATGCACATAGCGGAGAACCCCGTAGTGTCGGTAAGCTTCTAACAATAAACCTTTTTATGTGTTTCAATCTTTAAGTTATCTCGCAATACTGATATGTTTTCTTATTTTTAGCTTGTTGACCTCCCCGAGTCGGAACTTGCTCCACTCGAGGGATATCCTCTAGAGTTTTCTCAGGAGGCGGAACTGGTCCCATTGCCGGACATTGCGCTTAAGAAGCGCAAGGCTTTGACAGTGGCTATCGGTACAAAGGAGGTGCCCGTCGTGAAGAGGTAACTTTCAACACAACTTTTCGCCTATGTTCCTTACTCGAATTTTCTTCCGAGATGTAATGTTTTCGACTCTATTACATTCTCAGAGCTAAGCAGCTCATCAAGGGCAAGGGGAAGGGAACTTCTTCGAAGCCCTTGCGGTAGACGAAGCTGAACATAACTTCTCCTATCGTGGCTCCTCCGACTCCAGCTCCTGAATCCTCTACAACGCCGGTGATCACACCAATGTCGGTTGTCGCAGAAGATCCGGCTCCTTCAACAGAGCCAGTGACCCTTGAGTCGCAGACTGACGCCACCACGGGTGGCTCAGATTTAGATAAGGGTGAACCCTCTTCGGGTAATGATCCCTCGGCAGAGATCTTTGCCAAAAACCTTCTCAGCAATCCGGGGCTTGCCAAGTTTGGCTTGTCCTGGAAATCTGCGGAAGAGATCCAGCGGTTGGCCAGGCAATGTTTGGAGAAAATAAATCTTTCTGCCGAAGAAGAAGCGCAAGAGGCAGAGGACATCAAGCACTCTGACCTTCTTGAACAAGTGCGTCTTCGCGACGAGAGGATAAGGACCGGTGATCTTCCAACTGCTCCAGTGACTCCTCTGACTCTCGCCGAGAAGGTTGCTATTGAAGTGAATGCGAGTTTGGATAAACTTACTCGCGAACAATATGTAAGTCGGAATTCTAACTCATGTTTTTCCTTTATTTCATATCATATCCTCTAGCCCCCAAGCATGAAGTAGGATATATAATCCGGGTTTATGCTTCCTTAGGATGCCAAAGAATGAACTAGTGTAGCCCCCAAGGCTCGTGCTGATATTAGTAAAAATATTAGCCCGAGTCTTTAGTAGACTTCTGACTTTGGGTATTCTGACTTACAGAAAGTATATTCCTATAACCAGGATTTGTTAAAAAATGTCTGCGACAAGCGGAGAGAGATCAAAGCTCTCTGACTTAAGAATGCTGAACTTAAGGTCGCCAAGGATGAGGCCAAAGGTAAACATTCCGAGACTCAAACCTTGTCTTGCTCATTTTCATAGTCGAATTTTTTACTGAACTATTGTTCTTTTTGGCTTACAACGCTGGTGAAACAGTCCTGCGCTATGATTGAAGAGGCTGAGAACCTGAAAACCTTGGTGGTGGAGAACAAGGAACTTCACCAAGAGCTGGATAAGCTCAAGGCAGATCATGAGAAGAGCATAGCTCAAATCCTGGAGTCCTCCTCCATGGCTACTGACGAGCGTGATCGTAAGATTGCTGCTCAGGATCAGAAAATCTTGGACCTCAATAATGAGCTATGCAGAGAGAAGGACCTTTACGAGGCGCTCTGGGCTGAACTCCGGAGTCTTCGGGAAGAGAAGACCAAGATTGACGACGTCATCTTCGGTAAGTTCCATCTGTCTGACTTGTCTATTTTCTTCGACTTCTTTTAGTGTCGGATTTTCTTAACTATTTTGTGTATAGGTCCTCTGAACTTGATGGACTCCACCTCCGTTGAGCCCCACACCCACCGGCTTACCCAAGTCGGTGACCTGCTTCATGAATTCCGCCAATCCCTTGAGGATATTGGCGAAGCTCTCAAGATTCCAAACATGCATAGCATGTCGGATTTTTAGGTGCGGGACAAGGTGAAAGAGATGCCGCAACTTGTCCAGGATTGGAACATGTCCTACGCGTGATCCACAGCGCAGAACGCTCTCACCATGGTCATGAGCCACCATGGAAACATGGAAATATGGCAAGTGACCAGAGGGTACTGCAAGGTGGATGAAGACGACCAGGAGCGGGATATCAAGGCCATTATGGACTCCTGCGCCGGATATGGGTGTCACGTGGCTGATTTGACCAGCTACGAAACTCCTTTCTTCACCCATGTGGACACTCTGCCTCCGCCTCCAGAAGAATCAGCAGAAGTTTCCGACGATGACCACACCGTTTCGGATGTGGACATCTCAGAACGATATCAAGGCGATGTATCCATTGAGCCGGTAGCTCCTTCCTCTCCTCTTGTATCATAGATTGCTAGAAACATTTGTATTATTCTGAAAAATATGATGGGTCTGTAAATATGTAGTACTATAATTTTGCTAGTGCTAAGCTTTTGATCTATTCAACACTTTTGGCTTTAAATTTTTTGTGTGCCTGAAATGTTTACATAAGCACTTGTATTTTTTCGCCTATACTTATCGTTTATATGGCTTTCCGCCTCGTCCCTTTCGTGAGCTGGCTAAACCTTCTGCTCGGAAACTTTGCCGAGCAACGGAGCTCAATTGCTAAACCAGTTTAAACTCGGAAACAAAGCCGGCTTCCAGTACCAACAATTCACTACTCGGAAAATACCCGCATCCGGAAATCAGACAAATAACCAAAGTATAGACTAGAAACTTTAGGGTTATACCCGAAGGTAGCATTTTTAAAATCGGAAATCTAAACCAAAACAAACATGAGCATAAAGTACTTTCAAGTATTCTGGGATTTTTGACTATGACATGATCATTAGGAAATAAGATGGTAAAAACTTCTAAGAAAAAACTTGAGGCAACCAAAACTTTTATTTCTCACAGAACATGTACATATGTATGATTACAAAGAAGGATAAACTAAGAATAAAAGGGACATAGCTGAGCAATATTCCATGGTCTGTCTAACTCATACAGATTTGTACTGCCTCTAGCTCTCTTTCTCTTCTTAGTAGCATGTCTTTCTTTGACTGGCCTCATGTCAGTTAAGTAGTACGAACCATTGTGCAATACTCGACTAACTAAAAAGGGCCCTTCCCATACTGGGGAAAGTTTGTGCTTTCTTTGTTGCACAAGCCGGAGAACCAAACCACCTTTATTAAAAGATCTGTTTCTGACTCTCTGGCTATGGTACTTGTGTAACTTCTGCTGATAGGCTGTTGATCTCATTTCAGCAATGACGCGAACTTCTTCGACTAAGTCGAGATCATTTTGTCGAGAAATCTTGGCATCCTCTTCAATATACGCGGCCACTCTAGGAGAAGTATGAATCAAATCAGTAGGAAGAACTGCTTCTGCGCCATAGACCAAGAAGAAAGGTGTGTATCCGGTTGACCTGTTTGGAGTCATTCGTAAACTCCATATTATAGAGGGTAATTCCTTTGCCCAAGCCCCCGCAGCACGTCATAGTGGTGCTTCGAGTCTCGGTTTTAGGCCTTGTAGGATTAAACCATTTGCTCTTTTGACTTGTCCGTTAGCCTGTGGATGTGCGACTGACGCAATGTCAAGCCGGATATTTTGCTCATTGCAGAATTCGGCCAATTCTCCCATAGAAAAGTTACTCCCGTTGTCTGTGATAATGCTATGTGGATAACCATACCGGATTATAACATCCTCGACAAATCTTTTGGTTGTTGCTCCATCACAACTAGTGACAGGTTTAGCCTCAATCCATTTGGTGAATTTATCCACCATCACTAAGAGGTGAGTAAATCCACTTGGAGCTTGTTTAAATGGTCCTACCATATCAAGCCCCTAGACCACAAAAGGCCATGTTATAGGTATTGTTCGTAGCTGATCAGCCGGAACATGAGCTTGTTTGGTGTACTTTTGGCAGCCTTTGCACGTCTTGACTAATCGTTCGGCAACTGCCTGAGCTGTAAGCCAGAAAAATCTGTGTCTAAAAGCTTTTGCCACTAAAGATTTGGCTGTAGCGTGGTGACCACACTCGCCTTCGTGGATTTATCTTAAGATTTCCACTCCTTCTTCCGGAGATACGCAGCACTGAAAACCTCCAGAAACACTCCGCCTATAGAGCTCACCTTTAACTATAGTATAGGCTTTCGCTCGTCGGATAATCTGCTGGCTCAGAACCTTGTCTTCCGGTAATTTGCCATCTACCAGATAATCAAGGTAGGGTTGAGTCCAGCTGGGAATAATAGCCAGAACTACAATTAGAGGCGAATCGGATTTGGTCGGATATTCCTCATCTACTCCCTTTATTGAGGGAACTTTGAGGTGCTCTAAAAAAGCGCCATCCAGGAGCTCTTTCCATACAGAGCCTATCCAAGATAGTGCATCTGCTTCCTCGTTTTCTGCTCGAGGGATGTGTTGAACCTCAAACCCTTTGAACGATTTAGATAAATCATCCACGACAGCTTTATATGCTGCCATGTGTTTATTTGCATTACAAATATCTGAAACTTGCTGAGCAACAAGATCCAAATCTCCATAACACATCAAACGTGAGATGCCAATATCCTTAGCAATCTGGATTCCATGCAGCAGTGCTTCATACTCGGCAATATTATTTGTCGCTGTGAAGTGGATCTGCAACACGTATAGAAGCTTATCTCCTTGGGGTGATTTGAGCACCACGCCAGCCCCCGAGCCCCCTCGATCCTTAGACCCATCAAAGTAGAGGGTACAATATTCTGACTCAGGGAGTGTCATATTCTCCTTCGTCTCTGTCCAATCAGCGACAAAGTCAGCAAGGATTTGGGATTTGATTGCTGTCCGAGGTTTATACTCAATATCGAAAGCTGAAAGCTCTATGCCCCATTTGGCGACGTGTCATGTGGCGTCACTGTTATTGATTATATCTCTCATGGGAGTTGTACTCACCATGGTAATTGGATGCTCCTGAAAATAGTGTCGTAACTTACGAGATGCTAGAAAAACACCGTAAGCCAACTTTTGATAGTGCGGATATCGCTGTTTTGATTCTTTCAGGACCTCGCTAACAAAGTAAGTCGGATGCTACACCAAGTGTTCCTGATTTTCCTCTGGTCTCTCCACCACCATGACGATACTAATGACCTTGTTTGTCGCAGCAAGATAGAGCAACATCGGTTCCTGTGGTTCCGGCGCAGCAAGGATAGGAGCAGATGAGAGTACTTTCTTCAGGTCTTGTAGTGCAGTTTCAGCTTCGTCCGTCCAAACAAAATCCTTGGTCTTTTTCAGGAGTTTGTATAATGGTGCGACTCTTTCACCAAGCCGGCTTACAAATCGACTGACCGCAATGATATAACCAGTTAGTCTTTGTATGTCTTTCAGGCAAGTTGGCCTGGAAATATTGAGTATAGCCCTGATTTTGTCCCGGTTCACCTCTATGCCTCTTTGAGACACGATGAAACCTAACAGTTTTCTGGCTGGTATTCCAAAGAAACATTTCTTCGGGTTAAGAATGATGTTGTATTTTCGTAGATTGGCGAATGTTTCCTCCAAGTCAGAAATCAGCATTTCCTTCTTTTTGGATATCACCGCAATATCATCCACATATGCATGTACATTGCGTCCGAGTTGGTCGTGGAGGCAACGCTGCATCGTGCGCTGGTAGGTAGCTCCTGCGTTCTTCAACCCAAAGGGCATCGTAACAAAAAGAAGGTTCCGAAGGGGGTTATGAATGAAGTTTTGACTTTGTCGGATTCCTTCATCCGGATTTGGTGATAACTGGAATATGCGTCAAGAAAACAGAGGAGTTCCGAGCCTGCCGTAGAATCGATAACTTGATCAATTCTAGGCAAAGCGAACGGATATTTTGGACAAGCCTTGTTCAAGGCAGTATAATCAACACACATCCTTAAATCAGTGGTGTCCTTTTTAGGGACCATTACAGGATTGGCCGACCACTCAGTGTGGATGACCTCTTCTATGAATCCGGCTAACTCGAGCCGTGCTAGTTCCTTAGCTATTGCCTTACGCTTTTCATCGCTGAAACGTCGTAAGGACTGTTTGTCAGGTTTAGCATTCGGGTTTACATTTAAAGAGTGCTGGGCAAGTTCCCTAGGTACTCTGGTCATCTCAGATGGCTGCCATGTGAAGATATCTTGATTTGCTCGGAGGAACTTGACGAGCGCGCTTTCCTATGCGCTATCTAGGCCTACGCCTATCTGGGTCACCTTGGAGGGGTCATCATCCTTCAACGGCGTCTTCTTCGTCTCTTCTGATGCCTTGAACTCCGGGTTTGGCTTTGTCACCTCCTTCTTTGTTGCAGGCATCTCAGACGAATCTATGCTCTTCTTGATCTCCTGGTACTCCTGGGCATGCAGCACGGCTTCAGCAAAGGCGGCATTTCCATCCTCGCACTCTCGTGCTTTCTTCGGGTCTCCCCTGATAGTGATTACGCCGTTGGGACCTGGAATTTTCATCATATTATAAATGTAACACGGACGAGCCATAAAAGCCCAGTAAGCCGGACGTCCGAATATAGTGTGGTACGCGCTCTTGAACAGGACCACTTCGAAAGAAAGTGCCTCTGTCCGATAGTTCTTTGGAGTTCCAAAGGTAACATCCAAAGTGATTTCTCCTAGGGAATTGGCTTGTCTTCCTGGGACAACTCCGTGAAAGATCATAGAGCTATGGTTCAGCTGGGTCTCCGAGATCTTCATCCGGCGTAGCGTTTCGACGTAGAGAATATTGATACTGCTGCCACCGTCCATGACGGTCTTGGAGAAACCATAACCGTCAATAAGTGGATTGACGATTAAGGCGTATTTTCCTCGCCTGTGCAACTTAGGCGGATGATCAGCATGGTCAAATGTGATTGCCACTTCCGACCAGTCCAAAAATTGGGGGACAGCCGGAACTGTTGCATTGAGCTCATGTAGAACTGCTTTCTTAACCTTTGGTGGTTGAGATCCGAGGAAGGTGACATAAGTGTCTTTCTTGGTCGGAAATTTTTTATTCCCTTCTGGTTTGGGATTTGAAGCATCAGCTTCCTCCATGTCGGAATCTTCCTTGGTCTCTTTATCTTTTTCGGGATTCTTCTTTCCCTTCTTCCGCTTAGCTTTGTAGCCCACGGTGTCATCTCTTTTGATGTCGTCATTGAAACGACATTTGGCGTTGGTGTGGGATGAGCCCCCATTGGCGTCTAAGTGATGCACACATGGGTTATTGGCAATGTCGGCCCAAGAGTAGGTTTTGCCTGGTTGTTGGTCTCCTCTACCTTGGACTCTTGAAGTCCCACGGCCACACCCGCGGCCTCCGCCGCGTCCTCCTTGTCCTCCAGACCCAAAAGTAGCAGTGACCACTACCGTTTCCGCATTGGGTTTTTCTTCCGAGGTATTTTTGCGCTTCTGAGCTTGTTGCTTTGGTTGTTTGGCCGACTGTGGCACAGCTAGGGCATTGAGTAATCCCTTTGCATCGTCGTCAGCATCTTCATACTTGCTCACTGTTTCTATCATCTCTCCCAAATCAGTGACTTTGTCACACTTCAAGCGATGACGCAGTAGACCAATTGGGAGACCTGCAATGAAAGCTTCAATCGCAGTTTGATTATTTACTCCTTCATAGGAGTTCTTAGTGTCGATCCATCGTCCGAGGTAATCCCGGCAAGTTTCTCCGGCCTTCTGGGTGCAACGCCGTAGGTCTCCGATTGTATAGGGCCTCCGGTATGTGCCTTCAAAATTCCGAAAGAATGCACTTTGCATGTCATACCAGTGGTGGATGGTGTTCTCCGGAAGTTCATCAAGCCATGATCATGCCGTCTTCCGCAACATAAGTGGGAGATATCGTGTTGCGACCAGGCTGTTTCCGCCTTTGGCGATGCAGCAAGCTTGGAAGAAATCCTGTAGCCAGGTATCTGGCCGAGCAATGCTGTCGTAGGCTTGGATATGTCTTGAGATAGCAAATCCTTTTGGGAATCTTGTAGCTCTGATGCGTGGTCCGAAGCACTTTGGGCCCACGTAGATATCATCGTTTTCGTAGTGTCGCGCCTCTATGTTGGAGTTGATCCTGTGCCTTGCGTCGTTTGGGGATAGAGATCATCCCAAATGTCGGCTGTGGCTGCGGTGCCTTGGAGCCGGACTTCGGCTTCTGCCACCACCTCCTCTGCCACGTCATCCTCCTTGTCCCCCTTGAGAGCCATTGTGATGACTTCTTGGTGGAGAGGGTGGGGCAACTGGATTGTTTCCGGCTGTTCGTCGTCCTCTGTCCGGAGCGTCATTATTCCGGTTCCGGGGAGGGTCTTCACTATGACGAGCCCCCTGCCGGCTTGTCCTGGCATGGTTTCCTTCGTTCCTTCGTCTGTCGTTCCTACTATGGTGAGGACTAGCCGGACGGCTTTCATGTCTAGGAGGTGGCATTTTTTGACGATCCTCCTCCTGACGTTTCTCTTTATCTTCTCCCCTTTGATCGTTGGACTCTCGTCGGGGAGGATTCCTCGGATATAGTGCAACAATGGCCTCTTGCTCGGCCACTGGAGCGACGTTGCTCCAGGCACGTGCAGATTTGTGATGTTGTCCTGATGATCCGGTTCTGGAGTAGTTGTCTTCCCGTCGGTCGAAACGGTGACGCTGTTCCGAAACACGCTAGAGCCTTATATCATTCTAGGCTGAGTCCGTGTGACATTGGTCAGATTTGGAGACCAGCTTTCCGCTTCCGGATTTCGCAGCCATTTGTTGCTCCAGATCCTTGGTGAGTAGCTTGATGCCCAATCGAACCTGTTCTGGTCCTAGGTTATTTGACAGGATATCTCGAGCTGCGACAGTGTTCTATACCGGTGTTGGATACACCAGATCTCCTTTGTTGTCGAGACGAGTCATGCCTGGATCTCCTTCAAAGAGGACCCTGTTCACTTCCGGAAATTGACCGTCACGTGTGTAATGTTTCCATGTCTTCTGATGCAACCAAGACATGTAATCCTTAGTTGCCATGCGTTTCTTTTCCTCCTTGATGTTTTTGGCTTCATCCAGGAGTTGTTGACGACGCGCTTCTAGGGATTGGGCCCTTCCGTCCAGCTCTTCAACAGTAAGTTCTGCAGCTGTAGGGATAGGTGTGGTTAATGCATCATCGATGAGTTTATGCGCACCTTCAGTGATCACGTGTCCATCCACTGATTCTTCTTTTTTCGGCTCTTCTGGGATAAGTGCTCCATCCGAGTCTTCCTCATATTCCTTGGCAATCACCTCCTCTGTCAGAGGGTCTTTTGTCGGGGTCTTGTTCTTCTTCTTTGCCTTCTTGGCAGCGCCGGTAGCACAGACGGCTTTGAGTCCGTTTCCCGGAGTCAAGCTCTGATCGGTACTTTTGGACATCTAGACTTCGGGATTATCTCCGACTTCCATGTCATCCTGCGCTTTGGGAGATTGTTCCCCGGATCCTTCATCCATGGATTCTCCTTCCTCTGCAGCTTTGGAGTTATACTCCTCTTCATATTCCGCGGAGAACTTTCGGAAATCTCCTGACGTCATTGATTCGTCCGAGGATGCGGGTATGTCGGCGTTTGTTCCATTTGCCTCCAGCACAGAGTCGATGTTGTCTCCAGCATCGGCAGAGCCGAATCTGGATCCCACGTATCCGACAAAGTGCGATGCGTGCTTCTTGAGGTACCTGCGGCTCCTGCGACCAGCCTCCTCGAAACTCCTGATGGTCTTGAGAATTGCTTCTGCGCTCGCGTCTTGCATTATCATACGTCACAGTGTATACCTTAGGAAAGGCCTGTCTGTCCCGGCGTCATCAGAGCCAGAATCAGTGTCATTGATATGTTCCTCCTGGATTTCGACTTCCGCGGGTGGGTTGATCTAGGATTCAGCCTCTCCGAGGAGATCCACTCCAGATTTGACTTGGGCCGCTAGGTCTTCCTCAAGCTTGGATTTCTCCACTATCTCCGCAACTGGTGCGGGCTGGGTGGGATTAGGGTTTTCTGAGATCCGGAACTCTGCCGCCTCCGTGGACAAAGGGGACCCAGAAGATTCTTCTACCTCTATCATCACCGCTTGGGTGGGTGGGACAGGTTCAGCGAAACCAATGTAAACATCGATCTCGCCAAAAGACATGATTGTGTATGCAGTTACAGCCTCCCTAGCCGGAATCCAGGTCTCGTCGAGAACAATGAGAGGGACGTCACTAGCGTAGAGGATGCGACCGACGGGGATAGTCTCGCCGATTCCGATTCTTGCAGATTCCACTCGGAACACAGATCCAAAGCTCACTTGCCCCACGGTGGGCGCCAACTATCGTTGGATTGATGACAAGTACGCCATGAGGGGGTCCTCGAGGCGTGCGGAAGAGAGGGGTGTGAGACGTACGGTGTTCCGGGACGATGAGCACACAAGTTTACCCAGGTTCCAATCCGCCGGCTTTGGACGGATCCTACTCCTGCTAGCAATCCAGTAATACGGCAGAACCGGAATATGGGTTACAAGGGTTCACCTGTGCGAGTTGAGATTGTAGACTATTGAGGGTGCCCTAAAGGCTCTCCCTAGGACGGCTTATATAGATATCCGGCCTAGGGTTTATAGGAGAGATCTATCCGGCTACGACTAAGAGTTGGTTACAAAGTACATCTTGAACTACAAGTAACACTATGGGCCTAAGTCGGTAAGTCTTCTGGGCCTTCCCATAGCCGGACTGGACTCCGTCTTCTTCTCCCTGACTGGGCCTCCCATGAAGCAAAGCTCTAACCCAAAGTGGGCCACCCTGGTCAGTGAGGAACGTTGAGGATACCCGGAAAGTATATCCCCAACAATCATTGATCAAAGCATAAAGTGATACTACAAGTTGAAAACTAAAGGATCATAAAGGCTATGGTGACTTGAGATAGTCATAACATGGTGTGAGCATGCGTCAAGTCAACCCAAATAAAGCATCAAAGGAGAATACCACTATACTATGCTTTAATATGCTAAAACAACGCATGATTCATCCAAGGCACATTAAGCAATCTCAATTGTTTATAACAATTCATGCTACAACAAGGAATACTAAGCATAAAGCCAAAGCAATATCAAGCATGGCATGATAGAGCATAAGCCACAGTCAAAAAACGAGCTCTTTTTACCACATAAGTATGAACTTTCCTACTCTTTTCCAAACCAAACCAAACTATTTGCAAACCAATGTATGAAAGAGGGGGTCCAACCAATTTATTCAGCAAACTAAGAAAACCAAGCAAACGTGAAATTTTAGTCCGTCCTTCATCTCATTACTCATTCCTTCCATACACCTGAAATTTTTCCTTCATACAAAACTTCACACAATCTTTATTAGCAACATTAGTGCACTCAAGATAAATAAGTTTTAAGGTTCAGTTCTAACACCAAATAAACTTCCATCATAATACTATCTACTGAATCACTTCCCTCAAAAAGCTCAATTCCCCAAAAGAACTCAAAAAGGAACCAACAAGAAGCAAATGCAGAAAATGGCAGAAATCTGTCAAAACAGACAAGCAGGTAAAGACGAATTTTTTCGAAGACCTTATGTTGCTCAAATAAAAAAGTGTTGAACTAAAGAAAGTTAGATAACAACCTGGGGCAGAAGCACAAAAATTCATGCCTCAAAAAGACATTCAGATATTATACACAAATTTTTACGGTGAAGCGTAGAAATCTTATTCGGGACAACAACTTTCCCAATCATTAGTTCTCTCTCATTAGAGGTTACTCTTGGCACAAAAAGCAAATAAAAAGGATAAGGAGCGGTTATTACTGAAGTAATAACTTCCAAGACTCATCTAAAACTTTCGGGTTATCTCCCAATAAGTACTTTTCTTTAACGCCTTTAAGTTAGGCATAAGAAGCAAGAAAAAGAATCAAGTGTTCTCAAATGAAGAAGCATTAAGATCAATACTAGAAATATCTTCAACAAGACAAGGTATCTCATCCAAATAAATACTAGAGGATCCTCTCTCAGTGCTCTTTGGTTCACTACTCTCATCAAACGGGTTTGCAGGAACGATCCAATCAAGATTCTTTTCTATGGCTTCATGCATTGCTACTAGTTTGAAGGGTGTTGGTATCTTAATTTCCTCCCCATTAGGTTCAGTTTTACTCATCTTTTCTCGTGTACCAACAACATCTACACATGAGCCTAGCTTATTGAAACGTTCAAAGACTTTTCTAGCTTCCTTGGCAACATCATAGAATTCCTTAAACAAAGTTTCTAGAATAAAATCCCTCTTTTCAGGGTCCTCAATTTCTTTAAGCTTAAGAAACATTACTTGCATTAAGGGGTTGAGGTTAACAAACCTAGCTTCTAACATGTGAATTAAAGAAGCTGCAGCAATCTCATAGTTTGGAGCAAGTTCTGCAAGGGATCTATCCTCAGTATCCTCATGTTTACTAACATGATTAAAGAATTCTTCAATATTACCTTTCCCAATTATAGAACCACTACCAATTCAAAGGTCTTTCAGGGTGAATTTAGGGATCAACATGGTGAGCTAAGGAAGAGGTGACAACTAAAGGAGACTTAATTTTTGTGTGTTTTCCAAATAAGAAAGCAAACTAGTAAAACTAATTTTTTTGTGTTTTTGAATAAGAAAGCAAACTTGTAAAACTATTTTTTTTGTTTTTGAAATAAGAAACAAGCAAACAAAGCAAAAAGAAACTAAGCAAAACAAAAATAACAAAGTAAAGAGATTGGTTATGAGGGACTCCCCTTGTGAAGATGTCCTTGACTCCCTGGCAACGGCGCCAGAAAAATGCTTGATGGCTCAGTGTTGATGTAGAGCTCGTTGGGAACCCCAAGAGGAAGGTATGATGAGCACAACAGCAATTTCCCTCAGTTATGAAACCAAGGTTTAATCGAACCAGTCGGAGCAAGGAAACACCCCAAAGGTGTTGCTAGCTGAGCCTTGGCAGGGCGCACTACCGGTGCTAGTAGCAACGTGAAGACCTGCACAACACAACCACAAAACTCTGTCCCCAACTTGCGATGAGGTTGTCAATCTCACCGTGTTTTGCTGAAAACAAATGATTAAACGTATCGAATGGAAGGAAGTAAAAGTTTGCAGAAAGTAAACACAAAGCAGTAAACAATTTATAGATTGTATGTAAAGAAAAGGACCGGGAACCATAGTTCACTAGAGGTGGCTCTCCTTAAGATAGATAACATGCTGGGTGAACAAATTATAGTGGGGCAATTGACAAACACCGAGAAAGCAATACATGCATATACTTTTCATCTTGACTCCTTTGGAACTTGATTGGGCATTACAACATTATACATAGACCGCCATCCAACTGCATCTATGACTAATAATCCACCTTCAGGTTATCATCCGAACCCCCTCCAGTATTAAGTTGTAAGTAACAGATTATTGCTTTACGAATTGCATGTAATGTAAACAATACGATTGTTCTATGGACAAAGGATTGTTGTTTTCTCCCTAGTAGCAACAGCACATCTAGTACCTTAGATATTTCTGTCACTTCCCCAGATTACTAGAGGCATGAACCCACTATCGAGCATAAATACTAACTCTTGGAGTTGCTAGCATCTACTTGGCCAAGATAGCTACTAACTGATGACCCACAAGTATAGGGGGTGTATCGCAGTATTTTCGATAAGTAAGAGTGTCGAACCCAACAAGGAGCGGAAGGTGCTGGCTAGTGGTATGGATCAGGAATTCTCTGCAAATACTTAGCAAACGGATTTTTAGGGGTTTTGGATAAAGCAAGTAAACAAAGTACGAGTAAATAAAAGACAGTAGGAATAAATGCAGCAAGTGACCCAATCCTTTATGCAGCAAAGGACTAGCCGATTGTATTTCTATAGATGACCAAACGTTCTCGAGGACACATGGGAAGACTGTCAAGTGCTTTCGCTTCATATAGTCGATTAATCTTCTCTAGCTTGCTAAGTGTTGTGTAGGTGAACCTATGCTAATGTACCGTCCCATCCAAGACTTAATAAATACTTGTGATTAAACCCCCTTGCAAACATCCGTAAGTACAAGAAAGTAATTAAGGTAGAAACCTAACCACAACTTTAAACTCTAAGACCCTTACGTCCCTTGTGCAATGGTTTCCTAATGTGGGATCAGGTTTCTGTCACTCCGGCAACCCCTAAGATTAGTAGCCAAATACACAATGCATTCCCCTAGGCCCATATAGGTGAAGTCACATGTAGTCGATGTTCACATGACACCACTAGAAGAAGTACACCACAACTTAAATAACAATCTATTGAATCTTTCTCAATGCAACTCCACTACTAACAACAAGACTTCTCCCATGTCCTCAAGAACAAAACGAACTACTCACAAGACATCATATGGATCATGATCAGAGATGGAATAATGATGTATAACAATCTGAACATAAATAATAATTCAATGGTTCACTCAATAGCATCCACTACAAAGAGTAATCAACACCAGGAAAGTTTCCCCTATGAACTATAGCAAGATTCAACGCAATTGTTACAGCAATATGGAGATGGTGATGAGGGTGCTGATGGTGATGATGGTGGTGGTGGTGATGATGATGATGATCCCGATGAAGTCCAGCTTGATGGTGGTGTTGATGGCGACGATCTCCCCTCTCCGGGAAGGAATTCCCTCGGCAGAAATCTGTCTGCCGGAGCGATCTTTCTCTCTCGGTGTTTTCCGCCCCGTAGAGGCGGCAGAATCTTTCTGTGGTCGCTCCCCGAGTCTTAGGGTTTCGGGTGGAAGATATACGCCAGAGGGGAGAGGCTGGAGTGGGCCAGGGTGGCCACACCACTCCCTCACGCGACCTAGGCCTGCCTGCGCCATGGGGTGGTGTGGGCCCCCTGTGGCCCATCTCCACTCCATCTTCTGGCATCCTTAATCTTCTGGAAAAATAGGATTTTCCGTATATTTTCCCGGATTTTCTGATCTTCGCGAATTTTGCCTCAAAACAGCACCTTTTCCATCAAAATCCTGACTGCAGCGGTCCATGCTCCAAAAGTCATCAACCATGCAAAAACAGATGAAATAACATAAGTATCACCTCTCAATACGAAATATATCAATGAATAATAGTGAATTAAGACATAGAATAGTGATGCAAAATGGACGTATCAACTCCCCCCAAGCTTAGACTTCGCTTGTCCCCAAGCGAAACTCAGCTCAATAAACATGACCTCAAGTTTATAGAGTGAAGAGTCGATAAAAGAATACGGACAAGAAGCATCACATTCATCAAATACATAGATCATAATAGAAGACAACTCACTATTATACAACTCAACTTGTAATGAGTAAATGAAACACAATAAAGATACATACAGTGAATCATAATTGGTAATGGCAAACTTAGCTCTTGGTCGAAGAATAGTTGATAATTTGCTGGAGTTCACAAATAGCTGGTTTTCCAAAGAAAGCTTTCAAGGTAGTAAACATCAAGATAAGAGCAATGTGCAAAACAAGGAACATAAGAAACATGAATGCATAAATCATCGTATGAATGAATGAAACACATCAACTCAAAATACTTGCCGAGATAGAAGGGAATAGGTTTACTGACTCAACTACAAAGTAAAAGAAAGGCCCCTTCAAAGAGGGAAGCAGGGATTACAAGTCTCATAAAGAGCTCCCAAAAATTATGATACTTACTAGCTTTCAGCTCTCATTGCCCCTATCATAGGCAGCTTTAGGTGATTAAGGTTAAAGTGACACAACTAAGAGGATATGCTTGACAAGTTATAAGTTGAAATCTCAAGCCCCTTACTTATGAGTACCGATCCTCATGCTACTCAACTTCAGTCACGAGCAAGCTCTTGTCATTGTAAACACATGCGTATCATCGAGAACCGCCAACGGGGTACCCCTTGCACATGACACATGAGCTATCCCATAATCAAAATGACAAGGCAAGCAGACAGTGAGCATCTCAGCGATCTTTTTATTTGCTATTTGCATAGGTTTTTATTGAGGATGCTTCATAGAATGCTCACTATAGTTATGCTGCAAGTTTCCACCATGATTAGGCATGGCTTAGGCTAGCGGCCCAGGCGTTTCTCTAACACACATATAAACTCCATGATCTTACATGTTCCACTTTTATTTCACACCGCCGGGATCCATAAGCAAAAGAACATGATATCAACTAGGTAAAAAGTACCAAATGAAGTGTTGAAAGCGGTCCCCATGATACATGGTTCGGCTAACTTCAACTCATAAAGCGCAAGCATATACGCAACAAAGAAGGACCCAATGGTTCAAGTTTATTAAATGCAAGAAAGTAAAGTGTGCCATCAAGTTCGTGAGAGCTTTAATCACTAAATTTCACATAACAAGTTTAATTTAGGAGGTAGATAAAACAAGAATTTACTTGGAATAGCAATAATGCTACTAGGTAGGTATGGTGGACACAAATGGCAAAGGTTTTGGTTTAAAGGAAGTGGATGCACGAGAAGAATTTTCTCTTAGTACAGGTTTTTGGCTAGCAAGGCTGGGTAGCAAGTATAAGAGTTGAAGGAAACAAACAAACATACAAATTGTAAAGACAAACATGCAATCTTCCTTGGAAGCACAAAAGATCTTAACTAGAGAAAACTAAACTTATGAGCAAATCAAGAAAGAAAGATGATGAAATTATTTTCCTCTAGAGTACTTCTATCTTTTTATTTTCAACTCTCAAAAAGGGTGTTTCTACTGACCGAGCCAGGTTTGCCAAAACCAACTGAATTAACTCAATGATACCAAAGTGCTACCAATACTAACAACAAGATCAATCATATAACCACGAATTGAAAACTATCATAAGCTATGCAAAAGAGTGAATGATAGAACTTCTCATTAGTACTCCATAATGGAAACTCACACCAAGGGATACAAATCTAACGAGAGAGGGGACACTTCCATAATGCAAACCATACTACAAAATAACTCCTCTATTCATGATATGACTCTACTAACAAGGTAAAAATATAGGAGATAGTGATATGATACCGCGGCACTCCCCCAAGCTTGGAACAAACCAATGGGATGCCAAACCTGATGACGAATTACTCCTTCGGTGGTGGTGGTATCCTCTTGATGAGCTTCTTGATCAGTTTCCCAAGGTCCTCAATCTCGAAGGTGAGAGTGCGAATCAATTCCGAGTTATGCTCAATACGGCCCATAATCATCTCAGTTTGTGGATCCCAGCTCTTGTGATTCTTCTTCCATTCTTCCCACTTGGAGTCTTCTTTTCCTGCATGGTTATGAGCAAAGTTATGTAAGGTACTCTTGGTCTTCGGAGAAGGTGTCCTTGGTGCCAAACAGTGACGAGGAGCTTTCCCCCCAGTCTGCATCCGTGCAGTCCTTCTGATCCTAGCAGGGTTCGCCACCACTCCAATGCTTGCAATGGTAGTGCCGGTGTGTTTTGCCTCCTCTTCACATTCACTCTTGATCTCTTTCTCCTTCCCGGTGTCTTGGAGGTCTTCCTCCAAAGGTTCCTTCCCTTTATCCTTGGCGGACACCATTGTGCTTCTAAACCTTCAAAGAGTATGTCCTGGCAGAAACAGATCAGAACAAAAACACGATGAAAACACAATATACGAACCTCAGAAGATCCGGGGGGGGGGGGTTATATATTACGAAGTTTCATATCAAAAGGAAGGTACTGGGAGAAAATGGGTCGGAGACGGAGTCCTGGGTGGCCTCACCACCTGGTGGCGCGGCCAGGGGTGGGCCCGCGCCATGGGGTGGTGTGGACCACCCTGGCTTCGGTTCTGTCCCTTTTTCGCTTCATAGCTTTCCTTATTGACTGAAAACTGCAAAAATATAGTTGGATTGTATTTTCACGGAACTTTTCTTACCAGAACTGTTACCTAGTTGGAAACGGACTCTACAGGTCTCTGAATTTGTTATTGAGTGGATCCTTCCGGAGTCATTACTTGAATATCATTGATATCTTCATCTTCATATACTTATTACTCGAGTCATAAAACCTTTCTCTTCCTTATTACACCACTATCTCCACTTCCTGGAAAAAAATTTCACACAAAACTTCACACAGTTCTTATTAGCAACATTAGTATAAGTGAAGTGATAAAACCTTTTGAGTCCAACTTCGACTAAAAACCATCAAAACAAAATTTACTGTAGCAACTCCTTTCGAAAACCCAAAAAGAATTCAAAAAGGAAATCGAATAAAGAAGCAAATGCAAGATCGGCAAAATCTGTCAAAGCAGACCAGCAGGTAAAGATCATTTTTTTCGAAAATCTTCTGTTGCTCAAATAAAAAAGTGCAAAACAAACGAAAGTTAAATAACAACCTGGGGCAGAAGCATAAAAAAGTACAGATTAATCCGACAGACAGAGATCTCTCACGAATTTTTACGGTGCAGCACAAAAATCTGTTTCGGGACAGCAACTTCCCCAAATATTACTTCTCTCTCATTAGAGGTTGATCTTGATACAAAAACCAAAAAAAACGGATAAGGAGCAGTTATTACCAAAGTAATAACGTCCAAGACTCAAAGAAACAAAAACAAACTAAAAGCAAAAAGAAATTGGGTTGTCTCCCATAAAGCTCTTTCTTTATAGCCATTAAGATGGGCATGATAATTTTGAAGAAGCTCTCATAGGGATATGAATTGAAGTGAAAGAGAGCATTAAGAAGCAAAAACACACACACATTTAAGTCTAACCCACTTCCTATGCAAGGGGATTTTGTAAACAAACAAGTTATTGAAACCAAAGACAACTTGCATAAGAAAGCAAAAGAAGTGCAACAGAAAAACTTTCAGCATAAAACGAGGAAACTTGATTTTATTGAGATACATAAGAACACTTTTCCCTCTCTCATAGTAACTTTCAGTATCATGCATAAACTTAACAATATAGCTATCACAAGAACCATCATAGCACTGATCACTTATTCTAACAGAAAACACAGGAATACTAGCTCTCATAACACTACTATGTGAAACAATATTAGAGGTATCCTTACAAAGGATAGTGTGTCCCTCTTTTTCATATTTAGCAACAAAGTCTTTCACATTTGCTACAATAGGTTCATCAACCATTTGTTTATCAGGTTCAACAGCTTTATTCATACTTTCATCTACCATACTAGCCATCATAGAATGTTCCTTTCCCTTAACTAGAAAAGGCATTTTCTCAATATAAGGTTTAGGTAAAACATGATTAGCAGTATATACTTCAGTATTTTTTGCAGGAACACTCTTAGCAATATCTTTATAAGGTTCATGATACTTATTCCACTTCTTTTTAGGCACTTCAATGTAGGGAGCAAAGGCCTTAAAATAAGAAGCAATAGCTTGAGAGTCTAGACCGTAAGCATTTTTAATATTTTGAAAGTCATCAGTTCCCATAAAAGATTCAATGCATTCATAATCATATTTTATACCTGACTTTCTACCTTTGTCGTTCTCCCAAGCTTCAGCATTGTCTTGAATACGGTCCAGAAGGTCCCATTTAATTTCTTCTTCCATGCGAGTGAATGATCCAGCACAAGAAGCATCCAATAAATCCTTGTCATGTAGAGGGAGCCTTGCATAAAAGTTATTGATAATAATATTGTTGTGGAGCTCATGAATGGGACATTTGAGCATTAGTAACTTCAATCTCCCCCAAGCTTGAGCAGTACTCTCTCCATCAAGAGGCCAAAAGTTGTATATTTGATTCCGATCTTTATAAATTTCACTAGGAGGATAAAACTTTGAATAAAAGAGAGGCACTATTTCCTCCCATTCCAGAGCTTGACCATTCTTCAGCAGCTTATACCCTTCCTCAGCTCTTCCTTTCAGTGATAATGAGAATAACTTCTTCTTAACTTGATCTGTAGTAATACCTGCACACTTGAACAACCCGCATAATTCGTGTATAAAGAGCAAATCATCACCGGGATGGACAGTTCCAACCCCAACATAGTAGTTATCCATAACACGATCAATAATTCTTGTAGGTATTTTGAAAACATCTTTCTCAGCAGGTGGTGGCTTATCTACTACCTAAGCAGTGGTAGTAGCATTACCAAATAAGAAACTCAGCGAATTATCCATAACGAAAATAAAGCAACTAGCAGAACTAAACAATACTCAAAGTAGAAGTTTCCTTTACCAGTTCCACTCTCCAATAGCGCTTCACTCCCCGACAACGGCGCCAGAAAATAGTCTTGATGACCCACAAGTATAGGGGGTGTATCGCAGTATTTTCGATAAGTAAGAGTGTCGAACCCAACGAGGAGCAGAAGGTGCTGGCTAGTGGTATGGATCAGGAATTCTCTGCAAATACTTAGCAAACGGATTTTTAGGGGTTTTCGATAAAGCAAGTAAACAAAGTACGAGTAAATAAAAGACAGTAGGAATAAATGCAGCAAGTGGCCCAATCCTTTATGCAGCAAAGGACAAGCCGGTTGTATTTCTATAGATGACCAAACGTTCTCGAGGACACATGGGAAGACTGTCAAGTGCTTTCGCTTCATATAGTCGATTAATCTTCTCTAGCTTGCTAAGTGTTGTGTGGGTGAACCTGTGCTAATGTACTGTCCCATCCAAGACTTAATACATACTTGTGATTAAACCCCCTTGCAAACATCCATAAGTACAAGAAAGTAATTAAGGTAGAAACCTAACCACAACTTTAAACTCTAAGACCCTTACGTCCCTTGTGCAATGGTTTCCTAACGGGGGTTCAGGTTTCTGTCACTCCGGCAACCCCTAAGATTAGTAGCCAAATACACAATGCATTCCCCTAGGCCCATATAGGTGAAGTGTCATGTAGTCGACGTTCACATGACACCACTAGAAGAAGTACACCACAACTTAAATAACAATCTATTGAATCTTTCTCAACGCAACTCCACTACTAACAACAAGACTTCTCTCATGTCCTCAAGAACAAAACAAACTACTCACAAGACATCATATGGATCATGATCAGAGATGGAATAATGATGTATAACAATCTGAACATAAACAATAATTCAATGGTTCACTCAATAGGATCAACTACAAAGAGTAATCAACACCGGGAAAGTTTCCCCTATGAACTATAGCAAGATGCAACGCAGTTGTTACAGCAATATGGAGATGGTGATGAGGATGCTGATGGTGATGATGGTGGTGATGATGATGATGATCCCGATGAAGTCCAGCTTGATGGTGGTGTTGATGGCGACGATCTCCCCTCTCCGGGAAGGAATTCCCCTGGCAGAAATCTGTCTGCCGGAGAGATCTTTCTCTCTCGGTGTTTTCCGCCCCGCAGAGGCGGCAGAATCTTTCTGTGGTCACTCCCCGAGTCTTAGGGTTTTGGGAGGAAGATATACGCCGGAGGGGAGAGGCTGGAGTGGGCCAGGGTGGCCACACCACTCCCTGGCGCGGCCTAGGCCTGCCCGCGCCATGGGGTGGTGTGGGCCCCCTGTGGCCCATCTCCACTCCATCTTCTGGCATCCTTAATCTTCTAGAAAAATAGGATTTTCCGTATATTTTCCCGGATTTTCTGATCTTCGCGAATTTTGCCTCAAAACAGCACCTTTTCCATCAGAATCCTGACTGCAGCGGTCCATGCTCCAAAAGTCATCAACCTTGCAAAAACAGATGAAATAACATAAGTATCACCTCTCATTACAAAATATATCAATGAAGAATAGTGAATTAAGACATAGAATAGTGATGCAAAATGGACGTATCACTAACAACGGAAAGCATGCAAGATCACAAATAACAAAGACATGATAGAATCAATAATCAATCTGAAATAGCATCTCAATATCCATCGGATCCCCGCAAACACAACATGCAGAATTACAAATAGGTGATCTTGATCATGAACGGAGCTCACAAGATCTAAACATGAAAGCACAAAGGAGGAGAACCAGCCATCTAGCTACTACATGGATCCGTAGTCCAAGGATGAACTACTCATGCATCACACCGGAGGCTTGCATGGTGATGAAGAAGGCCACCAGGGTGAATTCCCCTCTCCGGCAGGGTGCCGGCAAGAGCTTCAAGTCCCTCTCGATCTAGGGATGGAGATGACGGCAACTATAGACTCTTTCATGGATTTTTGATCGGGTACTTATGGTTTTTGTCCCGAGGGTAATATATAGGCGGAAGGAGAGGCCGAGGGGGTGCCTGGGCTGGCCACACCACCCCCTGGCGCAGGCCAAGCCTGGCCGCACGGCCAGGTGGTGTGGCCGCCCTCTGGCTCCCCTCCATCTCGTATTCTGGCATCTAATGACTTCCGGAAAAATAGGAACTTTGGCTTTTGTCCCGTCCAATTCCGAGAATATTCATTTTCTGACATTCCTGAAACCAAAAACAGCAGAAAACAGGCAGCTGGCACGGTGGCTCTTGTTAATAGGTTAGTCCAAGAAATCGTATGAAAAGTACTCCAAAGTGTGGACAAAACACAGCAAAGTGGATAAAACCAAGCATGGAACATCAAAAATTATTGATACATTTGCAATGTATCAACATCCCCAAGCTTAACTCCTGCTCGTCCTCGAGTAGGTAAGTGATAAAAAGAAAGAATTATTTTTGAGGTGACATGCACCATCAAAGACTTGATCAAAGTATTTGTAAAACATTCAAAGCTAGGATCATAGTACTTCAATCATAGCATGAAAGACAAAGTTCTAGCAATAAGACAAAGAAACTATGATGCAACATGAAAAGGCACAAACAAAAGATTCATGAATAACAATGCTTTGCAAGACGTTTGTTTGTTTCACATAAAGAAAACATAACATAATAGTATTCAGCTTGTCCCTCATAGAGTAGCAAATATAAATGCATAGGACACCTTCAAAGTTCATAAGAGTGACTAGATACAAATAGTTTAAAACAAGAAATATCAAGTTATGCATCAATCAACTAGTCTTGGGAGAATGCACATAGAACTAAGAATGGCCACTATGCTCTCAAAGTAGGTGCATAAAGATAGAAGGTGGAGACTCAATATAATGGTGGAAGAAAGGCCTTCATAGAAGGAAGTAGGGATTCAAGTCTCATAAAGAGCTTCCAAAAATTATGGTACTTATAGCTTTCAGCTCTCATTGACCCTATCATAAGCATCTTTAAGGTGAGTAAGGTTAAAGTGACATAACTAAGAGGATATGCTTGACAAGTTATAAACCAAAATCTCATGCCCCTTACTTACGAAGACCGAACCTCATGCTACTCAACTTTAGTCACGAGTAAGCTCTTGTCATTGTAAGTACATATGTATCATAAAGAACCGCCAACGGGGTACCCCTTGCACATGATACATGAGCTATCCCATAATCAAAATGAGTAGGCAAGCACACAATGAGCATCTCAGTGATCTTTTTATTTGATATTTGCATAGGTTTTTATTGAGGATGCTTCATAGAGTGCTCATTATAGTGATGCTGCAAGTTTCCACCATGATTAGGCATGGCTTAGGCTAGCAGCCCAGGCGTTTCTCTAACACACATACAAACTCCATGATCTTACAGGTTCCACTTTTATTTCACACCGCCGGGATCCATAAGCAAAAGAACATGATATCAATGGGGTACAAAGTACACGTGCAATGTTGAAATCTTTCCCCATGATACATGGTTCTGCTAACTTCAACTTATAAAGCGCAAGCATATACGCAACAAAGAAGGACCCAATGGTTCAAGTTTATTAAATGTAGAAAGTAAAGTGTGTCATCAAGTTCTTGAGAGCTTTAATCACTAGTTTTCTCATAACAAGTTTAATTTGGAAGGTAAACAAAAGCATGAATATACTTGGAATAGCATAAGCTAGTAGGTAGGTATGGTGGACTCTTTGGAATAACTTGGTTTAGGGAGTTGGATGCATGAGTAGAACTCATACTTGGTTGTGGAGGCTAGCAAAAGACTAGGAGCGACAAACTAAGAGAACAATAATGGCTATAATCATGCAGAGCGACAAAACATCATTGATCAAAGCATAAAGTGATACTACAAGTTGAAAACTAAAGGATCATAAAGGCTATGGTGACTTGAGATAGTCATAACATGGTATGAGCATGCGCCAAGTCAACCCAAATAAAGCATCAAAGGAGAATACCACTATACTATGCTTTAATATGCTAAAACAACACCTGATTCATCCAAGGCACATTAAGCAATCTCAATTGTTTATAACAAGTCATGCTACAACAAAGAATACTAAGCATAAAGCCAAAACAATATCAAGCATGGCATGACAGAGCATATGCCACAGTTAAAAACGAGCTCTTTTTACCACATAAAAATGAACTTTCCTACTCTTTTCCAAACCAAACTAAACTATTTGCAAACCAATGTATGAAAGAGGGGGTCCAACCAATTTATTCAGGAAACTAAGAAACCAAGCAAACGGAAAACCAAAACGAAAACACTTAGCAAGCTAAAGAAGATTAATTAACTATATGAAGCAAAAACACTTGACAGTCTTCCCATGTGTCCTCGAGAACGTTTGGTAATCTTAAGTAATACAACCAACTGTCCTTTACTACATAAAGGATTGGGCCACTTGCTGCACACTTATTCCTACTATCTTTTATTTACTCGTACTTTATTTACCTGCTTTATCAAAAAACCCTAAAAATCTATTTGCTAAGTATTTGCAGAGAATTCCTAATCCATACCACTAGCCAGTACCTAATGCTCCTCGTTGGGTTCGACACTCTTACTTATCGAAAATACTGCGATACAGCCCCTATACTTGTGGGTCATCAAGACTATTTTTTGGCGCCGTTGCCGAGGAGTGAAGCGCTATTGGAGAGTAGAACTAGTAAAGGAAACTTCTACTGTGAGTATTGTTTATTTTTTTAGTTACTTTATTTTCATTATGGAAAATTCGCTGAGTTTCTTAGTTCGTAATGCTACTACCACTGCTAAGGTAGTAGATGAACCACCACCTGCTGAGAATGATGCTTTTAAAATACCTACAAGAATTATTGATCGTGTTATGGATAACTACTATGCCGGGGATGGAACTGTCCATCCCGGTGATCATTTACTCTTTATACACAAATTATGCGGGTTATTCAAGTGTGCAAGTATTACTATAGATCAAGTTAAGAAGAAATTATTCTCATTATCACTGAAAGGAAGAGCTGAGGAATGCTATAAGCTGTTGAAGAATGGTCAAGCTCTTGAATGGGAGGAAATAGTACCTCTCTTTTATTCAAAGTTTTATCCTCCTAGTGAGATTCATAAAGATCGGAATCAAATATACAACTTTTGGCCTCTTGATGGAGAGAGTACACCTCAAGCTTGGGAGAATGACAAAGGTAGAAAGTCAGGTATAAATTATGATTATGAATGCATTGAATCTTTTATGGGAACTGCTGACTTTCAAAATATAAAAAATGCTTATGGTCTAGACTCTCAAGCTATTGCTTCTTATTTTAAGGCTTTTGCTTCCTACATTGAAGTGCCTAAAAAGAAGTGGAATAAGTATCATGAACCTTATAAAGATATTGCTAAGAGTGTTCCTGCAAGAAATACTAAAGTTTATTCTGCTAATCATGTTTTACCTGAACCTTATATTGAGAAAATGCCTTTCCCAGTTAAGATAAAGGAACACTCTATGATAGCTAGTATGGTTAATGAAAGTACAAATAAAGTTGTTGAACATGATAAACAAGTGGTTGATGAACCTATAATAGCAAATGTGAAAGACTTTGTTACTAAATATGTAGAAGAGGGACACACTATCCTTTGTAAGGATACCTCTAATATTATTTCACAAAGTAGTGTTATGAGAGCTAGTATTCCTATGTTTTCTGTTAGAATAAGTGATCATTGCTACGATAGTCCTTGTGATAGCTATATTGTTAAGTTTATGCATGATACTGAAAGTTACTATGAGAGAGGAAAAAGTGTTCTTATGTATCTCAATAATATCAAGTTTCCTCGTTTTATGCTGAAAGTTTTTATGTTGCATTTCTTTTGCCTTCCTATGCTTGCAGCCTCTGGTTTCAACAACTTGTTTGTTTACAAAATTCCCTTGCATAAGAAGTGGGTTAGACTTAAACGTGTGTATTTTTGCTTCTTAATGCTCCCTTTCACCTCAATTCATATTCTTATGTGAGCATCTTCAAAATTAGCATGCCCATCTTAATGGCTATAAATAAAGAGCTTTTTGGGAGACAACCTAGTTTATTTTTGCTTTCAGTTTGTGTTTATTTGTTTCAGTCTTGGAAGTTATTACTTCGGTAATAACCTCTCCTTATCCTTTTTTTTTGATTTTTGTGTCAAGATCAACCTCTAATGAGAGAGAAGTAAGATTTGGGGAAGTTGCTGTCCCGAAACAGATTTGTGTGCTTCACCGTAAAAATTTGTGAGCGATTTATGTATGTCGGATTGAGCTGTAATTGTTTGTGCTTCTAACCCAGATTGTTATTTAACTTTCGTTAGTTTTGTACTTTTTGATTTGAGCAACAGAAGATTTTCGAAAAAATTGATCTTTACCTGCTGGTCTGTTTTGACAGATTTTGCCACTCTTGCATTTGCTTCTTTATTCGATTTCCTTTTTGAATTATTTTTAGGTTTTTGGAAGGAGTTGCTACAGTAGCTTATGTTTTGTTGGTTTTGAGTTGAAATTGAACTCAAAATGTTTTATCACTTCACTTATACTAATGTTGCTAATAAGAATTGTGTGAAGTTTTGTGTGAAAGAAATTTCCAGGTAATGGAGGTAATGGTGTAATAAGGAAGAGAAAGGTTTCATGACTCAAGTAATATGTGTATGCAGATGAAGATATTGATGTTATTCAAGTGGTGACTCCAGAAGAATCTATCGAAGACTAAATTCAGAGACCTACAGACCCTGTGGCGTGGGCCCACCCCTGGCCGCGCCACCAGGTGGTGAGGCCACCCCGGACTCTGTCTCCAACCCGTTTTCTCCCAGTACCTTCCTTTTGTTATGAAACTTTGTAATATATAATCCCCCGGATCCCCTGAGGTTCGTATATTGTGTTTTCGTCGTGTTTTTGTTTCGATCTGTTTCTGCCAGGAACTATCTTTAAAAGCTTTGAAGCACAATGGTGTCTGCCAAGGATAAAGGAAAGGAGCCTATGGAGGAAGATCTTCAAGACCCTAAGTAGGGGCTGGTACCTTTAGTCTCTTGCCCTGCATCAACCGAAGCTCTACGAGTCACTAATGAGTTCTGCGATAAGTACCAAGACTTGAGGAGGAAGGTGGACATGCTTCAATGGGAGAATAATAGGCTTTGCAAGATGCTGGAAGATTTCTTCACGTCAACTAAGAAAATATTACCACCACCACCGAAGGAGTAACTCATCATCAGGTTTGGCATCCCCTTGGTTTGTTCCAAGCTAGGGGGAGTGCCGCGATATCACATCACTATCTTCTATCTTTTTACCTTTTTAGTAGAGTCATATCATGGATATAGAAGTTATCATGTAGGATGGTTTGCATTATGGAAGTGTCCCCTCTCTCATTAGATATGTATCCCTTGGTGTGAGTTGCCGTTATGGAATATTAATGAGAAGTTCTATTGTTTACTCTTTTGCATATCTTATATTAGTTTTCAATTCGTGGTTATATGATTGATCTTGTTGTTAGTATTGGTATCACTTTGGGATCATTGAGTTAATTTAGTTGGTTTTGGCAAACCTGGCTTGGTCAGTAGCAACACTATTTTTGAGAGTTGAATGAAAAGATAAAAGTACTCTAAAGAAAAAAATAATTTCATCATCTTCTTTCTTGATTTGCTCATAAGTTTAGTATTCTCTAGTTAAGATCTTTTGTGCTTCCAAGGAAGATTGCATGTTTCTTTTTTATCATTTGTATGTTTGCGTGTTTCCTTCAACTCTTATACTTGGTACCCAGCCTTGCTAGCCAAAAACTTGTACTGAGAGAGCATTCTTCTCGTGCATCCAATCCTTAAACCAAAACCTTTGCCATTTGTGTCCACCATACCTACCTATTAGCATTATTGCTATTCCAAGTAAATTCTTGTTTTTATCTACCTTCCCAATCAAACTTGTTATGTGAAAATTAGTGATTAAAGCTCTCACGAACTTGATGGCACACTTTACTTTCTTGCATTTAATAAACTTGACCCATTGTGCCCACCTATGTTGCGTATATGCTTGCGCTTTTTATGTTGTGAATTAGCAGAACCATGTTGTCATGGGGAACGCTTTCAACATTGCACTGGTACTTTGTACCTAGTTGATATCATGTTCTTTTGTCTATGGATGTCGTCGGTGTGAAATGAAAGGGGAGCTTATAAGTCCATGGAGTTATGCATGTGTGTTAGAGAAACGCCTGGGCCGCTGGTCTAATCCATGCTTACATGGTGGAAACCTGCATCGTAACCATAACGAGCATCTATGAAGCATTCTTCTTATAAAAAAGAGAGTCCGATACTGAGAAAAAGATAAAAAGAAAAAATATTATGAAAAGAGGAAAGAGAGAAAAAAGTAACCATATTCCCATGGTAAATAAGAAGATTGTTGAGATGCTTGTTGTATGCTTGCCTTGTCATTTTGATATGGGGATTCTTCCGTATCATCGGGCAAGGGGTACCCCGTTGGCGGTTCTCCATGATACACATGTGCTTACAATGACAAGAACTTACCGGTGACTAAACTTGAGTAGCATGAGGAGCGGCCCTCGTATTCAAGGGACATGAGATTTTCAACTTACAACTTGTCAAGCATATCCTCATATTTGATCACTTTAACCTTAATCACCTAAAGATGCCTATGATAGGGGCAATGAGAGCTGAAAGCTAATAAGTATCATAATTTTTGGGAGCTCTTTATGAAACTTGAAATCCCTGCTTCCCTCTGCGAAGGGCCTTTTCTTATACTTTTTAGTTGAGTCAGTAAACCTATTCCCTTCTATCTCAGCAAGTATTTTGAGTTGTTGTGTTTCATTCATTCATATGATGATTTATTCAATCATGTTTCTTATGTTCGTTGTTTCGCACATTTGCTCTTATCTTGGTGATTACTACTTTGAAAGCTATCATCAAAAACCATTTATTTGTGAACTCCAGCAAATTATCAACTATTCTTCGACCAAGAGCTAAGTTTGCCATTACCAATTATGATTTACTTTGTGTATCTTTATTGTGTTTCCTTTACCTATTGCAAGTTAAGTTATATAATGGTGAGTTGTCTTCTATTATGATCTATGTATTGCTGAATATGATGATTTTTGTCCGTATTCTTTTATCGACACTTCACTCCATAAACCTGAGGTTATGTTTACTGAGCTCAGTTTCGCTTGGGGATAAGCGAAGTCTAAGCTTGGGGGGAGTTGATATGTCCATTTTGCATCACTATTATATGTCATATTCACTGTTATTCATTGATATATTTCATATTAAGAGATGATACTTATGTAATTTCATTTGTTTTTCCATGGTTGATGACTTTTGGAGCATGGACCGCTATAGTCAGGATTCTGATGGAAAATGTGCTGTTTGGAGGCAAAATTCGCGAAGATCAGAAAATCCGGGAAAATACATGGAAAAACCTATTTTTCCAGAAGACGAAGATAACCAGAAGGGGGAGTGGAGATGGGCCATAGGGGGCCCACACCACCCCCTGGCGCGGGCCACCCTGGGCCACGCCACCAGGTGGTGTGGCCGCTCTGGTCCACCCCTGGCTCTCCCCTCTGGCATATACTATCCTCCCGAAACCCTAAGACTCAAGAAGCGACCACAGAAAGATTCTGCCACCTCTGCGGGGCAGAAAACACCGAGAGAGAATGATCTCTCCAGCAGACAGATTTTTGTCGGGGGAATTCCTTCCCGGAGAGAGGAGATCGTCACCGTCAACACCACCATCAAGCTGGACTTCATCGGGATCATCATCATCATCACCACCATCATCACCATCAGCACCCTCATCACCATCTCCATATTGCTGTAACAATTGGGTTGAATCTTGCATAGTTCTTAGGGGAAACTTTCCCGGTGTTGATTACTCGTTGTAGTTGATGCTATTGAGTGGAACCATTGAATTATTGGTTATGTTCAGATTGTTAGACATCATTATTCCATCTCTGATCATGATCCATATGATGTCTTGTGAGTAGTTCGTTTTGTTCTTGAGGACATGGGAGAAGCCATGTTGTTAGTAGTGGAGTTGTGTTGAGAAAGATTCAATAGTTTGATATTTAAGTTGTGGTGTACTTCTTCTAGTGGTTTCATGTGAACGTCGACTACATGACACTTCACCTATATGGGCCTAGGGGAATGCATTGTGTATTTGGCTACTAATCGTAGGGGTTGCCGGAGTGACAGAAACCTGAACCCCCGTTTGGAAACCATTGCACAAGGGACGTAAGGGTCTTAGAGTTTAAAGTTGTGGTTAGGTTTCTACCTTAATTACTTTCTTGTACTTATGTATGTTTGCAAGGGGTTTAATCACAAGTATGTATTAGTCCTAGGAAGTTTGGTACATTAGCACAGGTTCACCCACACAACACTTAGCAAGCCAAAGAAGATTAATTAACTATATGAAGCGAAAGCACTTGACAGTCTTCCCATGTGTCCTCGAGAACATTTGGTCATCTTAAGTAATACAACCGGCTTGTCCTTTGCTGCCTAAAGGATTGGGCCACTTGTTGGAGATATGCCCAAGAGGCAATAATAAAGTGGTTATTATTATATCTTTATGTTTATGATAAATGTTTACATCCCATGCTATAATTGTATTAACCGGAAACATTAATACTTGTGTGTTTTGTAAACATAAAAGAGTCCCTAGTAAGCCTCTTGTTGAACTAGCTTGTTAATTAATTGATGATCATGGTTTCCTGATCATGGACATTGGATGTGATTAATAACAAGGTTATATCATTAGGAGAATGATGTGATGGACACACACCCATAGTAAGCGTAGCATAAGATCAAGTCATTAAGTTCGTATTGCTATAAGCTTTTAAATGCATAGTAACCTAATCCTTCGACCATGAGGTTGTGTTAATCACCATCACCGGATGGGTACTTTGATGACATCAAACGCCACTTCGTAACTGGGTGGTTATAAAGGTGTCATTGGGTATTATGAAAGTATGTGTTGAAGCGCATGGACCAAGATTGGGATTTGTCCATCCATATGACAGATGCTCTGGGCCCTCTCGGTGGAATGTCATCTAGTTAGCTTGCAAGCATGTGACTGGGTCACAAGGGATGACATATCACGGAACGAGTAAAGAGTACTTATCAGTAACAAGGTAGAACTAGGTATGGAGATGCCGACGATCAAGCCTCGGATAAGTATAGTATCGCATGACAAAGGGAATTGGTTTCGTATGTAAATGGTTCAATCGATCATGAAGTCATCGTTGAGTATGTGGGAGCCATTATGGATCTCCAGGTCCCGCTGATGGTTATTGATAGGAGATGTGTCTCTGTCATGTCTACATATTCACGAACCCTAGGGTGACACACTTAAGGTTCGAAGTTGTTTTAAGTAGATATGGAATGTGCGTTGGAGACCGAATGTTGTTCGGAGTCTCGGATTGGATCCGGGACATCACGAGGAGATCCGGAATGGTCCGGAGAATAAGATTCATATATTGGGGATCATTTTCTGAGTTAGGAAATGTTCTGGAGTATTTGTATGAGGATTCTAGAAGGTTTCGGAATGTTCCGGAAGGTTCTGGAAGATTTCCTGGAGTCTGCATGAAAACCAAGAAAGGGATCAAGGAGTCCTGGTGGGTCAAGACAAGGAGTCGTGGGGGAGGAGGACTCCTCCCCCCTCCCCAATCCGCCGGCCATAGGAGGGAGGGGAGTCCTACTAGGACTCCCCCTCCCATGGCGCCTCCCCCCTTTAAATAGAGGGGTGGGGGCGCCACCTCCAAGTCCTCCTCCACAACTCCAAATCTCCGCCGCCTCTCTCCTCCTCCTTTCTTCTGCATAGGAATAGGCGAAGCCCTGCAGAATTCTCTACTCCACCACCACCACCACGCCGTCGTGCTGCTGGGATTCCGTGGAGAAGATCTACTACCTCCGCTACTCGCTGGAACGAGGAGAGGAAGGTCTGCTTCGACTCCGCACGTGTGACCGACTGCGGAAGCGCTGCCGGAACGCGGCGCCGGAAGGATCGTCCACACGATCTTGAGATCGGCAAGTGATCGACTACATCAACCACGAGATCTAATCTCGTAACGCTTTCGGATCTACGAGGGTTAGTACATATCTATCTCGTTGCACATGTCTAATAGATTAGATCTTGGCTTTTATCTAGATTAGATCTGGGTTTTGTTCGTTCTTGCAGTAGAATTTTTTTGTTTTCCATGCTACGAACCCATCACCACTTGCTGCATTTATTCCTACTATCTTTTATTTACTCATACTTTATTTACTTGCTTTATCAAAAACTGTCGTGGTGGTGTCACGCCAGATGCCATGGATAGGCTAAAGGTGGGGACTAAATGCACTAAGGGAATCCAGAGAGGGATAGTGTGGTGATTCCACACACAGTTACTTTGTATTCGATTCACTTCCACAGTTTACAAGTGCTCCTTGAGCTGTATTGGGGAGAGGGGGAAGAAGAACTATCTTACTCTCACCACTAGCTGGCCCTCAGGAACACACTAGTAAACCACCACCCACTAGAGATCAACCCTTTCTACAGAGTCCCTAGCCCTCCTTATATAGGGGTCGCCAGGTCTCCTATTAGGGCATACATTGTGGAATATGCCTCCTCACAAAATAGTAAGCCGACCAGGTCACTTTTTCCCAGCGTCATCCATGCAGAGGCTACGTGAGCCTCTACGGCGCCCGCATCATCCGACACAGGCATCGTCACCTTTGTCGGCCACGCCTCGGTGGTCCTGGCCTCTGTCTGCTTCGCTCACGCTCTGCACACAGTGGTCACCCTTTGACCAGCGAGATACCTTACTTCTCTTACAAGCTTGATATAACCCGGATCATACCTAGTTGATCTGGCCACACCTGTACCTGCATTTTAGTTAGATACATCTTACCGACATACGGCATAATTTGGTTGAGACCTAGTTAGGTGGACATCCCCTGGTCCGGGTTACTCCGTGATTCGGCCTGCCTTGAGGTGACTCAGCCAGCACTTGCTTTGACCTTGCCGCACCTCGGCTAACTCGGCCTTTATACCCCAGCGTGACCCTACCCGGGGGTATCCCCCCAACATTAGTCCCCGAAGCTGGTGCGGTCTTAGCTGCCTTAGCCGCTAAGGCCACAGCAGGTTCAATTTTACCGAGCCTCTTGCTCTTTTTCTGAGTTACCTCATGGTTTGCATTCCCTTGGTTTGCTTTCCCTTGGCACATTCAGAGTTTTCACTCGCTGGCCAGGTCACCCTATACTTATCCGAGTTATTCTTCCTTCTCTTGTATGCTTTCCCATGTGGAGGCTAATCATTACTTTTCCTCATTTTAAGGGCCTGCGACAGTAACCACCGCAGTTATTGTCAGAATTTACTGTAGCACACGTCACATCGTGCCTGCCTCCTCGTTAACTGTATCATAACGTTGCATCGTGGGATCCGCTGCGCCCTGTGGCCCTTCCTATGGCTCGTCGCTGATTGGTCGATCCGGGTCATACACGGTCACACCGTGTGGCCCGTGCGCACAGCGCGATCCCACTACCTCTCTAGGGCGTGGTTAAATAGGGGAGGGGCACGCCCCTTTGGTATTTTCCCCATTCTCGTGCCCCTCTGCCTCTTCTTCTCCTTCTTCTTCCCCGCGACAGCGCCGCCGCCACACCGCTTCCACGCACACCAGCATCACCGCCACCTCCATGCATCTCCTCCGCCACGGGTTCTCGCCAGTCCAGGCCACTGCCTCCCACCGCTGCTAGCGCCAGTGAGGATAGTGACCTTGAGATGACAGAGGAGGAGCTCGCCGTCGCGGAGCAGGAAATGGAGGAGGACGCGGGGAACGCCGACCGCGGCGCCTGGGCTGGGTCTTGGGTGTGCCAGGACGACCTCGATTAGTTGTACCGCACCCGGCATATCCCGGAGGGCGTCATCGCACGCCTCGCCACTGCGGAGCTTTCCCCCTCACCCAATCCGGGTGAGTATGTGGTATTCCTCTCCCACTTCCAACGTGGGTTCGGTCTTCCTGTTAGCGATTTTTTCCACGACTGGCTCAACACGTATGAGCTTCAGCCGCATCATCTTTCGGCTAACGCCATCACCTCTCTCTCCGCCTTCGCTTCCACCATCGAGGGCTACGCCGGACTATGGCCCACGAAGGAGCTCTAGATCCAGTTCTTTGGTCTCCGCCGGAATGTGATTCCGAATATAGATCTTAACCCGGAGGACAAGCAGCTCACGCAGTTCGGCGCAGCTTCCATTTCTCCTAGGAAAGAGTCTATTTTCCCCCAAGTCACGGGGCTTGACTCTTGCAAGGGTTGGGCCCAAACTTTCTTTTATGTCAGAAATGGCACAACTGAAGATCTGATCCGGCTGCGCCCCTACGCTCCGGGTCCTCCCAATTCGGATATGTGGGACAAGGTCCCCAAGAAGCCCAATGCCCTGGCAAACCAAGTCAATAAATGGTTCTAGGAGCTGAAGGATCAGGGATTGCGCAATGAGGATGCAATGATCACCTTTGTCCGCAACCAAATCTCCCCCCTTCAGAAACACACACACAAACTCTGTCACATGAGCTAGGGCCGTGACCCCAACCGGACCTCCTCATTCGAGTTGAGCAACACCAAGGTCTACCGCCGGGTCAAGGCCCTCTTCAGCACTAACAAGCACTTCTCTGCTGAGTGGACGTGGGGGATCGAACACTTCTGCCGAGATAGGATTCCTCCCGCGGTAAGTCTCGTGCCCCAAACTCTCTCCGAGTTAAATTATATGTCGGACTTTGTTATAGGGTTTAATCCCTTTGCCTTTTCTTTCCCTTAGATGTTTCTTCAGCAAACTATTGAGGATGGCACCGAGCCTTCTCTCAAATGGGCACCTGATCGAGATGCCTCGGACGAGGAGGATCCGGATCAGGAGATGTTCCTGCCGATGGCTGATGCGACCAAGCGACACACCGGTAAACTCTCTTCTATTAAAGATTGGCCTGACGATGAAGATGATTCAGACATTGAGGTGATGGAGGCATTTAACGCTGTCCCCCTTTCTTACGCTTTTCCGGCATCAGCTAACCCCGGTGGGCAGATCCATGAAGATCCTCCCCTTGCCACGGGTGAGCCTGTCCTGGTCGTACCGAAGAAGAGGGGAGCCGCATCTGCTTCTTCCTCCGGACCTTCTCAGCCAGCTAAAAGGCGAAAGAAGTCCGCGGACAAAGTTGCCACCAAACCTACAACCAAGGCCAGAACCCAGAGGGCTCGGAAACCCAAGGAGCCTTGGACCTCGAATGAGTAAGTTACTTATCCCTTTGCTATTCACTTGTTCTTCCTTTGTTATAGTTTCTCATCATTCATGATCTGATTCGGCAGGGCCGCGGTGGAGGTCCCTCAGAGTGGATCCGGCATTGCCTTGCCGCTCCGACATAGCCCTTCTCCCCCTCGTGGCGACGATTCACGCCCGTTGAGCCCCATTCAGGAGGGCTCAACGGCTGCTCCGGGTTCTAGCCCACCTCGTCAAGAGGAGGGCAACCTCGGAACGGAGGGGGGGGTGGTTCTGCCGAGGCTGCAGTTGCTCCTTCTTCGGCACAGCCGCAACCAGCCACCACCGAGGTTCCTTTAGCACCCTCGCCGAAACAGAAATCAGTACCAGCATCAGCTCCAGCACCAGCAGCAACAGCAAAGGCACCAGCAACAGCGCCAAGCCCCTCCGCCTCGTCCGAGTCTTCCAAGACTCAGCGAGAAGGCACCAGCAGCACCAAGGCAAGCAGTAAGGCCGCTCCCAAGGGCAAATCCGCCACAGCAACTTCCACCTCACAGCAGCAACCCAAGGGCAAAAAGGCTCCTGATGCCACCAGGGCAGCGTCAATCGAGGCTGGACAGCGTACACTTGCGTCCATGCTCCCGAAAAATACTCCACCGCCGAAGGACGCCCCTGTCGAGCCAGCTGATGCGCAACTCGTTTTGCACACCAGCCCCGCCATTGCCCAGGTTGAGAGGAGGGAGGCTCATGCTAAGGGTCTAGTTGCACCCCACATGCTCAGCGGCGAACGCTATCCTCCAACCTTGATCAAGTTTGTAAACAAATGGAACAAGGCGGAGTTCGTCCACAATGATGATCTCCCGGAGAAGTTCGGGCCCGCTAAGTTTGCTGCCCAAATGAATACCGCTGCTAAGGCAATTAACCTTGCAGGTCGGGTGATGGAGGTACGTTACTTCGCCTTTTCCTTAGAATGTAGTAGGTATTAGTGATATAGCCATTAGTCCCCGAGCCTCCCGGGGAGTAACTTGTTACTCGGCCGGAGACTCCTTAGAGAACTAACGTAGCTCCTTAATAACTTCGAATATGCACACACCTAGAGCCGGGTTAAGTTCCCTTTGGCCCGGATCTTGTACACTTCGAATATGCACACACCTAGAGCCGGGTTAAGTTCCACTTGGCCCGGATCTTGTAGACTTCGAATATGCACACACCTAGAGCCGGGTTAAGTTCTACTTGGCCTAGATTTTGTACACTTCAAATATGCACACACCTAGAGCCGGGTTAAGTTCCACTTGGCCCAGATCTTGTACACTTTGAATATGCACACACCTAGAGCCGGGTTAAGTTCCACTTGGCCCGGATCTTGTACACTTCGAATATGCACACACCTAGAGCCGAGTTAAGTTCCACTTGGCCCGGATTTTATACACTTCGAATATGCACAAGACTAAGCCATCCTTTTTTACTCTTTTTAGGTGACCACCAATCGTTGGAGCGCTGAGTTTCAGCGTCTCTTGGATACTCACAAGATGCTGCGCGCAAAACATACTACGCTTCTCGCCGAATACGAGAAAAGGGGTAAGTTTTCTATTTGGCATTTTTCCATTTCTCTTCGTATTTTTCCGCCAAACTAATCCGTCATTCGGATTTCGCAGCTGAAGTGGAGGCCAAGAACATCATTATGAGGAAGAACTTGGAGCAGATAAAGGGTAAGTCATTTTTGCTTAATCTTCCTTTGCGCTCTATTTCCTTTTTCCCTTGGCTCGGCAAATATTCATACCTCGGCTTTGTCGGGTCAACAAACTATTTCAGCCTCTCTTGAAGATAGTGTGCCCGTGCCTAATATGATGCTGCATTTTCTTGAACAAGCAGGGCAACACCAAGCTGAACTCAATAAGAAGGATGACGAGCTTGCCCTCCTCCGGACCAAAGACGAAGAAATTGCCAAGCTCAAGGCAGACATGAAGAAACTCAAGGCGCAGCATAAGTCTGAACTGGAGAAAGCAGGCCAAGACTTTACTGAAGAACGAGAGCGCCACAACCTCCAGATCGCCAAGGACCAAGAACTGCTTAAGGAGGCCGACGTTAAGCTTGAGTCGGCGAACACTGAACTTGCGCAACTCCGGAAAAGGCGTGATGGCTGTACCAAGGAGTTGACCCGAATCCACAGCCACATTTCTCGTAAGTTCTTTTCCTTCAGTCGGCATGAATCTCTCCGGGTTGCTTTACTTGTCTTTTCCTTAGTCGCTTCACTTGTCTTGTTTTCAGACAAATTTCCGGAGGGCAATGCCATTGCATCCACTATTGTTACCAAGTTCCGCCAGCAAAGAGGTACTCCATCTGGTCCTGGCGCCATTCCTCTTGATCTAGAGGACCTGCTTGTCAGCTTGTCCTCTAGAGTTGAAATCATGAAGAACCACGGCAAGGATATTCTAAGCGCAGCAGTCCGGGTCTTCAATGCCCTTTGGCCTGGTGAAGACACTCCTGATGATTCCACTTCTCTAATCAACAAGTTGATGGAGTGCGAGACCCAGCTAGACCTCTGGAGGGAATCCGCCGGACGTGCCGGAGCTGAGACTGTTCTCCACTATGTGCTCACATGGTACGAGAAAATTAATCTCAATCTTCTCGAGCGCATGCGCACCGGGTCAAGGTGGTCCACAGATCCGGATTGTGTAGCTCGGCGCAAGGCTTGCATCCATAACCTCATTCAATATGCCCCATCCATCAATGGAACGAGGGACCAAGCTTTCTCGATACCGTTGACGACGAATACGTCGAAGATGGTTCGGGTGAAGATGATGAGAGCGAAGCCTCGGACGTCAAAGAAGATGAAGTTGAAGCTGAGGCTAGAGCTGCACCTGCTGGCGCCGAATTACCTCCCCCTGCTGCTCCTTGAGCGAAAACACTTTAAAGTTTATCAGATCCCCGGGATGCCAGGTGCAATTGTATTAAGCACATAAGTGATATTTTGCTACTAAGTTTTTGTGCCGAATTAACTTGGGCATAGTCCCCGAGTTTCATTTTATTGTTTCTCCAATTTCTTGGCTCGGCTCGTGTCCACCTTGGTTCGGTTTTATGACTTACGAGTCCGAGTTTCAAAAATTGACTTAACAATACTTGGAAACTCTAGGATTAGCTCAAAATAATTCAGCATGGTAAATATAAGGTAAACACAAGGTTAGTCCGAATAACAAACGTCGGCTCGATTAAGTTTCTTTCCTTAGTCGTTTTTCATGTGCTACGCAATTCCAAACTTGTTCTCTTGCTCGCCATGAAGCCAAATCTTGTTGGACAGTAGCAAGTTGAAGAGTTGGGTTTTTTGGTGCTCACACACTACTAATCCGGCTTAGGTAGAAGCAATTTACGCCAGCCGACATATAAATAATAAATACAGAAGACAACAAATATTATTAAGGCAGTCCCCGAGTTACTGCTCGAGGTGCCAACATTTCATTGATAAGCTCATTGTCGGCATACATACCGACTTATGAGAGACTCAGATACACACACTTCTTTGCTAAGTGTAGAAAGGACGAAGTAGAGCTACACTCCATGGACGCTTAGATTCCTCGCCGGACCTGTCTGTCTTGTTCTTCTCCTGCGGTTTTGCATCTATGAGATAATAAGAATCGTTGTGCAATGCTTTGCTCACAATGAATGGCCCTTCCCATGGGGGGATAACTTATGCATGCCCGCAGTATGTTGTACCAGCCGGAGTACCAGATCACCTTCCCGGAAAACTCGGGGGTTTACTTTCCGGCTATGATAGCGTCGGAGATTTTGCTGATATATGGCGGATCTGGACAATGCCAATTCTCTCGCTTCTTCCAGCATATCAACATCATTTTGCCGGGCTTCTTGCACTTCGGCTTCTGTGTATTGGGTGACCCTAGGCGAGTCATGCTCTATGTCGGCTGGTAATACAGCTTCTGCCCCATATACCAGAAAGAATGGCATATAGCCTGTTGATCGATTCGGAGTTGTTCTTAAACTCCATAGTACCGCTGGTAGTTCTTCTATCTAGCACCCTGCTGATCTTTGCAGTGGCACAATGAGCCGGGGTTTTATCCCGGATAATACCAATCTGTTGGATCTTTCCACTTGTCCATTCGATGCGGGGTGAGCTACCGAGGCTACGTCTAGCCGGATCTTCTTATCTCGGCAAAAACGTGCAAATGCTCCTTCAGCAAAATTTGTGCCATTATCTGTTATGATACTATGAGGATAACCGTATCTCAAGATGATATCTTTGAGGAATGTCACGGCGGTAGCTCCATCACATTTTCTTATTGGCTTCACCTCAGTCCATTTTGTAAAGTTGTCAACCATGACCAAGATGTGGGTCATGTTCCCTCTTGCTGGTTTGAAGGGGCCAACCATATCCAAACACCATACGGCAAATCGCCAAGTAATTGCTATGGTCTTAAGCTCCGACATTGGCATATGTGTTTTTGTCGCATATCTTTGACAACCATTGCACTTTCTTACCAGATCTTGTGCTTGTTCCAAGGCACTTGGCCAGTAAAACCCATGACGGAAAGCTTTTGCCACCAAGGCTCTGGACGAGGCATGATGCCCACATTCCCCTTGAGGTATATCTCGGAGGATGTCCAATCCTTCCTCCGGGTCAACACATCACTGGAGGACATTAGTCACACTCCTTTTGTATAGCTCGGAATTGATGATCGTGTATGATTTTGCTCTCCTCTGAGTTTGCCTGGATAGCACCTCCCCAGCGGGTAAAGTTCCATCTTTCAGGAATTGAAATATGGGTAGTGCACAAGCTGGTACAGCTCGCACTGGGAACACATCCTCATCAATTTCCATCTGATCCACCGGCATAACCTCAGCTGGATCGCGCTGAGCAGTCCCCGGGTCTTGCGAAGCAGTCCCCGGATTTCGCGCACCACCTCCCACGTCAATGTCCATGGGTATGGCTCCGGACTCCGGATCTTCCAGGACGTAGATTGAGTCGGTTTCTAGGGACAGCCTGATAGATGGTTTTCTGAGGTGTTCTAATGCTACACCCGGTGGAATTGCTTGTAGGGTTGATCCGAGCTTCGACAATACGTCGGCAGCCTCATTTTCCACCCGAGGTACGTGGTGAAATTCGCATCCCTCAAAGTAACCACATATCTTCTGCACATGGAATTGGTATAATGCCATGTTTGGATCAAGAGCGTCCCACAGTCCTGAAACTTGCTGAACTACCAAATCCGAGTCGCCAAAGCATTGGATCCAACGTATCCTAATTTCTTTTGCCACTTTGAGCCCATGTACAAGTGCTTCATATTCGGCGACATTGTTTGATGCTGCGAAGTGGATTTGTAGCACATATTTCAGCTGATCTTTCTTGGGTGAGGTTAGCACCACTCCGGCGCCTAACCCGGTTTTTGTTTTTGACCCGTCAAAATGCATTCTCCAGTAGTTCGGATCTGGCAATGGTGGCTCATATTGTACTTCGGCCCAATCCACGAAAAATTCAGCTACAACCTGAGACTTGATCGCTTCTCTTCTATCATATTGTGGCGCATAAGGAGCTAGCTCAATTGCCCATTTTGCAATCCCACCACTTGCATCCTTGTTGCTCATTATCTCGGATACTGGGGCTTCACATATTACCTTGATTGGGTGCTCTTCGAAATAGTGCTTTAGCTTCTTAACTGCCATATACACCCCATATGCCACCTTCTGATAATGAGGATAGTTCTGCTTTGATGCGGATAATACCTCGCTGAGGTAATACACCGGCCTTTGCACTGACTTACCCTCTTCATCGTGCTTTACCACAATTACTTCACTTACAACTCGGTTGGTTGCGGCTATATAGAGCAACATTGGCTCCTTTGATAGTGGAGAGGCTAACACTGGTGCAGTGGCTAACATCTTCTTTAATTGGATAAAGGCTTCATTGGCCTGCGGCGTCCAAATGAACTTGTCCACTTTTTCATGAGTTGATAGAGAGGCAGTGCCTTTTCTCCCAACCGACATACAAACCGACTTAAGGATGCCAGGCAACCAGTGAACTTCTGGACATTGTTAAGGCACTTCGGCAGTTCCATTCGCTCTATGGCCTAGATTTTAGTTGGATTAACTTCGATACCTCGGCTGGAGACAAGAAATCCGAGTAATTTTCTAGCTGGGACACCGAAGGTACATTTCTCCAGATTAAGCTTCATTCGGAACCTCCTTAGGTTTGCGAATGTCTGCCTGATATCGTCAAGGAGAGTTTTGCTTTCCTTGGTCTTTATAACAACATTATCCACATATACCTGCACATTTTGACCTATTTGGTCGTGCAAACATTTCTGCATACATCTTTGGTACGTTGCCCCTGCATTTCGTAAACCAAAAGGCATGGTGCGATAGCAATAAGCCCCATACGGGGTGATAAACGCAGTCTTTATTTGATCACTTGGGTTTAGAGGTATCTGGTGGAAACCAGAATATGCATCAATGAATGACAACAACTCACACCCAGCAGTAGAATCTATGACTTGGTCTATCCTTGGCAGTGGGAATGGATCTTTTGGACACGCCTTATTCAGGTTCGTGTAATCGATACACATGCGCCAAACCACTGCCACGTTCGGATCGTCTTTCTTCTTCTCCACCAGCACCGAATTAGACAGCCAATCCGGGTAAAGTACTTCCATGATAAATCCAACAGCCAACAACCGAGTTATCTCATCTCCTATGATCTTTCTCCTATCTTCGGTGAAGCGGCAGAGAGGTTGCTTCACCGGCTTTGCTCCGGGTCTCACATTCAAAGAGTGCTCGGCCAACTCCCTCGAAACACCCTGCAAGTCCTGTGTGGACCAAGAAAAAATATCCCGATTCTCACGGAGTAAGTTGACGAGCTCGCTTTCCTATTTGTCATTTAACCCGGTACCAATTGTTACGGTGCACTCTAGGAACATATCATCAATAGGAATTTTCTTGGTATCTTTTGTCGCTTGGAATGAGACACTACCATGCGGGTTACTCAGCGCCGGCATATACTGCTGCGCGGATTGAGCCAATGCCGCCACCTCCTAGATTTTTCTCTTCTCTTGCGCGATCACGAGTGACTCGGCCAGGTTAGATCCGGTAGACGCACACTCAATGGAACGTCGGAAATCCCCAGCTATGGTAATTACACCATTTGGCCCTGCCAGTTTCATCTTCAAGTAATTGATGTGAGAACTTGCCATGAACTTGTTCAGTGCTGGCCTATCAAGCAACGCGTGATACGCACTCTCCAAATTCACAACCTCGAACTCCAAATTCTCAGTCTGGCAGTTATCTCTTGTGCCGAACAATACGTCAACCCGGACCTTGCCTATGGGCTCACAAGAAATGCCTGACACAATGCCATGGAAAGTTGTCCTTGTAGCTTGGAGCATGTTCTCCCAGATACCCAACTTGCACATTCGTGTCCACATACATGATGTTGATACTACTACCATTGTCAATTAGCACCTTTGAGAACCTCACATTGATGTTAGGCCCAATGAATGTCGGATCCAACACCAACGCATATGAACTAGGACTAGGCATAAGCTTCGGATGATCTTTGATGCTCCAGGTAATCTCCTGATCCTACCAAGGCATATACCTCGCCATGGCCGGTATCACCGCATTTACTTCCATGTGTCGGTGCTGTAAACTCTTTCTGTCTGTCTCTTCTGTGGTGAACACACAGTAACTCTGATGATGCTTTCTATACTCATTCCTCCCCTCATTTCCGGGGTACCTCTGATCCGGTTGATTTTGGTTCTCCACCTGATGCACTGCATCCCTTCTTTCATGGTTGTCATACCTCGGTAGAGGGGGAGGCAACATTAACTGTTGCGTGTTTGCTCCGGAGAGCAATTGTTGCCGGGGTAACTCCTGCTGAGGTTGATCATTCCGAGGTGCCTGAGAATTCCCCGAACCACCTTGTTCTATCTTTCGCATCCATTCACATTGCCTGGTTGTGTGACCCGCTGGGTTACTCGGATTTAGCGTGTGGAATTTACACGGCTGATCCAACATTGCCTCATAAGTATACCTCGGACGGTCCTTCTTTTCTTGCCACTGTTTCTTCTGCTCTGGCGTCCAAGTTTTCTTGCCATCATTTCTTGGAGTCCACTGCTGTCCTCCAGTTTTCTGACGATGGTTGCTTCCTACACCAGGTTGATCTTGATTCACAGCAGCAACTTGTTGGGAACTGTACCAGTAATCCGGTCTGCCGTCTCTTATTTTACCCCGGTAATCATTTCTTCGGGATGACCCAGCTCCACCTCGCTGGTAGTACTCTTCGCTTGACTCGTTCGACACGAGCCTAGGCTGAGTCGGATCACCCAAGGCATATGAATCAGCAATTTGGATCGTTTCTACCAAGGTAGTTGGCATATCTCTTTGCAACCTTTGCCATAGCATGCTTGCATATCTGCACCCCTGAGCAAACCAAGCTATGGCATGTGACTCAATTACACCTTCACAAGAGTTTCGCACAGTGCACCAATGGGTTAAGAACTCCCAGTCTGTCTCATTCGGTCTCTGCTTGCACATCGCTAGGGTCTGTGGTCTGTTAGGCCTCTGATACGTGCTTGAAAAATTGCTGACAAACATTTCTTCAAAATCGATCCAACAGTTAATGCTTCCGGGCGACAAATTGTTTAGCCATACCCTCGCTGGCCCCTCCAACATCTGGGGTAGATACCTCACAGCCCATCTCAAGTTGCCTGTAGCAATTTTTACAGCTGTTGCGTAGTTAATCAACCAATCTTCCAGCTTTGTGTTGCCGTCATATGTCTTTGTGCCTCTAGGTAACTGAAAGTTAGGTACCGGAGGTTCCTTCATGATCCGGGGCCCAAAACATGTTGGACCCGGAGGACCTTGACATTCAATTTGCTCCAACCTATACAGCCGATCCAGTTTCAAACTGGCATCGTCAGGCATCAAATTCCTGCTTCCCAATCTTGACTCTATCACATGATAGTCCGGACTGGGATACCCAGCATTCACCATTTCCGAATCACCATCATTGTATCTATCCTGCTCATGTGGAGCTGCTCTCTGTTCTATATCTTGGCCGGCACTGCGCTCTTGCCGTGGTATATTCCGCTGCTGCGGTTGCCCTGCACCTACCGAATTACGCTGTCCGGCATTTCCGTTTACAGCGTTCCCTTGACCGGCATTGCCTTGGTCGCGGTTACCTCGGCCAGCTTCACCTTGGCTCACACTTCGTCGATCCTCATTTCTCTGTACCTCTTTTCCTTTCCCTGCCCTTGCCGGGTCATATGGGACTATCTGCTTATTCCTCCTGACCAAGGTTACTACCTCTTCTCTCCTAGGACCACCATGAGGAGACGATGCAGCTCCAACGGATTTCTCCGAGTTACCCACCGCCGAATGAATGATTTTGGAGGCCCCAACTCTCTCCGGGTTAGCCCTGAGGAATTCCTCATTTTGCCTGTTCGCGATCTGAACCAACTCATTAACCCTATCTTGTTGTCTTTGACGGGCTTCACCCGTCAGACCTTCTAACTCGGATGCAGCTGCATCTGCTGCTCTGAGGTTCTTTGCCGGGGTACTATACTTCGGCAGCCCCACGGACAAGAAGTTTTCAGATTCCTCAATCCTAGTATCACCCTCTTTGTTCATTTCACTCATGAGGTTTCTCCCCTTCACTTTACAACATCTACTTTATTTGCCTTTGCGTACTCACGCAGTGTCATGTTCAACGACTGCTGAGCCGCAGCTAGCTTTTTTGTACCCTCTAGTATTTTTTGCCTTGTCTCCTCTAGCTCGGCTTGTGCCTGAGCCGGATCTACTACTGCTGCTACTAGGTTTGCCAAGCTATCCATCGCCAGCTGCAGCACATTCTCTGGCCTTTCCAGAGGAGGACCTCTACTTTTCCTCGGTGCCTTAGGCGTTACCTTCGGATTTGGTGCTGGATCCTTGCTTGCACCAGCGCCTGGCGCAGTCATCATCACCTCGGCGTGGTCCGGGGAGCGAGTGATACGCTACCTGCGAGCCGCGCTAAGGGGTGGCTCGCCTCCTTCGACGACGTGCCGCGGGTAAACGCACAACACATCGACAGCAACGTAGATCTTGTGTGCGCCGAGCTTGACGAAGAGACCGTTGCGCGGAAGAGGACGCTTGCCGAAGCAGCCAGCGTTGTCGCTGACGAAATCCAGTGCTACAAAGCGCTAAACAAGCCCGGAGACGATGCGTTTGCCGGTGCCGATGAAGTTTCCCGTCCGGATCTTCACCCCTGCTAGCGCCGCTAGCCCCACGATGGGCGCCAACTGTCGTGGTGGTGTCACGGCAGATGCCATGGATAGGCTAAAGGTGGGGACTAAATGCACTAGGGGAATCCAGGGAGGGATAGTGTGGTGATTCCACACACAGTTACTTTGTATTCGATTCACTTCCACAGTTTACAAGTGCTCCTTGAGCTATATTGGGGAGAGGAGGAAGAAGAACTCTCACCACTAGCTTCCCCTCAGGAACACACTAGTAAACCACAACCCACTAGAGATCAACCCTTTCTACAGAGGCCCTAGCCCTCCTTATATAGGGGTAGCCAGGTCTCCTGTTAGGGCATACGTGGAGGCATATTCCTTGGAATATGCCTCCTCCCAAAATAGTAAGCCGACTGGGTCACTTTTGCCCAACGTCATCCATGCAGAGGCTACGTGAGCCTCTGCGGCGCCCGCGTCATCCGACACAGGTATCGTCACCTTTGTCGGGCACGCCTCGGTGGTCCTGGCCTCTGTCTGCTTCACTCACGCTCTGCACATAGTGGTCACCCTTTGACTAGCGAGATACCTTCCTTCTCTTACAAGCTTGATATAACCCGGATCGTACCTAGTTGATCCGGCCACACATGTACCTGCATTTTAGTTAGATACATCTTACCGACATACAGCATAAGTCGGTTGAGACCCAGTTAGGTGGACATCCCCTGGTCCGGGTTACTCCGTGATTCGGCCTGCCTTGAGGTGACTCGGCCAGCACTTGCTTTGACCTTGGCGCACCTCGGCTAACTCGGCCTTTATACCCCGGCGTGACCGTACCCGGGGGTATCCCCCCAACAAAAACCCCTAAAAATACGTTTGCTAAGTATTTGTAGAGAATTCCTGATCCATACCACTAGCCAGCACCTTCTGCTCCTCGTTGGGTTCGACACTCTTACTTATCGAAAATACTGCGATACACCCCCTATACTTGTGGGTCATCACACCCTGCCAAAGTCTAGCTAGCAACACCTTTGGGGTGTTTCCTTGCTCCTACTGGATTGATAACCTTGATTTCATAACTGAGGGAAAACTGGTCGTTGTGCTCATCATACCTTCCTCTTGGGGTTCCCCAACGAGCTCGATATATTTTGGGTCGTCAAGCATATTTTCTAGCGCCGTTGCCGGGGAGTCAAGGACATCTTCACAAGGGGAGTCCCTCATAACCAATATCTTTACTTTGTTATTTTTGTTTTGCTTAGTTTATTTTTGCTTTGTTTGCTTGTTTCTTTATCAAAAACACACAAAACATAGTTTTACAAGTTTGCTTTCTTTATTAAAAACACACAAAAAATTAAGTCTCCCTATAGTTGTTACTTCTTTCTTAGCTTACCATGTTGATCCCTACGGTTACCCTGAAAGACCTTTCAACAGGTAGTGGCTCTATGATACATTGCAAATGTATCTATAATTTTTGATGTTCCATGCTTGGTTTTATCCACTTTCTTGTGTTTTTTTCCAACTTTGGAGTACTTTTATTATGATTTCTTGGACTAACCTATTAACAAGAGCCACAGTGCCAGCTGCCTGTTTTCTGTTGTTTTTGGTTCCAGAAAAGTCAGAAAATGAATATTCTCGGAATTGGACGGGACAAAAGCCAAAGTGCCTATTTTTCCGGAAGGGATCAAGTGCCAGAATACGAGACGGAGAAGGGCTGGGGGCCGGCCACACCACCTGGCCGCGTGGCTAGGCCTGGCCCGCGCCAGGGGGTGGTCTGGCCGTCCCCAGCACCCCCTCGGCCTCTCCTTCCGCCTATAAGTTGCCCTCGGGACGAAAACCCTAGGGACCCGATCAAAAATCCACGAAAGAGTCTATAGCCGCCGTCGTCTCTGTCCCTAGATCGGGGGGGATCTGAAGCTCTTCCCGGCACCCTGCCGGAGAGGGGAATTCACCCTAGAGGCCTTCTTGATCACCATGCAAGCCTCCGGTGTGATGCGTGAGTAGTTCATCCTTGGACTATGGATCCATGTAGTAGCTAGATGGCTGGTTTTTTCTCCTTTGTGCTTTCATGTTTAGATCTTGTGAGCTCCATTCATGATCAAGATCATCTATTTGTAATTCATACATGTTGTGTTTGCGGGGATCCGATGGATATTGAGATGCTATTTTAGATTGATTATTGATTCTATCATGTCTTTGTTTGCTTTCCGTTGTTAGTAGCTATCTTGGCCAAGTAGATGCTAGCAACTCCAAGAGTTAGTATTTATGCTCGATAGTGGGTTCATGCCTCTGGTAATCTGGGGAAGTGACAGAAATCTCTAAGGTACTAGATGTGTTGTTGCTACTAGGGAGAAAACAACGATCCTTTGTTCATAGAACAATTGTATTGTTTACTTTACACGCAGTTCGTAAAGAAATAATCTGTTGCTTGCAACTAATACTGGCGGGGGTTTGGATGATAACCTGAAGGTGGATTATTAGTCATAGATGCAGTTGGATGGCGGTCTATGTATTATGTTGTAATGCCCAATCAAGTCTCAAAGGAGTCAAGATGATTAGTATATGCATGTATTGCATTCTCGGTGTTTGTCAATTGCCCCGCTGTAATTTGTTCACCCAACATGTTATCTATCTAAGGAGAGCCACCTCTAGTGAACTATGGATCCCGGTCCTTTACTTTACATACAATCTATAAACTGTTTCTGCTTTGTGTTTTCTTTCTGCAAACTTTTACTTCTTTCCATTCGATACGTTTAATCATTTGTTTTACGCAAAACACGGTGAGATTGACAACCTCATCGCAAGTTGGGGACAAAGTTCTGTTGTTGTGTTGTGCAGGTCTCCACGTTGCTACTAGCACCGGTAGTGTGCCCTGCCAAAGCTCAGCTAGTAACACCTTTGAGGTGTTTCCTTGCTCCTACTGGTTCGATTAAACCTTGGTTTCATAACTGAGGGAAAATTGCTGTTGTGCTCATCATACCTTCCTCTTGGGGTTCCCAGCGAGCTCTACATCAACACCACCATCAAGAATTTTTCTAGGCGCAGTGCATTGAGCCATCACTCTATAATTGGGAAAGATAATATTGAAGAGTTCTTTAATCATGTTAGTAAGCATGAGGATATTGAGGATAGATCCCTTGCAGAACTTGCTCCAAATTATGAAATTGCTGCGGATTCTCTAGTTCACATGTTGGAGGCTAGGTTTGTTAACCTTAATCCCTTAATGCAAGTGATGTTTCTTAAACTTAAAGAAATTGATGACCCTGAAAAGAGAGATTTTATTCTGGAAACTTTGCTTAAGGAATTCTATGATGTTGCTAAGGAAGCTAGAAAAGTGTTTGATCGTTTTAATATGCTAGGCTCATGTGTAGATGTTATTGGTACACGAGAAAAGATGAACAAAACCTAACCTAATGGGGAGGAAACTAAGATACCAATACCTTTTAAACTTGTAGCAATGCATGAAGCCATAGAAAAGAATCTTGATTGGATTGTTCCTGAAAACCTTTTGATGAAAATAGTGACCCCAAGAGCATTGAGAAAGGATCCTCTAGAACTTATTTGGATGATATACCTTGCCTTGTTGAAGTTATTTCTGGTATTAATCTTAATGCTTCTTCATTTGAGAACACTTGATTCTTTTTCTTGCTTCTTATGCCTAACTTAAAGGCGTTAAAGAAAAGTACTTATTGGGGAATAACCCAAAAGTTTTAGATGAGTCTTGGAAGTTATTACCTCTATAATAACCGCTCTTTATCCTTTTTATTTTCTTTTTGTGCCAAGAGTGACCTCTAATGAGAGAGAAGTAATGATTGGGAAAGTTGCTGTCCTGAAACAGATTTCCGTGCTTCACCGTAAAAATTCGTGTAAAATCTCTGTACGTCCTTTTGAGGCGTGAATTGTTGTGCTTTTGCCCCAGGTTGTTATCTAACTTTCGTTAGTTCAACACTTTTTGATTTGAGCAACAGAAGGTCTTCAAAAAAAATCGTCTTTACCTGCTGGTCTGTTTTGACAGATTTCTGTCATTATTTGCATTTGCTTCTTGTTGGTTCCTTTTTGAGTTCTTTTGGGGAATTGAGATTTTTGAGGAAAGTGATACAGTAGCTTGTGTTTTATTGGAAGTTTAATTGGTGTTGAAACTGAACCCAAAGACGTATTATCTTGAGTGCACTAATGTTGCTAATAAAGATTGTGTGAAGTTTTGTATGAAGGAAAAATTTCAGGTGTATGGAAGGAATGAGTAATGAGATGAAGGATGGAGTAAAGCTCAAGCTTGGGGATGCCACGCATGTCACCCCAAGAAATATCCAATAAGTACAAGCGTCAAAGCTTGGGGATGCCCAAGGCATCCTCTTCTTCATCAATAAAAATCCCAGGTTTCTTCCAAACACTTCATTTTTATTGTTCATGCACAGTTGTGTTGTTCTTGGAGCATCTTCTTTTTTCGTTTTCATTTTGGTTTTTTGTTTGCTTGGTTTTCTTAGTTTTCTGAATAAATTGGTTGGACCCCCTCTTTCATACATTGGTTTTCAAATAATTTGGTTTGGATTGGAAAAGAGTAGGAAGGTTCATGCTTAAGTGGTAAAGAGAGCTTGTTTTTTACTGTGGCCTATGCTTTGTCATGCCATGCTTGATATTGTTTTGGCTTTAGGCTTAGTATTCTTTGCTGTAGCATCACATGTTATAAGCAATTGAGATTGCTTAATGTTCCTTGGAAGGATTATGCGTTGTTTTAGCATATTAAAGCATAGTATTGTGGTATTCTCCTTTGATGCTTTATTTGGGTTGACTTGGCACATGATCACACCATGTTATGACTATCCAAACTCACCATAGCCTTGATGATCCTTTAGTTTTCAACTTGTAATATCGCTTTATGCTTTGATTAATGATGTTTTGTCGCTCTGTATGGCCATTATTGCTCTCTTAGTTTGTCGCTCCCAGTCTTTTGCTAGCCTCCGTAACCAAGTGTGAGTTCCACTCATGCATCCAACTCCTTAAACCAAGTTATTCCAAAGAGTCCACCATACCTACCTATTAGCAATTGCTATTCCGAGTATATTCATGTTTTCTACCTTCCAAATTAAACTTTTTATGTGAAAATTAGTGATTAAAGCTCTCACGAACTTGATGGCACACTTTACTTTTCTTGCATTTAATAAACTTGAACCATTGGGTCCTTCTTTGTTGCGTATATGCTTGCGCTTTATAAGTTGAAGTTAGCAGAACCATGTATCATGGGGAACGCTTTCAACATTGCACTTGTACTTTATACCTCATTGATATCATGTTCTTTTGCTTATGGATCCCGGCGGTGTGAAATAAAAGTGGAACTTGTAAGATCATGGAGTTTGTATGTGTGTTAGAGAAACGCCTAGGCTGCTAGCCTAAGCCATGCCTAATCATGGTGGAAACTTGCAGCATTACCACAATGAGCACTCTATGAAGCATCCTCAATAAAAACCTATGCAAATAGCAAATAAAAAGATCGCTGAGATGCTCATTGTCTACTTGCCTTGTCATTTTGATTATGGGATAGCTCATGTATCATGTGCAAGGGGTACCCCGTTGGTGGTTCTTTATGATACATATGTACTTACAATGACAAGAGCTTACTTGTGACTAAAGTTGAGTAGCATGAGGTTCGGTCTTCGTAAGTAAGGGGAATGAGATTTCAGCTTATAACTTGTCAAGCATATCCTCTTAGTTTTGTATCTTTAACCTTAATCACCTTAAAGATGCTTATGATAGGGGCAATAAGAGCTGAAAGCTAACAAGTACCATAATTTTTGGAATCTCTTTATGAGACTTGAATCCCTACTTCCTTATATGAAGGCCTTTATTTTACTTTTATGTTGAGTCCCCACCTTCTATCTTTATGCACCTACTTTGAGAGCATAGTGGCCATTCTTAGTTCTGTGTGCATTGTCCCAAGACTTGTTGATTGATGCATAACTTGATATTGCTTGTTTTAAACTACTTGTATCTAGTCACTCTTATGAACTTCGAAGGTGTCCTATGCATTTATATTTGCTACTTTATGAGGGACAAGCTGAATGCCACTATGCTATGTGCTCTTTATGTGAAACAAACAAACGTCTTGCAAAGCATTGTTATTCATTAATATTTTGTTTGTACCTTTTCATGTTGCAACATAGTTGCTTTGTATTATTGCTAGAACTCTATATTTCATGTTATGATTGAAGTACTATGATCCCAGCTATCGATGTTTTACAAATACTTTGATCAAGTTTATGATGGTGCATGTCACCTCAAAAATTATTATTTCTTTTTATCACTTACCTACTCGAGGACGAGCAGGAGTTATGCTTGGGGATGTTGATACGTTGCTAACGTATCCATAATTTTTGATGTTCCATGCTTGGTTTTTTCTACTTTTTAATGTTTTGTTCCAACTTTGGAGTACTTTTCATACACTTTCTTGGACTAACCTATTAACAAAGAGCCACCGTGCCAGCTGCCTATTTTCTGCTGTTTTTGGTTCTAGGAAGGCAGAAAATGAATATTCTCGGAATTGGACGGGACAAAAGCCAAAGTTAGTTTTTCACCGAGGGACACAAGAAGCCAGAATATGAGACGGAGAGGGGCCAGAGGGCAGCCACACCACCTGGCCACGCGGCCAGGCCTGGCCCACGCTAAGGGGTGGTGTGGCCAGCCCATGCCCCCCCTCGGCCTCCCCTTCCGACTATAAGATGTCTCTGATACATAAACCCTAAGTACACGATCAAAAATCCACGAAAGAGTTTTTAGCCGCCGCCATCTCCATCCCTAGATCGAGAGGGATCTGAAGCTCTTCCTGGCACCCTGCCGAAGATGGGAATTCACCCTGGAGGCCTTCTTCATCACCATGCAAGCCTCCGGTGTGATGCGTGAGTAGTTCATCTCTGGACTACGGCTCCATGTAGTAGCTAGATGGCTGGTTCTCCTCCTTTATGCTTTCATGTTTAGATCTTGTGAGCTCTGTTCATGATAAAGATCATCTATTTGTAATTCCTACATGTTTGCGGTCCGGCCGCGCATAACCGAACCGAAACCGAAACGGAAAAAACCTAACCGCAACCGAAATTCCCGTTTTTTCAGTTTGTGGTTAAGGTTACAGTTAGCAAAAATGCTAACCGTTTGGTACTCGGTTAATTCGGTTTTAAACCGAAAAACCATGGTTTTTACCGAAACTAACCGAATAATATTTTGCAATAAAAAATCCTTGTAATATGACAGGTCCAACTTCGCTAAACAAGGTCATATAGTGTCCAAAGTTACATAATTCACTAAATCTTCTTGCACCCAAGTGGTTACAATATGAAAACTTTTCTTTCCTTGCCCCAAGGTCATGAGTTCAACTCTTGAGTACGCACTAATTTTTAATTAGCCGAATTTTCCTTAATTTTTTATTTTTCTCTTGCGATACACCTAGTTTGGTCATATAAAAATACTGAATAATTTTATTTTGGCCGAAAATATTTTTTTTTCTTATTTATCTTTTACAACACATCTAGTATGGTCATATAAAAATGATGAACTTATACATACGACCATAAAAGTTACACGTTATTAAAAAATCGCGTCAACTATGGTTAGTTTGGTTATTACCGAAACCGAACCGATATTTTATGGGTAATACCGAAACCGAATCGTATTTTCGTACAAAATCGTATTTACCGAAGTATTGAAACCGTATTTACCGTATAATCGTATTTAACCGAACCGAATTAACCATATTAACCGAACGCGCAGCCGGAGTTTGCGGGGATCCGATGGATATTGAGATGCTATTTTAGATTGATTATTGATTCTATCATGTCTTTGTTATTTGTGATCTTGCATGCTTTCTGTTGTTAGTAGCTATCTTGGCCAAGTAGATGCTAGCAACTCCAAGAGTTAGTATTTATGCTCGATAGTGGGTTCATGCCTCTAGTAATCTGGGGAAGTGACAGAAATCTCTAAGGTACTAGATGTGCTGTTGCTACTAGGGAGAAAACAACAATCCTTTGTTCATTGAACAATCGTATTGTTTACTTTACACGCAATTCATAATGCAGTTATCTGTTGCTTGCAACTTAATACTGGAGGGGGGTCGGATGATAACCTGAAGGTGGATTATTAGTCATAGATGTAGTTGGATGGTGGTCTATGTATAAAGTTGTAATGCCTAATCAAGTCTGAAAGGAGTCAAGATGATTAGTATATGCATGTATGATTTCTTGATGTTTGGCAATTGCCCTGCTGTAATTTGTTCACCCAACATGTTATCTATCTTAAGGAGAGCCACCACTAGTGAATTATGGACCCTAGTCCTTTCTTTTATCATCAATCTTCAATCAACTGTTTACTGCTTTGTGTTTACTTTCTACAAACCATTACTTTCTTCCACTCGATACGTTTAATCCTTTGTTTTCAGCAAAACCGGTGAGATTGACAACCTCATCGCAAGTTGGGGGCAGAGTTCTGTGGTTGTGTTGTGCAGGTCTCCACGTTGCTGCTGACGCCGGTAGTGCGCACTGCCAAAGTCCAGCTAGCAACACCTTTGGGGTGTTTCCTTGCTCCTACTGGATTGATAACCTTGGTTTCATAACTGAGGGAAATCTTGCTGTTATGCTCATCATACCTTCCTCTTGGGGTTCCCCAACGAGCTCAATATATTTTGGGCCGTTAATGTGATATTGAAATGTTGCAGGGGGTTTTATGTGAATGTTTGTTAATTAATGTAATTAACAAAATTCTGAATAAAATAAATAAAATAGTTTGGTGGAAATTTAATGCATGTGTGAGTGGAATTTTGAGTGGAGGCTTTTTCTGTGAGTGGGAGCTCCACCCACATGAATGTGGAAGAGGTGGGGGCTGTTGGAGATATGCCCAAGAGGCAATAATAAAGTGGTTATTATTATATCTTTATGTTTATGATAAATGTTTACATCCCATGCTATAATTGTATTATTAGGAAACACTAATACATGTGTGTTTTGTAAACATAAAAGAGTCCCTAGTAAGCCTCTTGTTGAACTAGCTTGTTGATTAATTGATGATCATGGTTTCCTGATCATAGACATTAGGATGTGATTAATAACGAGGTTATATCATTGGGAGAATGATGTGATGGCCACACACCCATAGTAAGCGTAGCATAAGATCAAGTCATTTAAGTTCATATTGCTGTAAGATTTCAAATACATAGTAACCTATTCCTTCGACCATGAGGTTATGTTAATCACCATCACCGGATGGATACTTTGATGACATCAAACGCCGCTTCGTAACTGGGTGGTTATAAAGGTGTCATTGGGTATTCTGAAAGTATGTGTTGAAGCGCATGAACCAAGATTGGGATTTGTCCATCCATATGACGGATAGATATGCTCTGGGCCCTCTCGGTGGAATGTCATCTAGTTAGCTTGCAAGCATGTGACTAGGTCACAAGGGATGACATATCACGGAACGAGTAAAGAGTACTTATCAGTAACGAGGTAGAACTAGGTATGGAGATGCTGACGATCAAACCTCGGATAACTACAGTATCGCGTGACAAAGGGAATTGGTTTCGTATGTAAATGGTTCAATCGATCACGAAGTCATCGTTGAGTATGTGGGAGCCATTATGGATCTCCAGGTCCCGCTGATGGTTATTGATAGGAGATGTGTCTCTGTCATGTCTACATATTCACGAACCGTAGGGTGACACACTTAAGGTTCGAAGTTGTTTTAAGTAGATATGGAATGTGCGTTGGAGACCGAATGTTGTTCGAAGTCTCGGAATGGATCCGGGACATCACAAGGAGATCCGGAATGGTCCGGAGAATAAGATTCATATATTGGGGATCATTTTTTGAGTTAGGAAATGTTCTGGAGTATTTGTATGAGGGTTTTAGAAGGTTTCGGAATGTTCCGGAAGGTTCTGGAAGGTTTCTTGGAGTTTGCTTGAAAATGAAGGAAGGGATCAAGGAGTCCTGGTGGGTCAAGACTAGGAGTCGTGGGAGAGGAGGACTCCTCCCCCCACTCCCCAATCCGCCGGCCTAGAGGGAAGGGGAGTCCTACAAGGACTCCCCCTCCCATGGCGCCTCACCCCCCTTAAATAGAGGGGCAGGGGCGCCCCCTCCACCCCTGCTCATATAACACCCAATCTCTGCCGCCTCTCTCCTCCACCTTTCTTCTGCACAGGCATAGGTGAAGCCCTGCAGAATTCTCTACTCCACCACCACCACCACGCCGTCGTGCTGCTGGGATTCCGTGGAGAAGATCTACTACCTCCGCTGCTCGCTGGAACGGGGAGACGAAGGTTTGCTTCGACTCCGTACGTGTGACCGACTGCGGAAGCGCTGCCGAATCGCGGCGCCGGAAGGATCGTCCACTTGACCGACTGCGGAAGCGCTGCTGGAACGCGACGCCGGAAGGATCGTCCACACGATCTTGAGATAGGCAAGTGATCGACTACATCAACCACGAGATCTAATCTCGTTAACGCTTTCGGATCTACGAGGGTTAGTTCCTATCTATCTCGTTGCTCATGTCTAATAGATTAGATCTTGGCTTTTATCTAGATTAGATCTGGGTTTTGTTCGTTCTTGCGGTAGAATTTTTTTGTTTTCCATGCTACGAACCCATCAGTGGTATCAGAGCCGTATCTATGCGTAGATCTGTTGCACGAGTAGAACACAATGTTTTTGTGGGCGTTGATGCTTTTGTTGTCGGTGACTTAGCGTGTACTTTGCATCTTGCGGCATGGTGGGATGAAGCGGCTCGGGCTAACATTACATGTCATCGCACATGAGACTTGCTCCACGCTTGACGTGCAACTTTCTTTGCACAAGTGGCTTTGCGGGTGTCTGTCTCTCCTACCATAGTTAAGATTCAATTTACAATGAGCATCTTGACAACACTTGTATCAACGTGTTGGTCTTTGTTCGTAGGTAAGATCGGTCTTATGCGAAAGCCCCAAACCACGTAAAACTTGCAAAGAAAATTAGAGGCGTCTAACTTGTTTTTGCAGGGGTTTTGTGATGTGATATGGCCATCATGTGATTGTGATTATATTTGATGTATGCAATGATCCTTGTTGTAATATGGCAACCGGCAGGAGCCTAATGGTTGTCTTTAATTCTGTTAAGACCTGCAGTGTCTATACACCTTGTAATAGCTTTATTCCAAGTAGTTGTAATAGTTGCTATGATGATGGACAACCATGAAGCGGCGCCACTGACCTTGACGCAATGCTGGTGATGATGGAGATTATGTCCGTGCTTTGGAGATGGAGATCAAAGGCGCAAGAAGAAAGGGCCATATCATATCACACTAATTATGAATTGCCTGTGATGTTAATCCTTTATGCATCTTGTATTGCTTAGATCGCGACGGTAGCATTATAAGATGATCCCTCTCACTAAATATCAAGTAATAGAGTGTTCGTCCTTAGTTGGCACCGTTGCTAAGACTCGTCGTTTCGAAGCATCTCGTGATGATCGGGTGTGATAGACTCTACGTGTGGATACAACGGGTGCAAGCCAGATTTGCACATGCGGAAACTAAGGTTAACCTTGATGAGCCTAGCATGTACAGACATGGTCTCGGAACACGGAATACCGAAAGGTAAAGCATGAGTCATATGGATGATATGATGAACATGTTGATTGTTCGCCTTTAAAGCTACATCATCTCACGTGATGATCGGACTTGGTGTAGTGGATTTGGTTCGTGTAATCACTAAAACAACTCGAGGGATGTTGTTTTGAGTGGGAGTTCATTTGTAATTTGGATTAGTCGAACTCAATTTATCATAAACACAATCAAAGTGAATTTGCATAGTTTGTTGTAGTCATTGGCATTCGTTCACCACCTTACGCTTAGTTATAGTTGAGATAGTGGAACTATAGAAATTCTAGATATTTACTTTACGAACTGGTATCGTATTGTTTTGAATGTCAATTTAAAGTTTATAAGTCCTATTGCAAACTTTCAGCAAACTCTATTTGCTCCATGAAGTTTAATAAGTAGTATTAAATCAAGAGTAACAATTCCAGTGTTAGTATTTAATGTATCATGTTTGCCTCCATGATTCTTGATACTCAAAAGATTGTTTTTAATATCAAGTTTATCTAAGAGCTGAAAGAATTGTTTCAGAAACCATCATATGTGAAAGGTATTGCGATATCTAAAACAATGTGTTGGTTACAACATGATAGAGTGTACGTCCTCATATTTGATGAGAATTTGTGAAGGTTGGAGACGCTAGTCGTCCTAATCCTCCAAAGGTTTTGAAAAAGAAACATTATACTCGCAATTCACCTTTATAAGCTATAGCAGCTTGATCATGAAAGTTTTCATGATAAGGATGAATAGAAGATGTAAGTAAAATGTTTACTACACTAAAAGATTACTAAAGAATGGATTTTTGAAAGAACACCAAACATTTGATGATGGTGATCCACCTCAAAGTGCAAGTCCAAAGGTATTAGTAGTTGACTATATACGCCTTGTACCATGTGTCATGTTGATGACACCACTGTTGATGTTGATAAATTCTTTTAAAAGAAAAGGAATTGCTGAAAGAAAATCTATAAAAATATTTGGCAGAAATTATAAGATTGGAGATGTCCAACGTGGGCATATAGAAGATATACATGTTATGGTTGTATTCCTTGCTTGTTAAACAATGTGGTTCTCCGGTATTGGATACCGAATTGGTTGGTATGAAGTGTCATACAGGACAACACAATTCATGAACTGCAATGGCCTAAGTAACTAGCAAGAAAATATGTGATGATGTTCATCGAAAACAAACAAAGGGTTGTTGTGTTGCTCGTTAACATCAAAGCTTGCCTTCAAGATTTGTTTCAATAATTGTTATTTTGATCAGGTATTATGATGACAAAAGGTTGTTCAAATAATTACCGAATTCCATAATAGATGGATGATATACAAGTCTGGTTGGAGAAATAACGACCATAAAACTAATGCTAAAATGTCGCAAGACAAATGATTGAAAGATCACTTGCGAAGTGACATCGCCGTTTAAATTATATTTGAAAGAAAACATGAAGAAACTCCATGTTGATGGAATTTTTGGAGTCTTTGATTTGGATCAAGTGCCACTTGTGATACTTTCCTGGAGATAAATTAAACTCCGTTCGTAGGCCAAAAGAGGAACGGACGACTAACTGATTGGAATTTATACATATTGATGTATATAGTCCATTATGTGTAGTCGTGGGCGATGGATTTCAACTTCATATGCTTTCTCCGAAGATTTGAGTGAGTATATGTATGTACTTACTCAATAAGGAAGAAGTATGAAACATTTGAAAAATGTTCAAAGACTTTCAAGATGAACTGGAAAATCATTGTAACAAGAAAATAAAAGAGTTTATGATTGGATCATAAAGAAAGATGTTTGAGTTACAAGTTCAGCAAAACACCTAAGATTTGAGGAATCGTTCTATGGATTTGCATTTCCCGATAAACCATAGGAGTATGGCATATTCGAGAGATGAAATCAAACCATGTTTGAGATGGTAAGATCAAGGGTGTCATTTATAAAACTGCCATTATGTTTTTAAAGATTAAAGCTTTAGTGACTACCGCTTTTACACTAAAAAAGAGCTCCATCGTGATCCGTTGAAATGACACCATATAAGTCATGGTTTGGGATAAAACCCGAATTGTCTTTTCTTAAATTTTGGTATGTTATGCATAAGTAAAATGTTTACAACCAAAGTCAGATAAGCACGTCTTTGTAGGTTATTCCAAAGAATTTGTTGGGAATTTCTCCATAACACTAAGGACAAAAGAGTTTGTTACTTGGAACGTCAAGCTTCTTGAGAAGGAATTTTTCGTGAAAAGTTAAGTGGGATGACAATAGAACTTTGATAAGGTTGTTGAACCTTAGCCATATGTGCTAAGTAGCGCAGCGCCGGAAAGTGTCCCGGTGACGGCCACAATGCTCATGGCTCTCGTGATTACAAAAGGTGTGATCTCGGAGATTAGAGTTCCTATAGAACCGTGTGGGTTGGTAAAAATCAAATAGTAAGATTTGATAAGCAAGTCATTATTGTTTTGACAATGATGAACCGACTACATGCAAAGAAGCGATGATGGGCCCTGACTCCATAAAATGACTAGAAGTCATAGAATCCGTGATAGTATCCATACACGAGAAATCAAGTTTCTGAACTTGGAAGACCCTCCAGAAAGGCGTGAAGCCTATCGGTCGTGTTTGGATTTATAAAGAAATAAGACATGGATGTTTAACATCTATAAAATAGTCGACATGTCAGAAAGAAGTTTACGACAATGTTCAAGAAGTTGACTATGACAAGATTTGATCTTTCATAGCAATATATAGTCTTGACGGATTGATGTTGCAACCACTCCATATAATTTGGTATATGGTAGTTGAATAAACAAAAAAAGTTCTTCTAATAGAATGGTTACCTAGGACGTGTACATGACACGATCCAAAGGGTTTTGTTAATTCAAAGGATGCTAAAAGAGTATGCAAAACTTCAATGGTTGAAGTATGCATAGCGGAGTTGGAATCTTCACCATGATGAAACTGTTAAAAGAGTTTAAATTCATCGGAGATGATGGAGATGCTTGCATTTGCAAGAAATTAAGTGGGAGCGCTGAGACATATTTTTAATACATTATGTAGAGGACATATTGTTGATTGGAAATGATGTATCTTGTATTGACATAGGTTAAGAATTTCATTTCGATGAAAGACTTAGGCATAACTCAAGAATTAGACATCAATGTCTATATGGATAGATTGAGGCGCTAATATGGTTTTGCCAAATGTACATAGATAAGATGTTGAATGAGTTCAATATGGAAACAACAAGAAAGGTTCTTGACGCACGGAAAGGACTGAATCAAGATTCGAGTGTGTTGACACGAGATTCAAGTGTTTTGACACTTGGTGAAATCGCAAGAATATTTTGATCAATCATTCTTTAAGATGTACACATCCAGATATGTCCTATGCTCTAAATGTTATGAGCATATACCAGAATGATTCATAAGATGATCATTGGACAATAGTAAAGATATTCTTATGAGCTTTGGAAGAACTAAGAATATATCATGTATAAGTGACAAATAGTTAAAGGTAGTTCATTGTAAAGTGTTACATTGATACTAGTTTTGTCACAAGATACAAATTAAATTTATCTCAATTTAGACTATGGGTAGCACAATATAATGGAAAGGATGTTCCATGATGGATTTGGATGAGTTCCAAAGTTAAGACATTGTGAGGGATACTACAACAAAAGGCTAAGTATATAACTGCTATAGTAGCAGCAAAGGAGGGCATTTGTGTTAAGTAGTTTGTTATCAAACTAGGTGTGGTTCAAAGTGGGCTAATACTATGAAGATATATTGTGTGACAATAATATCAACATATTTTGAGCTGAAGGAACTAAAGGTCTCACCAAAGGACCAAATTTATACAATGCCATCTCATTGGAGAATGAGTAATGCGTAGAGACGCAAGGACATGCAAATACACACGGACCTGGAAGTGTCAGATCCGAAGATTATGTTTACCACTAGCAATAGTGTCTATACAACACCAGAAAGCCATAGGTGTTGAATGCACAAGTTTTTTAACTAGATTATTGATTCTAGTGCAAGTGGGAGACTGTTGGAGATATGCCCAAGAGGCAATAATAAAGTGGTTATTATTATATCTTTATGTTTATGATAAATGTTTACATCCCATGCTATAATTGTATTATTAGGAAACACTAATACATGTGTGTTTTGTAAACATAAAAGAGTCCCTAGTAAGCCTCTTGTTGAACTAGCTTGTTGATTAATTGATGATCATGGTTTCCTGATCATAGACATTAGGATGTGATTAATAACGAGGTTATATCATTGGGAGAATGATGTGATGGACACACACCCATAGTAAGCGTAGCATAAGATCAAGTCATTTAAGTTTGTATTGCTGTAAGCTTTCAAATACATAGTAACCTATTCCTTCGACCATGAGGTTATGTTAATCACCATCACCGGATGGATACTTTGATGACATCAAACGCCGCTTCGTAACTGGGTGGTTATAAAGGTGTCATTAGGTATTCTGAAAGTATGTGTTGAAGCGCATGAACCAAGATTGGGATTTGTCCATCCATATGACGGATAGATATGCTCTGGGCCCTCTCGGTGGAATGTCATCTAGTTAGCTTGCAAGCATGTGACTAGGTCACAAGGGATGACATATCATGGAACGAGTAAAGAGTACTTATCAGTAACGAGGTAGAACTAGGTATGGAGATGCTGACGATCAAACCTCGGATAAGTATAGTATCGCGTGACAAAAGGGAATTGGTTTCGTATGTAAATGGTTCAATCAATCACGAAGTCATCGTTGAGTATGTGGGAGCCATTATGGATCTCCAGGTCCCGCTGATGGTTATTGATAGGAGATGTGTCTCTGTCATGTCTACATATTCACGAACCGTAGGGTGACACACTTAAGGTTCGAAGTTGTTTTAAGTAGATATGGAATGTGCGTTGGAGACCAAATGTTGTTCGAAGTCTCGGAATGGATCCGGGACATCACGAGGAGATCCGGAATGGTCCGTAGAATAAGATTCATATATTGGGGATCATTTTCTGAGTTAGGAAATGTTCCGGAGTATTTGTATGAGGGTTCTAGAAGGTTTCGGAATGTTCTGGAAGGTTCTGGAAGGTTTCTTGGAGTTTGCTTGAAAACCAAGGAAGGGATCAAGGAGTCCTGGTGGGTCAAGACTAGGAGTCGTGGGAGAGGAGGACTCCTCCCCCCACTCCCCAATCCGCCGGCCTAGAGGGAAGGGGAGTCCTACAAGGACTCCCCCTCCCATGGCGCCTCACCCCCCTTAAATAGAGGGGCAGGGGCGCCCCCTCCACCCCTGCTCATATAACACCCAATCTCTGCCGCCTCTCTCCTCCACCTTTCTTCTGCACAGGCATAGGCGAAGCCCGGCAGAATTCTCTACTCCACCACCACCACCACGCCGTCGTGCTGCTGGGATTCCGTGGAGAAGATCTACTACCTCCGCTGCTCGCTAGAACAGGGAGAGGAAGGTCTGCTTCGACTCCGCACGTGTGACCGACTACGGAAGCGCTGCCGAATCGCGGCGCCGGAAGGATCGTCCACTTGACCGACTGCGGAAGCGCTGCTGGAACGCGACGCCGGAAGGATCGTCCACACGATCTTGAGATCGGCAAGTGATCGACTACATCAACCACGAGATCTAATCTTGTTAACGCTTTCGGATCTACGAGGGTTAGTTCCTATCTATCTCGTTGCTCATGTCTAATAGATTAGATCTTGGCTTTTATCTAGATTAGATCTGGGTTTTGTTCGTTCTTGCGGTAGAAATTTTTTGTTTTCCATGCTACCAACCCATCAGGGGCACCCACCATGGCTGCCACGCCATGGCCCTTGGCTGCCCCCTCTCCCTATAAAAGGCCCCCTCTCCTCCTCTCACAACGCACCTCCTCGTGAAGGATCTCTCTCCCCTTGATACGTCCAAAACGTATCTACTTTCCCGAACACTTTTGATATTGTTTCTCCTCTAAACTTGTGTGAATTGGATGCAACTAACACAGACTGACGCTGTTTTCAGCAGAATTACCTTGGTGTCTAGTTTTTGTGCAGAAAATCAAGTATCAGGAAATATCTTGGAAAATATGCCAAAAATCCTGTTTCGCCAAAAGATTCCCGGAGCCAGAAGACGAGACGGAGTAGGGCCACGAGGGGCCCACACCACCTGGCCACACGGGCTAGGACAGGCCGTGCCTGGGGGTGGTGTGGCCGCCTCGGCTGCCCCCTCGGCCTCCCTCTTCGCCTATAAGTTGTCTCTTGACCTAAAAACCAAGGGGGGTCCGACGTTTTTCCAAAAAGAGTTCTGCTCTGCCGCCACCAACAGATTCCGCAAAATAGCAGTAGAAACTCTGTTCTGGCACCTTGCCGGGATGGGGAATTGCAGGAGATCATCACCATCATCGCCACCATCGCTTCTCCATCGACCATCCATGTTTCCCCCATCTATGAGTGAGTAATCCCTCGTTGTAGGCTATGCGGATGGTAGGGATTGGATGAGATTGTTCATGTAATGGCATCAAATTGTTAGGGCATGGTGCCTAGTATCTATTATTAGTGCAATTTGTCTTTATCGCAACTTGTTATGCTTAATGCTTGTCACTAGGGCCCGAGTGCCATGATTTCAGATCTGAACATGTTATTGATTCATTATGATAGTATTGTTTATGGTCTTACCTGCAAGTTGTATACACACGTTGTTGTCTGGAACCAATGGCCCTGAAGTGATAGAAATCGGGATAATCGGAGGGAATGGCTTTGATGTGAGGATCACATGTGTTCACAAAGTGT